>CM050165.1:421718633-422381133 GCA_027410445.1 Discoglossus pictus
ATCTATAGGCATAAGTATCCTCTCTGCATATATATATATATATATATATATATATATATATATATATATATATATATATATATATATATATATATATATATATATATATATATATTAGCTTGAGGTTTTCACCTCAAGATAAATCACCATCACCACATTTTTGAAATTATTAAAAAGGTATATGTAAGTGAGCTGGATTATAAATGCATCTGATAGAGGAGAATTTATAGTGTCTGAAAAAAAATGTGAGTGAAAAAATTAAAAGTTAAACCGTTTGCAAAAGCAAGAAATTCAGCAAACTTTAGGCTAAGAGTTTTCTCTCAATGTTGACACCCCCTGAAATTCCCAGGGATAATTAGCATAACGCATACAATGTTTCTTTTTGGCCTGGGGATTGTGCTAAAGGATGAAGTACTAGGCAACCACTTTATTCCTATGTTATTCTATAGGGCATGCACAGATATTATTAGATTTGACACCTCCAAGAGCCTTTAGTACATAAATGCCAAAGTCTGTGACATATTTAGATTATAGGTAGTCCTAGGTCCATCCAACATGGTATTTTAGCTGGTTTCCCCAATATAGTTACATTAGTATTTGAGGATGAAAAAAATAGATTAGTTGTTAATTGATCCAGAGGAAGGCAAACCGGAAAAAAAACACCACCACCAAAAGGGAAAAAAAGGAATTCCAGAAACTGGCGATCGGATTCCTTCCTGGATCAATACTCCCTCTCTAATTAACCAGGACAACCCTGAATGCCCTTTTTATTTGAAAATATATCCAATCCCTTTTTAAAGTTATCTATTGAATCTGCTGTCAGCACCTCCTTTGGTAGAGAATGCCACAGATTAACCACCCTTTTCGCTCTCATTAAAAAGGTGACATTTTTTTACTTCCGATTTCAAAGCATGTCCTCTTCTCAGTTGAAAACCTCTTGGCACAAAAAGGTCATCTGATAAAGCCTTATACTGACCCTGGATGTATTTATATAGTATAGTCATATCTTCTCTTAGACACCTTTTTTCTAGAGAAAATAAGTGTAATTTAGTTAGCCGTGCTTCATAACTTAGCCCCTCCATTCCCCTTATTAGTTTTGTTGCTCTCCTCTGTACCTTTCCAGTTCTAAAATGTCCTTTTTATGAAGTGGTGCCCAAAATTGTACTCCATATTCTAAATCTACATCAATTAATATAATGTGGGTTTCTATGTATAGATATATACCCAATTCAGTGGCATATTTAGATTGTAGGCAGTCCTAGGCCCATGGATTTTTTGGCTGGTTTCTCCAATGTAATGTATGTGTCTATGTACACATATACACCCAAGTCAATGGCAGATTTTGGTTGTAGGCAGTCTGAGGCCCATCCAGTATGGTGTTTTAGCTGGTTTTCCCAATATAATGTAGGTGTCTATGTATACATATATACCCAAGTCAGTGTCATATTTAGATTGTAGGCACTCCTAGCCCCATGGAGTTTTTGGCTGGTTTCTCCAATGTAATGTATGTGTCTATGTACACATATACACCCAAGCCAATGGCAGATTTCGATTGTAGGCAGTCTGAGGCCCATCCAGTATGGTAGTTTTGATTGGTTTCCTCAAAGTAACATATGTTTTTATGTATACATACAATATGTATACAATAAATGTCAGGTACAGATACAGACAGGAATGTCATTGTTAATAGACATATCTGTAAATATATATATGCATTACACATTAGTAACATGATAATAATTGTACTAGGCAGAGAATACCCCACTGGCCCATGTAGGACACCATTATGTTCTAAGCAAAATCAACTGATCAGTTCAGTATTGGCTGAATTGGTGAGACTTATTTTGAACATTTTTAAATGCCCTCCTCATGCGAATAATAATAAGCACAGTAGGGGGTGTGTAAATCCACATTAATGTTTCCTACGTGTTTCGCTATCCCATAGCCGTTTTGGTATTGACTTGTTTTTATTTTATGAAAAACATAATTTCATATTTCTTATTGTTTAAATTAACATAATCCTATAAAAAATAAACAATCTGATTATATAAAAATAAAATCACAGATGGAACAAGAAAAAAATTGAGGTACAGTCTTTTAAAAGAGCTCTGTCACTTCAGATTCAGGTTGTAGTGTTTAGGTTATTCTTAAAGAACAGGGAAATCTAGTGGTAAATTGTTCATTTATTTCTAAAGCAAATTATTCCTGAGATAAACAATATTGTTTCTTATGTGTTCTTATGCAAATGCAGGACTCTAAAATGCTAATTTGATGCCTTAATGTGCTAATTAGGATTACAATTGGTCTTTGTGGTGGCAAAAATAATTACCCCAATGGTATCATGCATTTGGATCCCATCCCCCATATCAACAAGCACTCTAAGCTGCAAATTAGCACACTGAGCCACATATTTGCATAAATAAATCACGCAATCAATGCTGAAAGTGCTAGGAAATGGTTAATACAATCTATAGACAGTCCTTTATGGCTCTTTAGGATTAAACAAACTTCTTGTTGGGGTGATAGAGTTCATTTAAGTTACTCTTAAAGAGCACAAAACATCGGCTTCACAATGTACTAGGCATTTCCTTCTACAGTAGAAGGAATATCGTACTTTACAAAAAATAGCTAGTACAGTGTGTATTACAGTTAATTCTGGGAGGGATACACAATCAATATCTAAACATAATTTCTAATCAATTTTAAATTAAAACAACAAACAACTTTTCCTACATTATTTTCGACCCTTTTCTGCAAAACACACACAGGGTGACCTCATTGTCCCTTTAACGTGCAGGACATTAACAAGCAAAACTATTTAATACATGTGAAAAGATGGAAAAAGATGACCATTTCTAGAGTTTTGGGAGACTTCCTCCTTTTTAGTAAAATAAATCTGAACTTTTTGAATGGATTTGTATTATAATTGATATTATTAGAAGCACTGTATTTCTGGCCACTATTAGCATAATGACTCATACTTGCATGATTCCAGCATCATCCTCTGCAGCGAGGAATCCGGCTCATATCACAGTGCTGCTGAGACATTATACAGATATCACCCAAGGTTTCCAAACGCAACAACCTAACACTATCACCTAAGAAGAGATGTTGGCTCAGGGTCTCCGTCCCTACCTGCAGCAGCAGCCTGACACATACACACTTCGCTCTTGCTTGGGGGAATCCTGCTCCTGAGACATAAAGATCCAGATCTGAAGGAAGAGGTGGAAATCCAGGACCTACCACCATGCCACAAAGCACTGGTCTATAGCTTGGAACCAAGCTACACAAAGCAGCTAAATCCCTCCCTTTAAAGTCAGAAAGGAACGCAGGGACAGGTAACATTGAGACCTTCAGTAGGGACGTACACTGCTAAAAATATAGTATTAATAAAATATTGGGGCTAGCATAATGTACCTTTAATAGTGAATAAGTCACTACTGGCTTTTCCTATTGAAAAGGATATTTTTGTATGATAAATGAATTAGAATGTTAGAGAAGAGAGTTTGCCTCCACTAGTAGAGACTCTCAAAAGCACATATGTATGGTGTTTATATATTTGCTTAAAAGCTGTTTAATACAGCGGGCATATGCTTTAAGGGAGCAATGTATAAAGTTGCTATTTTTGGATTAAAAGAGTGAGGTACATTGTATTCTCATTTGCATGTCCCCGCCTTTTAGACATGCAAGTGGGCTTATTAATGTATTATTCGTTATATATATATATATATATATATATATATATATATATATATATATATATATATATATATATATATATATATATATATACACACACACACATACACACAATAACTGTGGTAATCGCAATGCGCTCATCGCGAGGCCTAAATGTTACAGGTTTGACGGGGGCTGCACTGAGCACGAAGTTAAAGGCTTCACAAAAAAGCCCCGGGTTAACGGCCGCCATTTTTTTCAAGCCCGTAACTCGAAAGTCGTTCAGGGCCCGCCAAAAAAGGCCAGCCGATTAGAAAATTAGCTTAAAAACACAGAACAGGGGGAGAGGCAGGGAGCCTGTAAGAGAGTTTGCAAGTTAATTTGCTATTTAAATGGAGTTTTGGGACGGTCTCAATGCGGCTAAGCGGGGGGAAAATGGCGTCGTAAAGCCGTAATTTTTTTTCAGGCCTGTCAAATATTAGAAAACAATTTCAGGCGTGGGGGAATTATCAATTTCCCAAGCCCGCAAATGGTTTCACACCCGTTAATGCAAACAGGAGTTCAGCGGAGTGAGTGAGGGGGAAAAAGACACAGGGGTGACAGAGGCATGGAAAGAGACTCAGGGAGGGAAGTAAAGAGGGGGAAAAACCCAGGGGAGGCGAAGAGACACAGGGGTGAGAGAGTGTGGAGAGGCGTTCACTTCGAGCCTCTGCCCACTCTCTCCCTCCAGTGTCTCTTTAACCCCTCACCCTCCCCTGGGTTTTTTCCCCCTTATCTCCCGTCCCCTGTCTCTTTCCATCCCCCCGTCTCTTTCCACCCCCCGAACCCCCTCTTTGTGTTCCCGTTTGCATTTACAGGTCTTAAACCATTTGCGCGGCTTGGGAAATTTATCATTTTCCCCAAACTCACATTGAACTTTAAAAAGAGTTTTTTTTTTCATGCAAAACACCACTTTGGCAGACTTTAAAGGTGCTCTTTTGAAAGAAAATTTGTATTTTGTTTCCCTTTAAGTCATGGCTCGCAGGCTTCTGGGATTTGTCTATAATTTGTAATTTATTTTATATATATATATATATATATATATATATATATATATATATATATATATATATATATTTATTTATTAAGTATAAAATAAGTATTACATTTTTAATTGGTGAGAGAGAACTAAATTGCATTAGGGATGAGGTGATAAAATACTGTATGCAATAAAGATGTATGTTCTTTTATTCCTAGCAATAACCTCAGGCCAGAACTAGTGTAACTGGACAGATATGTGCTGTAAACAAATTATGCACTGGGTTTAAGGTCATGAAATACAATAGAAACAAGAAAAATAACCAAACTGCACGGAAAACGTGCTATAGCCTTGATTGCAATTCAGAAAGTTTTTAGATAAGCTCAGACCCAAAAGACACATTTAGTCTACCTATTTAAATGTACCTAAAAAAAAAAAGAAACTTGGTTTAAAAAGTATATTTTATATATTTACATTGAAAATGTTGAGTCTGGCAAAAGCACAATTAGCCAGGTAAAATGTAATAAAGCTCATTTTTAATACTGGCATCAAAATGTATTTTTTCTAATTAAAAACAGACTTAAAGGTATACAAATACGTGTTTTAACTTTTTCTAATCTAACACATACAGCTTATATCAGAATCACACATTACATTGAGTCATTCTATACAAATATAGTTTTATTTTATTGGTACCTACCAGTAGAAACACTGCGTTCAATTATGGTTTTTAACCCCATACCAACAGCAGCACAATGCAGAATTCCAAAGAGCAATGTCTGAACTCCTCCTTGTTTCCTTGTGCAGGGCAAATCAAGACTACACATCTCATCATGCTTTGCTGCACACACTGGCTTCCCAGAAATTGAAAGTAATGTCATAGCTGCCTGTGATTGGCCCAAAGGAGTTTTATGCTAATTAAGCTAAGGTTTTCAAGGGGCATTTCTTCTCAAAATAAAACATCAGGGGGAGTTGAATAATGTTTATTTTGGGGATTTTTTTTCCATGCACTACTGATTCTCCTCTACTTGGCAGTGGCAATGTGCTTGTATACCAATAATATATATATATTTTTTCAGTTGAATCATGGGTTTGTAAGAGGGGCCCTCTCACTCCACCTCTTCCCATGGGAGGGGCCTTCTCCAGCCTTCATAAGTATTTCCTATCCTCCTCTCCCTATGAAAACGTGATCAAGTTGAGGCCTGGCAAAGTGGTTATTTCTCTGGAATTGTGGGTGGGCGCTCTCTCAACATGTCCACTAGGGCATTCCCATCGCTGGAGAGCAATGGTTACACTCCCATAACATCTCCCATAACCCTCACAAATTTCATCTACGACCTTTGCGACAGGGACCAGACCACAATATATATATATATATATATATATATATATATATATATATATATATATATATATATATATATATTTTTTTTTTTTTTTTTAACACATACAAACAAAATGGTGCAAAAATCATCACATTACATTCTTTGCATTCATTTTGCATTGTTATATTTCAATATAGCACAACACAATATGGTTGTTTATTATTATGAACAACAACAACAGGCAGAAAAGATCAATAGGGGTTCCGTAAAGACCCCGAGCAAGAGGAAAACCAATTCACATAGACAGTTTAACTAATGTTTTGGATACTACAGTCTTGCTGGGACACTAGAGCAAAAGTTTTCTTGTTGTAACAAACAACATTCTGAAGCAATAAGATCTGGATACTGATGTCTGCTGTGTTCCTGCAACAGGACAGGAAGTCCTACTGTGATAAGTGAGGGTGACAGCTCAAACTGAGGCCTGCAATGGAGGTCTGAGCCTGCAGCCCTCCCTCGCATACCCAACAATAACACAGTTGATAACAACCAGTAATATTAATTCCGATATTTTGAATGTTCTGCTCACAATAAATGATGTTTTCAGCTGCAAACAACTGGGCTTCAAAATGAAGTCATTATGTGCGAGATTCCTTCTAAGCCAAAAAGCATCTGTTACAGTATTAATGGCATATGAACGCATCCATGCTGCTCTACATCAAACAGGGCCCTGAAAAGAACATGGAAAAAGAAAAAAACTTACAAATATTTTATCCAAACCCAAATATTATTTTTACAACCACCTCTGGGAGTCATGAATCCGGTCTGAAATTTGCTGGTTCTTAATAGGACCATAAATTACAAGCTACCCGCAAATGCCCATACATTATTTGCTGCAACAAGAAAATTATTAGTTTACTTTAGTTTAACCAGACATACTAAACCAAAGTCAAAATGCAGAAATGTGTTATTGTCCTGAAGGATTGCATACACTTTTAGCTGGAACTTCTAATTTATGGTCCCTTCTGGACAGGAGAGCGTCCAGCTTTTTCACTAATTAACAGAATTATTACCGTGACTGTGCCACTATACTGAAGACTAAGGTGCTGAGAGACTTTAAGAGAGTAAGTAAGTAAATAAGTAAAAAAATATATATATCTATCAATCGTTTCACATACAGTGGGCTAAAGAGTGATAGAAACCCTCCACCATACACAGTACAGTAGTACAAACAATCAAGAAATATAGTTGATGCACTGCACTCTGGGAAAATTGGGCAGGGACATGCAAATGAGACCACAATGCACGTTCACTCTTAAAAAGGAGCCACTTATAAAATGGTTATTGGATTCATTAGAGTGAGAGTGCATTGTGGTCTCATTTGCATGTCCCTGCCCAGTTTTCCCAGATTGCAGTCCATCAACTGTATTTGAGAAGGAAATACGTTTATTAACTTATTTATTAGACAATTAAATGGAATCACTAATGTGCTATTCAATATATATATATATATATATATATAAAATCACACATATATTTCTGTAATGAAACTTTATCGTGCAGAAAGATGGCACAGTGAATAAAAACATCTGTCCAGTTCTCTTTTTGTAACTTTTTTGTCACAGAACTTGTCAGTATTTCCATTGTAGGTAAGAATTTTGGGTAGTGATATGCAAATGAGGCTTTCCTCAGGCCCTTCGGCGCTCATTGCAAGCCTCTGCCCCCTCTACTTCACGGCACATTTGGAGCTGTGTGCAAGCCAATAACTTTCAAAGCATTACCCTGTGTATGTTTCCCCCTCTCTCCCTCCCCTGTGTGTCTTTGCCCCGACGCTCATTGCGCATGCCCAAAACATTTAACATAGCATTACCAAACGCGACAACTATATATATACACTAGCGACTTGCCCGTCATAAAATAACGGCAATAAAATTGTAAGGCAGGTAATGCTGTTTGCCACACAATATAGGGCTTTTAGTCTTCTGAGTACCTTCGGCGCTCCTTGCAAGCCTTTCCCCTCGTGTACTTTTGGTCGTCTGAGCCTTTGGCGCTCATTGCGAGCGTCTCCACAGCTTTTTTTTAATATAAATATATTTTTTTATAATAATTAAATGTAATAATAAATGAATATATTTACCTATTTGTAATTAATATATCCAGCAATGAATATACCTGAAGAGATAATCATTTTTGATGTTCCTGCAGCATACAATGTACAATTGAACTGTTGGTGACCTGAGGTGTAAGTGTCAGCAATGTGCCAAGTGTGCAGCATAGAGAGGTTTGTTTAGTTGTGTGAAGCACCATTTTAGAATGGTAATGTTATTCGTTGCAAGTGAGTGTTATAAAATGGCGCAGATTGTGTATGTGTTACGCGGGTCTGGAGCATTTTCAGTGTTTCCTAATAGTGTATTTTGTACCTTGTACGTTCCTGGGTAAAAGTATTATGTGCCTGACAATGTTTTGCATGCTTAGGGGTCGTGTAGCCTTGTTTTCGTTTTTTTGGTCCGCCATTTTTTTTGTTGCTTAGTCAATTTTCGAGTGCCGAAACTCGTCAAATCGTGTTTAAATTGTCGTGCAACCTCACTCCCAGACGTCCTGGTTGCCCCTGTGCTGTGTGTGAGGTTAATTTATTTTTTTATTATTATTTTCTACGTGTTTTTATTTTTTGGGGATGTGCGCGGTTTGGCCGTTAACTTCATATTTTTTATTTTCTAAGTCCCGCTGTTTGTTTTCCAGTCTTATGTGCCTGGCGGTGTTTTGCATGGTTAGGGGTCGTGTAGCCTCAGTTTAATTTTTTCGTCCGCCATTTTTTTTGTCACTTCAAGTGCCAAAACTCGTCAAATTGTGTTTAAATTCTTGGGCAACCTAATTCCCAGACGTCCTGGCTGTCCCCCTGTGGTGTGTGTGATGTTTTTTTTTTTGTTTGTTTTGTTTTCTTTGTGTTTTTGTATTTGCGCGGTTTTGGCCGTTAAGTTCGTATTTTTTTTTACCTCCTATTTTTTTTTCTAAGTCCTGTTTTCACTTTTGCAAAGTGTTACAGGCCGTAATTTTTCCACTGTATTTTTTTCAGAGTGCTACAGGTCTCGCATTGTGAATTGTGTAATTGAGATTTCTGTTGATGTGTAGTCCCGCGGGTCGTAGGGAGGCGCTCATCTCCACCGGCGCTCACTACCTAAGTCGTATAGGGTCGTAGGGGCCTTCTGTGCTCATTGCCTGGCAGCAATCGCGGCACTCGCTTTGCTGCGGGCTCGCTCTGCAAGCCCGCAGTTCTAAAATTACGTTACCAACGTTTTTTGGCGACTCCGGGGTGCTGAGAACTATATATATTATATTTAATACAGGAAAGTCTTGTTATATATACTGTATAACCTCTATACAAGTATCCACAAGTAATGTAACACCTATGCATCCAACATACAACCACAATGTAAGAGACTAAAACATAGGTACCAATGGGAGATTTATTTTCTAATTATATAGGTTGTCAATGGACCCACACATGTAATTAGGGGGGTCATGGACTTCTTTATCTTATAGCATTAGCTGTACAGGTATAGGTAACCAGTTCCTTCAGCTCCTGAGCAAATAATTGAAAACCTTCAGATACAATAAAGGAAATTAAAGAGAAAATAAATGCCTGGAGCTGTTATGTGCAGAATGTGAGTGCACATTAGGCAATAAGTATAGTCTCACAATACAGATCCCTATAGACAGCTCTATGTATTAGTACTGTATCTGCTGCACACCCTCTATTGCCTGGACAGTATATAACGTGCCCCTCTCACCTTAACACCAGTGTCCTGACAGCTGTGTACATGCAAGGAAATCCAACAACTACAACTCCCATCATGCTTTGCCCTGGGAACCGGATCTTCCTGTCACCTCCCTCAGAACACGCCCCCAGAGCTAGAGCAATTATTGGTGGTAAGGCCAGTGATGTCATATCTGTCTCTCCGGATAACCAACGTGTGATCCTGCTCATATAGAAGTGCAGCTTGTCTGTCAGTGCCTGTGTGTCTATATGGATATATAACACTTGTGGCAATAAAGGGACATGGGAAGAATGTTTTATTTTTTGCATCACAAATATTTTCTTTAATAATGTGTAACAGTGTGTTTTCTTTTTCAATTAAAGGTCTCAGAGCAAAAAAACTTATCCAGATATTTAACTATGCTTGCCCTCTATCAATCAAGATCTTCATACAAAATATGCTCTTTTACATGATCATATAAACAATTCGAAAATATTCACCCCCAGTCTTATTTATTATTTAAAGACCTATAGGAAAGTATATAGTTTAAATAGTGGCCTCAAAGCACAAAAACTTATTCAGATATTTACTCTTGGGGCTTTACTCTGCCAGCAAATAGATCAACAGACTATAGTATGCTATGACCTGCCCATATTATGCTCCTACATGGTATAGCTCACAGCTTCATTGAGGTACACATGCCCCATCACCAGAACAAGGTAGCGATCCAGAAGAGGAATGTGATAGTAGCAGGTTCCTAAATGGTCAGGGTATCTACTTTACCACACTGCAGATCACTATTGTTTTTTTTTCCGTTCAGTCCTGTCCGACTCTCCATGACCTTATGGATCTCAGCACGCCAGGCACATCTGTCAGCCGCTGTCCGTCTGCGTTCCCTCAAGCTCATGTTCATTGCTTAAATTACATCATCTATCCATCTCAGCCTCTCCTGTCCCCTTCTTTGTGTGCCTTCTAACATTTCTCATGATAAATACAAACTAATAAAGTGAAATAGAAACCAAGCTTTTGTAATGTTTAGAGCTGCGTGGTGGAAGGTTTAAGATGTTGTATTCATTTGCAAGATAGAAGAAGGATTCCTCACTAGAGAGGTGATATCTATCCAGTTCATATGTTATTCTGTGGAATCTCTCTTTTACATTTAGAACTATCATCAATTCGCACTGTTATGAATAACTACATATGAGGGAACTTTCTTGTTTGCTAGCCGTACGCAGTAATGGCCATCGGCCACTAGGTGGGGCAGCCAAGATGTCAGTGAATTTCCTGTCTGGGTAAAGTTTATAATCTTGCAGTACCCTAACATGTAACCTTTACAACTAACCCTAACACCTAGGCCC
Organism: Discoglossus pictus; assembly: GCA_027410445.1. Taxonomy (NCBI): domain Eukaryota; kingdom Metazoa; phylum Chordata; class Amphibia; order Anura; family Alytidae; genus Discoglossus; species Discoglossus pictus. Next base: position 421,729,765 of record CM050165.1, read on the forward strand.
TCATTCAATTGCCATTTGGCCAATTGAATAGGGCTCTAAATAAGCACATAACATATATTTTTTAAAGAAGTTTTTAGTTAGTAAACATCTATTTAAAAGCAAGGTTTTCACTAACTAAAAACGTATTTAAAAAAAATGTGCTATGTGCTTATTTAGAGCCCTATTCAATTGTCCAAATCACAATTGAATGAGACACCTACTCACTAACCCAGGTAACCACTAACCCTAACACTTAACCACTAACTCTAAACACCTAACCCTAACATCTAAGCCTAAAACCTAACCAAATCAACAAACCCTAACACCTTAACACTAACCCTATCACCTAACCACTTAACAGCTAACTACTAATCGTAACCACTAAACTTAACACCTAACTACTATCCCTAACACCTAATCACTAACCCCGAACACTTAACCACTGACCCTAAACACATAACCCTAAAACCTAACCCTATCATCTAACACTTAACCATAAACCTTGACACCTAACCACTAACCCTAACACCTAACCCTAAAACCTAACCATATCACTTAACCCTAACACCTAACCACTAACCCTAACACCTAACCACTAAACGTAACACCTAACCTACTAACCTTAACTCCTAACCACTAAACTTATCACCTAACTACTAACCTCTAACACCTAACCACTAAACTTCACAGCTAACTACTAATCCTAACACCTAACCACTAAAGTTAACACCTAACTACTAACCCTTAGCACCTAACACCTAGCCACTAATCCTAACACCTAATCACTAACTCTAACACCTAACCCTTTAGTCTAACCCTAACTACAGTTTGGCTTGTCTTCGCAAACGAAAATTTAAAAGGAATGTTTTCTACATCTGCAGGCTCTCTGGAGGCTGAGGAGGCCAATGGGAGACAGGCAGACTCGACCACAGTGGTTGCATGGGAATGCTTGCTCTGGTTTGGGTGCTGCAGTAACATCATTTTTCCTCTTTCTCCTTGTGTCCTCAAGACCAGCCCTGAGCGTTCTCTCAAAAGAGGAGACAACCTGGTGAATGGTACTCCTACAGGCCTTGCGGTCCGAAGCTAAAGCCACCCATCGATGATGTTTAATGTGACAGCAAGTCTTGTACCTCTTCTTCGGTCCTCCTCTGTCATGATTACCAGTTGTGAGCTCACCATATAACACAATCTTTGGCAGCCGATAACCCTCCACCCTAGAGATGTGTCCTGCCCAGGGCAACTGCGTCTTCAACAGCACGGCCTCAATGCCGGTGACTCCTGCTTGGTCTAGGACTTCAGTGTTGGGGATGTGGTAATTCCAGTGAATGTTGAGGATGGTGCAGAGGCAAGGTCGATGAAAGCGCTGAAGAAGTCACAGGTAATGGCGGTAGGTAACCAAAGACTGACTCAGTGCCGTACAGTAGAGTGGTCAACACAACAGCTCTGTATACATTGACCATTTATTCAGATGATTGTTGTTCTGTTTTATATAACCTGCTGAATGCACCTTTTGCCTTTGCCAGTCTGTTGTCTAATTCCTTGTCACTAACCCTAACACCTAACCAATAACCCTAACTCTAAACCCTAAGAAATTCACTGAAAAAGCGGCCACCCCACATAGTGTCCGATGGCCGCCACTGCATACTGCCAGCCCACAGGCAAAGTCCCAAATGAGAATATATAAAAAAAAAAAAAAAAATCACATTTCACTAGTGAGAATATGTCAGCTTAGTGAATATAGCCTACTAGCTCAGTTTTATATAATGTACATGTAACGGAACCCATCACTGTTTTACCCTGTCTTATGGTTATTTAATTATTATGGTTAAAATATGATCCTACTGTTATACTGTATGTATGTTGGTTTATACTCTGCAGAATATTAGCCCAGACTATTGCAGACCTTGGCATAATAGATAATCCTATAACAGAGACTCCTCATAAGATAAGGAAGTCTATTGTATAAAGTGTTTTCATTATCAGACATAAGAACAAAGAAGTATAATCTGATCAATGTCTGATTGTATCAAAGTAGCCAGGTAACCTCCGGGGGGTGTGACCACACCTATTGTGTATATATATTTCTGCACAACAAAATAAAGACAGTATTATTTGACTCCCAATTGAGTGTCGTCCAATATGGGAGGTTGGGGATGGTGAGACTGTAGTGCTTCTTGGATATTTTACCGTATACCAGCGGAGATATTGGATTCGTGTTCCAACTCCGTTACATTTGGTGGCAAGTGGCGGAATTGTTCAGAGGGACAGCTACAGGAGACACCATTCCGTGGAGTTACAAATTGAGGGCAACGCTAGTATCCATACAGCGCCCCTGGCTACAGCAGGATGGAACCGGCTAGTTTTCGGACAGTGTTCCATGATGAGGAGGAGGATGCGGCCGCGGACTACAGGGATGCAGACAGAAAGGAACTCATGGAGGGAGACCGGGCAGCGGCTACTGCACCTCTTACGGACAGCACACAGAATGAGTTTGGAAGAGAACTCCAAAGCAGACTGGCCTTTTTCCCAGGTACGCTTCCCACAATAACCTTGGAATGGTTAATGACAGACGTCCACGAATACATAATGGAAAAGCAGCGGGCACGGGAGCGGTCCATCTTGGGAGCTGCTAACCCACCTCCCACCATTAACCCCCCCCCAGCACTGCGTCCGGGTGGTGGGAACTACCAAACTCCTCCACGGTACATCAGGTGCCACACGTGTAACCAGCAGGGCCACATGCAGAGAGACAGTCCCAGAAACAGAAACCGATCCACGTGGAATACTCCAACTAATTCCCCTCCCCAGCGACAGTGTGTATCCCAGGGAGCAGAAGGTGCCGTCCTTCCCCCCTAGCGGCAGTGTGTACCCCAGGGAGCAGAAGGTGCCGTCCTTCCTTACCAGCGACAGTCGGTACCCCAGGGAGCAGAAGGTGTCGTCCTTCCTCCCCAGCGACAGTGTGTACCCCAAGGAGCAGAAGGTGCCGTCCTTCCTCCCCAGCGGCAGTGTGTACCCCAGGGGGGCAAAGGTGTCGTCCTTCCCCCCCAGCGGCAGTGTGTATCCCAGGGAGCAGAAGGTGCCGTCCTTCCTCCCCAGCGGCAGTGTGTACCCCAGGGAGCAGAAGGGTCCGTCCTTCCTCCCCAGCGGCAGTGTGTACCCCAGGGGGCCGAAGGTGTCGTCCTTCCCCCCCAGCGGCAGTGTGTATCCCAGGGAGCAGAAGGTGCCGTCCTTCCTCCCCAGCGGCAGTGTGTACCCCAGGGAGCTGAAGGTGTCGTCCTTCCTCCCCAGTGGCAGTGTGTACCCCAGGGGGCCGAAGGTGTCATCCTTCCCCCCCCCCCCCCCCAGCGGCAGTGTGTATCCCAGGAAGAAGAAGGTGTCGTCCTTCCCCCCCAGCGGCAGTGTGTATCCCAGGGAGCAGAAGGTGCCAGCCGTCCCCCCCAGCGGCAGTGTGTACCCCAGGGAGCAGAAGGTGTCGTCCTTCCCCCCCAACGGCAGTGTGAACCCCAGGGAGCTGAAGGTGTCGCCCTCTCCCCCCAGCGACATCTTACCCTAACAAGGGGAGACCCTAATCTCCCAGACGGCGCAGATGGGACCATGGTCTCTGTGCCTGACCTACCGGGATGCTGGACAGCCTGTCCAGATCCCCAACTACCCTCACTGGGACAACCGGAGGAGGGGGTTAGTACAAATTCCCCTCCCCAGCTAACTCCTAATGTGGCCCCAGGGTTACCAGAGGAAATGTTATCCCCCACTGACCCCCACCTTTCCCTGGCTACTGAGCCGGAATATGTCCCAAGTACCCCAGCAAAAGAGCTGACAGCGGGGCAGAGTGCAGTCGGCCCCGGCCTTCCTTTGTCCCTTGTACAGAGCAGAATGTCCTGCAGGTTATACCAGCAGAAGAGCTGGCATCAGGGCAGAGTGCCGCTGGCCTCTGCCCCTCAAGTCCCATCACCACAGCGAAATATCCAGGTGCCTGGTTAGACTTCCCCCAAAAGGGGAGATGGGTGACGAATTGCCTTTTGCCACTTTGTCCTGGAGAGGACTTATTGCCAGCCTCCTGCCCTGCGACTATGGCCCTGGGACATATTGCCCTTTAAAAACAGTATTCGCCATACCAGAGTGTATGTCCCTCATTCTGGCTCTTTAAATACACGGGGGTCATTCGGGACTTGCCCTGTGGGAGCGGTGATACCCCAGATAGCTATGTCATGGAGCCCATTCATATAATTAAAGACTATGGGAAAGACTTTAGCTACCTGGCAATTGAACTGTGTGAATAGGATCTGAGCGCTATTCGGTAGTTTTGTGCGCTCAGATCCCAGATCCCAGCTATCTGGGGAAATGTGAAATGTCTGTGTGTTATGTGTAAAAGGTGACTTTATGTATTTTAAAGTGGTTTATGTTTTTTTTTGCAACCATGTGCTCAATGGAGTCTGCCTCTATCCCTGGATAATTGGATTACTTTCCCCATTGTCTCCAGTACAGAGGCCTCTGTAAAACCTGTTTGTAAAATGTATTTTCCCTCTCCTTGAAATGTTTATTGCTGTGAATGCTGTATGAAGTGTGCGTTTGTTTTGTTCTTGAAATGTGAGTAAAGGTGAATTGTAGTACTGCTGATGGGTTGTCAAACTAGAGAATTGAGCAACAAATACTTTTGTCCGGACATCTCCAGGCCGATCCGTTGGGATCAGACCGTGTATGCCGGCTTATGGTCACGGGGGAGGTGTGTAACGGAACCCATCACTGTTTTACCCTGTTTTATGGTTATTTAATTAATATGGTTAAAATATGATCCTACTGTTATACTGTATGTATGTTGGTTTATACTCTGCAGAATATTAGCCTAGACTATTGCAGACCTTGGCATAATAGATAATCCTATTACAGAGACTCCTCATAAGATAAGGAAGTCTATTGTATAAAGTGTTTTCATTATCAGACATAAGAACAAAGAAGTATAATCTGATCAATGTCTGATTGTATCAAAGTAGCCAGGTAACCTCCGGGGGGTGTGACCACACCTATTGTCTCTCTATGTGTATTGTGTGGCCAACTATGGGGGATGTGTATTGCCTGTGGAAAGAGATGTGTATATATATTTCTGCACAACAAAATAAAGACAGTATTATTTGACTCCCAATTGAGTGTCGTCCAATATGGGAGGTTGGGGATGGTGAGACTGTAGTGCTTCTTGGATATTTTACCGTATACCAGCGGAGATATTGGATTCGTGTTCCAACTCCGTTACAGTACATACTTATGAGTTTGAGCCTTATTTATTGATTTGTAGGGTCATTATATAATTTCCATGTCAATCCTTCTGAAAGAACCATGAATCCCTCAGGTTTTCTGCTTTTATTTAGTTTATTTACAAGGGTTGGCTTATATGAGGGCACCTGGAAATTAAGTGTGGTTATAAGCGTCAATGGTCGACCTCACATTGAGCAGTTTATGGTTATGTTTTCCTAGGACCACCACTCCTTCAATCCAGGCACGTAAATTAGGTAGCTAATTGTAAAGTCCTTAACTCACGTGACCATGGGTTCTGAGCTTCTGGCATTGAATCATAGTAACATAGTAATTGAGGTTGAAAAAAGACTGTTAGTCCATCAAGTTCAAACTTTTAAGATCTACTCTGATCTGTAGTATTCAGATGAATTGTTAATTGGTCCAGAGGAAGGCAAACAGAAAATAAAACCCCAGTGAAACGTTGCCAATTGTCTCAAAAGGGAAAAAAATATAAAGTGTATTTCTGACTCCAGATACTGTCGATCGGATTCCTCCCTGGATCAATACTCTCTTTAATTATCCAGGATAACCCTGAATGCCCTTTTTATTTTAAAATATATCCAATCCCAATCCTCAATCTTTTTACTTCTAACCTCAAAGGATGTCCTCTTGTCAGTTGAAATCCTCTTGGCACAAAAAGTTTACTTGACAAAGCCTTATATTGATCCTGGATGTATTTATATAAGGTAATCATATCTCCTCTTACACGCCTTTTTTCTAGAGAAAATAAGTTTCATTTGGTCAGACTTTCTTCATAACTTAGCCCCTCCACTCTCCTTATTAGTTTTGTTGCCCTCCTCTGTACCTTTTCCAGCTCTAAAATGTCCTTTTTAGGAAGTGGTGCCCAAAATTGTACTCCATATTCCAAATGAGGGCGTACTAGAGATTTGTATAGTGGCAGAATTATATTTGCTTCCCTTGCTTCTATACCCTTCTTAATACATGCTAATATTTTATTTGCCTTTGCAGCTGCTGCTTGGCATTGAGCACTGTTACCTAGGTGGTTGTCTACAAGCACTCCCAAATCCCTTTCAATATCTGATACCCCTAGATTTGCTCCATTAAGATTATAAATTGCATGGCTATTTTTCCTTCCTAAATGCCTAACTTTACATTTATTCATATTAAATCTCATCTGCCATTTAGTCGCCTATTTCTCTAATTTATGCAAATCCTTTGAAGGGAAAGTACATCATTATCTGAATCCTTATCCATTGGTCATATAGTATTCCCTGTCGATATATGTGCTCCCCTGATTGGTCACCCAGAGCAGAAGAGGGGAGGTTGAAAGCAGCTGAAGTTGTGCAATGTTTACTTCATGGTTATTATATACCGGTTCTCTACTGCTCTTAGGGCCCTATTCAATTGAGCAATTGTTGGTTACTGGAGCCCGTAATGTAGCCCTTAAACTAATTTGCTATTCAATTGGTGTCGTTTAGCAAGCCGCAAACCACCTGCGGGTTACAGGCTGAAAATCCCTGCGGTTTTTAAAATCGTAACTACGACCCATCTAAGCCTTTGATATTTCAAGCCCATTAACGTTACAATTGCAAATCGCTATTCAATTGCTACAATGGCTCAAGCCCGCTATTGTTTTTTCACCCGTAAATGGCAAATGTAGAAGAAAATCCTACGGGTACCAGATAGGACTCGCAAGGGGTTTAAACACCTTATCGTAGCACTGTAAATGCAAATAAAAACACTGCAAATGACGGGGGAAAGCGATGAAAGACATTTGCACAAGCTCGCAAATCTGCAATCAAAAATATTTTTTTTCACGTTTCGTTTCTGTTATATATCACTCTCGGAATCAAGGAGTTAATACATATCAGGCCACCCACATGGACAAGAACAGTATCGCATTCATTTTTATTATATTGTACATTGCCGGCTTGCGAGTCAGATCGAATATCGAACTTCTTAACTCTAATTGATTGACGATTAACCTCCATGTTTTACTAATGTCATGATGATGGTCTCATTTACTATTGGCTGTCTAAATGGGTAGTTATGGCCTTGCTTAATTAATCATGATCATGCTCTGAAATGCTACTTACGGGTGCATGGTTTACTGTTTAGGCTTTCGGCCAGGTAGCTGCGGGCTTGTTCAATTGAATCGCTCTGTAACTGTTGCAAAATTCAAGCACGCAGACTTACGGCTGGTATGAAGGCAATTGAATAGGGCCCCAGGTTTTATAAGTGTCCAAGCAAAATACAAGTAAAGTATTCCCTGTTTTGGTTGAATTACAAGTCATAACGCTGTGGTTCTTCTTCTAAGGGGCAACAAAGTATTTGTAATGTACATTACTATTGGTGAGAATACTGCACTATCCTAGTTATACACGCCTGGGTGTCTTCAAAACTAGCCCACAGAGGGGATGAGGACCTAATTGGTTTAAATTCCTGATATTGGCCGGTCCGGTAACAAGTCCGGCAGTCAGTGGGCCACACAAATCTGCTGGCAGGCTAAATCTGGCCAGTGAGCCAAGAGTTGGACAGCCCAGGACCCACATTTTTATTTTTAACATGGTAACTCCAACTCCAACCAATGAGTGGCAGCATTGAGCTAATTTAAAAAAGCTTTCTTAAAAAATTAGTGTGTAGCTATCAAAATGTATGCAGTAAATCTGTAGAGGAGCATCACGTATGCCATCACCAAGCTATGGTATTGTGTAACTTTTCATCTCATCATCAAAGAGTAAGCTGACAAGGCTTTTAAAATGAAATCTGGGACGGTATTAGCAGCAAATTATTTGGGTGCAAATATAGGTGTTGTCTGCATATTTTATACATATATATGTGTAAAATATAAATATTATATAGTATATTATGAGATTGAAAAATATATTTAGATGGATTTGTCAATAAGAGCATCTAGGAACCTAGAATATACATTTGTAATACCTTACACAGCAATATTACAATGAAATATCATCCATGCGTTTTTGTTATACTCTACTGATCAATCCAGTTGGATGGAAGTTATGAGTTCTTTTTTATAGCTTCCATATGTTTTTTATATATGGCAACTTTGAATTTAGCAGGGACAATGTCATAAAGCTAGTTTTTAACCAGAATTTATTTTGATGCCGCTGCTAGACCCTGGAGGCATCCATGACATTGTGGTGGATGTTGGGTGGGTGAGGGGGATTTTACATTCTGGTGAGCAATGCTTTCATTACCTAATGCAATCAGACTGGTTCCTAGTCTGTGAGGGGGGAGGGTTAAGGTGTTAATCAAACCCAACTATCTAACAACCTCGCCCTGATCTTTCATCCCCACCCCTCCCTGATCTTTCATCCCCACCCCTCCCTGATCTTTCATCCCCACCCCTCCCTCTACTGATAGATACAAACAGATAAACCCTTGAGCCATGTCCCAGGAAGTGATATAATAAACAAAACAGATTCTTCCACTCATAAAACTGGTTTTCACAAAAAAATGGTTTTATGTCCATGTCACTTTAGAAACAAAAGCCTTTTATTCTGGAACTATAGTGATCTTTTACATATAACTTAAAGGATTATCTACATTTTATGGGTTAATACATTTTTGCATTCCTTAAGGAAAAATCATCCTTTATATATGCAGCACATTTCATAATTTTACATTTTTTTTATTAACATCTAAAAATCTATCCAATCATTATGTTGACTCCCCCAGGAGTGGCTACGCAGACACCTGATCACCCCAATCAACATGGAACATTTGGGGGGTGAATTTTAACCCATTATTCACCTGCTGTGTCTTCCTCATAGGAAAGCACTGATGTCAGCCCCAAAGTGACTGCTGGGATGTGACCCTTCTGCCTTCTTCCTGCTCTCTGCTGTGTCGGCTCACTGCTGTTCTGTGTGTGAGAGAGCTGCAGCTGTCACCAGAGAGAGTGAGAGGTGAGTGTGTGTGTGAGAGAGATAGAGAGAAAAAAACACCAGCAGCAGTAGCTGATGTAGGGAATGGATAACCTAATCATGTGTGAATGTGCTGCCAGAGAGACTATTATATTAAAATACATAGCACTTTCTAACATGGTGTCACACTACATATCCCAGGCTGCTTTGCAACATAAACAGAAACCCCAGAGATCGATACAAACGTTTCAGCTGCCTGAGGTTCCTCCTGATTGGCCAAAACAAATTATACTTTTATGTAAATTTAGCCTGTGTTTCAACGATGTGTTTACTCTAATTTCCAACTGTCAGAAAGTACAAGATATTTTGCTAACTTTAAGGTATGTTTTTAAATGTTTATTTTGGTATTTTTTCATGCAACATTTTTTTTGCATACACTACTGATTCTCCTCTATCAGATGCATTTATAATCCAGGAAACTTAGATATGCCTTTAAACACTAATCTCTTTCAAATGATGTAGGCATGATTCCCACATACTTGCTGAGGGCTCATCTCACCACTGTTGTTGGGCATGTTAGATGTGCTGTGTGTAACACACTAGCTCCAACACCATCATACTCACTTAGCATTTTATCTTCTTTCCACCCTCCATGAAGTGGATATCCAACATGATAATGTGAATTAATTCTCTGTATAATATTAAGAAAATGTTATGATTATAATTAACACAGCTTCATACACAATGATATACATTTATCTAAGAGTATAAAGGGATTTCTCATTAAGTAACATTTGTAGTCATATTTTAAAAAAAAGCTATTTTGAAGAACTAAAACTTAAAAAAAATTTTTATAATGTGAAAAAAATAACACAGCCTCCATGGGTGTAGGAACTGGAGGGATGGGGGGACAAATCCCCCCCCAGATTTTCTATGTTTGTATATATGTATGTATATATAAGCCATTTTATGGCATGTGTATACAATGAGCTGTATCCCCCCAGAATTATTCTGGCTTCTACACCACTAACAGCCTCTAATTTATTATCTTTTATATTCAACTAGTCATTTTCCTGTCAAAATGTCGGTATAATCTTGTATTCAAAATTGTGTGTTCTGGCTCTTGTGCGCCCTTTCTCTGTGTGCCCTCTCTCTCTCTCTGCACCCTCTCCCTCTATCTGTGCTCACTCTCTCTCTGTGCGCGCTCTCTCTCCTCTCTCTCTCTCCCTCCTGTCTCTGCCTCCCTTCTTCTCTCTCTCATTCTTTCTCTCTCCCTCTTTTTCTCCCTTCCTCTCTCTCTCTTCCTCTCTCTCTAGCTCCCTTCTTCTCTCCCTCCCCATCCCTTCCTTCTCTCTCTTCTTCTCTCTCTCTTCCTCTCTCTCCCTCCTCCTCTCTCTCTCTCTCTCTCTCTCTCTCTCTCTCCCTCCTTTTCTCTTGCTCCATCTCTCTCTTTCCCTCCCTCTCCTTCTCTCTCTCTCCCTCTCTCTCCTTCCAACTCTCTCCCCCACCCTCTACTCTCTCTCTCCCCATCCCTCCTTCTATCTCTCCCTCCATTCTTCTCTCACTCCCTCCTTCTCTCTCTTTCATTCTCTCTCTCTCCTTCTCTCTTCCTCTATCTCTCCCTTCCACTATCTCTCTCTCCCTTCCTCTATCTCTCTCTCCCTTCCTTCTCTCTCTCCTCTCTCCATCCCTCCTTCTCTCTCTCCCTCCTTCTCTCTCTCCCTCCTTCTCTCTCACCCCATCCCTTTCTCTCCCCTCCTTCTCTCTCCATCTCCTCTCTCTCTCCCTACCTCTCCTTCTCTCTCTCTCTCTTTCCCCCTCCCTCTCCTTCTTTCTCTCCACATTGTTCCTTCTCTCTCCCTCTCTCCTTCTTATCCCACCCTCCCTGCTTCCTTCTCCCTTCCTCCTTCTATCTCTCCGCCTCCTTTCTTCTCCCTCCCTCCTTTTCCCTCCCTCCTTCCCTTCCACGGCTCGCAATGAAGCCGCATAGTGCTCATGCGTAACTCGCAACACACAAACTCAGCTCACGACAACTATATTAGTGATTATGTTTCTTTAGAATCTACCATTTCAACTTCTTGAGGAGACACTGAATGCACTGGAAGTGTTTGCACAACGGCAGTGGAAATGGAAATTCATTATTTTATATTGTTTCACAAGGACACACCCTTCCGAGAAAGTAACAGGCAGCAGCCGGGTAAAAAGCAATATGGGAGCCACATAGAAAAGATAATTGCACATAAACGTTACAAAATGTAGAGGATGTGTTTATTTTTTTGCTTTCTAATAACATTTTGCCCGCTATCATGTTTAGTAATTACAAATACTGTATAGAATATATTTGACCATACTAGTCCTTTAATGCCTTTCCATAGCTAAATATTGTATTTTTAAAAAAAAATTATCTTTTAATTACACATATGTTTTTAAAACTAGACATTTTAACATTGTTTATTTTAACATTTTAACATGTGTCTAAATAAATGTACCACTTTAACTGGGTTAAGGGTGGCAATTTCATGCGTGACCTTTTAAAAAGCAACGTGACTGATCAGCAGTAGAGTTGTGCCATTTTTCTTGCTTTGTAATCCTGAATAAAGAACATCAAATATGTCAATGATTATACTTTAAAATGTTACTGATTGACTTATATGTAGTTGATTAAAAAATGAAAGGTGCCAATAAGTTTAAGAGAACATGGGACACAAAGGTTAGTAAAACCTATCCAAAATCATTGTAGTGAGCCAATTTGCCTTATTTTGAAGAAATTAATGAATATGTCATGGTGACATGGCAATTTTTGTTTTACACTAAAATATTTTTTTTCCAGCTTATTATCTTTTATTTGTAATGTGTCAACATATTCTGTAGCGCGTTTTACTCCTCTGTCCCTCATATTTATTGACTGTGAGAAGCATATAACAATACTAATATACTATTATTTTTATTATATTTTATTAACTACAATTTTAATTGTATATATCTATATATATATATATACCGTATATATATATATATATATATACACTGTATATATATATATATATATATATATATATACCGTATATATATATATATATATATATATATATATATATATATATATATATACAGTGGATATAAAAAGTCTACACACCCCTACATAATGCTGTAAAAAAATGAAACAAAGATAAATCATTTCAGAACTTTTTCCACCTTTAATGTGACCTATAAACTGTACAACTCAATTGAAAAACAAACTGAAATCTTTTAGGTGGAGGGAAGAAAAAAATAAAATAAAAATAACGTGGTTGCATAAGTCTGCACACTCTCTTATAACTGGGGATGTAGCTGTGTTCAGAATTAAGCAATCACATTCCAAATCGTGTTAAATAGGAGTCAGCCTTCATTAAGATAGAGGGAATTATGAACAGTTTCAAATACCAGTCAATATTGGCACAAAACCTTCAGGCTTCTTCTAGAAAGCTGAACATGTAGAGGAACTTCATCTTTCAGCATGACAACGACCCAAAGCATACATCCAAATCAACAAATGAATGGTTTCACCAGAAGAAGATTAAAGTTTTGAAATGGCCCAGCCAGAGCCCAGACCTGAATCCGATTGAAAATCTGTGGGGTGGTCTGAAGAGGGCTGTGCACAGGAGATGCCCTCGCAATCTGACAGATTTGGACTTCAAAATGTGCCATGCTGATAGACTCATACCCAAAAAGACTGAGTGCTGTAATAAAATCAAAAGGTGCTTCAACAACGTATTAGTTTAAGGGTGTGCATACTTATGCAACCATATTATTTTATTTTTATACTTTTTCTTCCCTCTACCCAAAAGATTTCAGTTTGTTTTTCAATTGAATTGTACAGTTTATAGGTCACATTAAAGGTGGAAAAAGTTCTGAAATGATTTATCTTTGTCTCATTTTTTTACAGCACAGAAACCTGACATTTTAACAGGGGTGTGTAGACTTTTTATATCCACTGTATATATATATATATATATATATATATATATATATATATATATTTTTTTTTTTACATTTATTTATTTATATATATTTAATTATTTATATATATATATATATATATATATATATGGGTAAAAGTACAGTGCAATACATACATCAATCTTTATTAACAAAGCCTGCCATGATAAATAATAAATATATATAAACAGACACACATATATATATATATATTAGTTAATTGGTGGTTAAGTAGTGTAGGGCCCAACCTAACCCTCCCTTGGGTACCTTCTGTGCCCCCTCAGCCTCAACACATCCCGCTCTTGAGTGCTCCCCTGCCTCGCCTACCTTACCATGGGCCTCATTCTATTATCGGCCGTAAATCGGCCGTAAGGCTGCGATTCCTTGCGGGGGTTCCGTTATCTTGGAATTCAATTATACGGATCTCCCCTTACGGCCAGCCGTATATCTTGCAACCGTCCGTAAGCTCAGAAAACTTTAAACGCAAAAATAAATTAGAGACGGCACTGTACAGCTCTGGAAATGCTAGGGATCATATTGGGGGACATGAGGATTAATAGCAACCCCCTCTCAAGCTTGCACATCAGCTAAAATCCGAGTTTACATTAACTGTTTATTTTCCGGCCGCAGCGCGGGCGGGTCTGAGGTGCTTCAAGCCCTCGGGACTTTTTCCATGGATATTTGACATAAATTAAAAAAAAAAATATTTACGGATTTGAGTGTAGGGGAATGTTGTGCTATTTTTGCTAACACCTACAATCACTTTATAGTCGCCTCAGAGTGCAGGATGGCTTTATAATGTGCTTAATTGGTGCTAGCGGAACCTTTTTTCTGCAAGTAAGCTGCAACTCGGTTTTAGCCTTGCAGAGAGGGTTCCCGGAGCAATTGAATAGCAACCGGGGCTTTCTTACGGCCGAAACTCTTGCGGCCGTGTAAGATCAAAGGCTTTCCTCCGGCGCGTGCGGCCGCAAGGTATAGCAAGGCGCCGGCCGCAAGCCTGCCGGAGTCCCCGGCCGGAGGGGAATAGAATAGCTGAAAAGCTTGCGGCCGGTCCTTGCGGCCCCGCATCTCCTACGGCCGATAATAGAATGAGGCCCCATATGAGGTGGAAATTCCCTTCAGTAACTGAGAATATAATTCCTTTGTTTTAATACCATATTTTTTAGGAATAATTTGCAATAAAGATCCACAATTTGTTAAATAACTGACAGCTTGTATTTCACAATAGATTAAAGTGTATTTATTTTCATGGAAATATTGGAAAATGTTCAATATATAATGGTATATTTAAATATAATTCTGGGGAGGGGGTCTGCTTTACCCCCAAAACTCCTGCATTTGAGTTCAGGTATTATCCCTCAGGATTGTGGCGGGGGGTCAAGAGAGAGACATTTACCCTTTGGGACTGTATGTATATATGTCCCACACATTTCATGAGGATACTAAGACTACATCTGTAACCCCATAAAGGACATAGTAGCTGTCTATTTGTTTAGGGGAGATTTTAGTGGTATATGAGTTGAGATAGTTAAGAGCTTTAGTATACTGGGTCCTTGTGATCTCAATTTGGATGGCTTAGAGCCCGAACCAATTGAGCAATCGTAAGTTACTGGAGCCCGCAAGTGAGGCAGTAAGTTAATTTGCTATTCAATTGGTGTCTTTTTGCGGGCTCCGAACGGGTTACGGGCTTGAAAACTTTGCGATGGTTAAACCTGGAACTTACCGCCTACCGAAGCCTTTGATTCAGTTGCTCCAATTCCCCAAGCCCGCAAATGTTTTCACACCTGTAAATGGCAAATGTAGGAGAAAATCCTATGAGTGCTAGAGAGGACCCGCCAAGGGGGTTAAACACCAATTCGTAGCACTGTAAATGCAAATTTAAAAATCAATAGCGCGATGAAAGACACTAGGATTAATTGCAGAACAGTCTCAAGCTCGTAAATCATCAGTAAAATAAATGTATTTTTATGTGTCATTTTGGGGTTATATCGATCTTGGTAATCAATGAGTTAATACATATCAGGCCACCCATATGGACTAGAACAGTATTGGCATTTATTTTTCTAATTTCGTATTTTGAGGGTTTGCGAGTCCCATCGCATATCAGACCCCTGAACCTAATTGATTGACATGTAACCTCCATGTTTTACTGATGTACTGATGTAATGATGCCGGTCTCATTGTCTATTGGCGGTTTTGAAATAGGAGGTTACTGTCTTGCTTAATTGATCATATTCCCGCCCTGAACTGCTACGGATGAGTGCATGGTTTATGGAGTCGGCTTGTGGCCTGTAACTTGCGGGCTCCTTCATTTGAAAAGCACTGGAATCGGAGATGAACGCAGCACGCCCGCAGACATACGGCCTGTATCTTGCGAGATCCCGGCTTGCAATTGGATCGGGCTCTTAGTTTCTTTAGTGACTATTGAGTATTGATGGGTGTTGTTGAAAGTCTATAAAAGCTTTATTCTAATTTCTCATCTATCTCCACCGCTGCCATCCCCTTCTTCATGATTTTTCTTTAGGGAATTATGTCTTCGCATGATATGGATAACCAAGTAAAAATAATAAAAGTATATCCTCTAAATGAAACAGAACATTTCTATGTGTCATTTTTAAACATTTCACTTAGCATTTTATCTTCTTTCCACCCTCCATGAAGCATAGGCATAGCAGTATAGAAACATGGAAGGGGCTACTGGGCTTCCAGCAGGGGTGCCAGGTGGTCTACTTCCCCCCGCCTGGTGTTGGCTTGTTGCACCATCAAATATTTAGACTTTTGTATAACATCTGGGCTCTCCTGGGATGTTAAGGCAGTTTCTCCACTGGGGAAGTTGTCTGGGAATCCAAGGAGTGACCCAGCCAGGTGTCAGATTATCTCCCCATCAGACAGTCAGACCTTCCATATAGTGTCTGGGGTCTCCAGGGGGTTGAGGCGGTGCTCCAATGGGGAAGTTATCTGTCTGGGAATCCAGAAAGTGAGGTTAGAGGAAGGATGCTGGCCAGGGCATGGGGGCCAGGGGTGCTGATTGACATGTTCAAGCACATACAATTTAGAATGTTAACCACAGACAATGGATCAAAGTACTTAACATCTCTTGATCTTTGTCTATCGAAACAAAGTGTTTCAATTGTTGTCTGAGAAGCTACTTAACTATTCTTGATGTATTCTGTGGCTGAAGCAGAGTCCTCTGATCTTCACATACACTTTTGGGCCCTGAAGGGTAGTTGGCTGTGGGAGTTAGCGGAATCCCACCCTGGCTCCAAAAAGTAGGTTGTGACAATATATATTTAATATTTATATATGCTTAAAGGACCACTGTTTGTGTGGTATCTATAAAGCTAACAATATCAGCAGCTGTGTAAGCTATGGGCAATATAATATATATATTTTTTTTTATCAGAATATTTAAAACTCTGTATACTCACAGGAATCCATGTTGTTTTTTTTATATCACATCCTGAGAGTTGGATGATAGGGGTGTGTTTTTGTGGTTATGAGTGGGGGAAATGTGGAGAAAGAGGGACAGTCAGAAGTCAAGATCCATTTTTGATAACTGAATAAAAAACTGAAACTGACACCACACCCTTCGCCCCTACTGACACAACCATATTTCTCCAGAAACGTAAAAGCCCCTTTCACACACACAATTTCCATCAATGTATCATGGATCCCTCCAGTGACCTGCAGAGGCATCAAATTTTACTTTTTTCAAACGTATATTTTTTTCATTGTAGCAATGCCGATCACACCTGTTTTTATACTCACCCAAAAGTCTCTAAAAATGGTGCCAGATTTAATCTTCATCTATTTCTTCCTTGCTTTAGTGTTGTATTTAAACCTTATATCATGTGTTTTTTTAAATGTTGTACCTGATGTAAAAGCAAATATCAAAAGCAAATATTGAATATTGATGGATGTTGTTGTGTTGCTTTAGTCTAATTTTTCATTTGCTTCCATGACAATATCATGTTACTCAGCCATGTTTATTTCCCATGCTGTGCAAAGTACTTTTCTAAGCAAGAGATTAGTTTTGGTGTCAGTTTTCTATTTGGCAAAAATATTAGGTGCGATAATTCCAAACAGATTTAGACCTATTTGTTTATACTATAAAAGGCGTATATATATTGTTTTTCCTCTTGAGTTCCAGGTTTAGTTTCAGTTACTCACATTACTTTACCATCTATTTAGAAGAAAAATATTTAATTACAAAATGACTCTAAAGCTCAGATGAAATCTATTATATCCAGGAGATTACTGAGGCTATAATAAGTAGCCGGACACAAAAGCTATAGATATGTTAACATGCAATGTGCTAGAATCTGAGAGTAAAAATGTTATTATTTCTTCTATAATATTTGACAGGTTGTGAATAACGCCTCCACAGTGCTTCCTGCACTGCCAGTAAGTAAGTGCGCGTCCCGGCAGGCAATGTATATGCGCAACACCCATGCAATGAATGTGCATTGCCGGTCGAGATGTGTGCAGAGAGAGAGAGCGAGCACAGAGAGAGAGAGAGCGAGCACAGAGAGAGAGAGAGCGAGCACAGAGAGAGAGAGAGCGAGCACAGAGAGAGAGAGAGCGAGCACAGAGAGAGAGAGAGCGAGCAGAGAGAGAGAGAGAGCGCAGAGAGAGCGAGAGCGCAGAGAGAGAGAGAGAGAGAGAGAGAGAGAGAGAGAGAGAGCGAGAGAGAGCGCAGAGAGAGAGAGAGAGCGCAGAGAGAGAGAGAGAGCGCAGAGAGAGAGCTCGAGCGCAGAGAGAGAGAGCTCGAGCGCAGAGAGAAAGAGCGCGAGCGCAGAGAGAAAGAGCGCAAGCAAAGAGGGAGAGAGCGCAAGCACAGAGGGAGAGAGCGCGAGCACAGAGAGAGAGAGCGCGAGCACAGAGAGAGAGAGCGCGAGCACAGAGAGAGAGAGCGCGAGCACAGAGAGAGAGAGGGCAAGCACAGAGAGAGAGAGGGCAGAGAGAGAGAGAGAGAGAGAGCGCGAGCGCAGAGAGAGAGAGAGCGAGCGCGAGCAGAGAAAGAGAGAGAGCGCAGAGAGCGAGAGTGAACGGAGAGAGAGGGCAAAGAGAGAGAGAGAGCACGAGAGAAAGAGAGAGAAAGAGAGCACACGAGAGAAAGAGAGAGAGAGCACACGAGAGAAAGAGAGAGAGAGCACACGAGAGAAAGAGAGAGAGAGAGAGAGAAAGAGAGCACAGTGAGAGAGAGAGAGCGAGCAAGCGCAGAGAGAGAGAGAGAGAGAGAGAGAGAGAGAGAGAGAGAGAGAGAGAGAGCGCGCAAGCACAGAGAGAGAGAGAGCGCAGAGAGCGAGAGAGAGTGAACAGAGAGAGAGGGCAGGGAGAGAGAGAGAGAGCACGAGAGAGAGCGCACAGAGAGAGCGAGCGCGCGAGCACAGAGAGAGAGAGAGCGCAGAGAGAGGGCAAAGAGAGAGAGAGAGGGCAAAGAGAGAGAGAGAGAGAGGGCAAAGAGAGAAGGCACGGACAGAGAGAGTGCACGTAGAGTGAGAGGGCATAAAGAGAGAGATATAGCACAGAGAGAGACATTAAAGATAACATTATATAATACATAATTTATTACGGGCAGGTTACTAGTATGTTTATAAAAACCATGGACCTTGATTTAATTAAGCCACTTAAAATTCCCATTACCCTGAAAAAGAAGGTGCACTTTGATCTCAGCTTCATATTCAGAAGAACCCATTAACAATTAACAAACCCCATTGTTAGAATTATAGTTACAATTAATATTTAACGTGTAAACAAACTTGACTGGAAACCAGGTTAACAAGCAAAGAACTAGCCTTCCAACCATAACATAACTGCATATAATAATTAATAATTGAAAGGCTGTTTAAACTCATGGCTCCTACACCCATGAGTTTGAATCATATTTTTGTTTAATTGTACCCATATGCCCCCCCTCCCCCCATGACGTGGCAAGTAAACAAACAGTGGGAGCTTCCCGTTCTGCATAAAGCTACATTTGATACTTATCTATTAACATTTTTTCTCATTTCTAAAATTTTGCTCATTATAATATTTTTTTTGACATATCAAATTTTTATCAAGATAAATTCTCAAGAAAACAGTGCGAGGAAGTGCTTGTGTTTTTTCTTTCAAATAGCTTTATTAAACAATCGTAAAAACACCATACTTTACTTCTGCTCCAAAAGTGTACAGTCTCAAAATAAGACTATAACTGGTAAATACAGTGAGTTGGCAAGTAGGCATGCAAGATCATTATATTGAGTGATAGGATTCTTTCTATCTATTCTGCCAATCTATTAAAGCGCCTTATGTTATATACTTTTGTGATAGCTAGGCTACTATCTTATTTACATATTTTATATAACTAATCTTTAGTAACATTTGTTTCCATTATAAATCACAAAACTAAATATTAATTGAAATATTATAAAATGTAATAGCCCTGTAATATTTATTACTGTAAAAATAATTGCTTATACCAAATAGATTAGTATAAAGACAGGCTGAAAAGCCAAATTTAATTATTTCGTGGTATTATCATGTTCTTTGCATGAAAAAAATACTATCAGCCGTATTCTCCGATTCCAATTTGTTGGCTAGGAACGTGGCACAGCACATATTTGATGAGGCAAAGGTGGTGTTGTAAAGCCAACGGCCGCCGTGAGATCAACTTCAGGAGCACCTGCGGGCTTTTGGAATGTGAACCTTTGCAGTAATCTTGTGAAGAACAAGAAAAGCTCAGTTTTTGCTAAATTCTCTCCAGCACAGCTTCTTCGACCTGAAATAGAAGATAAATACTGCTGTTATTTCTGGTTAAAAACTGGTTTCGCATCCTTTAAGGACAGTAATCTGCATACGAATTGAATAAAAAAGATATTGTGAACTACAGGGCCGAGTCACATTATCATGGGTAAAACGTGCAATTTATCAGATTTTGAAAAGAGAATGATCATTGGCTTTTGGCCCAAGGGTGGCAGGATTTCTGAAACAGCTCGGTGTACCGTTACTGGACAAATCGCACTGTTGCGAATAAACCGCATGGAAACAGAAGAGCACCATGTGCCATTTATGTCCGAGGTGAAAGTCTTTTGCGAAGGAGTGTGAGGGCCTACCAAAATGCTACAGATGAGCAATTCACCATCCAAATGAATTAGGGGGCTACCAGATGTGTGAGTAAAACGATAGTACAGCCAACCCTGTTGCGTATGCGTCTCCGAAGCAAACGGCTGGTCACTGCACCCATGCTGATGAGGGTTCATCATTAGAAACGGCTTAAATTTGCACGACTATGCCAAAAATCGGACCTCTTCTGATTGGCAAAGGGCTGCCTTCTCTGATGAGTCACGTTTTCTGCTACATAGTCTGGACGGACATTGGTGTGTCAGGCACAAAACCTCCAAGTACAAACACTCTGTTGGCAGAAATTTTTCTTGGCATTGTCTGGGATTACTCAAAACTCTGGAAGGCACTCTCAGCTGATTAGGTTATCTATCCATCCTTGCAGATCAAGTACACCCATACATGTTGACTGTCTTCCTGGGAGTGGATGGGATCGTCCAGCAGGATAATGCAACGCCATATGGTCAGAATTGTCCGGGAGAGATTGGAGGAGCACGACAAAGCCTTCCAAGTACTTCTCTGATTTCAGCAGCTGTTGGATGCACTGCAGTCTACATGGCTCCAGATACCATTGCCAACCTTCCACCATCTTATTGACTCACTAACACTCCATCTAGCTGCTGTCCGTGCTCCACACAGCGGTTATTTGGGATATTAGCTGGTGGTTATAATAATGTGACTTGACTGTGTAGTGCTCTAATTGGCTGCATCAGACACCCACAATATCACAGGGAGGTTCAGACAGTGCAGCAAAACTGCATTTCTACCGTATAGCATGTATACATTTTAATCTTTGGATCTTTGATTTTTTAGCCAAAATGAATGCAGCTCTTTGTGCTTATTGATATTATACTTACATTACTTGCTAATAACTTATTTGTTTATTTTTAAATCACAATTCTTTATGAATGGATAGATAAGATAAAGTTGAAATACCTGCTGAAAAAGGCATGAAGGCCTCATTCTTTACAAAATGTCCCTCAGAGTCAAGAAAGTGCTGCGGGTAAAATTCATCTGGTCTTTCAAAGTATGCCGAGTCTTTCAGTACAGACGCCAACAGTGGAATGACATAGGTCCCCTAGAGAGATTGAAATTGATGATAGCTATCATTGAAAGGATATCATGAAATAAGTCTGAAACTGAAGACACAACATTACAAATAAAAAAAACATTATTTAATTTAACTTAGATTTAAAATCATGACCCTAACTTACAAGGCCCAATGGTGCACCCCCTGATATCTCTGCTCTCATCTCCAAATACTCCCCCACTCGCTCTCTTCATTCTGCTAATGACCTTCTCTCCTCTCATCACCTCCCCTCATTCCCGCTTTCAGGACTTTTCACGTGCTGTCCCTGTTCTCTGGAACTCCTTGCCTCACTCCACCGGACTATCCTCCTGACTCAAAACCTCACTAAAAACACATCTGTTTAAAGAAGCCTATCACCTGTTGCCTTAACATGCACATAGCACTTCTCTCACCTTCCACCTTTAGACTGTAAGTTTGCAAGTTTTCAATTCTACATGGTGCTTTGGGGAAAGCACTATGGACACTGGATTCTAAGCTCAAAAGACAGGGCCCTCCATTCTTTGCAATGCGATTATACTTAAATTGTCTTTTGTGTTGAACTTAACCCATGTCTTAAGTATTAAACATTTCCATCGTCCTTCTTTCTTGTGATTAAGCTTTGATCATCATATTTTAACAAAGACATCCTGTGTGAGGGTTGAAATGTTGTTCAATTTTAAATCCTTCTTGTGTGGATAATTTAAGCATCACAAGCATTTGCCATTAACGTAAGTTATCTGAACATCCCCGTCTGACCCTCTCATTGGAATTTCACAGGTTGCACAGCCAAGGTTAGATTTATAGTCAGAATATTTTGAGACATTTTTTGTCATCCATGGCATCTGAGGACTGGACCTGAGGTGCAGATCAGTTAGAGGTTGCAATACTAATGTTCCAATGTGAGTTTTAATGGCCACTTTAAAATATTTTTTTTTCTGTGAAAACTGCTGATCAGTTATTAAATAAACAAAAAGTACAAACATAAAACAGATATTTCAGAATAACCTTTACCTTGGGAGCAGAGAACGTCAAACATATAATTGAGAAACAAAAGTCATTGACCTGTAATCTATTCAGTCCTCTTATTTTCACTCTATGTTTTCTTCTAGTTTTTTCATCAATTTTGGAGTGAGCTCCAGTTCTTGGTAATGTCACTGTTGTGCCATATTTTCTCCACTTGATGATGGCTGTCTTCACTGTGTTCCATGGTATATCTAAGGCCTTGGAAATTCTTTTGTACCCTTCTCCTGACTGATACCTTTTAACAATGAGATCCCATTGATGCTTTGGAAGCTCTCTGTGGACCATGGCTTTTGCTGTGGGATGCGACTAAGAAAATTTCAGGAAAGACCAACTAGAGCAGCTGAACTTTATTTGGGGTTAATCAGAGGCACTTTAAATAATGGCAGGTGTATGCTGACTCCTATTTAACACGATTTGGAATGTGATTGATTAATTCTGAACACGGCTACATCCCCAGTTATAAGAGGGTGTGCAGACTTATGCAACCACATTCTTTTTCTTTTTTCTTCCCTCCACCTAAAAGATTTCAGTTTGTTTTTCAATTGAGTTGTACAGTTTATAGGTCACATTAAAGGTGGAAAAAGTTCTGAAATGATTTATCTTTGTCTAATTTTTTTACAGCACAGAAACCTGACATTTTAACAGTGGTGTGTAGACTTTTTATATCCACTGTACATGCTGCTTCATAAATAAATCAACCTGATAGATTGTAAAAAAAAAAAAAAAAGACATTTTTAGAGAATAAAAAGAAAAAAAAAATGTATACTAACCTTTGGTATAAAATAACCTTTGAAAGTGACATCCTGAGTAGTTGCATGTGGAAGATTAATTGGCAAGATATTAGAGAACCTTTGAATTTCATGAACAACAGCATCTGTATAGGGCATTTTAATCCTGTGTTCTGTTTTAGGATCAGCCGACCCAATCACTTTATCAATTTCATTGTGTACATTTTCTGTAACAATAGAAATGAATGCATTGCTATAAAAACTTTAACAAACTTTCAATCGAATGCTTATTATATGTTATTCAAGTGTTTGTGAACTAATAATACAAGAATATCATGCAAAGGTGACGCCATTTTTAGACGGGACAGAGTAGGTTAGTATCAGTTTGTCCTGCATCTGGGGCAAAGGATATTGAACAGCTACTTTCTTGTATAAAGATACTACATTAAGATATTTTTTTGAATGTTATAGTTTTGCTAATTTCCTATTTTATTAGTTGTAATTTTTAGTATTTTTAATAGTTTTGATTGATATGGCTTCTGACATTGGTTTCCCATCACATATATAGTTGTCAGCAATGCGGGTTGTGCTAACACTTGCGGGCTCCTTGCGCTGGTGGACCCCCTACGACTTTCTGACCGCAAATACGGCCCCTCTCTTTTGCGGAGGTGGAGGCTCTACAGCGCTTCACAACCGGTTACAAACCACCACACAAGCAAAAAAACAAAACATAAACACACAATGACCAAACTACGGACTTGCACAAAAACAATTACGACCCGAGGGACTTCAAAAAAATCCATTACGGACTCGCAAAAATACGACCTTAACGGACAACCCGTGCACAGCGCCAAACATTAAAAAACACTAAAATAGACCCAAAAATAAAATAAAAACTTTACCCAAATCAAGGGGGGACACCCAGGACCTCTACAACACTGCTTAAACCTTAAATTCGGTAAAAATTAATTACAACGTTTAGCCACTCGAAAATATCCTAAGCATGAGAAAAAACGGCCGCCGAAAAAAAACGAGGCTACACGACCTCTAAAGCCGGTAAATACCACAAAGCAAATATGGCTTTTACAAAAATGACCTACAACATACACCATCAGCAATGATGCTAAATCATACAATGCGGAAGTACCCAGCTACACCAACGGCTTCCCCTCGCGCACGCAGCCTATTTACACTGCACACATTGCTGACACTTACACCTCAGCTCCACAACAGTGCAAACCTACATTGAATGCTGCAGAAACATTAAAACAGATTGTCAGCTCTTCAGCACAATGCTTCCTGCATAAATTACTTACAATGAAGTAAAGTATATTAATTTACTAATTGTTTCATTAGCATAACAAAAAACATATACACAAAAAAAAAAAAAAAACACTAATCGCAAGAAACTCAAGACATTCACTGCGCGCCTCACAACGAGCGCCAATGCTGCTCATACCACACAAACTACACCAGGGGACAGCCTTGCAATAAGCGCAAAAAGCACATCAGCGCCGACCTTACAATGACAGCAAAAGCGCCTCTGATCAAAAAAAAATACAACAACCGAGAGGCTCGAAATGAGCGCCGAGATCTCAGACCACCACAAAAAATAATGTCTATGCCTTGTCCTTGTCTTACAATTCTATTGCCGTCATTTTTTGACGGGCAATTCGCTAGTATGGAATAATTACTATGCACCATATAATAGTTTCCCTACCCATGGGCATAGGAGCCCAAAAAAATCTGGGGGGGGATAATTCAACTCTACTCCGAGGACAGGAAGCAGGGGCGCATCTACCGCCGGTGCCCCTCAAAACATTTTTTTTTTAAATTTAATTGTTTAAACTTTCCATATCTCTGGCCCTCCAATATAAATAAAAATGATATGATACATTATGGGTCAAATCTTTCAAGGGAAAGACATACTCCTCCATAGTGCTGGCCTTCTAGTGGGCAAATCTGGTAATGCATGAATGAGGTTCAAGGACCTGCAAGTCTCATGTACAAACTGTACTATTCCAATAAGCCCCGGGTCTAGAGTACCATATTTCAAGAGTTTCAGGCTAGGTATCATAGCATGGGGGGTGATGAAATACAAATCTAAATTGGAGTAGGACAGCATTATCAATGAACATCTATATGTTTACACAATTCAAAACATGGGTTCATTAGAGGTAGCCCCATATGTAGGTTTGGATAAGAAGAATCTGAAAACACACTCAATAAAACGTTATAGTAGTTTAAGAGGAAGTTTATCAACACATACATTTTCTTATTATAGATTGGGTTCAAAACTGGTGATTCATGTACATATAAATTTAAGTCCAAAAATAAGTCTAAGGGCAAAAGAATGGCCAACAAGTCAAAGATCATGGCGTTGGCAGAAATCCAGTGAGGTCAGTAACAATTTGGGTCAGTAAAAGATCAGTCCAATAGGAAACAGGAATGGAGCAAAATAGAGTAGGAGCAACCAGAAGTAGTCATAGTCACATGAACCTACAGCACTGAGAGGATGTTGGAGCAACAATAAATTGTCCCAGATGAGGTGTGATTGGTTGGTAGAAAGACCAATAAGGAGAAACAGCATAAAAAAGCCAGTAGAGGTACTTTGGACTGATCTGTCTCTAGAACAGTCTGCTGTGGCACGAGATTGTTGTACATGTCATGGTCTTGCTAATCTATAAGATCTGTTATGAGATGGAACCAGGGCATGGACCTTGACAAACATCATAATATCTGATACATACGATTATTATTGTTCCAAATCAAAGATTCAACAAGGAAATGTTAATTTACAGTAGACAATTTTACACGGTGTGAACATCATATTTAGGTTGTAACTGTGCCTTAGGGAGTTATCAGCTACACCTCACTGACGAGGCCCAATGAAGGCCGTAACGTACGTCTGGGGTTTGCGGTATCTCCTGTTCAGGGTAGAATTGCCTGGTATTTCGGGGCTCAACCTCTCTAGTGAGTGGGACCAGACTGATATACTACGGGATATTTCTCCATGTGAAGGGCACAAGTGGCTAAAAGAGGCTGCTCTCAGAGTGGGTTATCATGCCCATAGAACTAACCTATTAAGGTTAGTTTGTTCTCTGATTGAGCACCTCTAATTTGTTTAACTATTGTGAAGTTACATTTCCATGTAAAATCTTTGATTTGTAACAATAACATTGTATATCAGAGATTATATTGTTACACTTATATTATTTAGCCATCTACATGAGGTTTTAACCCAATATAATTATTAACAATTATAATTACGATTTCACAAACGTAGTAACCCTTAAATTACTATACAGTATACTTGAGTATACTATTCAGATTAGTGCTGTCCAACTTCTTTAGTCTGGGGCCCAGATTTGTATTGGCCAGCAAGCTGGTGGGCCGGATTCAAAATAATTTTTTTAAAATGTATATTTAAATATGTAAATAAATGTATGTATACTGTACATAAACAGTATAAAATAACTAAATATGTATAAATGTATATGATGTCTCAGGTGTTTAAAGTGCCCAGTAAAAGTTATTTTAATAATTTTAGGTTTCCTTGGAGAATTTCCTTGGTAGACTGTCGGCCACAGAAAGCAGCTGGTGGACTGAACCAGCACATGGACCACCAGTTGGACAGCACTTATTTCAATTATCATAATAGAGCAGTGACTTCTTTTAGTGCTAGTATATACATTTTATATATATTGGTTGAAGAACAAACTGAACAATATTTATGTATGGCCTTACTTTGTATTTCTGGATATTTAATCATTAAGAGAAGGCCCCAACGTATAGTGGTGGACGTTGTCTCCATTCCAGCAGCAAACAAATTGGTCACAAGATTTATTAGATTCTCGTTATGGTAATACAATCCAGATGGTTTTTCCTGAAATTATTTAAGTATTATAGTACATTTTCGGAAAAAATAGTTGAGTCAAAAAAAATGTATAGCAAAATATATATTTTACAAATACAGTCTATTTTCCTCATCAGTAGTTGTATTTCCCAGAATGATACATTATTATGGAAACTTTCTATATCCCTGGTGACCAACTACAGTCCGGAAGTGCCATTAATATATTTATAGGCTAGTTTTTAAGGATTTTTTGCTTGACATAAAGCTTTCCGAACATTGTCCCATATTTATTGTGTGTTCGTAAGGAAAACTAGTCCTGATAATTGACAGAATATTTTAAAAATTAAACAAAAATAGTACAGTTTACAGTTAATGTAAAAAACAATAAATACAGCCTTTACGTTTTTCAATGTTATGTGCAATAATTCTTTATTGCAGGCTTCCATTTTCTTTACTAAGCCTGTTTCTTACAGGCTTGGTTTCAATGACACTTCCTATTTAAAAATTGTGTTATTAGTCTTTCAATATAATTTCTCTTCTACAGTTTAGATTGCTATTATGAAATATTCATAGATTTTTTAACTATGCCTGCATGATGCTTAGGAATTATGGTGGAAAATGTAGACGTTTCTACGTAATGTATTACATGTACAAAATATAAAATATTACAGTACCTCCTGTTGCTTGACAAGGAACACATCAATAAGATTCCTCTGGTCGTTTATATCTAGTTCTTTCTTCTGTTTTGTAAATGTCTCTGTAATAAACGAGTGCATCTCCTTTACATTCTCGTGAACTCTCTTGTGACTCCCGGGAAGCCAACTCATCACGGATGGATAAGTATTGTACAACTTGCATTAGGTAAAAAAAAAAAATAGTTAGTCCTAAAATCTTAAAAAATGAAAATATATTTAAGTGAACCAGCAGACAACCTAATATATAGTGATATTTATATACTGTCTATTTATATGTTCTCCGATCACATTTGAGAAAAATACTAAAAATAGAGTGGGTTACAGTAGGTGCATGGATCATTTTATTATTATTCTTTATTTGTAGTGAGCCACATATTCCATAGCGCTAGGGATCTTGGTACCATTATTTATATTTCTCCCCTTCAGGTTTTAACCCAAGAGGACAACTAAAGAAAGGGACTAGGAAAAGGTATTTGCCAAGTGGTTGCTACATATTATTTTCCATATCAAATCTAATTGGATCCAGGCCTTATTTAATGATGTAAAATCTATTATGTAGCTATATGCTTAATAGGTAGGGTGTGTGTACTAAAGTGTGGTAAGCTGTGGTGCAAATAGTGCTATTACATTATAGTGCAAAACTTTTTGTTTTCTATTCAAGAACGTCTGCTATTAAGAAATATATACTATAATACTACTTACTAGTAGATAACAAAAGTTAGGACTTACCATGACTGATGGACTTCCCACAAGCATTATATTTTCATTTATTATGCGCATTAGCCTCTGGAATTTTGGATTCTCATAATCAAAACGACTACCAAGTATTATGGACACAATGATGTTAGCAACAGCGCCATTTATGATCATGGTGTTGTCAAATGGTTTTCCTGTAATTATAGAAAAATGTCATAAACAATGCTTCGGTTTTCCTGTACTTTGTATTCAAGCTATTATGCTGACTGTATCCAGATGGATTCGCTAGTACAATAATATAACCCAGCTAATTATGTAAAAACAAAACAATTTCACGGTCGGGGACTACAACTGTGTGTTGGTAAACTCTTGATGAAGTGATATTCAAGTTGCAGCTTGAAAAACCACCTTGACTTAATACTCACATTGCCAGTCCTCATGTAGCACAGCCAAATATCTGCCTCTAGAGAAATATCATTGGAACACCTTACATCCAGTCTGTTCTCGTAGGATTCCCCCATGGATAATATAACACTTTCTCCAGCTATGTGCAACATAACAGCCATCTAAGGATTTGGGCACTCCATTCTATGTGGTACTATGCAACTGGATGCTTCTCATGTAGTACCATTTCATCAAAAATGTAAGTGACCCGATAGATAGATAGATAGATATATTGTATATTGTGCAGACACATTCATCAGAATATTTACAAAACTGAAAATGAATGGTATATGGGTGAGGGAAAGTAGGAATAAAGTTAGGAGGGGAGCCAGGCCCAACTGTTAAGTATTGTCTGTGCATCTAATCTCACATATCACACTAGGGAACTATAAATCTTTAGTAAGGAAGAGACAGGCACCAGATCAAAAAAGTGCGATATGCCAAGTAGCATATAGAATCAACTAAAGTTAACATCCAATATTGAGAAACACAATGGCAAACTTAAGTAGCATGTACCTTCTCCAGGTACATGTGAGTGCTCAATATTTTTTGAAAAAGTCAGGAATCTTAGGAGCTGCGAGTGCCAAGTAATTTTAAGGGATTTGGAATAGAATCGTTTTTTAGAGCTCAAGCAGCTCATAAAGTCCTGATGTGGGAAAATCAATGGGAAACTTTGCGATAAAGGGAAAAGAAAAGGATCATGGTTGGCATAACAAAATAACTAAGAAAACCCTTTAAACTTTGAGTAATATACCAATAGCAGAATATGGAAAAAAATGCAAAATATCCCAATACTTATTTTAACTCACAATGCAAGGGAAAATGCACATATAATAGTAATTACTGACCTTTGAATGAATTCATTGCTTGTACTAAAGATTCACTTTCTTCACTAATCTTGTCTTCTATTGTTTTCTTTCCCATCCCAAAATCTCTTAAAGTTGAAAGCATAAATCTTCTCATGACTTTCCAGTTCTCCCCATGTGAAAAAATAACACCTGTGCGGACACGGAAAAATAATCAACTCTAGTGGATTGATTTGATGTCAGAAGGAAAATAAGAGATTAGTGTTATAATAAAGCTTAGCTTCATGTCAAACATATCCTGTAACTTGAAGACCACTGCATGTTACCGGCAGTTGAACTCAGTGAAACAGAAAATGAAGAGTGAGGTTGCACGCAAATGTAAACCAAAAAATGGTGTCCGAAAAAAACAAAAAAACGAGGCTACGCGACCCGTAACCACACAAACAACGCCAGACACATAAGACTTTTAGCCAGGAGCGTACAAGGTACAAAATACACTATTAGGAAGTATATGTTTGACATGAAGAAAAGGAAGAGGGCATACTTAGCCCTTTAGCCTTCATTGGCTGACAGAGGGCAAGCCCCAAGAGCAGTTATAAATCTGAATATGTGCTCGGAGACCATTATTTGAAAAGAGAAAATACACTTTGAAACTTTACCAAATACCCTCTGATTAAACAAACTATTATTTCCATGTCCCTTAAGAAAATGCTTTCATGTAATCTATTACTAATTTTTAAATACAGTTACCATTTCCCTTTGAAATAACTTCGAAAATGGGGACTATCGGTCTTTCGGAAAATTCATCAGCGTGGTTCACAAGAGCATCCTTAACAGTCTCATAGCCACAAAGTATCACGATCTTCTCCATCCCTATCTGGAAGCTGTATACAGAGCCATATTTCTTATATAGCTAAAAATGGAAAAATGAATACAGAAAAACATATTTATGTATTGGGACATAGAATATTTATCATATTTAATGTTAACAAAGAAGTTGAAATAATGACAATTTTGAACAAAAAAATAGTTCAATTGAAACAATTAAATTAATACTTTCAGTTTTACAAGTGATTCATTAACACATATAGCTGATTAGAACATTATAATTAAAGGCCGTTTGAAGCCTCTATATGTGCTCTGCACCATCAGATAGTCAGAAATCATGTGGAAATGTTTACATTTTTAAAATTGAGACGGAATTGACTTGGATATTGTAATTTTAGCTATTGTTCATATAGCCATTGAAATTCTCCTATAAAAATCTGCAAAGATAAAAAGGTTGGAATCTATAACACTTACACATTCATTTCTAGATATATTACATTTGATATTTATTTGGCACCCATAGTGTAGTGGTAAATGTTTGGTCTTATTTAAAAAAAAAAAATTGGGTTTGAATCTTTGCCTTTCACTTTTTTGTTTAACTAATGTACTTATTTGATAGGGGTTAGCATGGATTGTCAAATCCCATGAGTGTTTTCCACTCTGGTATCAATATACCATATCTCAATATATCGTATAACAGAATATTGGAAAAATTACATATTTGTACAATCAGAAAAACTTTATTCGGTACTTATACCTAACAACGACAATTTCAAGGTTTAAAACCAAGGGAAAAAAGGGTAAACTAAAACAAAGGCTATTAAAATGAGCCAGAGAGTCCTAATTGAGCGGATATTCAATATCTCTTCTAATAAGTCCTTAAATAGGAAGGATTCGAAGGTTCAGAGCCCTAGTCAGCGTCCACAACAAAGTTCTTTAGGATAATAATTGTATTCCTCCACCCTCCCTTATTAAACCCAACTGTACCACAGCTATTCAAAATCTTATAAATTTTACTGCTTTTAGTGTGGAAAGCAATATTCAAGTTGGCATTAACAAAATTTGTATGGGATGGTAGTCAATAAGTCATATAAAATGGTATAGAGTAATATAGGGTAGTATAAAGGATCTATTGTGTGTGTAATCGGAGGACGCTAAAAAGCAGGGCACTAAGGCGTCTACATGCGTGTTACAGTGAGACGGATGTGACGCTCCGCCTACGTCTGACGCGTTTCGACGTCACAAAGGACGTCTTTCTCAAAGGGCAAAAGACCAAGTTTCCCTTGGTTTTAAACCTTTAAATCGTCGTTGTGAGGTATAAGTACTGAATAAAGTTTTTCTTATTGTACATATATGTAATTTTTCCCATGTTCTGTTATACGATATAATGTACTTATTTGCAAATATATTGATTTAAATATGTGTGTGTTCACTCCCTTATGGTTACTCCATAAGGAATTCTTGAGTGACAAAAATTCCCAATTATCCCGGTAGATCCGACAACATTTGATTATAGCAGCAGACATTTAGAAAAAATCCCAATTGGTCTCCAGCGGAGTTCAGTGAACAATGTCAATCACCACAAAAAGAATGGTTCAATTAAGCTTCAATAAACATGACCATGGCCTATATCTTAAGAGATAATACATTAGCTATTAAAACACTGTTCGAAAATAATTGCATATATATCCCCAATAGAAAGCAAAACATATTTACCTTGTGTAATTACTTAATTGGCCAAATTACAGCAACCAAATTATCTTACAAAACTTTATGGGAAAACAGTTGAACATAACTCTGGATGACAGGCAGTAGGCTAAAATTGCAGCAAATTCCTCTTTTAATGCAAGCCTAAAAGAAAATGCTTACAAAACTCTACTAAGATGGTATCTTACACCAATGAGATTACACATTTCAAACCCATGCCTGGATGGTAAATGTTTTAGAGGATGTGATGGAGTGGGTACCCTAATACAAACTTTATGGGGAATGTCCTAAAAAAAAAAAAATATCTGGGAAGAAACACTCAATATTAGAAAAAAAATGTAGGATTTTCTATTCCCAAAATAACGGAAGTAATACCAAAACTTCCAAGAGACTTAAGTACATTTTTAGTAAATCAGATCTTCTTAGCTTCCAGAATTGTTTTAGCTAAAAACTGGAAAATAAACATACCCATAAATTCTCTTCTGAGTGTGGCCATAACTCACTCTCCTCTCAACAAACTGACAACACCCAGCCTTTATCCTTACCCATTCCCTCATCCATAATGGATGCCTCTGACCCTGTAACTGAGGATAAAGTCTCTAGTCTTTTATCAACCTTTTGTCTCACAACTTGTTCACATGATCACATATTCCATCACAGCTGATCCCTCCCCTCTTTACCAGACTTATCCCAGCGCTCACATATCTATTCATTTCCCTAAACACTGGCAGGTTTTCATCACCTTCAAAATACCCTCACCTGCTCCAGCTTCTTCATCGAATTTCCGCACGATATCTCTACTATCCCTGGTTTCTTCACTACGTGAACGTATCATCTACAATCGCCTCCCCAATTTATTTCCTCCAACTCGCTCCTTGACCCCTTCCAATCCGGCTTCCGGCCCTAACACTCCACAGAGACAGCTCTTCCTAAAGTCACTAATGACTTGCTCACCGCCAAGTCAAAGGGCCACTTCTCTATTCTTATTCTCCTGGATCTCTACGTTGCCTACCCTCTTCTTATCCAAATTCTCCACTCTATTGGCATCTGTGACACTGCTCTCTCTTTGTTCACATCATGTCTAGAAAATTGAACATTTAGTTTCTCCTTTTCTGGTTCTTCTTCATCGCCTTGTCCTCTGACTGTTGGCGTACCTCAAGGGTCTGTCCTAGGTCCCCTCCTTTTCTCCATCTATACTTCCTCACTTGGTACCATAATATACATTATTTTGAATTTCAATAACATCTATATGCAGATGACACCCAAATCTACCTCTCTCTGCCACAACCATCCCCCTCTCTTCTAGCTCATGTTGCCAACTGCCCTTTTGGCATATCCTCCTGGATGTCTGCTCATAATTTCAAACTCAATATGTTAAAGACGGAGCTCCGAATCTTCTCTCTCCTTGCTAGCCTCCCCATCAACCGTTTCTCTCCACTCCAGTCCAAAATGAATGCCTCCGCTAAACTTATCTACCATACTCATCGCTCTGTGTCTGCAGCTCCTCTCTGTCAGTCACTCCACTGGCTTCTGATAACCTCCAGAATAAAATGTTAAATCTTGGTCCTAACATATAAAGCCCTCAATAATAATACACCCTCATATATCTCTGCTCTTGTCTCTAAATACTCTGCCAACCGTCCTTTTCGCTCTACTATTGTCCTTCTTCTTTCCTCCTCTCTTATCACTTCCTCTCCTTACCGCGTTAAGGACTTTTCTCGCGCTGCCCCTATTCTTTGGAACTCCTTGCCTCACTCCACTAGACTATCCTCTTGCCACAAATCCTCCAATACTCATCTATTTATAGAAGCAGTTTTCAATCATATTGGCCGCTTTAGAGAAAGCACTTTGTATCCTGGATTTTGAACTCAATAACAGGATTCTCCATTCTTTTGTAAATTGCTAAAATTGTTTTTGACTTGTATCTACCCTGTTTAGCACTATGTAATATGTTGGCGCAATACATATAAAGGTTAATAATAATAACAATTATAATAATAATTAGGAATCTCTGCCAACTTAGATGAAAATTTTAGAAAGTGGGCATCTTGCTGGGATACGTTGGAACTAAAAGAACAAAATCTTTATACTCAATATGTTTAATGGTTGAGTTACTATCCCCCCTATGGAAAATTTGAAGAAAGTTTGCAATATTGAAGTAAATATGCAAAATGTATATTAATTGTCTGTATCTCTCTTGTATTTAAATAAAAATATGTGTGTGTGCGCGTGTTGATAAATATATTTGTAAATTTAAAAAAACTTCTGAAGGAGCCAACGGCAAATTATATTAGGCAGTGTTTATAATTTGATTATAGTAGTTTGCTTTTCTTCCTTGCTTCTAATAAGCAGAAGCCGGGTTTCCAGTTACCAGCCGGGACATAGTTATTAGTTGTAGAGGAGGATCAGATTAAACTTGTTAAAAATGTTTTAGTTTCAAGCACTCTAACAGCATGACTTATGGTTTGATTCTTACAACTGTATCTATCCTGGGAGTATACTGCAGACTATGGTCTCCATTTAATTCCAAGCCCGTACTTTCACTCAGCCCGTATGTCTGTGGGTTCGAAATTTGATTCAATTACGGATGTATTTAATTGACTCAAGTCCGCAATTACAGGCTCACAGCCTCAATGCGCAAACCATGAACCTGTTCTTAGCATTTCAGGGCCTGAACATGATAAATTTAGCAAAGCCATAAGTTACAATTTAGACAGAGCCAATAGTAAATGAGACCGTCATCATGACGTCAGTAAAACATGGAGTTTAAACAATATCAATTTGTGTTAGGAAGTCCGATTTGCGAACAGACTCGCAATCCAGTGTAATTTCTGTATTATATCGATCCTGGAAATAAATGTGTTAATACATAGGAATAAAGCCGTGAGGACAAGAATAGTAGAATTATATATTTTTTTAGATTTCTACATTTCAGGATTGCAAGTTAGTTCGCAAATTGTGCAGAAATAATGATGTATAGAATGATCTATTCTAGAGTACAAAAATAGTATAATGAATGTTAGATCAGTTTATATTGTTATTTACAGCACACCGCCTTTTGGGCGCACGTGAGAGGGTGAGTACTGGGGGAGAGAGACCTGGGGTTAGATGGTGGGTACTAGGGGGAGAGACAGAGTGAGTAGTGGGTAGTGAGAGAGGTGGGAAGAGAGGGAGAGTACTGAGGGAAGGAGGGAGAGCTGGGGAGAGAGGGTCAGTACCGGAGGGACAGAGGTTAAAGTGGAGAAGGAGGGGGGAGGAGAGGGTGAGTGCAGAAAGGGGCGCTGGTGTGGGTGTGTGCATTTGTCAGCCTTTGTGGGCACGCACGAGACGTTGCGCATGTCTCGTGCCCCCCAAAAGTCATGCTACCGTTATTTACAACAAATTCCTTTTCAAGTGACAATGTTCCTTTAAATCGGATTTTTGAGCTCTGACACTTTTGATATTGTAATTAAATTATTGATATTCTAAATATTAGAAACAACTACTTGTTTAACATGTCAAAAGTACAACATGTTTCTTGATTTACAAAGTGCAGTTTATGTCCTGAAGGCAAATCCTTTAATGTACAGGCAACGACATGAGGATTAGGGAGGACAATAAAATTCAGCTAGAGTACTCATGAAAAAGTACATATTATAGAACATACCCCTCACTCAAATATGTTTTAAGCCGTTAAAACGAGCTAGCTTTAAACATTGCTAGAATATTTTTCCATGGGAAACTGTTCTCCAAAAATAAATAAAGACGTGCCAGCCAATTTATGTAAAGAAATTGCAATAGCTGGCAGCACACACTAGAAATAAAAAAAGCATGGGGCAGTGCCTGAAGCTGCCAGACTGTTAACCTGTTGGCTTAATCAAAGTTAGCTATTGAAAATTATTATATCAATATTAAAGTAACAAGGCTACAAATGGTCATAGAACACAATGAAAACTATTTTTTTTTAAATGAATTTGTAGAAATCTGTTAATTTATTATGTATTCACGGTGTTTCAAAAAAATAGTTTTTCGGAATTTCTATGTTGTGTTGTCCTTCTATACACTATACCCAGAAAACCTGTTTTGATGTACATGTTATGACAAAAAGGGATACACCTTAAGTATAGAAACAATAGCACTACTAAGCAATTAAAATGTTTTGAAATAAATGATTATATGGTACATTTGCAGCTACATTTGTTTTTTAACAACACCCATATGACACAATTGAATACCTAAAACTTAGCAATAATTATTGTTGGGTATTCCAGGGAAACTAATAATAAAGGTTAATAAAGTGAATGATCAGAGTCTCCTTACGCTCGAAACACCTGAAATATTGAATAAGAACCACTTTGGAGTTACAAAAGGCTCGTGTATTCCCATAAATATCTGTATGCAGTATTGGAACAATGACAGCTGTCCTGGAACTGTGCACCAATGACGATATGTAATATACAAAATATATATTCCCTTTGTAATTAAATAATTTTTTAGAAAGTAAAAAAGTAAAAAATAATATTTATTTCTTACATCCTACCATTTATTTTTATATGAATCACATTTATATACTATATATTTTTTTTCCAAAGTGATTGAAACATACTATGTTACTCCAGTAACGTTTTGCCATTTCTATAACTCAAATATGTATTGAGATAATGAAATTATAATACAAATTAGAAAATAAAATAAAAAGGAAAGCAAAACAAGATTGCTGCAGCTGCATGTTTTTTTTAATTTGTATTTCATATTTTATAAAATAAATATTACCTCTAAAAATGTTTTATAGGGTTTCTTCACATTCAAAATATGCACATTTCCAATTAATGGTAAAGGGTTCGGTCCAGGGGGGAAATTCTTATAGATGGTCCTATTCCAGCCATATAGAAGACTTATCAAAATGAGACATAGAATAATTGATAGAAGTAGTGTGGTGAAGTCAAAAGACAACATGTCATCAGCAAAACCTGTAGAAAAGAATAAAACATAAAATTACGTTTATTAAATAGGTCATTAAAGTTGTACTTCTACAAACTGTTAGTTTAGTGTCCACATTAAATACCCAAGTGTCCAGAGCAACATGCCCAATCAATACAAATCCGCATACCCCTATACCCTGACTTAGCTAGTCTTTGGCAAGATTTAAAAGCTTGACCATCACTAGTTTTATTTACAATTGCATAACTTAACATGTTTTCTTTGGTCACCCTATTTGAGTCATTTTAGATGAAAATAGTGATGAACTCTAAATATCATTGTATTCTTTATTCACATTTGTTTTTTAATTGTAAATAAAATAAAATCCAAATAATTAACAATTATGTTGTAGATATGCATAAATGTCTCTCTATTTGTCCCTTAGATTGCAAGTTTGTGAGTTTTCAATCTTGGGTCAGTTCCATGGAAACAAGCACTATGTACTTTTGATTTTAAGCTAAAAAACAGAGCCCTCTATTCTTTATAAGGTGTTCATTTTGTTTTTGCCATGTACTTAATCCCTGTACAGCGCTACAGAATATGTTGGCACGTTACACATAAAGATAATAATAATAATAATAATAATAATAATAATAATAATATTAGGGAAGAAGAGGAATAGTAAAAATGTAAAAAGTTATTCACTTTTTCTCTCTTCAAAGTTATTTAGATTCCTATGTTATGAATTAATTTATTTTTGTGTATTTTCAGTGTCCAAATTTTCCAAAAGGATATACATTTTTTAAGTGTTTAGTCTATAGCTGCCAATATCATGTACATTGTGTGTATGTGTGTGTATATATATATATATATATATATATATATATATATATATATATATATATATATATATATATATATATATATATATTTTTTTTTTATCTCTTCTGATTTAGTAGCTAAAAATATTTATAGGAGTTGTTGCCCCTGTTTTTTTAGTCATAGGGAATCCTGTGAGTGTTTCTAATATTGAATGTTTCTTCCCATAGTTGTGAGACTTTAGGACATTCCCATACATCATGTAAATACCATTGTATTCTTGAATAAAACTCATGCCAATGGATTACATAATTTCCCATTCCATTTTTATGGCTAAATGTCAGACTATGATATTAACTGCATGCTGACGCTATAGAGTGTTATAAACATATGACTAGTGTTGGTGTATTACAGTTATTTTTATTATGTTGTATTGCTAATAGAATATCATCTTTAACTAGATCCTTAATCATTCTTTCATTGATAATATTAGATATAGAAAGTGATTTTTCAATTTGCTGAGGAAACCATCTGTGTAAATCTGTGAAAGGTAAATATCAGGAAGAAATGTCCCCGTCATTTATGCAACAGCAGCATGTACAGGCATGAGCATAGTGCGTGTGTGTTCATGTTTTGGCCCTGAGAAAGTGAATAACAACAGAGGCAAAGGCGGGTGAAGCTAATTTTCTTGAGCATGCTAGACAGTAACCACCCAATAAGTGAAAGTGAAAAAAATATAAATTATACATAATATGCCTCGCTGGCCGATCATTCTGTATTATCAAAAGCTTTTCAGATGCATAAATTGGGTAGGAACATTCACTTAAATTATTACATAAAATAGTAACTTGCCTGTCATAAATGACAGTACCATATAGTCTGTTCTGTCTCTCTCTGTGCGTCCTCTCTCTCTGTGCGTCACTCCCTTTACCCCTGCCTCTCTCTCTCTCTCCCCTGCCTCCCCCTCTCTCTCCCCTCTCTCAATCCCTTCCTCCCTCTCTCTCCCTCTCCTCTTTCTTTCCCTTCCTCCCACTAACTCGCTCTCTCCATTACCCTCCCTACCCCACTTTTGCCCCCTCTCTCTCCCTGCCTCCCCTCTCCCTCACCTCTCTCTTTCACCATGTTCTCTCTTCTCTCGCTTACTCCCTCCCTCTATCTCTCCCTCCCTCTCCATCTGCCTCTTGCTCTCTCCCCTCCCTTTCTGACTCTCCCCCTGCATATCTCTTCCCTCTCTCTAACTTTGCCCCTGCCCTCTTTCTCCATCCCCTCTCTCTCTCTCTCTCTCTCCTCCCCTCTCTTACTCCCTTCCTCTCTCTCCCTCTCGTCCCCTCTCTCTCCCTCCCTCCCTCTCCATCTACCTCTTGCTCCCCTCTCCCCCCTCTCTAACTCTCCCCCTGTCTTTCGTTTTCCATCCCCTCTCTCTCCCTTCTCCCTATCACTTTTCCTCCCTGTCTCCCTCCCTCTCTGTCTCCTTCCCTCTCTGTCTCCAGCAGGCTCACCAACGTGCATGCTCGTACACATCTCTACCACCCACGTGAGAATCACATGCGCAGTTGCGCGATTGCCGCAATTTATAGTTAGTTGCTTGTGAGTAACGAATGTGCAGAAATTGCCATGCATTAATTATAAAGTCCTTTGGACAAAAACTGTCTATAATGGTAAGTAAATACAACTAAAAAAATATGATACTATTATGATATGCATTAAATGGTTAATACATTTTATGTTTCTGCTGTTTTGTTTTGTCCCGTCCCCAAGCTTTAATTCTTTTATAGGTTTAATCTTAAGGTTATCTTTCCACGTTAGAGTCAACTTTAGCCTATCCTGGAAGTCTTCCATGCATTTGTGTTTAGAAATATTGCACTTTGTGCACTTTACTGCATAAGTATCGAATTGTTTTAACCCTGTTTTTAACACATTCATGATTATTATGCAAGATCTATTTGCTGCCCACCTGACAAGAGAGAAAATAACTAAGGATTTCCATATTTTTACTGTGGCAGTTGATAAGTTATGTTTAATTGAGGATTCCCCTACTTATAGAAGACAATAAACAATAATAAAACTGGTGGCGGCCACTGTAAATTAAACTAGGGATTATTTATTTTTACTTTCTATAAACATTATGAACTTAATTCAGTGTAGTGCATTGGCTTCAAAACTAAGTTGTTTTTTATGTTTGGTTTTCCGAAAAGATGTATGGAGTCAAATACTGTGAAAAACAATGTTCATTAATAAACTTTATATTATTAATTAATATTGACATATCAATATATTAACATACATATATCCTTTCATTTATTAGCACTGTAAACATCTAGTTTTATACAAAAAAAAGGCTTTTTTTTTTTTTTTTTTACAAATAAAAATTATTTTATTTTATTTTCTTCACATACTGTATACACATGTTAAACATAATTGCATATAATGTATTATAAACTAACCAGATTTACGGAATGAAATCCAGAGAGAGATTTTGATAGTTGTGTAGAGTATAAGTATATATATATATATATATATATATATATATATATATATATATATATATATATATATATATATATATATATATATATATATCACAGCATAATTTAAGTGAGATAGAAGCCTTCTACAGTACGGATTACTTATTTTTCGACCTTTAAAAATAAGTTACAAAAACGTATTTCCTGCTTGGAATCTCAAGAAATGCAATGTGTTTCAAACATACTTTATATATATATATATATATATATATATATATATATAAATAAAATGTACCCAAAGGGTACGTTCTGAACGCTTGATATTAATATATTGCTGGGTGTTTATTTTATTTTGTCCATCCACTGTATGTCATGAAACACAATATATTATAGGTTCTTGTCAACGGTTGTGTTGGCCTTAACAACTTGATGACTTCCACAAACATTTCACCTTTTTGTACTACTGAGATAAAAAAAACAGTAAAAGTGTACTTAGTGTTTAAGTATCGATGTTTGAAAAGTGTTTTAATTTAGGAATACATTGTATTAATTAATTGCCACAACGTGTTTTATGTGTAAATAGTAAACATCACCCAATAAAAATTGCACAATTTAAAATTGCTTAATCTGTCTTTGCTTGGAGCACATAGAAAGCAGCATGAAATGTTGTAGTATAATGATACTGGGTATTGCTATGGTATAAATATGCAAAATAGACCTACACTTGGC
Organism: Discoglossus pictus; assembly: GCA_027410445.1. NCBI lineage: Eukaryota > Metazoa > Chordata > Amphibia > Anura > Alytidae > Discoglossus > Discoglossus pictus. The sequence continues at coordinate 421,770,727 of CM050165.1, forward strand.
TGTCGCACACACTGAGCTTGCCAGGTCACACATACTAAACTACAAAGTCTACATATAGCCAATTAACATAAATGAATACAAAGTGCACTCGGGAAGGGACAATGGAATCCAATATGTGTTCAAGGCAAATAACCAACTACTTACTTCTTCTGCTTCGTTTCTTCCTTACACCTCCAACCCCATCACATTTTTCTTGAGTTGCACATCCTGTGTGGAATTCTTTACCTCCTCAGTCCAGCTATTTATTTTTTAACCCATAATTTCAAATGCTCACAAAAAAAAAGTCTTGACTGTCCTTTTGCAGTATTTATTATATTATTTGTACTAACTATTGTTTGTTCTCGTATTTATTCATAGTATTTTACCCTTTCTACTTTACTGTACTTTGGTAAATAACCGTTCAAGATTGCTGATGCTTTATAAATAAAAAATACTACTACTACTACTACTACTACTAATAATAATAATAATAATAAGAAGAAGAAGAAGAAGTAGAAGAAGAAGAAAAAAAAAAAAAAAGAAAAAAAAAAAGAGAAATGATAACTGTAATAATCCTGTATTTGGTGCAATCTTTGAATAACCTAACATATATAAGGATCCCTTTAATAGTTCTTGGGAAACCATGCTAAAAAATTTTTGGATCAGTTTAGGCTGAGCCCACCAAAAGTGGAAATTGCACGTCCAACTCTCAGTGCATTTCTGCTTCAAAAGTAAAGATGTTGTTTTCTAGATGTAAGACTACAAATAAACAATGATCTATACATTTTCATTGCCTTCTTTTAGAGAAAAAAAAATCTCAGAAAATGTTTAAATGTTGTAATCCATAGATTTTCTGTAATAATACCTAGCAATTTAGTGATTAGAATATGTAAATAACCAAAAAGGAATACATCTAAGGCTTTAATTGCAGTAATGAAGAGTTTTATTACAATTTGTGCCTGTGATTACTGGTCCTTGCAGAACCTGTATATGCACTCTCTACAAATATGCAGGCAGTTGAAAGAATAACTAGGTTATAAAGCTCTAACAAAAAAATGAAATATGCATACATTTTAAAAATTTAAAAATACACTTTGTCGGTGCTCTACGTGATAATTTAAGGTGGTATTACATTAGTTTTAAAAGAGTGAAGATAATATAGGTTGTTACTCACAGTACTCCTTTGTATCCCTGGTGCTTGCAGTCTGTTTTTTCCACTTTAAACCCAGCTCCCTTAGAGAGCTGTTTGTGATCCTCTTACTAAATCATTTACCCTATTCTTTTGCTATTTGTCTTGCTGTATTATTAACAGCCTTCAGGTGCAGCCACACCTCTGCTCCTAAGTATACCTCTCCGGTAGTAACTCTTTGCGTACTGTTTCAGTCTGACACACGCATAGGTAAGGGGTTTAGTCTTGCCTTGAACACAAGTTATTTGATAAATTCTTCCGGGGTTATACATACTGTGCATACCTACTGTAAACTGGTTATTGCATAATCCAACTACAGTACTCACGAGGCCAAAAGAGGGGAACTGTCTGTGGTTCCCTGACACCTACATGTTCTGTTTTATTAAAGGAGTATGGAAGGCTTATGCCTATTACTTGGTATATACTATACCTGTCTATCTATTTACTTTTATGTACTTCATTTTATGAAGAAATGCTTATAAGCTCTGTTTTTACTGATAACAAATCAAACAAATAGTCCCTGTATGGGTGTGCCCACTGCAGTGTATATAGACACAGACTCTGTGAGGCTGAATGTGCAGTGTAGTGTCCTAGCCTATCAGGGATCACGTTTCAGCAGCATGTTGCATAGTGTTGCTGACTGGTTAGTATGAGACACAGCAAAGTAAGTACAGTAGAGACTGTGTCTTTGTGAGCTGCAGACGGCAGACCTAACAAGTAATATTTGTTTGATTTTAGGCAGTAAAAACATAGGGCCCTATGATAATATGACAGTGTAAACTGTGATATAGCCGTAAAACAGCTGCAGGAGCTTTTTTCTCTATGTTACTCCTCAATGTTAATCTTTTGCTCCCCTGCATTACAGCTCTAAGCCCACATGCATAAATCCTTCCTTGGTCACAAGAGATTTTAATGTAGGGCATACCCAAACCAAGCTTTATGGATGATAAGCAGCTCTAGGAGCAATAGGAAATGAGAACGTCAGGATTATTATAAATTATTAAAATACCTAACTATTATTATTTTGGAACATTAAATCGATCTGACAATTGCATTAATAGCTCCAATATATAAAAACAAGTGTATTTAGTGTTAATAAAATATATATATATATGGGAAGGGGGGCACAAATCTCTCCAGATTATATAGTTAGCGGGAAGGGGGTATAATCCTAAATATCTTTTGATATATATATCTGGTATATGCTAATGACGTGGCGCGCATGTGACGTCACATGCGCGCCGGGTCAAGAAGGAGCGGAGGCCGGAGCAGAAGCAGGTAAGTGAGGGGAAAGGGAGAGGGGGAGGTATTTAGGGGGGTTTAGAATGAGGAGGAGGGGGGGTTTAGAATGAGGAGGGGGTTAGAATGAGGAGGGGTGGCTGATGATGAGGAGGGGGAAGGGAAAGAGACACGGTCCTTAACATTATATCGTCGTATAACACGCACACATCATTTCCCCCTGTTTTCAGGGAGAAAAAGTGCGTGTTATACGCCGATAAATACGGTACTTCACGTACACACCTAATGATCACAAACTATTCAATTTTAGAGAAAATACAGAAAGTAATCAAATATTTACAACCATTACTAACTGAAGATACTGAATTAAATATATATTCCCAAAACCTCCCATCCTTGTATTTAAACAACCACCAAACCTGAAGCAAAATCTTGTCAGCAGAAAATTGGACAGTGAACAACTAAATATAAAAAATGGATCTAAGCCTTGGCACAAAAGTGACTGTAAATTATGTCAACACATTTCTAATGATGACACAGCTACATATAACAACAAGACCTATATCATCAAAGGATCATATTCATGTACCTCGTCCAATGTGGTTTATATAATACAGTGTACTTTATGTGACACAGGCTGTTACATTGGAGAAACCGGCCAAAAAATGCACTTAAGGATGAATTTACATAGACATTCAATAGGAAAGCATAATAATAACAGTTATTGTATCCCAGTGGGACACCATTTTAGCCAGAATGATCACTCCATCCAAAACTCAAAAGTCTAAATACTCAGAGGAAAATTTTAAAACAGCAAAGAGAGAAAAGCATTTGAGATAAAGATGATCACATTCTTCAACACTGAAAAAACAGGACTTAATATGGACTTGGGTTTTCTAACACATTATCACAATTTCATGTGAATTTTTCTTATTAAACCATAACAGGCTTAGCACTCTTAGTGCGGTCTTTGTCCAACAGGAAAGATATCACTGTGGACTAAAGTGCTGTGCTTTTTCATGTATATATTGTTGTATATGTGTATATAGTATGTGTACATATGTTTCCTTTACTATGTTGTGTTCATTCCCCCTATATGTATTTACCTGATGATGTCAGATGCTGTCTCCACTCTCTCTGCATCTGCTGTTTTTATTTTTATTCAAACTGAGGGTTCCATCTCATGTTAGTATAGCTTCAGACTTGATAAAGAGAAGTTGAACCTCTCGAAAGCTGACAACTATAAATAAGAAGTTTGTCCAATACAAAAGGTATCATAATATACTGCAATACTCATTATTAATCTATATATATATAGACTAATAATTACTAAATTACTATATATATATATATATATTTGCAATAATTAATTTATATTTCAAAAAATCAATACTGTTGAAACTTGGTGGTGTGTTCGTCAACTCCTTTATTCTCACTTGCAACTGCCAAAAATATGCTAGTCAAATCCAAGTTAATATTTGTGGGGTTCGTGCCAGGCCCTCAAGTTTTTTATGTAAAGTAATATAAAGTGGAAAACATACTGTCAGTTAAGTCAAGGGTCAAACTAGTACATATGGAAAAAATTTGAAATCAAAAATAATTAAATAATTACTATAAAGAAAGGAATTTTCCAAAGACGATAATGAAAAAATAAGATAAAAACTATTACAAAAGCATACAATCATGAGAAAATAAAAAGGAAGGAAGTAGAGATACTGTAGTCACATACAAATTGGAAATCCACTAAACTCACAGAATCTTTACAGTTTGTGTAAAAGACTATAATACATATAGTCACAAAAATCCTAAGAGAAATAATGGTCTACATCCGATTCAAAATTCATGCCAGCAGATGATCTGGATGTAAAGGGACAAATTTTGAAAATGTCTCTCTTGCATTAAAAAAGATACAGAAAAAGCCCTTCAATGCTCCCTCATCATCCTCCCTCCTAAACCCCCCTCCTCATCCTCCCTCCACAACCCCCTTCCTCAACCCCGCTCCTCATCCTCCCTTCTCATCCTCAACCCCCCTCCTCAACCCCCCTCCTCGCGTCTTCCGGCTGTGTCGGGACCCGGCATATGCTAATGACGTGCTAATGACGTGATGCGCATGTGACTTCACGTCATTAGCATATGCCGAGTCCCAACACAGTCGGAAGACGGGCGGAGGAGCAGCTGATTAAAGGTAGGAGAGGGGGAGGTAATTAAAAAAGGCGTAAAGTGATGGGGGGAAGAGATACAGGGTGACTCGAGTATAAGCCGAGGGGCTTTTTCAGCCTTAAAAAAAGGGCTGAAAAACTCTTTTACTCGAGTATATACAGTACTTTATCAATCCTGAATTAGGATATTACCCAGATGGGTTGGGATTTTTACTTTCTCCCAGTCCAACTTAGGGTCCCCGAGTAGATTTCTGACATATTATATATTCACATTCAGTCCCCAGATAGACCAAATAATTATCTCTCACCAGCCCTACCGCAGCAAAATAATGGTAAACATACTAAAAATACACCTTGGTGGAGTATATGGTCTGAGGCAAGTATAATTAGAAACAGCAGCTCTAGCTTAATAATTGTGATACATGCTGTCATATTCACGTATTACTATGTAAATCTAATTGACACAAACCTTAAGCCTCTCTTTCACCTACCACCTATAAAGAAGTAAGCGCCTTGAAAAATCTCCATCTTCTTATAATTTTCTTTGTTTTCCATCCTTGCATTACATCCTTTTTAGTTGGGGAAAGGAATAATTAGTTTTAATCTTAGAAACACATGCAGACTGTGCACATTGGGCTTTGTAGCTATCTTTATGGTTGATGGAAAGGGTGCACCAAGCAGTAGTTGCCTGTGTATAGTTTGGAATCGGCAATTACATTGGGAGCCAGGGATGTGTTATAATCCAACCCAATCACCATCTGTGATCACTAATTCTGCTAATATATCTGTTAGTAGAAAAGTGAGGACCCATTGCAGATACCTTGTAACTCTGATCTAATATCAAATTATATATGTTTATGTGGGCATGACACATTTCTCCTCCTCTTTGTCCCCTATAATTTATTAGAAACATTTCTTCATTTCTAGATAGGCCCATGAGGCCCAGTCTTAGGGCAGCACAATTTTAGGGGGCAGTATCCCAGTACATTGAAATATGTTTGCATATGCACAGAAATGCCTCTGTATGCAAGTGACACTTTCTGACATACCATATTTATAATTTTTTGTTGTTTAGTCGTTCGGTTACGTCCGACTCTCTGTGACTCTATGGACCACAGCACACTGGGTGCATCTCTCAGTCGCTTCCCCTCTGAGCTCCATCAAGTTCATGTTCATTGCTTCACTGACCTCATCTATCCATCTCCGCCTCTGTCATACCCTTCTTCTTGTGTCTTCGATCATTCCCAGCATCATAGTCTTTTCTAGGGAATCCTGTTGCCTCATGACATGGCCAAAATATTTGAGCTTTAACCTCATGATCATACCTTCTAGTGAATAGTTTGTTTTGATTTCCTGAAGTATTTATTACATCTTCTTGCAGTCCAAGAGACACTAAGCAGTCTTCTACAACAAATATAGACACACATAAACACACATGCAATATAGAAAGGGGCACACAAATCTAAATGGCCTAGAATAGCATAAAAATACGCCCATGAGTAGGAAGAGCTAAACTGCAGACTGTATGAGGTAGGCATCATTCCAAAAAAGAAAGGCCATATGACCACATTTCATGACTTCTGTAAGAAAAGGGAAGTTTACTTGCAAAACACTACCAAGCTGTTTCAGTCTGTGCATTCAGATTGGTTAGACTTTTATCAATCAGAAATGGGGGGGGGGAGTAATCCAATTATTCAATTTTTATTGACAGATATATGATTGACACATATTACAGCCAATTGGAACCCAAAACAACACTATATAAGCCATGGATTCAGTGGGCCGAAGAGAGGACCAAGGGCTTCAAACAAGAAAGAAAAGGATGAATTCTTCAATCAAGATAGAAGTGCCCATTTTTTCAGGGCTAAAGAGTATACATATTATTCCCCTTTTATAGGTGTAGTTTCTTTGTTTTTTGTAGTGTCTTTTTTATTTTATTTTTCTGCAATTATTTTTTTTATAGTTTTTAGGTGGTAGTATTTTTGTGGGGAATAGGGTCCATGGGTTTCAATAAGGATCCCTATGGTAGAAGTTAGGGTGCCATAAGTACCGCCATGGTTACCCATTAGATTACCATGGAGGTCTATAGGGATTCCCAAAGGAAACAGGGTTAAAGTTAGGTGTCATGGGGGTCCATAGGAACTTCATGAGGTTAATGGTCCCCAACCCCATAGCACAAGTGGGGGAAGGGGCAATTGGCCCCTTTGAGTTTGAGGGATTGATGAAAGGGGTGCACCAAGCAGGTTTTGGCTGTGTGTAGTTTGAAAACACCACTTTCATTGGGAGTTAGGGATGTATTATAATCCAGCCCAATCACTATATTATTATATATAACACAAGATACCTTGTAATTCTTATCTACTGTCAAATTATTTGTGCTCATACGGGATAGTTGGTATTAAGGGGATTTCCAGGAAGAGTGGGTCATATATGGATGGGTCATAATGGGTAGCAGGTCATAGGAGGTAGCAGTTCATAGGTGGAGGGGTCATAAACCCCCTTCATTTTTTTATTTTTTTATTATTTAATCCTAAACCAGCCATCGGAAGGGGTTTATATTGTTAGATAGGTGATATAGGAAGATATTAGGGCTAGTAATATGTTCACGATAGTAAGTATGTGAAATTCCGTAGCATTGCTATGGAGACTCCTGAGATTCAGACTTGAAGTTTCCTATGGGTATGCTTCAGGCAGCACATATTAGAGCTAGAGAAGTAAACTCTGAGATGCGAGTATGTAGCTTTTACGAAATCTTTTTTTTGCAGGAGCCATGAAATAGTACGGGAGAACTTATGAGAATCATGGAATAATAGCCATAGAGTGGTTTACATTAGCTATGAATAAAAAGTTGACAGATCTGTCCACAAAAGATCAGAGACATTATGGCTGTAATAGAAGAGTGCACATTAACTATCCATCTCCACATGCTTCTTTGAATCTTAGCACACAGGATTGTGAGTTAGGAAAAATTAAAACTGAAAACAATAGGAAGAACAGAACATACAAGGTGAAGGTATAGAAAGGATGGAAAATTGGAAAATGTATTTTATTTATAAATATTAAAAATAATGTAGTTATTAAAACCAAAATTGCTGGGATAAGACTATAACTACATATTGCTAGAATAAAATAATATTAAATTCCAAACCCGCAGTGGCCGTCGTATAGCCCGTAAGTCTGCGGGCTTGAAATGTGCAGGAGTTACAGAGCGATTAAATTAGAAAAGGCTGTAAGGACATGGCTGTAATCCAAATCCGTAAACCAGGCTTCGGCAAAGAGCATTTCTGAGCGTGAACATGATAAATTATGCAAACCCGTAGTTATGGATATCGACGGAGCTAATAGTAAAAGAGACCGTCATCATTACGTCACTAAAACATGGAGGTTAAATTTCAAACACTGAAGTTAACCATAAAATAATTATTTCTTATTGCAGATTTGCGAGCTTGAGAATATTGTGCTGTTAATTTTATTAACTTTTATCATTTTCACTGTATTTAAAATACAGTAGTGTGTTTATATTTACTGTTACAGTGCTTCGGACAGGAGTTTAATCACCTTGTGGGCCCTCTCTAGTACCCATAGGATTTTTGGTTACATTTGGTGTGAAAACAATTGCGGCTTGAGGACTTGTAGCAATTTAATAGTGATGTGAGATTGTAACATTTACGGGCTTGAAAGATCAAAGGCTTAGCTGGGTCTGAGTTCTGATTTTGGCAGCCACTGTTGTTTTTCAGCCTTTGTGGGTAGCTAAAGAGCCATAACTTTTGGGGGGTCCTTTACGGGCTCCAGGAACTACAAATAGGCAAATTAGGCCCTATGACTTTAACTACACTGTGGCCTTTGACAAAGCCGCACTTGTGACAAAACATCTGTCAGGCTAGATCTGCCCCTGCCTGGCTATTATGCCCTTTTTAAAATGGTTGTGGGATCAGTATACTACATTGCCTAAATTCTCACAATTGCGTGATATATCTATGAGAGCTTTATGTTTTACTGAATACTGTGCAGAGATTGGAATGCTAAAGTAGGAAACCAAAAGATACATGGATTAACAGGCAAGTTTGCCTTTGGAGCAGGTGAGAGATTAGTAGAATTTTGTCACAATAATTCTCTGGTGATAGTAAAAACCCTCTTCGACCAGTCTCACAGAAGACTCATAGATATTACCAGATGAACAATTTAGAAATCAAATTGACCATATAGTTTGTAGCCAAAGATGGAGGAGCTCTATACAGTCAGCAAAAACAAGATCTGGAGCTGACTGTGGCTCAGATCAGAATTAAATAGAGCAAAATTGGGAAAATCATCTGAACAAGCAGTGAATATGCAATGGAGGTAGATTGATATTAAGGGACACTTTCATGCAAAGTGGAAGTTCAGAACAGGTGGTAGGAATACACAGAATATCTATACAGGAAGGATCTTAACAGTACTGATAACTCAATAGTTTGTACAATAAGCTGGAGCCAGACAGTTTGGGGAGTGAAGTTAGGCCATAACATTGCCAAAGAGTTTTCCAGTTATCAAACAATTGCACAAATTTCACTTGCCAGCAAGGTTTAAGATCCTGAAGCTCTGTTCAAACAATTTAAGGACCGAGAACTGACAGATCTGGAAGCTGAGTTTCATAGACACACAAGAGATCAAATGGCCAATGTCCGATGGATAACAGGGAAAACAAGAAAGTTCCAGAACAACATTTAAAAGTGCTTCTTAGACTATTCTAAAGCTTTTGACTGCATGGATCACAACACAATGTAGTAAGTTCTAAAAGAGATGGGTCATCTCATCCTCCTCCTGAGCAACCTGTATGTGGACCAAGAAATTATGGAGCAACCAAATGGTTCAAGATCTGGAAAGGAGTATAACAAGGTTGTATGTGGTTATTCAAATTATATGCAGAACTAGCGACTTGCCCGTCCAGAAATGACTGCAATAAAATGAGAATGCAGAGAATGCTGTTTTGCACCCTATGCAAGTGTCTTCCCCCTGTCATGATAATATTTTTATCATTAATATTTTGTAAATTCCTCTTTTTATTGTTTTGTTTATTGTTATTACCTGTATTTTTACATGTTAAAAATTAATTCCTTCCTGACCCCACATCCTGGCGATCGGCTTACTCCCTGGATCAATACTTTCTCTTTAATTATACATTAGAAGTTCCAAAGAAATGCAATAATCCCCCTACTGACATCCCATAAAAACCCTAAATCCATACATCGAAACCAATATCTAAATACAATGCAAGTGCTAATAAGATTCAATGCTACCCATATAGGTTGTAATATGAATGTTAGACTGTGTGAACCGAGTAATGCACATCGCATTTAGCCTGCCTCATCTATGTTTACACATGTTGTTTTCATTTCTGCACCTGTTTGTTGTGTTTTGCCAACCTGTTTTGGAAGCACTGGGTAATGGTTTTAATATTTTTATTAAACTTACAACATCTTCTAATATACAATATTTACATTACAAATATTAACAACCTTTACTAACCCTTTAAACTTGAAATGTATGAACATGGCACATATAGTTGTTGTTGTGCAAATAGTGTTTCACTTTTCCAATGTTTAATAACTGATGCTCACTTCCAAATGTTAATGTGTAGTGCAAATGGGACATTGAGTTGTCTCTGGTCAAATGTTCAAGTTTGTCCATGTTCATTTCAATTATCTTGTTTGCCTTTTTTTTGTTGTTTTCCTTTTGTTGTAGAACTTACAGCACCTTATAATAAACTATATTTTTTAGTGAAAACTCTTCCATAATTTAACAAGTCTCACCCTGACTTTTTTCTTTCCACTAAAACTTTAATACTTTAAGGATCTTTGCAGCGTGAAAATGCCACACAGAGTTGTCCATGGTCAAATACCGGACTTAGAAGTCTGTCCTTTATTAATTTATTAATGGTCATAGCAAATGCCATGATGATGGGAAATTGTCTCCTATGAAGGACAAAAGGCAAACCACTCTCACTTGGAGCCAAATCAATTCTTGGTATAAAAACTTGTTCACCTTTATGGGTACCATTCAGAGTTTCTGCAGGTATGAAATGATCTCTTAAATCGTGCACAATTAATCTGGTCCCATTACAAAGTCCTTTGTTTGGGTTCATATTTCTCAGTAACATGACAATTGCCCCTATTTTAAGCTTTAAAATATGTAGTGGCATTCCAGATGGTGTGTTTGATTTCCATGGACAACTACAGGTAATGTTTGCCTAAAATCTCCATCTAACAACATCACCTTTCCCCCAAAAGGCAAATCTGTAGCCATGACTTCACGCAACAAACGATCAAAACATTGCAGGGCATGGCACGACATCATTGTTGCTTCATCTATTATAATTAATTTAGTTTTTTGTAGTTTTATAGCTTGTTATGATTTCATTCTAATATCTGACACTGATGTTTCCAAAATGGGAACTGGCAGTTTAAAGCCACTATGCACAGTTCTCCCACCTTCTAACAATAGTGCCGCAATTCCAGTTGTTGCATAGGCCAGAGCTATCTCACCTTTAGCTCGTATGAAACTCATCAGTGAATTATATAGATACATTTTCCCTGAGCCTCCAGATAGAAATACCGCTCTTTGAGCATGTCATCATCTTTTGCCTTTTTGATGGTGTTAAATACTTCCAACTGCAATGTATTTACATTTGCTATTTTTTCCTCTATTTTTTGTTGTTCAATATTGTAGCGGAACCCATCACTGTTTTACCCTGTTTTATGATTATTCTTGGTTAAAATATGATCCTACAATATGTATGCTGGTTGATGCTCTGCAGAATATTAGCCAGACTTTTGCAGACCTAGGCTAATAGATAATCCTATTACAGAGATTCAAGAGATAAGAAAGTTGTAAAGGATCCTTGCATTTTCCAAAGTGTTTTAATTCTCTGATAAGAACAAAGAGGTGTAATTGAATCAGTGTCTGATTGTATCAAAGTTGCCAGGGAGGTATGACCCCCTCTATTGTTCTCTTTGTGTGTATTGTGTGTAGCCAAATATGGGCATGTGTATTGCCTGTGGCCAAAGAGATGTATATATAGTTCTGCAATAACAAAATAAAGTCAGTATTCATTTGACTCCCAAATTGTGTGTCGTCCAATATGGGAGGTCGGGAATGGTGAAACTGTAGTGCCTCGTGGGTATTTTATCGTATACCAGCGGAGATTTTGGACTGCGTGTCCCAGCTCCGTTACATTTGTTGGCAAGTGGTGGAATTGTTCCCACGGTCAGAAGGACAGCTACAGGAGACACCATTCCGTGGAGTACAGATTGAGGGCAACGCTAGTATCCGTACAGCGCCCCTGGCTACAGCAGGATGGAACCGGCTAGTTTTCGGACAGCGTTCCATGATGAGGATGAGAAGGAGGCCGCAGACTACAGGGAAACAGACAGAAAGGAACTCTGGTATGATGCCCTGCAAGATGCCCAATGGCGGCGAGGTGAGAGTCTCCCCAGTGATGAGCAGCGGCTACAGAAGCGTGTGGCGATGCGGATGTATCTATTGGGAGAGCAGCCCCTGGATGAGTGGGTGACAAGACTAGAGACCCTGGTATGGCGAGAGATCTGGCTAGACAACGCATACCAGGCCCTCTGGTGGTATACCGTTCGACTTACCCCCTGGACGGCTGAACACGACTTACCGGAGGGGGATGATTATGATGGCCCGGGTTTATTATGGGATGCCTTGGAGGACGATATTGATCTTGGCAGCACGGAGGGGTCTAGGTTTTGGGACATCTACGACTACCGGATGGGCATGTATGTCTGGGATGATGAAGGCGAGGTGAGCAAAGACATGACCCACCTGGTAACGAGAGAGTGGGAGCTGGAGCAGGACTACCAACACCTGCTCAGCCTTGTGCAGCCCCAACCTACTCGACAAGCAGAACCAGACTTCATTGACTGGTCCTGGGATGACCTCCAGATGGCAGGTAGAGATGGGACCGAGGTCTCTCTACCGGCCCTCCAGGGGGCAGAAGGTGTCGTCCTTCCCCCTCAGCGGCAGTGTGTACCTCAGGGAGCAGAAGGTGTCGACCTTCCTCCACAGCGGCAGTGGGTACCCCAGGGAGCCGAAGGTGTCGTCCTTCCTCCCCAGCGGCAGTGTGTACCCCAGGGGGCCGAAGGTGTCATCCTTTCCCCCCAGCAGCAGTGTGTACCCCAGGGAGCAGAAGGTGTCGTCCTTCCCCCTCAGCGGCAGTGTGAACCCCAGGGGGCAGAAGGTGTCGTCCTTTCCCCCCAGCGGCAGTGTGAACCCCAGGGGGCAGAAGGTGTCGTCCTTCCCCCTCAGCGGCAGTGTGTACCCCAGGGAGCTGAAGGTGTCGTCCTTCCTTCCCAGCGGCAGTGTGTACCCCAGGGAGCTGAAGGTGTCGGCCTTCCCCCCCAGCGTCAGTGTGTACCCCAGGGGGCCGAAGGTGTCGTCCTTCCCCCCCAGCGGCAGTGTGTACCCCAGGGAGCAGAAGGGGCCGTCCTTCCTCCCCAGCGGCAGTGTGAACCCCAGGGGGCAGAAGGTGTCGTCCTTCCCCCTCAGCGGCAGTGTGTACCCCAGGGAGCTGAAGGTGTCGTCCTTCCTTCCCAGCGGCAGTGTGTACCCCAGGGAGCTGAAGGTGTCGGCCTTCCCCCCCAGCGTCAGTGTGTACCCCAGGGAGCAGAAGGGGCCGTCCTTCCTCCCCAGCGGCAGTGTGAACCCCAGGGGGCAGAAGGTGTCGTCCTTTCCCCCCAGCGGCAGTGTGAACCCCAGGGGGCAGAAGGTGTCGTCCTCCCCCCCCAGCGGCAGTGTGTACCCCAGGGAGCAGAAGGTGTCGACCTTCCTCCACAGCGGCAGTGGGTACCCCAGGGGGCCAAAGGTGTCGTCCTTCCCCCCCAGCGGCAGTGTGAAACCCAGGGGGCAGAAGGTGTCATCCTTCCCCCCCAGCAACAGTTTACCCTAACCAGGGGAGACACCAATCTCCCAGACGGCGCAGATGGGACCGTGGTCTCTGCGCCCACAGCTTGTCCAGATCCCCAACTACCGTCACTGGGACAACCGGAGGAGGGGGTAAGTACAAATTCCCCTCCCCAGCTAACTTCTAATGTGGCCCCAGGGTTAACAGAGGAAATGTTAACCCCCACTGACCCCCACGTTTCCCTTGCTACTGAGCCGAAATATGTCCCAAGTACCCCAGCAGAAGAGCTGACAGCGGGGCAGAGTGCAGTCGGCCTCTGCCCTCCCTTTGTCCCTTGTACAGAGCAGGATGTCCTGCAGGTTATACCAGCAGAAGAGCTGGCATCAGGGCAGAGTGCCGCTGGCCTCTGCCCCTCAAGTCCCCTCAGCGTGTTGCCCCCTCACCACAGCAAAATATCCAGGTACCTGGTTAGACTTCCCCCCAAAGGAGAGATGTGTGACGAAGTGCCCTTCGCCACCTTGGCTTGGAGGGGACTGTTTGCCAGCCTCCTGCCCTGCGACTATGGCCCTGGTACATATTGCCCTTTGGAACCAGTGTTTGGCCATACCAGAGTATAAGTCACTCATTCTGGCCCTTTACATACAGGGGGGTCATTCTGTACTTGCCCTGTGTGAACCATGATACCCCAGATAACTGTGCCATGAAGCCCATTCATATAATGAAAGACTATGGGAAAGACTTTAGCTACATGGCAATTGAACTATGTGAAGAGGATCTGAGCGCTATTCGGTGGTTTTGTGCGCTCAGATCCCAGCTATCTGGGGATATGGGAAATGTGAGTAAATGTGAATTGCAGTAATGCTGATGGGTTGTCAAACTAGAGAATTGACCAACAAATACTTTTGTCCGGACATCCCCAGGCCGATCCGTTGGGATCAGACCGTGTATGCCGGCTTATGGTCACGGGGGAGGTGTGTAGCGGAACCCATCACTGTTTTACCCTGTTTTATGATTATTCTTGGTTAAAATATGATCCTACAATATGTATGCTGGTTGATGCTCTGCAGAATATTAGCCAGACTTTTGCAGACCTAGGCTAATAGATAATCCTATTACAGAGATTCAAGAGATAAGAAAGTTGTAAAGGATCCTTGCATTTTCCAAAGTGTTTTAATTCTCTGATAAGAACAAAGAGGTGTAATTGAATCAGTGTCTGATTGTATCAAAGTTGCCAGGGAGGTATGACCCCCCCTATTGTTCTCTTTGTGTGTATTGTGTGTAGCCAAATATGGGCATGTGTATTGCCTGTGGCCAAAGAGATGTATATATAGTTCTGCAATAACAAAATAAAGTCAGTATTCATTTGACTCCCAAATTGTGTGTCGTCCAATATGGGAGGTCGCGAATGGTGAAACTGTAGTGCCTCGTGGGTATTTTATCGTATACCAGCGGAGATTTTGGACTGCGTGTCCCAGCTCCGTTACAAATATCAGCATCAAAGTCTTCAAAGTTTATTTCCTCAATCAGTCCTGGATCTGGCAGATTGAAATTTGCACAATTTAATCCATGACAAAGAAAGACTTTTTGAATTTCCATTAATGCTTTTAATTCAGCTATGGACTCACTGTAACATTTTGAAAAGTCTTATACTTATACACATATTTAATTTAAATGTTTCCAACAAAGCTAATGCATCAGGTACATTACAAAAGATGCAAACTGTTCTCTCATCTGCTTTGGCATTTGACATAGTGCTGCTTCTTGTGGACATCTCTCCCATTCAGTATCATCTGCCAAGAAGTTTTGTTGTCTGGCAGCTAATTGAAATGTATCATAAACAATGTCATTGACTGCACGTAAATGTTCATAACTTTGTGCACCTCGAACATTAAAAAGTAGTAATCTTAAGCTAAAGCATTCAATGTCTCTTGGACTGACAGTATACATTCTGGGTATAATTTCATTTCCACTTCTTTTTCTTTATCACCATGCCCCATTTATGTAGACAAAATGATATGGAATCTCAATGTAAAAAAAATTGTCTTGCCTCTGTTTCCTGTGAATTTAATTGAAACTATGCAGTAAGTGTTTTTTCTCTGTTTTAATTTTGAGCCAGAGTGTTTCTTTCGTCTCCAGCATGAAAATAAACTAACTGTCTTTGTGGCAAATGAACCGCTAATCGATATACAGCATGTGAGGGATTATGAATTTCAAATTTGAGAAGACGCCACATTGCCTCCGGAGCACTTACATAGCATGCATCTAGATAAGATGAAAGTTCATCATGTAAAATAGGATTCTCTTCTTGGTTTTGTGCACCTTGCACAACAACAGTTTCTGCATCATATCCTTTTTAAATGTATTTGTACACATATTTTATGCATTTAATTGAAGTGCAAGCTTCCACATTTATGTGTGCATTGTACTTTCTAAGTGTACTTAATCCATTAAGTGTGGATTATATGGAATCACATATCTATTATCTACAAATTTACCATTAATTATAGCAGTTTGTCCTTCTGTTCTTTTATACAAAGGATATCCATCACAATTAGCATAAGTTTGCACTCTAAATTCTTCTAAAATCTTATCAATCTCTTTAAAAACTGTGGCTAAAACCTTTTTATTTTCAGGAAGTGTCATTTGTTGTTCATCAGCTTCCATTGTATCTAGGACATATAACTGTGCAAACTTTTGCTCTCCTGCTTCTGGGAAAAAGTGCAGTGATAAATTTGGCCTTGTACTTTAAAACAGTAAGGGCCATGACCTGGGACATTTTCTGCTAATGTTGCACCTATTGAAGCAAATTAAATGGCACTGTTATAAGACCTGATGTTTTGTTTGAAATTTTTATAATTTGGAAATGTTACATCAGTCATTATACTTTCTAAATATTGTGGAAATGTGTGTCTGGCAGTCTTACCTTTCCTTTTTGATAGCAACCAATAAACACACCATTTCTTGGTCTTTCTTTGTCAAAATGATACACCCCACAAAATTGGCAAACCACATTTAGTAACCCACAATAATGTATTTCTATTGCTAAAAATGTAAATAAGAGACTATCGTGGGCACATATATTACTACTATTTTCTAAATTCACTTTACTCTCATTTCCCAAATGTTTCAAATGTATGATGTGTTTTACTTTTTTTCTATTCTTTCTAGCTCCTTCGTGCTCATTTTGTGCTTTTACAGTCATTGCTCTTTTGTTGGCAAGTCTAACGGTCTTCTCTTATCTTAATTGTTTTTTTTCTTCCGTGTTTTATTATATAGCAAACATGACATGAGTACTATTTTTATTTTGCTTACCTGCTTATGGAAGTTGTATTTCTATGTAATTAATATATTTAATCTATGTAAAGAGCATTTCAGTCCACTTGTTTCACATGTCAGTCCATGTATTTTTCCAGACAATTTATGTTATCTTAAAGTATTATTTGAATAATCTTTAATGCCTATTACGCGGTCATTTGTATTATGCTCGTTAATTCATTTCTGACTAAACATTTGTATTTGATCTATTATGTTTAATAGTCATGAATGCCAAACCTAAAGAGCTAAACATTTAATCATAAATGTGGGCATTAGAAAAATAATTAATTAAAAAAGCAATGTGAAAATTAACCATCAATTATCCACATGAATTCCTTATTTTCTCTTTTGTGTAGTCTATATATGTCTTGTAAAGTTGTATTAATCATTTACCTGGGGGTGTACTTTGTTTTGCAAATGGAAAATGTTTGAGGAGTTGCCACAATATGGAGCTATGGGCTATATCTGTTTAATAAGGTCATAGATTACTGCATATGAAGTCCTTGTTGACCTGCACATCAAACTATGCATATTGTATGATGTTCTTCTCTATGTGTGACAATAACAACTATTGAAAATAAAGTTGTATTCAATATACCTGTGTTGTAGTGTAGTAATTGCAGGTTAAATGCTGCAGATCACAAACTGTGTCTTCTTCCACGTCGAGTGTTGAGAGACAGCTGCAAACTGTAAAATGAGAAAAAAAATATTGTTTTAATATTTTTTTTCAAAATATCCTGCTACATTTGTTAACTTTGAACAATTTCAACAATTAATAGCTTACTAATTATTATTACTTTAGGTCTTATGTTTAATTCTCATCCAAATTATATTTTTTCATCAATTAATTAATATATTTTTTTAAGTCATGTATTAAGTATAAATTTAATCAAGGCAAAAGATAAAGTGCTAATCATCTATTCATAATTCAAAATTTTATATACCTGAAAATAATTGAAATAATTGCAGTTGAAATCCAGCAGAGCTCTCACTCTCTATTCATCCAGGTGCAGTGTTCTCAGAGAGCTGCAAACTGTAAAATGACATGAAAACCATTTTGAATGATTACGTCAAAAATATAGTGCATACATGGCAAACTTAATTTGTATTCATTTATATGATAAATTAATTAATAAATAAACCTATTATATTTATTTTTCATATATGCAAAACCTAAATGTCTAAGCATCTATTTGTAAATGTGAGCAGTCTAACATATATACATTTTCATTTTCCCTTTTTTTATTTTTTTTATTAATAATTAAACTTAAAGAGCTAAACATCTATTACAGCAGTCCTTAAATGATGCCCTGCTAAAATGTCCTAATTGATCAAATGTAATTTCATTTGTAATAATTTATAGAAGAAATTAATTAATCAATCTATTATATTTTATTTTCATACATGCAAAACGTAAACAGCTAAGCATCTATTTTTTATTGCGAGCAGTAAAAAATATAAAAATTTTACTTTCCCCCCTTTTTTTCTATTAATAATGAATACATTAATTAACTAATATACTTTACCTATTTTTCTGTGACATTCAGCAATCAATATTCTATGCAGCTAAAAATCTTTGATTTTCCAGTAGCAGAAAATGAACAGTGTCACTATTCATTACCTGAGGAGAAAGTGTGAGAAATGTGCAAACTGTACAGTATATATAATCTGCGTGCGCGAGGCAAAGCCGTTATTTGTCACCGGAAAACTGCACTTGTTCGCGTAAGTGTTACGTGCTTCGACCTCGTTTTCATCCTGTTTCAGACTTTTTACGTTTTTTCGTCAGCCATTTTTTTCCCGCTTCTGCGATTTTTTATTGTTAAAGAAGACAAAATATGCCTCAAATGAACGTGCAACCTCACTCACAGGCTCCCTGTCTCTCCTCCTGTGCTGTGTGTGACTGTGTAAGTTAATTTGAGGCATATTTGTGTGTTTTTGCAGGCTTTTCCAGTTCGATTGTTCAGCCGTTAAAGTTTTATTTTTGTGAGCCCCGCAGTCCATCTACACACTTCGGGTCCTAAGTCATACGAACCATAATTTTCCATCCATCGCAAAGTTCAGGGGCCTCGCGATCAAGTCCTGTGTGTCTCGGGATGAGTGCCATCTAAGTCCTTCATGTTCACCCCTGCAATGAGCGCCTTCGGTGCTCATTGCAGCCTAAGTCCTGCGTGCTGTATATATATCATAGGCTACACTATCAGACAACCGCTCTGGGGACAGGCGGATTTCTCCCTAACATCTTGTAGAGGATAATATGAAACCTCACTGTGAAATAAAGCCTAAGTAATACATTGTCTGATATATTACATCAAGACAATAACTGTGAAATAAAAAAACAAGCACAGCAGCTTTGGTCAGTGGAGCAATACTGCCCTCTAGAGTCCCAAACTGGAACTTTTATCTTCCAACAAGCCTCAACACTGAAAACAGTCTTGTTTTTAACCACCGACTTGTGAAAATGGTGGTGGTAACAGGAGCATTTCAAGGTGGCCTTAGCCAGTATACAGTGGATCTATAAATAGCAACTGTGAAACTACCTGGCTGTTAAGTGCAGTTCATCTTTTTCTTACTACAATATCTCATCCACAGCAGGTGTTTTTTTTGCAGGACCTACAGTTCCTAATACTTGTCTGCTTATGAGATGGTTCAAACCATTCTCTCACGGGAGAATTAGCTCACAATAATTCACAGATTTAAATTATAGAAAACTTCTTCACTTGAAATCTGCCCACCAAAGTTGTCAAAGGACAATTGTTGCAAGAATAGTTAATCTTTCTCATGGTGGTCTAGCTCTGTTTACCATGTAAATCAATCCTGTAGCCCACATCTTGGGGCACATCTCTTAGCAAAGTAACAATTTCATTGCAACAAACTAACATTTTCTGGATTTCTATTCATAGAGGGGTATGGCTGGAATTTCTACCAGGAGATCCACCCAAAATATCCAAGACTATTGCATGTATAAGGCAAAGATCCAAGTATCTCAACAGCCGTCCTCTGTAGAAAAACAACAGCCACATCCAGCAATGGAGGCTGCCGCAGCAAGCACTAAGGCTGACATGCAAGAATTGAAAGAGCTGATTTCCTCTTTTAGGTCGGAGATCAAGGCAGAGGTTCAAAAAGTGGCGATGGATCTCACAGGGGAGATAAAAGCAGTTAAATCCAGAGTTACTGAAAAGAGAGAAAACTCTGCCAATCTGCTACAAGCACACTCTCAATTAGAAGAGGAGTTGCAGGTAGTAAGGGAAGAGCAAAGACAACTTATTTACAATGAGGAAAATTTAAAAAAATCGTTCCAGATGACAGAACATGCAATCTTCCCGAAACAATAAAAGACTTACCACAGTACCTATTCGACACCTGCAGATCTCTTTTATGCAGACCTTTCCAAGTGCACTCTGTTTAAACGAAGAATGTTGAAACCCCTCTTAGAAAATATTCTGGCCCAAGGTTGGAAATAAACATGGGGCTTTCCATTTAAACTAAATATTCAGAAGGAAGGGAGAACCTATGTCATCCGTGATATGGATGAGGGCACAGCCTTACTTTCCTTTGGGATATTATGATACCTGACAATCCTGGACACCAACAGTTGGCTACTAGGCCTCAAAGATGCCCAACACCTCCACAACTATCACACAACTGATAATTTGAATTTGCAGGAGATCTCCTGTATCAAAGGCTTTGACTATACTCTCTTGAATTAGGCCATGTGTAATACGTCAACATTGTGGTCAATGCGAGTCTTACATCGTTATGAACAATCAAAATTTCTTGTTCACTTACTTACGTACAAATGGACTTGTGGTCAAAAAAACTTTTTATAATTGGAGTCATATTTATTTTCCTTTTCAGGAAGTTATATATTGTATTGTTACTTTTTGATAGATATTTTCATAAAGTTGTGGCCCAGAGGGGTCATGTTCCAGACTTTATTCCTTTTTCTACTCGTTACCTCCTTTTCCCCTCTGTCTTTCTTATGGTGAAGAATTGCCTTTTCCTCACACTGTGTAGATACCAACTTCTGGGGTATCATTTTACTGGACCTGTTCTACTACTAGAATCATTAGACTGTACCCCTTTACCGCAGAGGTTGGTAAGTAATCTATCTCAAAATAGTTTCACATTATGCCCAAGGCTTAAATGATCTGATAAAGCAAGGGATCACCCTGGGAGAGTATAGACACTTGCGTGTTGACATTGTATTGATCAAGAAACACATTTCAAAAAGGTTGCAATCCCAAAATACTGGGGCAGACATTTTACTCAGGCCTACCACGCACTGCTCCTGAAAAAAAAGAGGGGTTTCAATCCTTATTCATAAAAGATTACATTTCCAACATATAGCTACCCACAAGGATCCTGATGGGAGATTTGTCTTATTGCAAGGTTCCATTAACGAACGTAAGGTATCCTTATTAAATGTATATGCACCGAACTCTAGACAAGCAGCCTTCTTCCATAGAATCTCAGTTTTAATGACTGATCGGCAACATTCCGCTTGGATCTTGGGGGGAGACTTGAATTCGGTTTTAAAACCTTCCAAAGACAGGTCAGCAATAGCTCCGCCCCAGGTGATCCCAACTGCAACCAGGTCCCTCAAAGCTCTCCTCAAAAATTACTGTATGATAGACACCTGGAGAGAATTGCATCTGGAGGAAAGAGACTACACTTATTACTCAGCAAGACATAGCTCGTACTCCTGGATTGACTATATTCTCATCCAACAACACCTATCTGCAAATCTATCTGACATTGCAATCCATCCAATTTCCTGGTCAGATAATGACCTAGTCTGTATTTCCCTGAGAGACTTACTCCCTAAGGGGCACACATCTTCCTGAACACTAAATCCGTCCCTTTTAAATGATGTTTCATCACGTGACAAAATTAAATAAGGATTAGTAAACTACTTCAACTCAAATAGTGGTGGGGAGGTAGAACAGGACAACACACAAAGCGGTAATGAGAGGCACCTGTATTGATCTAGGGTCTTTAGCTAAACAAATAGAGTTATCACGTATCAAAGAATTGAATACTAAGATATTAGATCTCCAGATATCCATTAAAAAATTCAAGATCTTCCAAGATCCAAGCGGAAATTAACATGATGATACAAGAATTATGTGAGTTTCCGAGGAGGAGGGTTGTAACTGTCTTCCAGGGTACTCAGTCTACATTTTTTACATTCACCAACAAGCCTAACAAAATGCTTACAAAAAAGTAAAATCGGCAGAAAGCAAACTCATATATACCCAAAATCATACTTGACAAGGGCAGGAGATATAGTAAATGCTTTTGAAAAATATTATGTTATGCTATTCTTTTACTTAAAGAAGGTAACAACCCATCTTCATGCTACAGTTACAGACCCATTTCCCTAATCAATAGCGATACCAAATTATATTCCAAAATATTAGCAAATAGATTAGCCCAATTGTTACCTTTGTGGATCCAAGTGGGATTTATTCAAGGCAGAGAGACCCCAGACAACACCAGACGTGTTCTGTATCTCATGGATGTTGCATCGGCAAAACACTGCCACTGATGCTGCTTTCACTAGATGCAGAAAAGGCCTTTGACCGGATAGATTGGGCTTACATGACTGAGATACTGTTACGGTTTGGTCTGAATGAGGGTCTAGTGGGAGATATATTAGCGTTATATTCGGCACCGAAAGCCTTCATAGCCTATGAGGGTTTCAGGTCCCAGCCTTTTCCAATACAAAGAGGAACAAGCCAGGGATGTCCCCTCTCCCCATTGCTTTTTGCACTATGCATAGAACAATTAGCAATTGCCCTAAGAGAGAACTAAAATGTGAAAGGAATCCAATTAGCCAATAAGGAGTACAAAATAAGCCTTTTTGCTGACTGTATCATGCTGACTATTACTGAAACCCTTACAAGCCTCCTTAATGTGTTTGACATTTATCACACTTCGGCAACATTTCAGGATTTAACGTTAACTCTAGCAACGGTGAAGAACTCAGTGTTTCTTTGCCAATGAATCTAAAAGCTTTACGGACAGCTAATTTCTCATTCAAATGGGCTCAACACAGTGTCAAATACCTGGGTACCAATATTCCCAATTAATCAAGTCTGCTATATAGTGCAAACTACCCTAGAATTATAAAAAAGCTCTTGCTAGATATCAGTGTTTGGTCCTCATATAAAATTTCCTGGTTAGGAAAAATTCATGCCATTAAAATGAATGTACTTCCCAAACTCTTACATCTTTTTTGTGGAATCCCAACAGCAGTTAACACAAAGGATATGCAGAAACTCCAGAGGGCGGTCTCTCGCTTTGTTTGGGATAATAAGAAACCGAGAATAAACAAAACTATGATATTGGCCCATAAAAGTAAACGCGGATTAGCTCTACCGGACCTAATAAAATATTTTAAAGCTTCTAGATTGGCACAACTAGCCAAATGGTTCATTAAGACTGATCCACCGGTGTGGGTGGAGATAGAGAGCCATGTTCTCAGAGATCAGAACCTTTTCATTAGCCAGGTCCTATGGACTAAACAAATGAAACACTAGTCTCCATTTTAAAATCAACCATTCTCTGCTCCCTGGCAGTGTGGCCCAATCTCTTACCCTTTAGAACCAGATTAACAAAAGGGCACCCTTCATATAGTCAGGTTCCTGTCTCACCCCTTTATGGCTACCATATAAAAATAACTTATTTAACAAAAATTCCAGGTGGAATTGGTGGATGTGTAAGAATTTGACTATTGTAGCTGATATACTTAAAACTAACCAAAAATGGTAACCCATGTTATTTAGTGCACCGATTCAGGTACAAGTTAAAGAATGGTGTAAAATAGCACAAATTAACTCAAATGTTTCTAAGTTAATAACTCAACTAACAAAACTCAATTTGAGAAATGTTGTATTTACAATGCTGATGGCAATAAAAATATTTATATTATTTATGATTACTTGTTAGATCAGGCGACCCCATCCAGACTCCACCATCAATCCTCTTGGGAAAAAGAATTGGGCATCACTTTAGAAAAGGAGCAATGGAACAAAATTCATAAAAACGCTGCACAATCTTCCCTTAAAGTAATCCTAAGGGAGAATTCCTAGAAAACAATTGTGAGGTGGTACCTGACCCAGCATGGCTGAAACTATCAGTTCCATCCTCGATGAGGAATTGCTTTAGGGGGTGTAACTCTTTTTCATACACTGCAGGAGTGCCCACAAATTGCTCACATTTGGTCGGAAACATCGTAGAGAAGCTATGGGGTAGTAGATAACCTCAGAAATCAGATGAGGCCCTACTAGGTCTTCCAATTACCGGTCTTACCAAAAAAGCCCAACTTCTCACTAACCAAGTATTGCTAGCAACAAGAATTAGTATTGCTAAATCTTGGAAGAATTCTATTCCCCTGTTCAGAGAGGTCCTAGCCAAATTTAAACACATACACTCTATGTGTATGATATCTGCAGAACTGGATGTTAATTACAAAAAATGGTCTTCCTGCTGGGATATGTGGGCACTACGTATTGGCTGGGGTTAACTATTAGCAGATCCTAGTTCAGATGAGCAAGTGGGATAATTATTATTATTATTATACTTTATTTATAACGCGCCAACATATTTCGCAGCGCAATACAGGGGTTAGGTACAAGTATAAACAATACCACACAATGAAAATAATGGAAGACCCTGTTATTGAGCTTTCAATCTGATATACACTGTGCTTTCCCTAAAGCACCTCTCAAGATTAAAACTCGCAAACTTACATTCTAAAGGGTATGGGTAAGGTACAGGAGAGTGAGAGATGCATAGTGAATGAAGAGGCTAAAGATGATAGGCTTTTTTGAATAGATGTGTTTTTAAAGAGATTTTGAAGGATCTGAGGCAGGAAGATAGTCTGGTGGTGCGAGGTAAAGAGTTCCAAAGAATAGGGGCAGCATGTGAAAAGTCTTGAAGCCGGGAATGAGAGGAGGTGATGAGAGAGGAGAAGAGAATAGAGCAATGCTTCCCCACCCCCACCCCTTTTCCCCATTTTACCCCTTTTTTGTCTCTTTCTTTCTTTCTTTTTGTCTCTCTATTTTTTTCTGTTGTGTCTTTCATTCCATCTCTCTTCTCTCTAAAGCTAACTGCAGGTGTCATCCTATATCGTATCTTATGTTAAAGGTACGTAATGTTAACAAACAAACAATAACAAAAAAATTGTAAATGTTGGGAAAAATGGAAGAACAAGCCTGTCACATTGACATTTGTATCTTCTTCAGATTGTTCTTGTTTTATATTATGCATTTAACTTGTTACTGTTTTTTATTCTCTTTAATAAAAATCGATAAAAAAAAAAAGTAAATATATTACACTTTCAACAAAGGTCTTTGTAGTTAGAGGAAGACTCTGATATTGGAAAAGATTGAAGACACACGAAGAAGGAGATGGCAGAGACAGAGATGTAGATATGAAGTAATTGAAGCATGCACATGACCTTGAGGGAGCTCAAATGAGCAGTGGCTGGCAGATTTGCCTGGATTGCTGCAGTACATAGGGTCACGGAGAGTCGGACACAATTGAATGACGCAACAACAGTAATAAACTATCTTTAGAAATCTGCATAAAAACAATTAGTTAGAAATATCAGCAAAAAATACTGCTTTTTGACAGTAATATACTTTAAATGGCATACCTAATTATTTAATGTATATTTGCAGTGCAAATAAAATCAAATCACATAACTGTTCAGCCTACATTAGAACATATTAGAACAGGGACATGTTTTGTAGACAGAAATCTTGAAATTTCGTATCGCTATGTGTTTATGAGAAACTAGACATCTACTAAAATAATCAATGTTTATTAACTTGTTTAAGAAAGGATTTTAATGCTAAAATTCACATTGTTGTACACATTTTATTTACTATGTTGTAAACACTAGAAATACCCCATATATGTATTTTTGAGACTGTCCACAATATCAAATCATTCTAAAACAAAGAATGGTTTATCAGATCCATGTAAAACATTTTCCTCGCTATAACTTACAGCCTTATTAAATTGCGATTCGGCAAATTTAAAAGGGCTCTATTTAAGCACATAGCACATTTTTTTTACCAAAGTTTTTAGTTAGTGAACTTCTATGCAAAAGCAAGGTCTTCACTAACTAAAAACTTCTGTAAAAAAAATATGCTATGTGCTTAAAAAGAGCCCTTTTAAATTTGCTGAATGGCAATTTAATAAGGGTGTTAGGGTCTAACACGTAAGTGAACCACTGTTAATATCAGTGGCGGAGCTAGTGCATGGAGGGACCCGGTGCAAAAAATTTTTTTTGGCCCCCCTCCACACTCATGATGATCTTCCTTCTGGTGCTATATATATTAAATATATACATATAAATACATATATATATATATATATATCACATATATAGTTGTGAGCATGCGAGTTGTTGCTAATGCTTGCAGGCCGCGTCTCGCACAGCGAAGGCCTCAGTTGCTGGCATGGTGCGCCAAAGGCGCTACTTGCCAGCAACTGCGACCCTCGCAAAATTTAAGTCGGAACGCAAACAAAATACGAGACACGTTACAACCCATTACGACCTCGCAAAAATCGTCCGCAACACGCTCACATGAAAACATGAAAAATACAAAAAATAGACACAACAAATACATAAAAACCTTACTTAAAGGAAGAGGAAGCTTCCAGGACCTCGAAAACTAAAGTTACTCAATTTAGGTGAAATTAAAAGAGTTTAGAAACTAAAAAATTCTCTAAGCGAGAGAAAAAATGGCCGCCCCAAAAAAACGAAAACGAGGCTACAGCAGTCTAAAGACGCAAAACACCACCAAACACCTATTTGCCGAAAAACACCTACGAGTTAAAAAACAAGGACGCAACCCGTGCAAACCTAAAAACATTACAAACACAATAAATACAAACAACAAACACATAAAAAGGTTACTCAAAGCAAGGGAGGGCACCGAGGACCTCTGCAAGTGAAGTTACACCTCCATTTAAGCACAAATTTCAGAGTTTAGAGACCCGAAAATCACCTAAGCAAGAGAAAAAATGGCCGCCGAACAAAACGAAAACGAGGCTAAAGGTCCCTAAACACGCAAAACACTACCATAAGCACGCAAAACACCACCAAACAGCTACGGATATTCCGAAAAAGCCCACAAGTATATTACAAGTTATAAATGTATATATGCAAAATAGATTATAAAAAGTGTGTAAATATATATATATATATATATATATATATATATATATAAATAAAATAAAAAGTGTATCTGTGTTCACATTTGAATGTCTAAAGCAAGTTAAAAAACCTGCTTACAGCTCAGAGTTCCGAGAAAAACAGTTATTACACTGCATTCTGGGAAGTTGGTAAACACAAATATGCCCACAAATGCCTCGCTCTTTATTCCGTAGCCATCATCAAACATGGCTTCATTTAAGCTTATGCATGCTGTATTACACAGCTTTAATGCAAAGCCAAGATTGGAATAAACACAGGCTGAGTATCCAATCCATGTACAGCTGTTTCAAGCTTACTGGCTATCATCAGCATGGAGCGGGATTATAACTAGATTATACATATATACATTCTGGATTCAGTGATTCTCCTAGGTGAAATGGTGATAGAGCTTTGAAGATTTTTGATAGAGCTTCGGTGGAGGTTCATTCGCATGTATAGTTTCCGTCTGGTTTCCCCAATGTAGTACACCCTTTCACATACAGTACATTGTATCATGTACACTACATTGGATATATATACTATAAATACATGATCCCTCCAACCCAAGCCATGCCCCCCTCCACCCCATGCCCCTTCAGCCTCCCTCATCACCACCCCATACCCCTTCAGACCCCCTCCACCCCATGCCCCTTCAGCCCCCTCCACCCCATGCCCCTTCTACTCCATGCCCCTTCAGTCCCCATCCACCCCCCTTCAATCCCACCCTCCACCCCATGCCTCTTCAGCCTCCCTCCACCCCAACCCATGCCTCTTCAGCTTCACAAAATCTCCCCTGTAGTTGTGGGTTTCTACTTACACTGATCGGCTGTAGTCCAGTTCTGTGCTTCCTCTGCTCTTCCCCTGCAGTGATGTCATTCTGAGTTCTCTGCCACTGCAAAAAAGACGTGCCCGGCAGGGGAGGAGCAGAAGAAGCACAGAACTGGATAATAGCCGATCAGGGGAAGGAAGAAGTCCAAAGGCGAGATCGGGTGGGGCTGGAGGGCAGCATTGCTACCCCTCAAAGGCAGGGGCCCCAGCGCTTTGCACCGCCTGCACCGATGGTATCTCTGCCACTGGTTACTATACTTAACTATTTACCAGTAGTGCACTTTCTCTCCCCCATAAACCTAATTCTTTGTCAATAAACATTTCATAAAATGTGGCTTAAGTCACGGATAACTGTAGGTATCAAACTTCCCTCCTATCTTTGTCACTTTTCCCCAATTCTACACCTATTAAAATAAAACTAGATTGATTTCGGTTTAAAATTGTGCATATGATAAAATAACCACAAAAAAAGTTATGTTTTTTTTCAAAAATGTTCACAGAGTTAAACTCCATTAATTATTGAAAGATAATTGTACAATTTAACACGTGAAACAGAAATGATCTGGTATTCATTTTTATTTTGCACAGACTGAATATTCTTCTAAACAGGATCAGGATATGTTTGTCCTAAATTACATTATACTACAAGTAGATTGGTTCTAAGAGCGAGACAAAGCACAAATCTCATGAGATAATGGAGAGTTAGTAAAGCCGACTACTGGAGTGAGATCAATGTCAGGAGCTCCTGGGGGTTGTTTGAATGTGAATGTCTGGAGAAGTTTTGTAAAGAACAGGAAGAGCTCCATTTTGGCTAAATTCTCTCCTGCGCAGATTCGTCGACCTGTACAAAACAAATGGAAAACCATGAGTGTGGCATTTATGTTTAGAAACATCTATCAATCAATCTATATATCTACTCTATCTATCTATCTATCTATCTATCTATCTAACACTTCAGAGAACATGGACATTACGTTGTAATCTATCTGTATGTCTACGCATCCATATTTTGTCTATTATATGCAGTTCATATAAAATGAAAACCATCACTTGCAATCTGTGATCATTTGATAATATAACTCCTCAGAGCCATCCTCAGTTTACTTCATATTGCACACATCTGGACTTAAGATACCACAGCAAATATACTACCATTAAGCTGTAGGTGCTGTTCTGGTTAAAATTAAGATTTCCTATATCAAAAAGACATCTTAAAAACTATTTTGAGAAAAAGAATCACAAAAACTGATGAGCTTAAATGGACTCAATGTTAATATGCTCATGTTCTTGTCATGGTTATACATAGATGGGTGGTGTCTTGAACCGTTAGAGACGTTTCTTATAAACACCATTTTAGTAAATAATGTAGCCATGATGAGGCTATAATACCTGCTGAAAAAGGCATGAATGCATCATTTTTCATAAAACGTCCATCAGCGTCAAGGAAGTGTTCAGGGTAAAATTCATCTGGTTTTTCAAAGTAAGCCTTGTCTTTCAGTACCGACGACAACAGAGGAACAATATGAGTACCCTACAAAGATTGACATGTTTATGAACAGTTCTCCTATTATACTTACATGTACTGTAATTGTACACTTTGGCTAGTGATGTAAACTATGTTTTCCAGTACACCCTCAAGCAAGCGGCCTAGTGATTGAAGCTGATTGCTCTGGTGAGAAATTTGGTGTTGGTGTTAAATTGCTACCCCTCAGAGCTAACACTTAGTTTATAATAATAAAAACTAGCCTGTTGAGGGTGCTTTTATTCGAGATGCCCTGTTCCCAAAATAGGGTTCGATTACATGGATATCGTAAGATGTATTGCAAGTGAAAAAAGTTCATGTAACCCTACCGTAACCATTACAATCCATCTGTAACAAACCCTTACGAGTGATTACTATGTTTGAACTGTTCCCTATTGCTAAAGGACATCTTACCTAAAGTTACTGAACGTCCTACATGCACATGTAAGGCTCTACAATTGAGATAAATCCTTATGTGTAAACTCAACCACCACCAATAACATAAAATTGAAGCCTACATCTCCGTAAACACAAAATATGCCTTCCTAATGGCTAATCCAGCCCTATAAAACAATACTTAAGAACAATCAACTCAATTATAATGTGAATTACAAATACCTATTCACACAATTAAGCAGACACCCAAATAATGCTAAGTGAGGTTAATGCCTAGCCACCAGCCACCAACCCATCTGTATAATCCCTGCCATTTAATACCATGTGAAATTAACATTTAATATATGTCTGAACTGTAATGTTCATGTACAAAAATAATGAATCTCATCAATGTGTCAATGTTTAAGTGAGAAAATATAGCTAAATAGATACAATGTTGCAATATTTAATGATCTTCTGTGTCTTTACTGAGGTTGCTATAGAAGTTACTGGATTTCTTTGTTGTAACTCGAAACTTCACACTCACATCTGCTTAAATTCACATAAATTTCATAAATTATTTTCCCTTACGTCACAAACTCCCTGGGTATATATAGGTAAGTTCTTACATAAAATAGTTAGCGAGAGCCATGTAATAGCTAATACAATTTGTATGTGAAGGATCTTAGGAAGTGTGGTATTGTCCCTGAGTAATTATTTGACTGTTTCTTTCATCTGTTAGATTTAAGTGTAAAGATATTCATGGTATTTTTTTTCTACATATGGTGATGTTTTTTGTCAATCTGTTTATTGAGATTTTTCAAGAATTTTGTTTTATAACAAGGAGGGATGGGATCAAGAAAAAAAGAAAATTATGGGGTAAGGTAAAGAGGGGAGGTAAATGAAACTGAGGGAACAATTTGATAATAATATTAAAGCTAATAAAAGGTTTGACTACAAATCTGTTGATTGTTATTTTCTACGTCAGAGTTCCATCTTCTTCTCACAGCTGATACTGCCGATAGCTTCTTGTGAAAAAATGGCAGATTTGAGAGCAGTATAATTGAATATAAAATGTAATACATTAGAGGTGTATTAGATATTTATGTTTCTATATTATAAAAACATTTTGCCTATTTTCAAGTGTAGTTCTTCAAAGTAGTACATTTTAAATATATGACTACACTTTAAGTCCTGAGTGAAGATTTCTTCATATGTCAGCTTATCTATTGTGTTCTATTAGGGTTGAGCATAACAATTCATATAAAAAGTTATACAACTGAAAAAAGGATATTTGCTACAAACCTTTGGCAGGAAATAACCTCTGAATGTGACATCTTGAGAAGTCCCATGTGGAAGATTTAAAGGAACAATGTTGGCAAATCTTTGAACTTCATGAATGACGGCATCAGTATAGGGCATGCTTTTCCGGTGCTCGGTCTGGGGCTGGGCTGATCCAATTACTTTTTCAATTTCATTTTGTACATTTTCTGTGATTAAAATAGAAGGACCATATTTCTATGATTTTATGCAAATATTTTTAAAATTGCTTTACTGAAAAGGCACATTGCTGTTATTCAGGTGTTACTGATCAAAACATTTAATTTAAATTAGTCCCTATGAAAAAATCTCAAAGCTCATCTAGTTCACTTTATGTTAAGGGATACATTATCAGCCTTATTAAATTGTGATTCAGCAAATTAAATAGGGCTCTATTTAAGCACATAGCATATTTTTTACATACATTATTAGTTGGTGAACTTCTATCCAAAAGCAAGGTCTTCACTGACTAAAAACCTCTGTAACAAAATATGCCCTGTGCTTAAATAGAGCCCTATTCAATTTGCTGAATTACAATTTAAAAGGCTGTAGGTTAGTAAACAGAGATTGAATGATTAGTTTGATCTAGGGCTTTATCCTGGGTTGTGTTTCTGCATAGGCCCACAAGGAGAAATAATCAAGAAATCATCAGTCTTATTAAATTGCGATTTAGTAAATTTAAAAGGGCTCTATTTAAGCACACAGCATTTTTTTTTACAGAAGCTTTTAGTTAGTAAATTTCTATCCAAAAGCAAGGTCTTCACTAACTAGAAACTTCTGTAAAAAAATATGCTATGTGCTTATATAGAGTACTTTTAAATTTACCGAATCGCAATTTAATAAGGCTATATATGCTTAAACGACCAACCAGAAATACTGGGAGAATAATTGATAAATACCTTGATAAAGGTGTTACTTCAAGCTTCGAAAAGAAGAAAATGAGGAGCTAGAGAGTATAAGATCAATGGTTCTCATATATTCTAATGCAAATGATATTGTATAAATGTAACCTATATTGTAATATGAATGTATGTTGACCTCATGTGACTTTTTACTGATAAGCTGAACTCCGTGCTCTCAATAAAAATATTTTGAGAAAAAAAGGGGAAAGAGAGGAGTTGTAAGTGAGGCAAGGGACTTCACAAATCTGAATGTCTAGGGCTGCAAAAAAGCCCAACAACACCCATGGCAGGGGTTAGGCATGCTGTAGGTCTGCTGCAGTGAGGCCCGCGGGACTTAGGCATGCTGCAGGCATGATGCAATGAGCGCACGGCTCCCTCAGCTCCCACTGATGCTCCCCCTGCCCTCGCGATTACGGGCGTACCTGGTTCCAAACCCTGCCAGTAGCTTGCGGCCCAT
Source organism: Discoglossus pictus (assembly GCA_027410445.1). NCBI lineage: Eukaryota > Metazoa > Chordata > Amphibia > Anura > Alytidae > Discoglossus > Discoglossus pictus. The sequence continues at coordinate 421,803,124 of CM050165.1, forward strand.
ACTCACTGTCTTCTCCTCTCCTCTGGGGCTCCCGTCCTCCGGTCGAAACTACTTTCTGGATCAGCGATGCGCAGCTTTATCTACAAAGTAGTTTCAGCTGGAGGATGAGAGCCGCAGAGGAGAGGAGAAGATGGTGAGTACGGGGAGCGGAGACACAAGGGAGTGACGCTGGGGGGGGGGGGGGGTAAGAAACAAAGGGGAGGGAGAGGGGAAAAGGAGACATGAGGGGGAGGGGAAAAGGAGACACAAGGGGCGAGAGGGGGAAAGTAGACACAAGGGGGGAGAGGGGGAAAGGAGACATATGGGGGAAAGGAGACACGAGGGGGGAGAGGGTAAGAAGACACGAGGGGGAGGAGAGGGGGAAAGGAGACACAGGGGTTGAGGGAGAGGAGCAAAGGAGTAACAGGAGAGGGAGATAGGGGAACGGAGACACAGGGGAGGGAGATGCAGGGAAAGGAGACACGGGGAGGGAGAGAGGGAAAAGGAGCTACAGGAGAGGGAGAGGGGGGAAAAGAGACACAGGGAGGGAGAGGGGGGAAGGAGACACAGGGGAGGGAGAGGGAGAAGAAGACACAGGTTAGGGAGAGGGGGAAAGGAGGCACAGGAGAGGGGGAAAGGAGACACAGGGGAGAGAGAGGGAGAATTGAGACACAAGGGAGGGAGGGAGAGGAGGGGGGAATTGAGACACAAGGAAGGGAGAGGAGGGGTAAAAGGAGACACAAGGAAGGGAGAGGAGGGGCAAAAGGAGACACAAGGGAGGGAGAGGAGGGGCAAAAGGAGACACAAGGGAGGAGGGGGAAAGGAACAGGTACACAAGGGAGGGAGAGGGGGGAAATGCGACACAAAGGAGGGAGGAGCAAAATGAGACCCAAGTGAGGAAGGGAGAGGAGGGGAGAAATGAGGCACACAGGAGGGAGAGAGAAGAAGGGGAAATGTGACACAAGGGAGGAAGTAGACAGGGGGAGAGACTAAGCGCATAATAGAGGAAAGAGACACAGGGGTGGGAGAAGTGGGAAAGAGACACAGAGAAGGGCGACAGACGCACAGGGCGAGGTAGCTGGAGAGATAAGAGACAAAGGGGTGGGAGAGGGGGGGAAGAGACACAGGGGAAGGGGGGTGGGGAAAAAAAAGAATATTCCATAAATTATGGCAAATGACTATATATACATACATACATATAAAGATATACATATACATAGCTACCTATCTACCTATCTATCTATCTTTCTATCTATCTATCTATCTATCTATCTATCTATAAATTCTAAAGTCTACCGTCCTCCCAGTTTCACCAGCTGCTATATCCAGTATCTCACAAAAGTGAGTACACCCCTCACATTTCTGTAAATATTTTATTATATCTTTTCATGTGACAACACTGAAGAAATGACACTCTGCTACAACGTAAAGTAGTAAGTGAACGGCCAGTAAAACAGCTGTAGCTGCACTCAAAAGTGAGTACATCCCTAAGTGGAAATGTCCAAATTGAGCCCAAAGTGTCAATATTTTGTGTGGCCACCATTATTTTCCAGCACTGCCTTAACCTCATGGGCATGGAGTTCACCAGAGCTTCACAGGTTGCCACTGGAGTCCTCTTCCACTCCTCCATGATGACATCACGGAGCTGGTGGATGTTAGAGACCTTGCACTCCCCCACTTTCCGTTTGAGGATGCCCCACAGTTGCTCAATAGGGTTTAGGTCTGGTGACATGCTTGGCCAGTCCATCACCTTTACCTTCAGCTTCTTTAGCAAGGCAGTGGTCGTCTTGGAGGTGAGTCAAGTGATCCCTGGATCTACCTCAATACACACTACCATCTACAGTATATGACCGATATCACTGGAATTTCCTCTTCATACCTGCTGATTTATGAGCCAAGGGATGCCCAACAAAAGTATAACCATGGGGGTCCTTATGGACCCTCATGACATCAAATATTAACTTATTACCATGGGGTTCCATTTGGGTCTCACATATTTAAATCTGTCAATTATGATTGGTTAGACTTTAAAAAAATCAGATATAGAGTGGAATGAATTCAAATAATTTATCCTGATTGGCTAAAACGTATCAATCATACTTCAGCCAATCAGATTCAGCAAAATTAGCATATAAAGTGCACTCAAAAATAATATTGTGTGGGAGGTCCTCAGAAGGAACAGAGGTAACATTGTTTTTGTAGTTTTACCAGTTTTTTAGGTGGAGGCCTATTTCCATAAGAACCCCCATAGTTATAACTTAGAATATCATGGGGGTCCATTGAGACAACCATGGTATAGGGAATTAATTTTAGTTGCCATGGAGGTCCATAAGAACTCCTGTGGTATAAAGGTTAATATTTGTTACCATGTGTTCCCTATGGTTATAGCTTTTCATACCATGGCGGAAGATCACAATGCAGGACCTTAGGGGCCCCCATGATAATGGGTAAATATTTGGTGTCATGATGGTCCATAAGGGCCCCATGGTTATACTTTAGTTTGGGGTTCCTCTGTCTTCTTAGGGGCTAATTAAGGGGGAATCACAGAGATACCCAGGCTCATAGGGGATAGCTGCTATAAAGTGGGAATCCCAGGGCATATCTGGGCTCAACGGTGTAATTGGTCAAACCACATGATTTGTTTTTTTATTATTATTATTTAACCCCTTTTCCCATTGGTTTGTAAAAAGTGAATGTTGGCTGATTCATGACACTAAAATGTGAGTGAGAAACATTATGGGGAAAATAAAAACTGAAATCAATTCTTACTTTGTATTTCTGGGTATTTCATCATTAGCAGAAGAGCCCATCGAAGAGTGGTGGATGTTGTCTCCATTCCAGCAGCAAACAAGTTGCCCACAAGCATAGTTAGATTTTCATTGTGGAAATATTGTTCAGATGAAGGCTTTTCCTGAAATGTGTTCAATGAATACTTAATACATTTTTCACTAAACACTATATTGAAATATGCATTAATTCCAACACAGGAAACATTTATTTTACTAAATCAATCATGCTGAACATAATATGAGAAATTGTATGCATATCCAACATTATTTTACATACATCTGATATTATTTTGGCAATGTGGTGGTTTATGTGTAAATATATCAGAGCTTAAGCACAAGTGGATGAATTTAAATGTTACCCATTTCTCAGTAGAGACCCATTTCTCAGCCTAACATTTACCTAAACAATAATATACTCAAATTGTGGCTTGTTGAAGTATCCATGTATTATTTAAAGGGCCACAAGTAAAAACTACAAGTAAAACTTATGTTTGCTTGCTGGGCATAGGTTATTTAAAACATTATGCAGTTTAAAATAAATAAACATTAACATTTTGAGCTATGTCTTCCTATCTGGGTCTGTCAGCTCTATCTGTGGGCTTGACCATCATGGAGCTAGGAGGCAGGCAGGGCTGATGACACTTACCTTGCCCCATTACATCATTAGCTCCGTCGCCATAGCCTACACAGAGGTAACAGCTCTATTATAACATGCTGTTTGCATTGAAATTGGTGGAGTTGTCTATGATATTAAAAAAAGCAATTTGTGAGCTTTAACCCACCTTTTAGAGCAGTATCTGTATCCTTGTGTATAGCTCAATGTATAACTTAGCATAACTGTACCCAATAATGATACCCAGAAAATACTATCCAGTGAGATATTACATCTATAATATCCATATTTCTTAACTGGTATGACTTAAAGGATCATTAAAGTCACTATATGTGTACAGTACCAACAAATACCAATGTTAAAAGCATATGGAAAAGTTTAAATAATTGTCCTATACATTGTCATGTTTAATCCTGACTTGTATAACCCCTCTATCTATTGGTTCAGAATACATATGACGATGTAAAGAGACATGGAAGGTTTCTGGATTTCTCTAGGAATATATTATAAGCTATGTACATATAGCTTTTTATGTACTTTATTTTAAGTGCTTAAAAGCTCTGTTTTTCACCTAATATCATACAATCTGTACTTGTTTGCTCATGCAGCTCATGAATACACATACATTGTTTCAAATTAGCTAATCAGTGTCCTCTCACAAGCTGCTTGTTTCAGATTGTTGCCACTGAAATCTGTGCATTCTAATTGGTTAGACTTTTAACCACTTAGTAATTGAATTGAGTAATTCAATTACTCAATTCTGATTGACTTAAATATGATTGTAATACGCAAAAAATAGTATATAAGGCTAAAGCGCCCAAAAAATCTTAGTAGATTTGGGAGCTCCTCAGAGGCGGAGCTTCATTAGGTGAGGTTTTTTATAGATGGCAGTTTTTTAAGCCAGAGGCCCATTTCCATTGATTGGAGATGAGTTTCAATCAAAGGGCTTCAATAAAGAAAGAAGACCGGTTCTTCAATCATCATTGAAGTGCCTGCTTATTCAGGGCTGAAGAGTGAGGACAAGGGCTTCAATGATTGTTATTGGAAGATGTCAAAAGGATAGGTAAATATATTTTCCTAACTTACAGATTTGCATTTCCATGAAGACCTCCATGGTCCTAGTTTAGGATAACATGAGGGTCCATTGAGAACCCATGGTATAGGGTTACCATTAGGTCTCACAGAGTCCAAAAGGACATCTTTGGAATAGGGGTTAATTTTAGGTACCATGGAGATCTATGAGGACTCCCATGGTCATAGCTTAGTATACCATGGAAGTCTGTTGAGATCACAATGGTATAGGGTTAATATTAGGTACCACTGGAGTACAAAGGACCCCTGTAGTAAAGGGGTTATTTTTGTGTGTCATGGGGGTCCATAGGAACCCATGGTCATAGTTTAAAATATCATGGGGGTTAGTAGGGACAACAGTTGAAAGAGGAGAGGGGAGAAAAGAAGGAGAGAGAAAAGAGTGGGAGTGGGAGGAGAGAGTGAACAAGATAAAATGGAGAGAGAAGGAGGAAGAGAGAGAGAAGGGTGTGTAGAGAGGTTGAGACAGGTACGTTGATGGAGAGGGGCTGAAGAGAAAGGTGAGATAAGATTGAAAGAGAGATGAGAGTGGGAATAGTTGGAAAAGAGAAAAGTGAGAGAGGGAAAAGTTGGTGAGAGAAGGGGAAGACCGAGAGGGACGACTGTTGAGTGACCGAGAGGGACGACTGTTGAGTGCCAGACAGGGCTGCCATTGGCCAAAGAGAAATACATGAGGCCTGAGGAGCGGGAGAATACCACTTGAGGGGCAAGGGGGCCACATGGGTTCAGAGAGAGTTGAGATGGAATGAAAAGAGACTGTGAGAGTCATAGGAGTTGTGGGTTACCCGGAAGGGGCTGCAAGGGTCCCCTGGAGGTGAGGGCCCTGAAGCAATGCACCATTTGCACCAGTTGTAGCTCTGTTCGTGTAAGCACACCAAAACGCAAGATTTAAATTTCTACTGTACCTCTTGTTGCTTGACAAGAAAGGCATCAATAAGACTCCTCTGATCATTTGCATCCAATTGATCCTTTTTCTTTATAAGTGTCTCTTTAACAAATTTCTGCAACTCTGCCACATTACCATGAATTGTTTTGTGATTTCCAGGTAGCCATTTCAGCAAAGATGGAAAGGAGTTATATAGCTTGAAATATAAAAAAAACAATTAGTTATAAAAGTCATATTTTACTCTTACAGTGCAAAACAACATATTGCATTTAAGAAATAGTGATGTATATGTGTAAAACATTCTCCATGAAAAAAACATATTTAGTTTATATATTCCAAAGGATCCTGTGGTCATATACATGTCAGGAATCACTGCTAGCATCTAATCTAGGCTTGTCTAGCTCTGATCTTCACAGGCCACACTTTGAGCATACCCTGTGTCTCCATTGGTAATTAAATCAAAACTAACTATTTTTACTGATTGATCAACCTGAACTCAGAGCGGATATCCTACTAAAACATGGGACAAATTCTGTCCCATGTCCTAACATTGTAGAAAACTGATCTATAAAGAATAAAAAGGCTAACATTGGGTTTGTGTATAATATTAATAGGATTGGTTTACAGTCAACACCATTCTTAAGCTAAGAAAAAAAGTAACACAATGTACTAAAATTCTCTCAACCCTCCATACTGTAGATTTTTAACAGTAATCAAGAATCTTACTTGGTAGAGTAACTCTGGTTGCCTGGTGTTTTTATAAGAAGAAGCTTATGAAATCTAATAACATATTTGATTGTGTTTGTAATCAAATATAATTTAAAAAAAGTTTAGCTGACTACTTCTTAAAACTAATTAATTAATACATCATAATGGGAAGGAATATTTGGACATCTTGTGACAGATATGTTAGATAGTTTTGTAGAACCTCCTCATTCATTATGCTATGTAGCTTAGGTACTATAGTATAAAATATATTGATACCACTTGCAATTACAGATGCAATTATTGATGTGTTGCATCATTGTTGATCAGAAACTGCAGCAAAATATTAGGTATGTTATGAACCTTACGATTTTTCCACCCTGCTTAATCTCCAGCAAGGTTTTAAATGTGAAGGATTAATGGATGTTTCTTCACCTAATATCTATGCTTTAAAGACACCTTGTTGGGATTTATTTCCCTTGAACTAACATTAACAAAAATACTCATGTACAAACAATGTTGAAGCTCTAAACTATACAATTTAACTTTTATTTTATGCAGTCCTATTAATGAATGTTAAAAAAATACAAGGCATACATACATATGATGATATATATACAAATAAATACGGTATATATTACAGTTCACGCAAAGTCAAACATATATAATGGAGTGACAGAAGTAATATACGTATATCAGAAGAGTTAGTAATAAATGTGAATAGGTTTGTGCATAGGTTAGTTTGAAAAGGGTATATTAAATAGTGGCTGATTTCTGATAATGTATAACTGGATACTGGCATTTCTTTATTGCTTTTAGTTTATTGTGATGAATAGAATACTGTAACATGAATATATTCATATAACTAAAGTAAATCTTAGTGCAGTCATTCCCTTTCTTGTGAAATTCAAAGCAAGACACTTACCATGACCATTGGACTTCCCAAAAGTTTTACATTATCATTTATTATTTTCATTAGCTTCAGGAATGTTGGATCTTCATAAACATAACGATGACCAAATATTATGGACACAATGATATTGGCCACTGCAGCATTCATGATCATTGTGTTTTCAAAGGGCTTTCCTGGAATCATTATCATTATTAATATTCATTTATAAATTGCCAACAATTTCATTTGCTATTTACAAGGTTACAGTAAAATAGAGTGTAGTATGAGTGTAGTATATTAAACACAGTTACAAAGGTAACAATACAGTGAGGCAACAGACAAAGTGGTCCAACTGAAAAACTTAGACTAGACACACTAACACAACCTGACACTAAACCCCCAAAAAATAATTGACACATTGGCACTGCCACCTAGTGGCCGATGGCCACTACTGCATCTCTCTTATGTGGTCACTGTAACCCCTGTACAAATGGCTAAAGCCACCAGGATTTTTTTTTTTTATATTTGTTGGCCATTCTGTTTTATTTTTATATTAAATAAAAGATAGTTAAATAGTAGTTACATAGTAATTGAGGTTGAAAAAATATTTGTAGTCCTTCAAGTTCAACCTTTTTAGATCTCCTCTGATCTGCAATATGTGGATTAGTTATTAATTGATCCAGAGGAAGGCAAACAGAAAGAAAAAAAACAAGTGAAACTTTGGCAATTGTCTCAAAAGGAAAAAAAAAATCCTTCCTGACTCCTTGGATTCCTCCCTTGATCAATGTTCCTTCTCTAATTATTCAGGATAACCCTGAATGCCATTATTATTTAATAATAAATCCACTCCCCTTTTCAAGTTACCTATCGAACCTGCTTACTACCTTCTTTGGTAGATAATTCCACAGATTAACCACCCTTTTCTTTCTTTAAGGTGGAATCATTTTACTTCTAACGTCAAATGTTGTCCTCTTGTCAGTTGAAAACTTCTTGGGACAAAAAGTTCACTTGACAAAGCTTTATACTGACCCTGGATATATTTATATAGGGTAAATATATCCCCTCTTAGGCGCCTTTTTTTCTAGAGAAGTTTTTGGAATTTATATTGGTGAAAATATATATATAAAACAACTAGGGCCGGATCATCCATTAGGCGAAGCTCAGATTACACTGCATGAAGCCTAAGACGCCCCCTGCACTGGAGCACAGAGAGGAGGGAGAGGAAGCCTTCCCCTGTGCAGACATGGCAGCAAGGCTGGGTACAGACAGTGGCAGGAGATCTTCAACACAAGATGAAAAGCAGAAGCTGGGATGAGGTAGAGAGAGGGAGGAGAGAGAAATAGGGGAGAGAGAGAAATAGGCAAAGAGAGGAGGGAGAGAGACAGAGAAAGTGTGGGGATGGAGAGTGAGAGGAAGAGAAAGAGGGGAAGAGGGATAGTGAGAAATAGGGAGTGAGAGGAAGAGAAAGAGAGGGGAAGAGGGTGAGAGAGTAGGGGGAAAGGGAGGGAAAGAGAGAGACAGAGGGTGAAGAGAAAGGGGAAATAGAGAGAGACATAGAAAGAGGGAGGGGAGAGAGAGAGGGAGACAAAGAGAAGGGAAGAGGGAGAGAGAGAAATAGAGAGAAAGAGGGAGGAAGGGAGACATGGAGATAGAAAGAGAGAGGTAAGGGAGAGAGTAAGAGAAGGGAGGGAGAGAGAGGGGGTGAGAGGGAGATAGAGATAGGAGAGAAATAAAGGAGGGAGAAATAGGGATAGAGAGAGATAGAAAGACAGGGAGTAGAGAGAGGAGAAAGAGAGGGAGAGAGAGAAGGGAAGATGAGAGGGGGATATACATGCACAGAAAAGGGAAAAATGGGAGCGTGCAAAAAAGTTAAATCCCTAAAAAAACTGAAGAGGGAATATCCTTATAACTGCAAAAATAATAACTTGATACATTTAGGTATAAAACTTGAACCTGAGTAGAAAAAAACTCTATAAAATTACTAGAAGATGTACAGGAAACTCTGACTCATTGGAGAGAGAATAATTTCTCCTGGTCAGGCAGGATTGCAGTCATTAAAATGGTGATCCTGCCCAAGATAAAGTATCTGTTTTGTTGCATGCCATTGAAAATACCTTTATATATAATAAACTTGTTTCAAAAGGTGTAAATAGCTACATTTTCAGTAAGAAAAAAGCAATTATAAATCTTTCAATAGCTAAAAGGAAACCAAATAGTGGAGGTCTAGCATCACCAAATGTAAAAGACTGTTATATGGCCGTAAGACGGGCCCATTTAGCCAATTGGGGACCAAAGGAAGAAACACCTTGCTGATTTGACATTGAACAATCTTTAATAGGGACAACTGAATTGTTGGATCTTTTATGGATAGATTCAAATAAGGAAACGACTATACAAGATGCTCCTTGGGTAATCTAAACTAAATTAAAATACTGGGCTGTACTAAAAAAAAAAAATAATATTTGACAAATAACCCATCTTTGGCATACACTATTCAATCGCGGTTAGAGCAATACACATCTAACGAAAGATCAATATGTAAAAGATGGAATGTGTGCTATGTAGCAGATCTATATAAGAAGAATATGTTAATAACTTTTGAAGAATGACAAACGATATATGACATCTCGCCATCCTACCGGATAAATTGTAATTCTTAAGTGCAAAATTTTTTGCAAAAAAATAAAAACAATTATAAAGCATATAAGGATTATGACCTAACCAAATTTGAGAATATTTGTTTAAATAAGGATAAAAGCAAACTAATAACAAAATATTAGAAATTTATATCTATGAATAATGAGATATATAAAACAGATAGAATAAATGTAAAGACCCCTAAAGCAGCGTTATTACATATCATACCTAAAGATATTAAATATTCAACTAAGAAATTGATAGTTCATATTTTAATGGTATGTAAAGCAACATTAATTAACAAGTGGAAAACAAACCAAGTACCGAAATGGTCATAGATACAAAATGTTGTTGATAAAAATAGAGATATTGAAATGGAAAACTATGAACTAGGCAATTTATTTGAAGAAAAAGATATGATTTGGACACTGTGTGACAATTATTATTCAAATAATAGTCACTGAATTATTAAGTTAAAATACATTCTTGTATCTAATAATTCTTAACAATGAGGTAACGAGATCAAAAAATTACGTCTAAAACTCTTCTGTTTATTGTTATTATTTTTATCTTTCTTTTTCTCATCTTCCAACTCAAGAGGTGAAACAATGAATGTAAGGTGAATGTAATGTATATTTTTGTATTGCTTTGTATTTGTTTAAAACATTTTTTAAATTTAAGTAGTCCTTTTTCATAACTTCGCCCCTCTATTCCCTTATGAGTTTTTTTGCCCTTCCCTGTACTTTTTTAAACTTTTAAATGTCCTTTTTATGAAGTGGTGCCCAAAATTGTACTCCATTTTCCAACTGACGGCGTACTATTGATTTGTATAGTGGCAGAATTATATTTGCTTCCCTTGAAATAGATATATAAATAAGTAGAGAGATTTTTAATAAAGAGAAAATTATGACAACTACAGTACAAATAGACTATTTGAAGCTAACACACTCAATATTTCTATATACATTGCACACAGAAAAATAAAAATTTGGTTTCCACTAACAAATATCCAAAAATAGAAAAAAAAAAAATCACATATTTAAAGACAACAATTAAGGCATATTATTTTTATGTCAGGAAAAAAATTATTTAATTGTAGTAGTACATATAATAAGTGTAATTTAGAACAGTAAAAAAGTACAAACTAACCTTTGAAAGATTTTATTTTTTGTACCAAATATTCACTTTCTTCATTAATCTTGTCTTCTAACGTTTTCTTCCCCATTCCAAAGTCTCTTAAAGTAGAAAGAGTAAATCTTCTCATGACTTTCCAATTATCTCCATTGGAGAAAACAACACCTGAGTAGAAATAAATGGATAAAACTTGCATATACAAAGTGGTTCTGATGTTTTATCATGGTTCATAAGACAACAGTGTCATAGCAGACAAGTGTTAAATCTCTCGATTAGGACTTAGAAGTTTCTAAGTTGTGGTTAAATTGAGACCTGAGATATTCCAACTGCACAGCAATGGAAGTGGAAATTCAAGATAAATCTCATACTGCAAACCAACCATCCTTTAATAAATCTCTCTGGTTGAGTGTTTATTAGATATTCATAAATCTGAGCTCAAAACAAATAATTAAAAAATAAAGTTCTAATTTAAGCTGATTTAGGACACTGTAATCATGTTGCTCTCTCTGAATTATATCAGTATGCTTGGTTATTGTGTAATATAAAGCAAACAATAAAAATGTGTTGAGCTTCTAGAATAAAATCAAAGGCAAAATGTAGTTTGTGTTGCACCTTAATACTGTAGGAATGTGTTCTAGGAGTTTGTGGACCAAATTAGCAAATCTCAATTCTGAAACAGAGTTCTCCCTCTAAAATGAAATATTTCAATTAGTCTAACCAAATATAAAGAATGTTACCATATCCTTTTGATACATCTTTAAAAATAGGAATGTTGGGCCTGTCGGTAAATTCATCAGCATGGTTCACAAGAGCCTCTTTTACAGTCTCATATCCACAGAGTACCACCATCTTTTGGGACCCCATTTGAACACTGAATACTGAACCATACTTTTTAGACAGCTGAAACATACAAAATAAAGTACTGAACTCATTATTTTTGAAACTGTTATTTAAGAAAAAAAAAGAAATTAAGATGTTACATTAAATATCTTAATTAATGCTTATTTTGACAAACAATTAATTTTTGTTATTGAAATAGTCCTTCAGGGCTGGAAATTGCACTAACAAAATGATACAAAATGATAATTTGAAAAGAAAAGTAGTTTAGTAATTTTGGGCAAGGCAGACCAATATTGTTTTGCTGTAAACGCTACAAACATCAAATACAATGCAGGGTATATTTTACTAATTATGAGTAATGTACTATCTTGGTCTGTGGGATGGTTTCCATTCAAGCTCAAAATATAAATTAAGTCTTCTCAAGATATATCCCAGATATACCTTTAAACCTTTAAAACATTGTAAATGCAGTGATGCTGAACTCCTTTAATACTGTATAGTGATCAAGATGTGCACCTCTGGATTACTCCTTAATACGTATAAGGGTTTTTGGAAACTGCAAACAAAATTTAAGAGAAGCCTAGCTAAGAAGAGGAATTTCTTAATAGTTTACTATGGGATAGTATCAACTCATGGTGCAGGATAAAAATAATTTCAGCCCAGAGAAATACAGTCCTGAGAGCCCTACAAGTTCCCTTTGCATGGAAGATGCAACGTTTTTCTAACTTCAGTACTTGGGACTGGATCCAGTACAAATTTTCAGATATTCTTTTGACATCACAGTTAATTAAATCAAAATGAAGGAACCACTGATTTATTTAAATGCACTCACAGAAGATATCCTGGGTCGACAACCTTGGATAAGCTTCCCATAGGCCATGACATTCAGTACAAGATTAGAGGGAAGTCACAAAATACATGAGCCTTAATCATTTCTCAGCCAGTGGCTATATAGAAAAAATATGGTATGGGAATAACATTAAACATTAGATTAAAGTAATATATACATTTAATATAAAAGAGTAGGATAACACTACAAAAAGTAGTATAAGATGTTATTAAAAAATATACCTACCTTCATTGGTAGTTGTATTGTACAAATAAATTGCAAGAAACCGTAAACTCAAGCCATTTATTGTATACTTAAATTAATCGAATTATACAATGACCTCAAACAAATCCAATAGACACTAATATCAGAAGTTATATCAGTCTTTATATTTATACATAAGGAATTTCAACTTACAGCATTAGTTACCTATTCAACCAAATGTCAAGGTATGCAAGTCTATTGAGAATATAAGTCTCTGATCTATTTTAGTAAGATGTTTTCTTTTGTGTTTGTGTTTTTTCTGCTAACTATTCATTTTAAGAAATACTTCACAGAAAAGTGAACAAATTTGTTGCAGAAAATGTAACACATAGAGTGAATAAAAAATATATAATTAAATACAAAATTTAAACTGGCCCAAAATACACAAAGTTCAAACTATAGGGAAAGGTAATTCATTGAAATTAAAAATGAATTAAATGTCAAAAATAAAAATAAAAAGCACAAAGCTTTAAAATATGATTGATTAAAAATGATTTAAAATCATGTGTCTTGACACCAATTTTATATGTAAAAGCCATTGTCCGTAACATATCTGAAACAGTGCTATGCACAGGTGCCAACAAGCACGAGGTTATACAAATTCTCTAAGCAGACAAACGTGCACAATGTAAACCAAATACACATGATCTGAACAAGGTGCACATTAACCCTTTTGCCTATGTTCTGTGATTTCTCCTGAACAGTAAGGGTGTTTGTGTACTTGTGCATTGATTAGTGGCAGCTGAGAGGGGGGTGGTTTTGCCTGTGTAAAGCCTTATCAGTGTGTGGCTTTTTGTTGTCCGTTTGGCTCTGTTCTGTGATTTCTCCTGAACAGTAAAATTAGTTTGGGTACTTGTGCAATGATTAGTGGGCAGGTGAGTAGTAAGAACCTAATATAAACAGGGGTAGGACTGAACTTGTGAACTTGCGAACAGTATAAGTGCAGTTCTAGTATACAGTAAGTGTAGGAGTTTAAATAACAGGAGGGAGTTCAAAGAAAAGAGGAGCACATTGTAGTGCTTTATACAATTTTTCCCTCCACTTTAATTAGTAGTTATGAGTCAGTCCCCTGACAACCTCACTCAGTGCGCAGCCTGTCACATGTATGAACTGTTGGAACAGCTAATCCAGAGTCCATACCTCTGTGACATGTGTGAGCATGTTACCTATCTTGAAGCAAAAAGTGAAGAACTGGAGAGGAAAATCGCAGCACTTAGTGATATTGCTCCAATGAAAAGCGAGTTGGTGCTCACTGAGCACAGTTTAGCTGGGCCGAGCATGAAGGGTAGAAATGTGGCTAGTGAGGATGTTCAGGGAGGTAGCTGGGTTACAGTTACAAGGGGAAGCAGGGGGAACAGTAGGAGGAGGCAGTACAGAAGGAGCTTAGGGAGGTTAATACGTGGCTAAAGATGTGGTGCACTAAGGAGGGGTTTGGGTTTTTTTGGACTGACTTCTCACTTTGGTACAATCTCTACAGCAGGGATGGATTGCACCTTAATGATGAGGGAGCTTTGGTGCTAGGAGATAGGATGGTAGAAAGGCTGGAGGAGTTTTTAAATTAGTAGGTGGCGGAGAGGGACTAGATATAAGTAATGTAGTAGAAAGCGTAGAGGGTATAAGGGATGAATTAACAACTCATAGGGGAGGAGATGGGGGAGGGGTAGTATAGTCAATAGGGAGGTAGTACTAAGTAACTCAAGTACAGTGTCAGACACTTCAGAACTACAGACTCATAACATAAAGTGTATACTTGCTAATGACAGAAGCTTGCCAGGAAAAATGGGAGAGTTAGAATTATTAACAGTTAATGAGAAATGGGATTTAATAGGCATTACCGAAACACCGTGGGATAAATCTCATGACTGGACTGTTAATCTTGATAGTTATAACCTATTTAGGAAATATTGGGGAAATGGTAAAAGAGGAGGAGGGATTTATCTGTATGTTAAGCCTAAATGTAAACCTATATTCAGAGAAGATATTTATGGTGGAACTAGTGGTAATGTTGAATGTTTTTGGGTAGAGTTAAATAGGGGAGGAGCAAATTCTAAAAGAATATTGGTTGGGGTATGTTATAAACCCCCAAATATAATTGAAGGTGAGGAACTGCAATTATTGTTACAGATTGGAAATGGGCAAGTATTGATAATGGGAAATTTTAACTACCCTGAAATAAACTGGATGAATGAGACCAGCAGTTCAGCTAAGGGGAGCAGGTTCTTGAGCACACTCAGGGATCATTATCTGGCTCAGGTTATACAAGAACCTACTAGAAATGAGGCTATCTTGGATTTAGTCATCACAAATAATATCGATATATTATCAAATGTTGAAATAGGGCAACCTTTAGGAAACAGTGATCACAACACAGTCTCATTTGACATTGAATAAAAAAAAAGCAGATTTTAACGGTCTAAGGACAGCAATACAAAGTATAGACTGGCATAGAGAACGGACAGGTAAATATACTGGACATAAATAAACAACGTTCAAATCCTTACTAAATATACATACTTACCACCATATACCATGTAGAAATAAAAGTAGAAGGAGTAAATCACAACCCATGCGGCTTAATAATGACTTAAAGATGAAGATGAGGAGTAAAAAATAGGGCATCTCAATTATACAAAAAAGTGTACAGAGACTGCTTTATGTGAGTACAAGGAAGTCAACAAGGCCTGCAAAAGGGCTATTAGACTGGCTAAAATAGAAAATGAAAAGTTAGTTGCAAAGGAGAGTAAGACTAACCCTAAAATATTTTTTAAATATATTAATGGTTAGAATGTCAGGAAGGAAGCTATAGGAACATTACAATGTTACACAGGCCGTCTGACAATTAGTGAACAGGAAAAGGCAGATTAGCTAAATAGGTTCTTTTCTACTGTTTAGACAAAGTAGGTACCAGTTGTTGCAACAAAATGGGGCTACACTACCTTCACCAAATAATTAGTTAACAGAGAAAGAAAACCAAAAGTGGTTGGAAAAAATAAATGTTAATAAAGCCCCAGGTCCTCATGGAATACATCCAAGGGTACTGAGGGAACTGGGCTCTGTAATAGTTAAACTATTATATCTAATTTTTCAAGATTAACTCAACACAGGGTCTCTACCAGATGACTGGAGAAAAGTAGAGGTGATACCTATATTTGAGAAGGGAGCAAGAATAAATCCAGGAAATCATAGACCTGTAAGTCTGACTTCTGTAATGGGAAAGCTTTTAGAAGGGTTAATAAGGGATAGTATACAAGAATATGTCTATTTAAACAAGATTATAAGTAGGAATTAACAAGGATTTATGAGGGATAGGTCATGTCAAACAAACCTAATTAGTTTCTATGATGAGGTTAGTAGGAACTTGGTTTAAGGCAACTTGGATCAAGGTGGATGTAGTATTTTTGGATTTTGTAAAGGCTTTTGATATAGTGCCACATGGGACTATTGAGCAAACTAAGGGATACAGGAATTGCAGTAAATATCTGCTCATGGATTGAGAGCTGGCTAAAAGACCGGAAGCAAAGGGTTGTTGTAAATGGAACATACTCAGGTTGAACTAATGTGGTAAGTGGGGTTCCTTAGGGTTCAGTATTAGGTACTCTCCTTTTTAACATATTTATTAATGACTTAGAACTAGGGTTGTAAGTATTGTCTCTATTTTTGCTGATGACACTATTTTGTGCAAGGTAATTAAATCAGATAATGATGTACCTTACCTCCAAAGGGATTTGCATAAATTAGAGAAATGTGCTAATGAATGGCAGATGAGATTTAATACAAATAAATATAAAGTTATGGATCTGGGAAGGAAAAATAGCCATGCAATTTATATTCCTAATGGAGAAAATCTAGGGATATCAGATATTGAAAGGGATTTGGGAGTACTTGTGGCCAACCACCTACGTAACTGTGCTCAATGTCTAGCAGCAGCTGCAAAGGCAAGTAAAGTATTAGCATGTATTTAGAAGGGTAAAGAAGCAAGGGGAGCAAATATAATTCTGCCACTATACAAATCCCTAATACGCCCTCATTTGGAATATGGGGTACAATATGGGGCACCACTACATAAAAAGAACATTTTAGAGCTGGAAAAAGTACAGAGAAGGGCAACAAAACTAATAAGTGGAATAGATGGGCTAAGTTATGAAGAAAGACTAACCAAATTAAACTTATTTTCTCTTGAAAAAAGGGGTTTTAGAGGGCATATGATTACCTTATATAAATATATCCTGGGCCAATACAAGGCTTTGTCAAGTGAGCTTTTTGTGTTTTCAACTGACCAGAGGACATCCTTTAAGATTAGAAGTAAAAAGATTTCACCTTAAGGAAAGAAAAGGGTATGCAATTCTCTACCAAAGGAGGTGGTGACAGCGTATTCGATAGATAACTTTAAAAGAGAGTTGGATATATTTGTAAATATTAAGGGCATTCATGGTTAACCTGGATAATTAGAGAGGGAGTATTGATCTAGAGAGTTCAATCGCCAGTATCTGGGGTCAGGAAGGAATTTTATATATTTTTCCCCTTTTGAGGCAAATGGCAAAGTTTCACTGTTTTTTTTCTCTTTGCCTTCCTCTGGATCAATT
The DNA here is from genome assembly GCA_027410445.1 of Discoglossus pictus. Classification (NCBI taxonomy): domain Eukaryota; kingdom Metazoa; phylum Chordata; class Amphibia; order Anura; family Alytidae; genus Discoglossus; species Discoglossus pictus. The sequence goes on from CM050165.1 coordinate 421,820,364, forward strand.
AACAATTAACAATTAATCAGCATATTGCAGATCAGAGGAGATCTAAAGAAGTTGAACTTGATGGACTAAAAGTATTTTTTCAACCTCAATTACTATGTAACTATGTAACCATGTAACTATGTATACCCTTGCTGACACTCGCTGTCCCTGTACACTGTTTGTTCTCAGCAGCACCCTGTGTTACATGATTGCACATGAGGGGTCATTACCTCATTTTCCCTGGACCCAGTGGCAAATACTTTCAGCTTCTGCACAGTGGAGGCTGACACTGGGCACCAATGAGTCTTACTGATCTTCTGGGACACGAACTAGGGCCACTTTGTCTTCCATTCTGGCACACAGTTACATAGCCGGGACGGCCTGATGCTGACACCTGCCTGGTCTATACCAGGGGTACAACTTGTGCTCAAATGAGTCAATCAGGATGACCGAAGAAGCGATTGACTTACATGTGCGCAGGCCCTCCAGGACCGAACTTGTGCACCCCTGGACTATACAGTGCATGGGAGGTCTGATACGGACACCCGCATGGTCTATAAAATGCTGGAGTGGCCTGATAAAGACACACGCAAAGTCTATACTGTGTCAGAGCAGCCTGATACGGACACTTGTACGGTCTATACAGAGCCCAGGTGGCCTGGCACAGATACCAGCACTATGACTGAGAGTAATACGGTCTATACAGAGCCTGGGGCGGCCTGACATACATCCGCACCTACACAGGAGATTCTGCAAATAAAAGACTTCTTTCAGGAAACCTACTGGACAGATACTGGTAAATATAGGCTAGTCAGGAAAAAAAGAAAATAAAAGAATAATTAAAAAAAAGAATAAATAAAAGAAAAGAAAAAAGAAAAGAAAAAAAATAAAAGAAATAAAAGAAAATAAAGATTGTATTGAATTATATTTTCCAATTACAATTAATGCGTCAATTAAAATGTCTAATTTTAAATTAATACATTTCCCAATTAATACATTTTACCTTCCCAATGAACTGCACTCACATCATCAATTACTAGCAACTTGCCCGTCAAAAATTATGTGAATAAAATTGTAAGCCTGTCAATGCGGTTTGCCACACAATGCGAGGCTATGGCCCCTCTGAGAACCTAAGGCGGTCTATGCGAGCCCTGCAACTTTCCTGCTTTGCAATGATCACCATCGGCTCTCATTGCGAGCCCCACGATGAGCGCCTTTGGCGCTCATTGCAAACCTCTCCCCCTGTGTACTTTGTAGGCGTTGCGCTTGAGCATCTCCGGCGCTTAATGTAAGACCTGTGGCTCGCAATGAGTGCCTTCTGCGCTTATTGCGATGCAACTCGAACCTTCAGCTCCCTCCACAGATTTTCTATGGGATTAAGGTCCGGAGACTGGCTAGGCCACTCCAGGGCCTTAATGTGCTTCTTCTTCAGCCACTCCTTTGTTGCCTTGGCTGTGTGTTTTGGGTCATTGTCATGCTGGAATACCCATCCACGACCCATTTTCAATGCCCTGGCTGAGGGAAGGAGTTCCTTACTGAAGATTTGACAGTACATGGCCCCGTACATCGTCCCTTTGATGCAGTGCAGTTGTCCTATCCGCTTAGCAGAAAAACACTCTTAAAGCATAATGTTTCCACCTCCATGTTTGACGGTGGGGATGGTGTTCTTAGGGTTATAGGCAGCATACCTCCTCCTCAAAACACGGAGAGTTGAGTTGATGCCAAAGAGCTCTATTTTGGTCTCATCTGACCACAACACTTTCATCCAGTTCTCCTCTGAATCATCCAGATGTTCATTGGCATACTTCAGACTGGCCTGTACATGTGCTTTCTTGAACAGGGCGCCTTGCGGTCGCTGCAGGATTTCAGTCCTTCGCGATGTAGTGTGTTTCCTCCCCATTCTCATGATCATTGAAACTCCACAAGGTGAGATCTTGCATGGAGCACCAGACCGAGGGAGACTGACCGTTATTTTGTGTTTCTTCCATTTGCTAATAATTACACCAACTGTTGTCACCTTCTCACCAAGCTGCTTGCCGATGGTTTTGTAGCCAATTCCAGCCTTGTGTAGGTCTACAATCTAGTCCCTGACATCCTTGGACAGCTCTTTCGTCCTGGCCATGGTGGAGAGTTCGGAATCTTAATGATTGATTGCTTCTGTGGACAGGTGTCTTTTATACATGCAACGAGCTGAGATTAGGAGCACTCCCTTTAAGAGAGTGCTCCTAATCTCAGCTCGTTACCTGTATAAAAGACACCTGGAAGCCAGAAATCTTACTGATTGATAGGGGATCAAATACTTATTTCCCTCAATGACCTGCAAGTCAATTTATTACTTTTTTGACATGTGTTTTTTTTGGGGATTTTTTCTTATTCTGTCTCTCGCTGTTAGAATACACCTACCATTAAAATTATAGACTGATCATTTCTTTGTCAGTGGACAAACATTCAAAATCAGCAGGGGATCAAATATTTTTTTCCCCCACTGTAAGTTTGTTTTTTCTGTTTTACAGGTCTCGCTATTCCTGTTGCATGCATCTGCCGTTTACGTGTTTCCTATGTGAGCCCTAAGTCCTGTGCCGCTGGCGATGAGTGCCTTTGGCGCTCATCACAAGGCCTGCAATGAGAGCCTTCGGCACTCATCGCAGCCTAAGTCCTTGCAGTTACAGCCCTTAACGGCTCGCCAAGCATCGCGAGGCTTGCAAAGTGTGACAAACGGCCTGTATATCCACAACTATTATTGGTGATTTTGTTAATCATCCAGGATACATAATTATGTCATGACACTGGCACTAGAATGATGGGTCAGCTTAAATAGACATTTTCATTTCTTTAGAGTTGTAATGTATTAGAATTAGAGCATATACAAAAGGGGAGCAAGACAATTTTAAAACCCATTGCCCAAACCACCAAACTCCATCAATCCATTAACCCGCCCAACTGATTCTTATTCAATGAGAAAACAAACTGCCTATCGCATCTCTTGCTTACTCGTATTGCATTATGTCTGAGGTGGTTCCGTTCTACCCCATACTTAAATCGTAGATGTGGGAACCGAGGCAGCTCTGCCTGAGCTACATGTTTGTTCCTCAAGCTTGGAACTCGCGACCCGTTGTAATAAAAAGCACTGTAACTCAGCAATTATAGAGCCTGAAACCATTACGGGTAAACCTCTGCACTCAGTGCTCGATTTGAATGTGGCTGATACATAGTTCCTGAAGGGACAAATGTGTCCGCACCTGCTTTGATCTACAATACTAGCCCCACTTCAACAAGGCTTCCATTAAGCCTATGCCTCTTGTAATACACAGCTTTTATGCAAACCCGGTATATGCTAATGACGCCGCACATGTGAAGTCACATGCTCGCCAGCGCCGGGTCAAGGAGCGGAGGCCGGAGCACAAGCAGGTAAGTGAGGGGAGAGGGGGAGGTGTTTAGGTGGGTTTAGGTGGAGGAGAAGGTTGAGTGGGGTTTTGGTTGAGGAGTGGGGAGGGAAAGAGACACGGGGGTAGAGAGACACACGGGGGGTAGAGAGACACACAGATGGGGAAGAGAGACACACAGGGGGGTAGAGAGACACACGGGGGGGGGGTAGAGAGACACACGGGGGGGTAGAGAGACACACAGGGGGGTTAGAGAGACACGGGGGGGTTAGAGAGACACAGGGGGGTTAGAGAGACACGGGGGGATAGTAAGTCGAGTATAAGCCGAGGGGGCCCTTTTTTGCCTTAAAAAAAGGGTTGAAAAACTCGGCTTATACTCGAGTATATACGGTAAGTTTATAAAAAGATATATTTTGCATAAATTAATATAGGGTTAGACAATGGGTTTTAGACAAACAGATAGGCAGTAGGGATAAAACAATATTTACAAAAAGATACTTATATGAATATTATACTACATTATATGTTTAGGCCTCAGGTCACACCACGGCATGGCTCAGCTGGTCACTCCTCTGGATGGCTCTTCTGGACACCTCCTCGTGGACACACACACACTCTTAGACTTCCAGACTTAGACTGAACTCTCTTGGCTTTTTGTATATCTTTCTTGGACACTCCCGCTTGATATGTGACTGTCCATCTCACTGAAATCATCTCACCTTCCCCCAAACTCCATAAAAACTCCATAGATGGGAATCTCACACACACAGATGTCCCCTTGTTTACATATAAACACTCTAGGCCAAGAGACCCCCTATTATGTTGTCTATATGATAGATGCAACAGTCCACCACACCCAACTGTTCTTTTGTTTACCCATAAACAACCCCAGGCATAAGCCTTTTGTTACAGTATGAATGGAATAGATAGTCACACCTCAAGTTTCTCAGGGAATATATATATATATATATATATATATATATATATATATATATATATATATATACAGTGGATATAAAAAGTCTACACACCCCTGTTAAAATGTCAGGTTTCTGTGCTGTAAAAAAATGAGACAAAGATAAATCATTTCAAAACTTTTTCCACCTTTAATGTGACCTATAAACTGTACAACTCAATTGAAAAACAAACTGAAATCTTTTAGGTAGATAAAAGAAAAAATATAAAAATAAAATAATATGGTTGCATAAGTATGCACACCCTTAAACTAATACTTTGTTGAAGCACCTTTTGATTTTTTTACAGCACTCAGTCTTTTGGGGTATGAGTCTATCAGCATGGTACATTTGCCCACTCTTCTTTGCAAAAACACTCCAAATCTGTCAGATTGCGAGGGCATCTCCTGTGCACAGCCCTCTTCAGATCACCCCACAGATTTTCAATCGGATTCAGGTCTGGGCTCTGGCTGGGCCATTCCAAAACTTTAATCTTCTTCTGGTGAAGCCATTCCTTTGTTGATTTGGATGTATGCTTTGGGTCGTTGTCATGCTGAAAGATGAAGTTCCTCTTCATGTTCAGCTTTCTAGCAGAAGCCTGAAGGTTTTGTGCCAATGTTGACTGGTATTTGGAACTGTTCATAATTCCCTCTATCTTAACTAAGGCCCCAGTTCCAGCTGAAGAAAAACAACCCCAAAGCATGATGCTGCCACCACCATGCTTCACTGTGGGTATGGTGTTCGTTTGGTGATGTGCTGTGTTGTTTTTGCGCCAAACATATATTTTGGAATTATGTCCCAAAAGTTCAACCTTGGTTTCATCAGACCATAACACCTTTTCCCACATGCTTTTGGGAGACTTCAGATGTGTTTTTGCAAAATGTAGCCTGGCTTGGATGTTTTTCTTCGTAAGAAATGGCTTTCGTCTTGCCACTCTACCCCATAGCCCAGACATATGAAGAATATGGGAGATTGTTGTCACATGTACCACACAGCCAGTTTTTGCCAGATATTCCTGTAGCTCCTTTAATGTTGCTGTAGGCCTCTTGGTAGCCACCCAGACCAGTTTTCTTCTCGTCTTTTCATCAATTTTGGAGGGAGCTCCAGTTCTTGGTAATGCCACTGTTGTGCCATATTTTCTCCACTTGATGATGGCTGTCTTCACTGTGTTCCATGGTATATCTAATGCCTTGGAAATTCTTTTGTACCCTCTCCTGACTTATACCTTTTAACAATGAGATCCCTCTGATTCTTTAGAAGCTCTCTGTGGACCATGGCTTTTGCTGTGGGATTCAACTAAGAAAATTTCAGGAAAGACCTACTAGAGCAGCTGAACTTTATTTGGGGTTAATCAGAGGCACTTTAAATTATGGCAGGTGTATGCTGACTCCTATTTAACACGATTTGGAATGTGATTGCTTAATTCTGAACACAGCTACATCCCCAGTTATAAGAGGGTGTGCAGACTTATGTAACCTTTTTTTTTTTTCTTCCCTCCATCAAAAATATTTCAGTTTGTTTTTCAATTGAGTTGTACAGTTTATAGGTCACATTAAAGGTGGAAAAATTTCTGAAATGATTTATCTTTGTCTAATTTTTTTTACAGCACAGAAACCTGACATTTTAACAGTGGTGTGTAGACTTTTTATATCCACCGTATATAAATAAATATTTATACAACTACATATATTTTATAATATACACTTATTAAAGGCACAATGTTTAAAAATGATCACTGTATAAGCCATATCTACAGCTGGTTCCAGCTTACTGGCTATCCGCCGCGTGAAGTGGGATCCCCACTCAGTTACCATTGTCCAGTAACCCCACTATGCCCCTACGTCCCCGTTATCACTACGCAGCGACACAGAAAGGTACATATACCTGCTGCATTTAAAAACAAAAACCCGAAGGACATAACCGCTCACCACCAGAAAACCGACGTACGCCTACCCATGTGATGCAATAAAACTCTACTCAGAAACCCTAAACTCTGCTGACCCTACCCATAGCCCCCCATGCTGCCTATCCTTGTATTGAGCATGGGAGAAGGGGGAAGGCCAGGTACCTAGCCCTGGGGCCTAAGCTAGGCTAACATAGTCCCATAGCCAAGACCCTGCCACGCGCACACTCCCAACCTAACAGCAGCCGACCGTGAGACACACACACGTTGATGCCACTACCCCCTTTTACCTTTTCCAAATGTAACCTGCCCCTAGTGGCCTTAAAAAAAAACAAAAAAGGAGACTGCTGATCCCTGGCATACTGGGCAGCCCGCTAGATAGACCTGGAGCCAAGGCTGCTAGCTTACTATACACTCTAGACTATTATCCTCTTAAACTACTCTCCTGAGGCCCTAAAGGCCAAGCACCTAGGCCAGGGGAGGGTGATACCAACAGGGGATCATGGTGTTGAACATTTTTTGTGAAGGGGGGGAATGTTGGCTGTCCACGCCTTAACCTCCACTCTTGCAGCTTGTTATGTCCTCCCACAGACCGCAAGTGCCTCCACGGTCACGCCCGTTATAGGGGAGAATTACGCATCACAATGATCCCTCGGGACTCCCAGCGCCACCTGATGGCTCTGGGCTGTCCTGGGGACCATTGAGGGATGTTGCCTCCACTGCGATGTTTCAGGCGGTGTCCCCCCAGCAGCGTCATCATCGTGACCCCCGTGTCCTGGGCAGCTGCCAGTCCGATGCCTGGCAGCCCCAAAACCATCCCCCGCCATCCTTCCTGCACCAGCCAGAGACTGCAACAGGGTAAGAAGGGAGGGGCCACATGATGGCCTGGATGTAGCCAAATCCCCTGGATGGACCAAAACGGGCAACGTGGAAGGAGGGAGGGGGCGGGGGACATCGCCTCACCTGCCCTGCCGGGAGCCTTGCCGCAAGCTGCAGCCTGTTGCTGCTTCCCAGCAAACCTCTGCTCCAGCTGATATCCGGGCAACGCTGCTTGGACCCTTCTCTCCACAACCTCCTGTGCCACTGTGCCGCTGGTCTCCACCCAATAACAGCTGGGCTGCAATGCAGCCCGCGACCCCAGGCTTCCAGGAACGACTTCTTGCGAGGGAAGAGGAATAGCAGAGTATTGAGAAGAAGAAGCAGACTAACAGGGGAGAGAAGATGCGTTAGCAAGGGGGACAGAGTTACCCCTCTCTAATCACTTGGCTAGCTGGGGGCATAATGGCTAAATGGCGCCAAACGCCTATTACTGGCTTCGCCCCCCAGCTAGCCACCCCCTCTCCCATACTTGGGAGGTATACGGCCCTTCAGTACACTGTTCTATGGCTGTCCCGGTATGGGATCATCATGTACACGTGACCTGACATGCATTTTGTTAGGTAGTAACTTGTTAAACATATTTAAAGATTTAGTATACCACAAACGCAAAATAAAATAATATATCATATAGAATTTAGACAGCAACTAAACCTGAAATAAAAACTAGTCAGCAGAAGACTGGCCAGTGAACCGCTACACAGAGAAAATGGTAACAAATCTTGCAACAGACCTCTTTGTAAACTATGACAGTGCATCTGTAAAGCTGACACAGCCACACATATCAACAAGACCTATTACATCACAGGGTCATATTCATGTACATCCTCCAATATTGTTTACATAATACAAGGTACTGCATGTGAAATGGGCTGTTCCATTGGGGAAATCAGCCAAAAACTGCACCTAAGGATAACTCTGCTTGACATTCTGTTAAAAAGCACAATGAAAACAATTACTGTATGCCAATTGGACACATTTTACCTAGACTTATAATTTCGTTGTGATAATGTCTCGTGATTTCTCATGTAGTATTGTTATTTCCTAATTATTTTTATGTGTGGGTATTTATGGTTCCAACAGACATACAAGGTAATGGACACATAGAGACAATATTCTTTTTCTTCTTAATCAAAACACATTTCAAAGATAAAAAAACTTTAGGTGGACTATCGGCTACAAATATAAAACACTATTATATAATCTGATACAATGGCACAATTAACTGCTGTTGCCACTGATATTAAAAGTTAAGAACATTTTGTCTTAAAGGCCAAACAACATAACAATATATCCCAATCAATCATAAACTACACTGATGGGATCAAATTAGATATTAACTGACACAACCATAATCTACTTTAAAAATAATTTGGGCCAGGGATGGGAATTAGCCTCTTTTAAAGGGATATGTAGGTGAGCTGGATTATGCATGCATCTGATAGAGGAGAATTAGTAGTGTATGAAAACATTGTTTGCATAAGAAAAAATCAAAATAAACACTTAAACATTTACCCTAAAGTTTGCTGAATTTCTTCCATTTGGAAACGGTTTTCTATCAATGTTGACATCCCCTGAAGATCCCAGCAAAAATGTGCATAAATAACACATTGTATCTCTTTGGGCTGGGAATTAAGCTGCAGCTTTCCTTTAGATTTATGTAATATCCAGAACAAGGTCTGTGTCCCTTCATTCACTGATTGTTTTGTGTACATCCTAGGTGAAACTTCCCCCAGCTCCAGTGATTTGCCCCATCACCTCCCCCAGCCTCAGTGAATTGCCCCTGTGATCTCTCCCAGCCCCAGTGAATTGCTCCATCACCTCTCCCACTCCCAGCAAATTGCCCCTGAGATCTCTCCCAGCCCCAATGAATTGCATGGACTCACTCACACAGAGACACATGCACAAAGAACATGAACGCTCTCTCTCTCTTTAAAACTTTGCAGATCATTGCAGGACCATAAAGCAAGCATAAATGCTCATTTGCCTAAAAGAAAGATTAGAACATGAAGAAGAATCTGGAATGTTTGGTTTCAGTACAATTATAATTGTTCAGAAATGATCAAGGAGAGGGTGTATTTCTAAAGAACAGCTGTGTAACCGCTCAAGCAGTTTTACATGAATGTTGATTTATGGTCATTTAAGGACCCAGTGTAGCAGCCTCAACTAGCTGGCTGCATACAACATTGCTGATTGGCTGCAAAGCTGAGCATGCTCACATAGACAGGGTACATTTTTACAAAAACAAACCCTCTCAGGAGACTAGATCAATCCTGGGGGTGTAAACATCACCTACAACAGTTTTTTTTTTATATGACTCTGACACATGAAAATACTTAAAATTTTAACATTATAAACAAAAATATAAAATTAAAAATTTTCTTACAGCCTTACCTTTTTTCATAGCTAATGTTTGCTTGTATAGATGGTCCTGGCACTATATCACAGCTATATACTATGCTTAACAATTTAAATGTAAATAGTGATTAACATACATACAAATTCTCAGTTCTAAACAGAGCAATATATAGCAAAACATGGTAAAAAATATGGTATTAGAACGCCAGAGCATCACAAAATATTCAGGCTAAATAAATTAACTATATAGTATTATACTTTTGGTACTGGCAGGGCTGGATTAACCATTAAGCAAAATAATCACATGGTTAGGGCATCATGGGAAGGGAAGGATTTGTCATGGACCATATGGTGCAAAACTTCAAATGGTGAAGCTGAAATACAATAAATGAAAAAAAAAATACATACACATATATACAGTAATAAAAGTAATAATAAAATAGTAATAATATAGGTTCATGATATACATTAATCTTGTGAATACAGTACAACAAATCTGGTAACTCTTTATTATTGTTTATATTTTGAATTAAATATATATAGAGGCACCAAAATCTTTTATATGCTTAGGACCTATAAAGGTCTTAATCCGGCCCTGGGTACTGAATCCTAATAATAATAATAATAAATAAGTACAGGCCACACACATTCTTTCACATATCTAATTGTGCACTGCTCAACCAGCCAGTTAATATGTAGCGTTTGAAGCCAACAGCTTGCCAGACTGTCGCTTCCTTACTAGTACATTAACTACATTACATCAAGTTTTCACTTAAAATTAAATTATAATGTATTAATTTGTTTTATTAGAATAATATAACCCAAGCAATCCTATTTTGACAATCCCGCCATTATTTATATGCAAAGAACTATTACCTCTAAAAATGTTTTATAAGGTGTTTTTGCATCTATAATATGGAGATTTCCAATGATTGGTAAAGGTTTTGGACCAGGTGGAAAATTTTTGTAAACGGTTGTGTTCCATCCATAAAGGAGGCTGATCAAGCAGAGACACAGAATAACTGACAAAATGATTGTGATTGGATCTGTGAATGCCATGTCTTCAGTAAACCTGCAAATGAAAGAAAACATATATATCACGTTTCATTAATTTTAATAAAGTCAGTATACCTATAGCCATGTTTTCTAAATAGGGCTCTGGGTTTCAGGAGAGATATCCAATTAATGATTTGGTGGTAATGTCCCTGGTAAATGGTCTGTAAGAACTACATTTGCTTAAACCAGTATTATAATACAACAAGTAGGGCAAAACATCTTCATGTTTGGTAGAACATGACAATATTGCCATGGTAAATTAATTCAGAGAGATAGATGATGTATACTTTCACTCATTTAATTAATCTATGTTAATTAAGCTAAAAAAATTTGGCCATATCATGAGAAGACAGGAATCCCAAGAGAAGACTCTGATGCTGGGAAAGAGTGAAGGCACACCAAGAAGGGGATGGCTGAGGTGGAGTTGGATAGATGTCATTGAAGCAATGAACAAGAGCTTGGTGGAGTTTAGAGGGGCAGTGGCTGCACGATGTGAGTCAGACACGACTGCACAACTAAACTTACAATGGTATTAAAAAACAGTTTAATAAAACTTAACTTCTAGCCCCCAATCATCTTGCCAACACTACACAATATCGGAACATGTTGCAGCTTTATATATAAACGATAAAAATAATCTTGTTCACTGTTGAGATTTAGGGAGAAAGGAAATTATTCATATTTAAAATATCATCCATAAGCATTCTGTATAGAACAGTGGCTAATAATAATATCTCATCTCTCTGATAATAATGTGTATTGTTCCAAAGAGGAGTTTCCTTTTTCTGACTTATCATGGATCACAGGCAGTAGGGTAACTAGGAGGGTGCCACCTCTTTGGGGGTGGCATAATTTCCCCCACCTGCCCCCTTCCCCAGGCTCCTCCTTCTCCTTCTTCCCGGCAACTGCTCTCTCCACTGAGTGCTGTGGAGAGGAGGAGCCACCAGGGGGAAGAGCTGCAAAGGGGAGGAGCCACTGAGGGGAGGACCAGCCGGACACAAGAGCATGCAGGTAAGGAGATTGGGAAGGGGGGGAATGAGAGAGAAAAGAGGGGGAAAGGGGAGTGACAGGGACAGAGAGGGGGAGAGAGAAAGATTGACATAGAGAAAAGGGGGAGAGATGGAGAGAAAGTGAGAGTGGGAGAGAGAGAGAGAGAGAGAGAGATTGAGAAAAAAAGAGAGGGAGGGAGAGAAAGAAATAGAGAGAGAGAGAGAAGAAGAGAGATTAAGAGAGGGAGGGACAGATGGAGAGAAAGAGAGGGGACGGTGAGAGAGAGGGGAAAAAGAGAGGAGGAGATAGAGATGGAGAGAAAGAGGGGGGGAGAGAGACAGAGAGAGATTGAGCGAAACAGAGGAGGAGGGAGAGAGAGAAATAGGGAGAGAGACGGGAGACAGAGGGAAGATTAATATTGAGAAATAGGGAAAGAGAGAGGGGGAGAGAAAGAGAGGGAGAGACAGTGGGAGAGGGAGTGAGAGGAGGAGAGAGGAGAGAAAGAGAGCGAGGGGGAGTTGGAGAGAGAGAGGGCGACAGTGAGAGAGAGGGCAAGAGAGAGATAGAAAGACAGAGGGTGATAGAGAGAGGGAGTGAGACATGGGGAGATAGTAAGCAGTAGAGTGTGAAGGAGAGACAGAGAAAGAGATTGAGTGAAACAGAGGGGGAGGGAGAGAGAGAGAAATAGGGAGAGAGAGGGGGAGAAAGAGTTAGGGAGAGAGAGGGGAGAATGAGATAGAGAAATAGGGAAAGAAAGAGGGGTAGAAAGTGAGTGAGAGGCAATGGGGGTGGGATATTTATATATATAAATATATATAGAGAGAGGGAGAGAGCGAGAGAGAGGGAGGGAGAGAGAGAAGTAAAGAGAGTGAAGGAGAGAGAGAGAATGAGAGAGAGAAGTAGATTGTGAAAGAGAGAGAGAAGGAGAGTGTGAAGGAGAGAAAGAGTAAATGAGAGATAGTGGTAGGGAGAAAGAGAGAGAAGGAGGGACAGAGAGAAGAGAGAGAAGGAGAGAGAGATAAGTAAAGATGAGAGGGAAGGAGAGAGAGAGAAAGAGTAAGAGAGGGAGAAGGAGCAAGAGAAAGAAGGGTGAGAGAGGGAGAATGGGGAGAGAGAATAAGTGAGAGAGGGAAGGAGAGAAAGATAGAGAAAAGAAGAGATGGAGAGACAGAAGAGAGAGAAGGAGAGATAGAGGAGAGAAAGAGAGAGGGGGGAGAGAAAAAATGAGAGAAGAGGATAAGGAGAGAAGGGAGAGAGAGAAAGAAGGGGGGAAGTGAGAGAAGGGGAAAGAAAGGAGGAAAGGTGACATATAGCAAAGGGAGGAAGAGAGTGGAGTGTGAGAGAGAGAGGAGGTGGGAAAGGTGAGGAGAGATAGGAGGAGGAGGAGAGAAAGGAGATTGAGAAGGGTTAACGTTATGTGTATGTAAATATATATATATATATATATATATATATATATACAGGATCTGGTCCACCTTGAATACCGAATATGAGGTGGGGAGAACTGGAACTGTGACAGCTACAGTACATGACCACAGGGGACTTTTAAACTATGATTACAAAACACAGTTCACCTATGTTACATACTCTCTACTCATTAGACACGATCAGACTTGCCCCTTAAAATACACACAACAGTTGCATAAAGGTCATTTGGACTGATAACCTAAGTAGGAGCAACAAAACAGAGGTTTTCCTGCTGGTCAGGTTTAGAAAAAAATGATAATCGAGTGACAGGCTGCCCACATATTCTAGCATTCATATAAAAGCAAGTACAATAAAGTACTGTTAGAAACTTACATAAATATATTATCATGCACAGCTTGGGGGCTTGTCCATGTCCACCAATGACAAAAGTATAGCTATAGTTAGAGCTTCATTACAGAGCTATTAAATTCCACCGAGCCAGAGACGCAAGCCCGTAAACCATCGAGTTATATCGGGATCAATATAACATGGGAATTAAACATTAAAAAAAATATTTTATATTGCAGATTTGCGAGGTTAATACCTAACATCACTTTCCCATTAATTATAAGTACAGTACTGCGTGTATATTTGCATTTACAGTGCTACGGATTGGACTTTACCCCCTTGCGCGTCCTCTCTAGCACCCGTTGCCTTTTTTGCTCGATTTGCTTGTTACGGGGTTGAACGCCAGTGGATTTGTAGCAATTTAATAGCAATTTTCTTACATAACATTTCCCGGCTTTACAGATCAAAGGATTTGTGGCTGCGGAGTTCAGAGTTCGACATCCCATAGGTTTTTTTCGCCCTTACCCACAAGATGTTAGCAGGTTGCTTCACGGCACCAATTTAATAGCCGTAAGTCTTGCGGGCTACATTACACATTGAGGGAATTTAATAGGGCTGTAAGAGCTACGCACTCTGTTACTTTAGGACAAGGACAAACATCCCAGGAATCATACCTCATTAGCAAAAGTTTGGATCAATTTTAAAAGTAAAAGGTAACTTTGTTTTAAAGAAATAGTCCCACATTTTCAAATATCCCCCTCTAGATGCAACAAAAGAACTCCTTTAGCGGTTCATTGTAATGTTATATTAAATTTTATGACTATTGCTTTTCTCCATCAAAAGCAAACCAAAGCAATTAGAGGGGAAAAAGAAAACAAGCTATATTGTTCTAAACTAAATGCTGTTAAAAAAAAAGAAGTTTATTAGTTTTAGAAACCTGTATATATTAATGAGAAGCCAATAAATAATGTATTCAAATAGAAATCTACAAAGGTCAGACATAAACAGCCTTATTACATTGCAATTCGGCAAATTCTAAAGGGCTCTATATAAGGACATAGCATATTTTTTAAACTAAAACTTCTGTAAAGAAAATATGCAATGTGCTTAAATAGAGCCATTTAGAATTTGCCAAATTGCAATGTAATAAGGCTGTAAAGGTTTTACTCACACTCTCAGTTGGTGCTTTTTCGATAATCCTGTTAACTCTGTTGTCTAGTACAGAATCCAGCTTGTATGGCTAATATATAACTGTTGACTGTTTGCCAACACCAATAAACAATCATTAATTCTCAGAAAATAGGTAAGAGGTATTCGTAACAGACAAAATGTTAATAAATATCCACTTTTGGGTAAAAGATAGATAAAAACATCATATGCCGTAAAATATGCAACAAAATAACAACATTAGCAGGTATCCCAAACATGAAAGCATTGTTTAAAAAAAAAGATCTATAGATGACTCTAATTGTGTAATGGATGATTCTATCTTAAACTGCTTGTAGCTTGGGGATCGCTTACTTTCCTTGAAGTTTTAACAGAACTGGGTTGGGATCTTATTTGAATCCATAGTTCCTCCACTTCCTCGAAGGGTTCTAATCATTTTAGGAACAAAGACAATGGTCTGACATGCAACTGTTAAAATGAAAGACTGTTATTTTAAACTATGTAAAAAGCTTTTGAAAATTAACATTGTCAAGTACTTCAAAAGAGCATACTATAAATATGCCATTTCAGTGGTCCTTTAAAGGCATATTAAAGTGAGGTGGGTAATGAATGCATCCTGTAGAATGCATCATAACTCATCTAGCAAAAACATTTGCATGAAAACATGAAAATCGTTTTTGCAATATAATAAAAAATGTGCTGGGGGTGAAGTTGACACCCCCAGCAACTGAGATTTGCATATTGGGCTCCACATGACGAGTGGTGACGATATCTGCATGTGTGTCTGCCTGCCTGTGTGTGTCTGCCTGCCTGTGTGTGTGTCTGCATGTGAGTGAGTGAGTGGGTGTGTGTCTATGTGAGTGAGTGGGTAGGTGTCTGTGGGAGTGAGTGTGTGTCTATGTGAGTGTATGTCTGTGTGAGTGTGTGTGTGTCTGTGAGTGTGTGTGTGAGTAAGTGAGCATGTCTGTGTGAGTGAGTGTATCTGTGTTAGTGAGTGTGTCTGTGAGTGAGTGTGTCTGTCTGTCTGTGAGTGTCTGTGTGAGTGAGAGTTTGTGAGTGTGTGTGTCTGTGTGAGTGTGTGTGTCTGTGAATGAGTGTGTCTGTGAGTGTGTGTGTTTGTGTGAGCGAGTGTGTCTGTGTTAGTATGTGTGTCTGTGAGTGAGTGAGTGTCTGTGCCTGTGTGAGTGTGTGTCTGTATGAGTGAGTGTATGTGTGAGTGAGTGTGTGAGTGAGTGTGTGTGTCTGTGTGAGTATATGTGTCTGTGAGTGTGTGTATGTGTGTCTGAGTGTCTGTGTGAGTGAGTATGTCTATGTGAGTGAGTGAGTGTGTGTGTCTCTGTGAGTGAGTGTGTGTGTGTCTGTGGGTGTCTGTGAGTGTCTGTGTGAGTGATTGTCTGTGTTAGTGTCTGTGTGAGTGAGTGTGTATGTCTGTGTGTGAGTGTGTATGTGTGAGTGAGTGTATGTGTGATTGAGTGTCTGTGTATGTGAGTGTGTATGTATGTGTGTGAGTGTGTGTCTGTGTGAATGAGTGTGTGTGGGTGTGAGTAAATGTGTGTGAGGGAGAGTGTATGTGTAAGTATGTGTGTGTGTCTGAGAGTTTGTGTGTCTGCGTGAGTGTATCTATGTGAGTGTGTCTGAGTGAGTGTCTGTGTGAGTGAGTATGTATGTCTGTGTGAGTGAGTGTATCTGTGTGAGTGAGTTTGTGTGTGTCTGTGAGTGTCTGTGTGAGTGAGTGTCTGTGTGAGTGAGTGCCTGTGTGAGTGAGTGAGTGTCTGTGTGAGTGAGAGTCTTGAGTGTGTGTCTGTGTGAGTGTGCATGTGTGTGTCTGTGAGTGTGTGTTTGTGTGAGTGTGTCTGTGTGAGTGACTGTATCTGTGTGAGTGAGTGTGTCTGTGTGAGTGAGTGTGTCTGTGTGAGTGTCTGTGTGAGTGTGTGTGTGTTTGTGAGTGAGTGTGTCTGACTGTGAGTGTCTGTGTGAGTGAGTGAGTGTGTGTGTGTCATTGTCTGTGTGAGTGAGTGTGTGAGTTTCTGTGAGTAAGTGTGTGTGTGTCTGTCAGTGTCTATGTGATTGAGTGTGTGTGAGTGTGTGTCTGTGTGAGTGAGTGAGTGTGTGTGTCTGTGAGTGAGTGTGTGTGTCTGTGAGTGTCTGTGTGAGTGAGTGTCTGTGTGAGTGATTATCTGTGTTAGTGTCTGTGTGAGTGAGTATGTATGTCTGTGTGAGTGTGTGTCTGTGTGAGTGAGTGTATCTGTGTGTGTGTCTGAGTGAGTGTCTGTGTGAGTGAGTGTCTGTGTGAGTGAGTATGTATGTCTGTGTGAGTGTGTGTCTGTGTGAGTGAGTGTATCTGAGTGAGTGAGTTTATGTGCTTGTCTGTGAGTGAGTGTCTGTGTGAGTGAGTGCCTGTGTGAGTGAGTGTCGGTGTGAGTGAGCATGTGTGTGTCTGTGAGTGTGTGTGTTTGTGTGAGTGAGTGAGTGTATCTGTGTGTGTGTGTGTCTGAGTGAGTGTCTGTGTGAGTAAGTATGTATGTCTGTATGAGTGTGTGTCTGTGGGATTTGTGTGTCTATTACAGTGTGTGTGTTTGTGTGGGTGTGTGTGTCTGTGTGAGTGAGTGTATCTGTGTGTGTCTGTGAGTGAGTGTCTGTGTGAGTGAGTGCCTGTGTGAGTGAGTGAGTGAGTGTCTGTGTGAGTGAGAGTATGTGAGTGTGTGTGTCTGTGTGAGTGTGCATGTGTGTGTCTGTGAGTGTGTGTGTTTGTGTGTCTGTGTGAGTGACTGTATTTGTGTGAGTGAGTGTGTCTGTGTGAGTGTGTCTGTGTGAGTGCATGTATCTGAGAGTGCATGTATCTGTGTGAGTGTATGTGTCTGAGTGAATGTCTGTGTGAGTGAGTGTATCTGTGTGAGTGTGTGTGTGTCTGTGAGTGAGTGTGTCTGACTGTGAGTGTCTGTGTGAGTGACTGAGTGTCTGTGTGAGTGAGTGAGTGAGAGTCTGTGAGGGTGTGTGTCTGTGTAAGTGTGCAAGTGTGTGTCTGTGAGTGTGTGGGTTTGTGTGAGTGAGTGTATCTGTGGGTGAATGAGTGTGAGTGTGTGTGTGTGTCTCTGTCAGTGTCTGTGAGTGAGTGTGTGAGTGGCTGTGAGTGAGTGTGTGTGTGAGTGAGTGTTAGTGTGAGTGAGTGTGTGTCTGTCAGTGTCTGTGAGTGAGTATGTGAGTGTCTGTGAGTGTGTGTGTCTGTCAGTGTCTGTGTGAGTGTCTGTGTGAGTGAGTGAGTGCATGTGAGTGTGTGTCTGTGTGAGTGAGTGTGTGTGTGTGTGTGTGAGTGTCTGTGTGAGTGATTTTCTGTGTTAGTGTCTGTGTGAGTGAGTGTGTATGTCTGTGAGGGAGTGTGTATGTCTGTGAGTGTGTATGTGTGAGTGTGTATGTGTGAGTGAGTGTATGTGAGTGAGTGTCTGTGTGAGTGTATGTCTGTGAGTGTGGTCTGTGTGAGTGTGTGAGTGAGTGTCTGTGTAAGTGAGTGTATGTGTGAGTGTATGTGTGAGTGTGTATGTATGTGTGTGAGTGAGTGTGTGTCTGTGTGAGTGAGTGTCTGTGTGAGTGAGTGTGTGTGCCTGTGTGAGTGTGTGTCTGTGTGAGTGAGTGAGTGTGTGTGTGTGTATGTGAGTGTTTCTGTCTGTGAGTGTCTGTGTGAGTGAGTGTCTGTGTGAGTAAGTGAGTGTCTGTGTGAGTGAGTGTATGTGTGAGTGAGAGTCTGTGAGTATGTGTGTCTGTGTGAGTGCATCTGTGTGAGTGCGTTATCATTATGTCACTGAAAAATGGAGTTTAGATCTCTATCCCTGAATTACGAGTTACGATTGGACCCACATTCCAGAAATAATGCAATTTTAATAAATCAGTAAATATGATATTCTAGGCCATGCGAGTTCCATTATATGTATTAACACATTGATTGCTGGGATCGATATAACACGGAAATTAAACATAAAAAAAAGTATTTTATATTGCAGATTTGCGGGCTTGAGAATGTTGTGCTATTCATTTTAATACACATCACTTTCCCTTTAATTTAAAATACAGTAATGTGTTGATATTTGCATTTACAGTGCTACAGATAGGACTTTAACCCCCTTGCGGGTCCTATCTAGTACCCATAGGCTTTTTGGCTCCATTTGCGGGTTATGGATTTGAACGCCAGTGGATTCGTACCAATTTCATAGCGATTTGCGAACATAACATTTACTGGCTTGAAAGATCAAAGGATTTGCGGCAACAGAGTGCCGATTTCGAAAGTCCGTAGGGTTTTTCCGCCTGTAACACTGTCTAGCGTTTAAGTCTAATGGGCTCCATTACATGCTACAGGTTTTCACATTGGAGGGAATTTATCGGTGCTATCCAGATTACTAAAACGCTAAAGGAATCAATTACACAGAGACAGTTAGAGAGTAATCTTTAAGTGGTACACACTTGACCGGGGTAGTGATAAGATTTTGTATTAAAATATGACTTTTAATATTTCTTTTAAAATGTAGATATTATATTTAGGTATAAAAAAAACAGTGTTTAGACCACCAAATTTAAAATAAAAGCTCCTTCCATAATTATGTCATCATTAGAGCCAATCAGAATCGAAAACAAAAGGAGACAAATATGAGACATACATCAGAATACATAATACAGCATAATACACGGTCAAACATAAGGAAATAAAGGATCAGATAAATAACCCTATATCTCTGATCTAGAATTAGGGTCACAATAATAAATTGAAGACCGCAGAGATGTAAATAACAAGAGACATATGATAGAACAAATAAGATTATTCCCAATCTTAAGCATAAACATCATTTTAAAGTTTTTTTAATTTGATTGGCCGAAATATGATTGACAAAAATAACATATAAGGAGTGGGCAGTGTGAAAAAACAGTTGGACGGCTAAGTGATTTTTTTTTTTTATTGAGAGGTATGTTTTTAGGTGGAGGACTTTTCAATGGGCCGCAGAGAGGACCAAGGGCTTCAATCAAAAAAGAAATGGACAGATTATTAAATCAAGATAGAAGTGCCAAGTTAGCCAGGGCTGAAGAGTGAGGACCAGGGCGCCAAGGTGGAGGGTATGTATAATTATTAATTATATATTATAGGTGTAGTTTGTATGTTGTAGTGTCTTTTTTCTTTTCTTTCTTCATTTCTTTTTTCTTTAATTCTTTTTTTTTTTTATAGATTGTTTTAGGGTGTAGTGTTGGGGAATTGTTGACCCCCATGGGACATAGGGTCCATAAGGACTTTATTGTAGAATTGTAGCACTTCCCCAATTCTACACTTATTAAAATTAAATTTGATTGGTTTCAGGTTTTAAATTGTGCATATGGTAAAATAACCACAAAAAAAGTGATACAAACTAATGTTTTTATTTTAGAACAAAATTCTTGCATACATAGTTAAATTCCAGTAATTATTGCAAGAGGCTGACACAGTTTAATACGTGAAATAGAATGTATTTGGTATTCATTTTTTTTTTTCATGAACTGAATATTGTTCCAAAAAGTATTAATACATGTTTTGTCTTAGAACCAATCTACTTGTAGTATATTGTAATTTAAGAGCGGAAAATAGCACAAATCTCATGAGATAACGGAGAGTTAGTAATGCCGACTACTGGAGTGAGATCAATTTCAGGAGCCCCTGGAGGTTGTTTGAATGTGAACATCTGGAGTAATTTTGTAAAGAACAGGAAAAGCTCCATTTTGGCTACATTCTCTCCTGCACAGATTCGTCGACCTGTACAAAATAAATATAAAACCATGAATGTGGCTTTTATGTTTAGAAATATCTATCTATCTATCTATCTATCTATCTATCTATCTTTCTATCTATCTATTGTATCTATCTATCTATCACTTTAGAAAAAATGGACAGTAAGTTTTAGCTTATCTGTATGTCTATGCATCTATATGTTATATATTATTTGCACTTCACGTAGAATAAAAACCATGATTTTCATAAGATAACTCCTCACAGCCAACCTCAGTTTCTTCATAGTGCACACCTCAAGATACAAATATACTATCAGTAAGCACACCGTTGGGCACACCGACATAAGAGCTCAGGAGACGTGCACAACGTAATGTGCGCGCAGACAAATGAGTGCACTAACACCAGCGCGGTGCCTGTACAATGCTGCACTCACCCTCTCCCTCCATCCTGTGAAGGGCAACTACTGACTCAATAGATTGTTGTGTCACAGTTTCACCCCTCAATTAATAGAAACTAAAACGATCCTAATGAGATACTTACTGTGGTACGCTGCATAATGAATGCACATATTATTTTAGTGGGGCACACCGACATAAGAGTAGCCACCTAAGAACTCCCCATCACACTGAGCCACCTGGTCCTTGCCTTGCTCGGAGTCTATATGTGGAGGACGCCCGAGAAGGTGGGGTACATCTCCGGGAGCTGGACACTAAAGGAGAGGGTGAGTGCAGCACTGTACCGGCTCGCTGGTGTGGGTGTGCTCTTTTTTCATGCATTTTGTGCGCGCACAGGACAGAGCGCACGTCTTCCTCGCTCTAAAGTTGTACCACTGTGCCATTGGTTCTGTTAATGTTAAGACTGTCCATATCAAAAAGACATCGGAAAAACAATATGAAGAAGAAGAATCACAAAAATGGATGAGTTTAAAATGGACCCATTGATGTTTATATATATACTAGGAAATTGCCCGTCAAAAATTACGGGAATGAAATTTTAAGGCTGGCAATGCTGTTTGCCACCTTGTGTCTCCTTTTCCACCCCTTTCCTGTACCTCCTTTCCCCCTCTCCCTTTCCCTCTCCTGTTCCTCCTTTCACCCTTTCCCTTTCCTTCTCCTGTGTCACCTTTCCCAAATCTCTCCCTCTCCTGCTCCTCCTTTCTCCCTCTCCCTCCCCTGTGTCTCCTTTCCCCCTCTCCATTTCCCCCCATGTCTCCTTTCCCCCTGTGTCTCCTTTCCCCTCTCCCCGTGTCTCCTTTCACACTCTCGTGTCTCCTTTCCCCCATCCCCCCTCGTGTCTCCTTTCTTCCTCTCCCTTTTCCCGCTTGTGGCTCCTTTCTTCCCTCCTCCCTCTCTTGTGTCTCTGTTCCCCCTCCTCTTGTGTCTCTTACCTGGTTCCAAACCCTGCTCGTAGCTTGCGCCCCGTACTCACAATCTTATCTTCCTCTTCGGCTCCTGTCCTTCGTCTGGAACCACTTTCCGGATTAATCCGAGCATTGCGCATGCGTCTTGATTCAGAAAGTAGTTCCGTCCGAAGGACGGGAGCCGCAGAGGAGGAGACGGCGATGAGTACGGGCTGCAAGCTAATGGCAGGGTTTGGAACCAGGTACGGCCAAGCTACTGGCAGGGTTTCCAGGTAAGCTGGTGTGGTGGGGGAGCCCGAAGGGGAGATGAGAGGTAGCCAGAGGGGCAGATGAGAGATAGCCAGAGGGGGAGATAAGAGAGAGGCAGAGGGGGAGATGAGAGAGAGGCAGAGGGGAATGAGAGAGGCCTAAGTCCTGCAGTCGTCGCAGTTGCGGGCCGTAGCTGAGGCAGAGGTGGATTTGAGAGAGAGGCAGAGGGGGATGAGAGAGGCTGGCAATGAGCGCCTTTGGTGCTCATTGCAGCCTAAGTCCCACGCATTCGCGGTTGATGGCTCACCTCGCTTTGCAAGGCATGCGGTTGCCGCACTATGGGCCGCAAAAGCGCGACCAACATCGTAAGCGTTACTAACAGCCCTGCGGATCCACAACAATATATGTGATTATATATATATATATATCACATATATAGTTGTGAGCAGGCGAGCTTGCTTAAGCCGTTGCTCACGCTAGCGGGCTCGCATAGCGAGCCCGCGGCCCTCGCGAAGCGAGGGTCGCAGTTGCTGGCAAGGAGCGCCGCAGGCGCTCCTTGCCAGCAACTGCAGCCCTCGCGAAGAGGGCTGCAGCCCTCGCAGCAACTGCAGCCCTCGCGCTCCTTGACAGCATTTGCGGCCTTTGCGAAGAGAGGGAGCTGTGCGTGCACGCCCCTGGAGAGAGGGAACTGTGCGTGCACGCCCCTGGAGAGAGGGAACTGTGCGTGCACGCCCCTGGAGAGAGGGAGCTGTGCATGCACGCTGCTGGAGAGAGGGAGCAGAACTCCATGCCCCATTAGACTACTTACATTCATTGGAGCATTTCAATTCACCTCCGCCATGTCTCCCCTGCCTGCACATTTTCTGCAGAGGCAGGGAGTTTCAGAATTACGTCACATGCATGCAAAGTCATTCAGGAAGTCCCTGCCTCTGCAGAAAAACGTACAGGCAGGAGATGCATAGTGGTGGATAATTGAACAGCTTCGATGAATGTAAGTAGTCTGATGGGTCTGACTGATAGTGATAGATCTGACTGATCGGGACCATGGAGGCCTGGCCTTGGGGGACATGAAGGCTTAGCCTGGGGGGACATGGCATCATGGGCTGGAGGCCATAAACTAATAAAAAAAAATACATATATACAACAAAATGTGCACTGGGACATTATTTATATATATATATATATATATATATATATATATATATATATATATATATATATATACTGTATATATTATAAATATATTATAGATTTTATACACACTTATATTATACAGATTATAAGTATATAATATATTATATGTATTGTGTGTGTGTGTGTAATGTGCAGTGTGTATACATATATATATATATATATATATATATATAATGATGTATTGTGTGTGTGTGTGAGGTGTGTGTGTAATGTGCAGTGTGTATACATATATATATATAATGATGTATTGTGTGTGTGTGTGAGGTGTGTGTGTAATGTGCAGTGTGTATACATATATATATATAATGATGTATTGTGTGTGTGTGTGAGGTGTGTGTGTAATGTGCAGTGTGTATACATATATATATATATAATGATGTATTGTGTGTGTGTGTGAGGTGTGTGTGTAATGTGCAGTGTGTATACATATATATATATATAATGATGTATTGTGTGTGTGTGTGAGGTGTGTGTGTAATGTGCAGTGTGTGTATATATATATATAATGATGTATTGTGTGTGTGTGAGGTGTGTGTGTAATGTGCAGTGTGTATACATATATATATATAATGATGTATTGTGTGTGTGTGTGAGGTGTGTGTGTAATGTGCAGTGTGTATACATATATATATATAATGATGTATTGTGTGTGTGTGTGAGGTGTGTGTGTAATGTGCAGTGTGTATACATATATATATATAATGATGTATTGTGTGTGTGTGTGAGGTGTGTGTGTAATGTGCAGTGTGTATACATATATATATAATGATGTATTGTGTGTGTGTGTGAGGTGTGTGTGTAATGTGCAGTGTGTATACATATATATATATATATATAATGATGTATTGTGTGTGTGTGTGAGGTGTGTGTGTAATGTGCAGTGTGTATACATATATATATATATAATGATGTATTGTGTGTGTGTGAGGTGTGTGTGTGAGGTGTGTGTGTAATGTGCAGTGTGTATACATATATATATATATATATATATAATGATGTATTGTGTGTGTGTGAGGTGTGTGTGTAATGTGCAGTGTGTATACATATATATATATAATGATGTGTTGTGTGTGTGTGTGAGGTGTGTGTGTGTAATGTGCAGTGTGTATACATATATATATATATACGGTGTGTATATATATATATATATATATATATATATATAATGATGTATTGTGTGTGTGTAATGTGCAGTGTGTATACATATATATATATATATCACATATATAGTTGTGAGCGTACGAGTTGTTGCTAACGCTGCGGGCTCGCTACGCGAGTCGCGGCCCTCGCAAAGCGAGGGCCGCGACTCGCGTAGCGAGCTGCGGCCCTCGCGTAGCGAGGGCACTGCCCGAGGGTCTCAGTTGCTGGCATGGAGCGCCGAAGGCGCTCCATGCCAGCAACTGAGGACCCTCGCGTAGCGAGGGCCTCAGTTGCTGGCATGGAGCGCCGTAGGCGCTCCATGCCAACACCTGAGGACCTCGCAAAGCGAGGGCCGCAGTTGCTGGCATGGAGTGCCGAAGGCGCTCCTTGCCAGCAACTGCGACCCTCGCAAACTTCACGTCGCAACCCAAACACTACGACACACACATTACGACACTCGCAAACAACATACGACACACGTTCACACAGATTACGGACTCGCAACACTCGGACGCAACTCGCGAACATTACAAAATGTAAAACACAATACATACACACACCACATACATAAAAAACTTACCTACACCAAGAGGGAGCACCCAGCACCTCAAAAATACAACTTACACCTCGATTTTACTTCAAATAAAACAGTTTAGAGACTAAAAAAAAAACGAAGCGAGAGAAAAAATGGCCGCCGAACAAAACGAAAACGAGGCTACAGCACTCTAAACTCGCAAAACACCACAAGAAACTCGCAAAACACCACAAAACACCTACGGATATTCCGATACAGACGTATAACACACATTACTCGCCATTTGACGCCAATGCGGAAGTACACGACAACGGTTTCGGCTCGCGCACGCACAGTGTTACACTGCACACATTCAGCACGCTTACACAGCAGATCCACACCACTAATGCTGCAGCAACATCAAAACACATTCACAGCTCTTCCACGCAATGCTTTAAAATAGGTAAAGTATATTCATTTATTAATGTATTATATATTTCATTATTACACACTAAACAGCATTAGCTACCTTACAATTTCATTGCCGTCATTTTTTGACGGGCAATATTCTAGTATATATATATTTAGGATCATGTTCCTCTCCTCTCTCGGTATTCAAGACACTGCTCTCTCATGGTTCTCATCATACCTGCAAAATCATTCAGTGTCTCCTTCTCTGATACCTCTTCTTCTACCTACCCCCTGTCTGTTGGCGTACCCCAAGGTTCAGTTCTAGGCCTCCTCCTCTTCAGCTACACATCCTCACTTGCTACCCTTTTGGGCTTCAGTATCATCTCTATGCAGATGACACTCAAATCTACCTCTCATCACGTCTCCATCCAACTGCCTTTCTAGAATATCCTCTTGGATGTCCACCCACCATCTCAAACTCAACATGTCTAAGACTGAACTCCTAATCTTCCCTCCCTCTACCACAGCATCAATTCCTCACATCTCTCTCACTGTCAACAATGACATCATCACTCCCACCTCCCAAGCCCGTTGCCTTGGGGTTCTACTGGACCCTGCCCTGTCTTTCATCCCTCACATACAGGCAATACAAAATCTTGCCTTCTCCATCTATTAAACATCTCTGGAATTCGCCACTTTCTTACACAAGACATAACTAAAATCCTAATACACTCTCTCATCATCTCTTGACTTGACTACTGTAACTCGCTTCTTGCTGGCCTACCCACCACCTGACTATCCCCACTTCAATCCATAATGAATGCCTCTGCTAAACTCATCTTCCATACACAACGTTCAGTGTCGGCATCACCTCTCTGTCAATCACTCCACTGGCTTCCCTTAGCCTCCAGAATACAATTTTAAAATCATGACCCTAACTTACAAAGCCCTCAACAATTGTGCACCACAGACATCTCTGCTATTGACCTTTTTATTTCTACAATTCTTGTCACCTCCTCTCACTCTCTTCTTCAGGACTTTTCTTGTGTTGCCCCTATTCTCTGGAACTCCTTGCCTCTCTCTACCAGATTGTCCTCCTGCCTCAAAACATTCAAAACCTCACTAAAAACACATCTCTTTCACCCTAACATGCTCATCACCTCTTTCTCCCTCCTTTATCACACATAATACCTTTAGGTTATAAGTCTGCGAGTTTCAATCCTGCAATGTGCTTTGGGGAAAGCACCATGGACATTGGATCTGAGGTTTAAAGACAGGGCCCTCCTTGCTTTGCTAGGTTTTGATTTGTATTTACCTTTGTCTGCAACTTATCTTATGTATAACGCTACGGAATATGTCGGCGCGTTATAAAGAAACGATAATAATAATAATGTTCCATCCATGGTAATGAATAGATGGGTGTTGCTTTCCAACCTTATAGCCATTTCTTATACACCATTTTACGAAATAGTCTAGTCATGATGAGGTTACAATACCTGCTGAAAAAGGCATGAATGCATCATTTTTCCTAAAACGTCCATCAGCGTCAAGGAAGTGCTGCGGGTAAAACTCATCTGGTTTTTCAAAGTAGGCCTTGTCTTTCAGTACAGACGTCAAAAGTGGAACGACGTAAGTCCCCTAGAAAGATTGATAGGTTTATGAGCAGTTCTCCTATCACACTGAATGCTAAATTAAAATAAAATGTCCATTACACAACTGCAATTTATTTGGTTGTCATGGACTGTATGTAAACTTTGTTTGACTAGTGATGTCATATGAAGTTTGTTTTGCAGCAAGCCCTTCAAGCATTTGGCCTAGTGAGCGAGGCTGTGTTTTTGCTACCCATCAGAGCTAACAATAAGGTTGGTGAGCTTGCACTTGTGATGCCTTGTAGCCAAAACAGGGCTTGATTACATGGATCATGTAAGATATCTTGCAAGTGAAAAGTTGATGTAAGCCCTAATTTTAATATTATAATCATACCCTTATGAGTGAACACTACATATAAACTATTCGTTGCTGCTACAGGACATCTTATCTAAAGTGTGATTACATGGCTCCCGTAACAGTTACTGAACATCCAACGTGTTCTTTTAAAACTCTAGAAGTGAGGCAAATCCTTATGTTTAAACTCAATCTCCCGCAAAAGTAGCTAAACCCCTTACAAGAACACTTACAAAAGGAGCTATGTGTGTCCGATAGGACATAAAATAATCTAAACATAAGAGAATCTAAAGAACAAAACAAGCATGTTAATGGTTAACCCAGCTGTATAAAAAAAATACTAAAGAACAATCAACTATATCACAATAACAATTCCAAATGCCGGCTCAAAAAATTAAACACTGACACCCAACAAATTCTTAGTCAAAGCTGATTATTACAGAGCCCTAGAGGTTAATGCCTACCGACCTGCCACCTACCCACATGTGTATCCCATGTAATAGCTAGTGAGGTTCTCTCCTAAGAGTGCCCCAAGTTATAAGTCAGTCTTGGAGAGATTCTACGGAGTCATGTATTCAAGCTTTGTATTCATGGTCATTTTTTTTCTATGTGTTGTCTGTTTTTTTTCCATTCTTTATTTCCATTTTTCAAGAATCTTGATTTATGAAAAGGATAAAGGGTAGGGAGGAATAGTGTCTATAGGGCACAGGACTGTGAAGGTTGATAATATCAATGTCAATAAACATTTTGGACATATTGTCCACAGTGTGAATGTGTGTGCATATAGTCTTTTAAATACGCGCCCCCTGATGACGTCGGCTGGTCGCCAACTAAACATGCGTCTGAGGAGCAGCACCTGGCAGAAAGCATTGTGTACATTGCGTACGGGATAACACTGCCGAGGTTTGTGGTTATCTTATGATTACACTGTGAATTGTTATTTTTAATTACTGTCTTGACTTAATGCCACAAAGTGAAAACAGAGATGATTATACCACCAACCTACCTTATTGCTAGTATACTAAATAAAAGATATCATATTCTTACTGAATTATAAGCAGCTAGCAACATCCTAAAACATTACCAAAACAAGAGGTATTAGCCTCAAAATTTCATTTTTTTCATATGTAAATTACTCCCCTTCCATTTTTTTATCAAAATTAATAAAGGTTAAATTTGAATTCCACTTTTTCTAGTTCTCATCCTTAAATTTGGTGTTAAGCCACTGGAATTAAAGTAATTTTGGTCACTAGTCTTTTAAATAACTACATTTGATAATTGCCAAATGTTTTTAGAGAGAAAAAAAAATAACAGTGCTTTACTTATTTAACTTTTACATGTAATTATTTTCTACTTCAGAGTTAAATCTTCTCAATTTCTGATTCTACTGCTAGTTTCTTGTGAAAAATGTCATATTCAATATCAATATAATTGTAAATAAATAACTAATATGCTTCTAATTGTTTATTTTGAAGTGTAGGTTTTCGAAATATAATATTTTAAATATTTTAAATATATATGACTACAGTAGTCCTTTAAGCTCTGAGTGAAGATTTTTTCATATTTCAGTTGATCTATTATGATATATAATGTTAGCATATAACAGTGGTGGCGAACCTATGGCACGCGTGCCATAGGTGGCACGCCGTGCCCCTTCTGTGGGCACGCGGCCATAGGTCGCCGGCAGCATGCTGGGTCTGCTCTTTGTGCGCGAGCACGGCGCCTGAGCGCGCCTGAGCACTCTCCCGTCAATGAAAGAAAGAAGGGCTGTGCTAGCGTGCGCGCGCGGAACAGGCGAGCAGACTCCTCGAGATCCGCAGGGGGAGAGGCAAGGGGAAGGTAAGAGTTGTTATGGGGTAGGGGAGAGACAAGGGAGAAGGGGGAGACAAGGGGAAGTGGAGAGACAAGAGGGGAAAGAGAAGGGTGGGGGAGACAAGGAAGAAGGGGGAGAGAAGGGGGAAGAGAGAAGGGGGAAGACAGTGGAGAATGGGAAAGAGAAGTGTGGGGGAGAGATAGAAGGGTGTGGGAGACAAGGGAGAATGGGAGAGACAAGGTTGGGTGAAACAAGGGGGTAGAGAGAGCAGGGTGGGAGAGACCAGGGGGAGAGACAAGGGTAATGGGAGACACAAGGGGAAGGGGAGAGACAAGGGGGGAGACAATGGGGAGGGGAGAGACAAGGGGGAGAGAGAGTGAATGGTGGGAGAGACAATAGTGAAGTACAAGGAAAGACAAGGGTGGGGGTAGAGACAAGAGTGAAGGAGATACAAGGGTGGGGGAGAGATAAGCAGAGAAAGAGGGAGGGAGGGAGGGAGGAAGAAATGAGAGCAGAGAGAAGGGAGGATGGAGAGAAAGAAAATAGGGAGAGGCAGAAGGGAAAGGGAGAAGTAAGAGAGTGAGATTGGAGAGAAGGTAGAGGCACATGAGAGGAAGGGAGAGGAGAGAGAAAGGAAGAGGGAGATGCAAAAGGGAGAGGTAGAGAAGGGAGAGTGAGAGAAGGGAGGAGTGAGAGAGAGGGGAGAGGCAAAAGGGAGAGGTAGAGAATGGAAAGAAAGGAGGAGGGAGAGACACAGGGAAGGAAAGAGACAAGGGGGGGTAGAGGCAAGGGAGAAAACAGAGACAATTGTGAGAGGAGAAATAAGGGTGGGAGAGAGAGAAGGATGGAGGGAAGAGACAAGGGAGAAGGGGAGATACAGGGGTGGTGGGAGACAAGGAGGAAGGGGAGAGACAAGGGGAGGGGAGAGAGAAGGGTGTATGATCCAAGGGGGGGGAGACAAGGGAGAAAGGAAGAGACAAGGCTGGAGGGAGAGACAAGGGGGAGGGGAGAGACAAGAGGCGAGAGAGGAGGGTGGGGGGAGAGGGAAAAATGGGGGACGAGACAAGGGGGAAGGGGAGATACAAGGGTGGGGGAGAGACAAGGGGGAAGGGGAGACATAAGGGGCAGGGGAGAGACAAGGGAGAATGGGAGAGAGAGAAGGGTGTAAGAGACAAGGGGGAGTGAGAAAGTGAGAGACAAGAGACAATGATGTGGGGAGACAAGAGGGAGTGGTAGTCAAGAGAGAAGGGGAGAGACAAGGGAGAAGGGGGCGACAAGGGTAAGCGGGCATATGCATTAAGGGAGCAATGTATAAAATTGCTATTTTTGGATTGAAAGAGTGAGGTGCATTGTATTCTCATTTGCATGGCCCTGCCTTTTAGACATGTGAATGGGCTTATTAATGTAATATTAATTTCCTCTCTCTAAAAATGTATATATATATATACATACAGTGTGGGGAGGGGGGAAAGTATTTGATCCCCTTCGGATTCCATGACAAAGAAATGATCAGTCTATAATTTTATCAAAAATGACGGGAATACAATTGTAAGGCTGACAATGCTGTTTGCCACATAATGTGAGGCTTTTGCTCCTCTGAGCATTATTTGCGTGGCGCGCACTAACTGCCATTTGTTTTATTTTCAACGTTCTGCGTTCCTGTCGTTGTTCGTCTAAGACTCAGTATTCAGGTTTAATTGCCGTGTTGGCACTTAGAGGAAAAAAAAGTTGGCATGTATTGCGGTTTGGGCACTCGGGCTCAAAAAGGTTCGCCATCACTGGCATATAACAATTCATATAAGAGATTATGAAACTGAAACTTTATCTTTTCTACAAACCTTTGGCAGAAAATAACCTCTGAATGTGACATCTTGAGAAGTCCCATGTGGAACATTTAAAGGAACAATGTTAGCAAATCTTTGAACTTCGTGAATGACGGCATCAGTATAGGGCATGTTTTTACGGTGCTCTGTCTGAGGCTGGGATGATCCAATTACTTTTTCAATTTCATTTTGTACATTTTCTGTAATAAAAAACAGAGGGCCTATGTATTCTTGATTTTACACTAATAAAAATTGCATTTACTTATAGGCCAGATTGCTGTTATTCAGGTGACCAAAAATTTAAATCAGTCTATATATAAAAATACTAGAAGCTCATCAAGTGTACAATATGTTAAGAAATAGTTACATAGTTACATAGTAATTGATGTTGAAAAAAGACTTTTAGTCCATCAAGTTCAACCTTTTAAGATCTCCTCTGATCTGCAATATGCAGATGAGTTGTTAATTAATTAGTTGTTAATTAATTATTAATCAATTCATTAAAAATGAATTGATCCAGAGTACGGCAAACAGAAAAAAAAACAAAAAACAAGTGAAACTTAGCCAATTGTCTCAAAGGGGAAAAAAAAAGAATTCCTTCCTGACCCCAGATACTGGCAATCAGATTCCTCCCTGAATCAATACTCTCTCTCTAATTATCCAGGATAACCCTGACTTCCCTTTTTAATTTGAAATAAATCCAATTACCTTTTAAAGTTATCTATCGAATCCGCTGTCACCACCTCCCTTGGTAGAGAATTCCACAGATTAACCACCCTTACTGTGAAGAACCCTTTTCTTTCTTTAAGGTGGAATCTTTTTACTTCTAACCTCAAAGGATGTCCTCTTGTCAGTTGAAAACCTCTTTGCGCAAAAAGCCACCTTCACAAATCTTTATACTGCCCCTGGATGTATTTATATAAGGTTATCATATCTCCTCGTAGATGCCTTTTTTCTAGAGAAAATAAGCTTAATTTGGTTAGTCTTCCTTCATAACTTAGCCCCTCCATTCCCCTTATTAGTTTTGTTGCCCTTCTCTGTACCTTTTACAGCTCTAAAATGTCCTTTTTATGAACTGGTACCCAAAATTGCCCTCCATATTCCAAATGAGGGCGTACTAGAGATTTTTATAGTGGCAGAATTATATTTGCTTCCCTGGCTTCTATACCCTTCTGTAACGGATCTACTGGCACCCCGACCGGGTACCTCCGTTGATGGACGCGTCCTAGTTTGCGTCGAGGCCTACAAGCACCGCACCGGACACCACACTACCACAGACTCCACAACCGCCGTAGCTTAAAGCTCCCAGGGAGTATGCAGCGCATAGCAATCCCCAGTATGATATAGCAATCCCCTCCAAGAACGAGACGAGGCTACGTTTTGAAGGGTCAAGTAGTGAACTCTCTCCTTTATTGACAGGGGATCTCCTTTTATGCAATGGTGCCCTCTGAAGGGCTACACCCACATAATTATCATAACAGCCAATTATATACATGGTTCAACCCCGACGTCTCCTCCCCTCAGATAACAGGTAACACAATTAACACAGACACAATTTTAACCACATTCTGAATGTACCCCAAAAATAGGGGGTACACCTTTAAGTCCAGCACCGTTCAATAGCTCTCACCCAGGGGAACAACATATAAAAAAATGGCATGAATCAGACCAGGGGTTCAAAAGGTAGTAAAAGTATCTTTTACACATAACACACAGACATTTCACATATCCCCCATAGTTGGCCACACAATACACATAGAGGGACAATAGGTGAGTCACACCTCCCTGAGGCTACCTGGCAACTTTGATACAATCAGACATGGATTAGATCATCCTTCTTTGTTCTTATCTGAGAATGAAAACACTTTATACAATAGACTTCCTTTATCTTATGCAGAATCTCTGTAACAGGATTATCTCCCATGCCAAGGTCTGCACTAGTCTGGGCCAATATTCTGCAGAGCATAAACCAACATACATGCAGTATAATAGTAGGATCATATTTTAACCATAATAATCATAAAACAGGGTAAAACAGTGATGGGTTCCGTTACACACCTCCCCCGTGACCATAAGCCGGCATACACGGTCTGATCCCAACGGATCGGCCTGGGGATGTCCGGACAAAAGTATTTGTTGGTCAATTCTCTAGTTTGACAAACCCATCAGCATTACTGCAATTCACATTTACTCACATTTCACATATCCCCAGATAGCTGGGATCTGAGCGCACAAAACTACCGAATAGCGCACAGATCCTCTTCACACAGTTCAATTGCCATGTAGCTAAAGTCTTTCCCATAGTCTTTCATTATATGAATGGGCTCCATGGCATAGTTATCTGGGGTATCACCGCTCCCACAGGGCAAGTACCGAATGACCCCCCTGTATGTAAAGGGCCATAATGAGTGACATACACTCTGGTATGGCCGAATACTGTGTTTAAAGGGCAATATGTCCCAGGGCCATAGTCGCAGGGCAGGAGGCTGGCAAACAGTCCTCTCCAAGACAAAGTGGCGAAGGGCACTTCGTCACACCTTCTTAATACATGCTAATATTTTACTTGCCTTTGCAGCTGCTGCTTGACTTTGAGCATTGTTACCTAGGTGGTTGTCCACAAGTACTCCCAAATCCCTTTCAATATTTGATACCCCGAGATTTGCTCCATTAAGATAATAAATTGCATGGCTATTTTTCCTTCCCAGAAGCATAACTTTACATTTATTCATATTAAATCTCATCTGCCATTTAGATGCCCATTCCTCAATTTTACATAAATCCCTTTGGAGGGAAAGTACATAATTATCTGAATATAATTAGAAAAATGTTCCATTTACAACAAGCCTTTGCTTCCGGTCATTTAGCCAGCTCTCAATCCATGAGCAGATATTTACTGTGATTCCTGTATCCCTTAGTTTGCTCAATAGTGTCCCATGTGGCACTGTATCAAAAGACTTTGCAAAATCCAAAAAGACTACATCCACTGAGTAACCTTTATCCAGGTTCCAACTAACCTCGTCATAGAAATTAACTAGATATGTTTGACATTACCTATCCCTCATAAATCCATGTGAACTCCTGTTCAACTAGACATATTCTTGTATATTATCCCTTATTAACCCTTCTAAAAGCTTCCCCACTACAGAAGTGAGGTTCACTGGTCTATAATTCCCCATATTTGCTCTTGCTCCCTTCTTAAATATAGGTATCACATCTGCTTTTCTCCAGTCTTCTGGTAGAGACCCTGTGTTGAGTGAATCTTTAAAAATAAAATATAATGGTTTGGCTATTACAGAGCCCAATTTCCTCAGTATCCTTGGATTTATTCCACCAGGACCTGGGGCTTTAGTAACATTTATTTTTTCTAACCTCTTGGTTTATTACCTGTGTTGGTGATGATAAGGTGATAAGTATGTATATTTAGTAAGGATTTAAATGTTGTCCATTTAAGTTCAGTATTTTTCTAACCCAGTCTATACTTTGTATTGCTGCCCTTAGACCGTTAAACTCTGCCCTTTTAAAATTAAGAGATTTTGTTGGCCCCTTAAAGTTTTTTTTTATTCAATCTCAAATGAGACTGTGTTGTGATCACTGTTTCCCAAAGCTTGCCCTATTTCAAAATGTGATACTATATCAATATTATTTGTGACTAGCTACTTGCCCGTCAAAAATTAAGGGAATACAATTTTAACCCTGGCAATGCTGTTTGCCGCCCAATATGAGCACCTTGGGCGCTCATTGCAAGTCTCTCTCCCTGTCCACTTCTTCCCTTGTGTTTCATTTCCCCCCTCTTCACTCTCCCCTGTGTCTCATCCCCCACTCTCCCTCCCCTGTGTCTCCACCCCACTCCCTCCCCTGTGTCTCTTCCCCCTCTCTCCTTCCCCTGTGTCTGTTCACTCACCCTCCCCTGTGTCTCTTCCCCCTCTCCTTCCCCTGTGTCTCCTCCCCCTGTCCCTCTCCTGTGTCTCTTTCCCCCTCTCCCTTCCCTGTGTCTCTTTCCCCTTCTCCCTCCCCTGTGTCTCCTTCCCCCCTCCCTCCCCTGTCTCTCCCCCTTTCCCCTCCCCTTTACCCCTTCACCCTTATCCTCCTTCCTTTCACCGTTATCACCCTCCTCCCTTTCCCCTCCTTCCTTCTCCTCCCTCCTTCCCCCTTATCTTCCTCCTCCTTCCTTCCACTTATCCTCCTCCCTCCTTCCCCCTTAGCTTCCTCCTCCCCTCCCTTTTCCCTTATCCTCCTCCTTCCCCCCGTATCCTCCTTCTTCCTTTCCCCTCCCTTCTTCTCCCCCTCTACTCCTCCTCCCTCTTATCCTCCCCCACCCTTCCCCCTTATGCTCCTTTCCATCCTCCTCCCTTCTTCCCCTCATCCTCCACCTCCCCTCATCACCCCTATCCTCCTCCTCCCTTTCCCCATATGCAAATGACGTGATGTCACATGTGCGGAGTATGGGGGGAAGGTGGAGGATAAGGTGGAAGGAGGAAGGAGACACAGAGGGGCCTATGGAATAGGGTGATGCGAGCCCGGGGTGCTTCACGATGGAACCAGGTACAAAGTCCCGCGGCCCTCGTGGTTATGGGCCTGTTGAGGCCCTATGGGCCGCAAGTCCAGCAACCTAAGTCCTGCATGATGGCTCGCTTTGCGAGGCTCGCAAGTGCGTTACCAACATCATAAGCGCTCTTCACAGGAACGCAGATTCTACTATATATGTGATGACTAAATCCAAGATAGCTTAATTTCCAGTAGGCTCTTGTATAACCTGGGCCAGATAATGATCCCTGAGTGTACTCAAGAACCCACTGCCCTTAGCTGTACTTCTGGTCTCATTTATCTAGTTTATTTCTGGGTAATTAAAATCTCCTATTATTTGAACTTGCCCATGCTTAGCTGCATTTCCAATCCGTAACAGTAATTGTATTTCCTCACTTTTAGCTATATTTGCGGGGTTTTAGCATACTCCAACTAATATTTCTTTGGAATTTGCTGCTCTGCTATTTAACTCTACCCACAAACATTAAATATTACAGCTAGTTCCACCATAAATATCTTCTCTGACTACAGGCTAAAATTCAGGCTTAACATACAGACAAATCTTTCCTCCTCTTTTACCATTGACCCTATCTTTCCTAAATACGTTATAACCATCCAGATTAACGGTCCAGGCATGAGATTCCTCCCACCATGTTTCAGTAATACCTATTAAATCTCATTTGTCATTAATTGTTAAACGTGTATTTCCCCTGTTCTTATCCCCTGTACAGCGCTACGGAATATGTTGGCGCAATACAAATAAAAGATAATAATAATAATAATTAATTTGCTAATAATTCTAACTCTCCCATTTTTCCTGGCAAGCTTCTAGCATTAGCAAGCATACATCTTATGTTATGAGTTTGTAGTTTTGAGGGGCCTGCCACAATACTTGAGTTACATAGTAATACCTTTCTATTGACTATACTATCCCTCCCCTATCTCCTCCCCTATGAGTTGTTAATTCATCCCTTATCCCCTCTACACTTTCTACCTATTAGTTTAAAAACTCCCCCAGCCGTTCTACCATCCTATCCCCTAGCAAAAGCTCCCTCATCATTAAGGTGCAATCCATCCCTGCTGTAGAGATTGTACTGAAGTGAGAAGTCAGCCCAGTGCTCTGAAATCCCAAATCACTCCTTAATGCACCACATCTGTAGCCATGCATTAACCTCCCTAAGCTCCTTCCGTCTCACTGGCTAGCATGTGGCACTGGTAGTATCTTGGAAAATACTACCTTGGAGGTCCTTGCTTTAAGCTTATTCCCTAGTTCTCTAAAATCATTATTTAGGACACGCCATCTTTCACTAACTTTGTCATTGGTGCCAATATTTACCAAGACTGCCTGTTCATTTCCAGCCCCTCCCAATAATTTGTCTTCTTGATCCACAACATGCCGAACCTGAGCACCCAGAAGACATCAAACTGTTTGATTACTGGGATGTGGGTGACAAATAACCCTGTCTACCTTCCTAATAATAGTGTCCCCTACCACCAAAACCTGTCTGTAGCTCTGCCTATGCTGCCCTCCCACTCCTCCAGTAGAACTGTTCTCACGGCTGTTAGAGGGAACAGCTCTATCTGGCATTGCCATTCCTGGATGAACATCCCCAACAGTTTCACTCAATCTTGCAAATCTGTTGGTGTGTGCCAACTCAGATCTGTCCTGTCTCCTCCTGTTTCCCCTGCTTGCCCTTGTAACTGTAACCCGGCTACAATCTGATGGTGACATTATTTGTGAGAGTGCTGCAATTCTACTCTCCAGTTCTCCAATTTGAGCTTCCAGAGAGGCAACATGCTCACACCTGTCACAGAGATATGGACTCTGGAGAATCTGTTCCAGTAGTACATACATGTGACATGATGTACACTGAGTGAGGTTGCCACTGGACTGACTCATAACTATTGTCTACAAAATGTTGGTGGGAAAAATAAACAAACAATTATAAAAAATAATATATTTGTATTAAGTTTTATAAAAAAATATATATATACTAGCGAATTGCCTGTCAAAAAATGACGGCAATGAAATTGTAAGTGAGCTAATGGTGTTTGGTGTATAATAATCAAATAAATAATAGATTAATAAATTAATATAGTTGACCTATTTTTAAGTAATATATGCAGGAAACATTGTGTTGAAGAGCTGGCAATCTGTTTTGATGTTGCTGCAGCATTAGTGGTGTGGAGCTGCTGTGTAAGCGTGATGAATGTGTGGAGTGTAATAGTGTGCGTGCGCGAGACAAAACCGTTAGCGTAGCTGTATACTTCGGCATTGTATAAGTTATTGTTCTAAAATGGAGGGTAATGTGTGGTATGCGTCTTAGCGGAATATCCGTAGGTGTTTTGTGTTGTTTTGCGTTTTTCTGGTGGTGTTTTGCGTGTTTAGAGTCCTGTAGCCTCGTTTTCGTTTTGTTCGTGTACTTTTTTGCGAGGGCTGCAGTTGCTGGCAGCGCTCCTTACCAGCAACTGAGGCCCTCGCTTTGCGAGGCCCTCAATTGCTGGCATGGAGTGCCTTTGGCGCTCCTTGCCAGCAACTGCGGCCCTCGCTTCGCGAGCCCGCAATCGTTAGCAACAACTAACAACTATATATGTGATACTGTACAGATTACCAATAATTGCCAACAATAAGTTGTAGCCCCACTCTGCTCTATTAGATACATGATCCCACAGTGTGAGTGGGTATAACCACATACAGGTCACTCCGTCTCTGGTGTCTCTCACCTGTCTTCTCCTCCATCACTATGACCAGTTCCCAGGCCACTGTGCTGTGTGTGGGGACACAGTGTGATCATCACTGGGAGGCGGGGAGAACGGCTGCGGGGGCAGCAGAGAGAGGGACAGGGGAGGGACAGAGGGAGACAGGGGAGGGGGCAGAGGGAGACTGGGGAGGGGGCAGAGGGAGACTGGGGAGGGGACAGAGGGAAACAGGGAGGGACAGAGAGGGAGACTGAGGGCCGCAGTTGCTGGCTGCGGGGCACACTCAGAGGTGAGGGGGGTGACACCTGGCTCCTGCGGGTCCCCGGGGGCTCCAGGCTGCTTTTGTCCCACCAGACCTTCTCCAGGAAGCTGCTCTCCTCCTGCTGGAGGGCCCGGCCCGGCGGCTCACGGGAGGCCAGCTCCGGGTCCTCCTCACTCACATCCCAATCCTCACAGCTCATGGCGGCACCGGTCACTGTGCTGTGTGTGGGGACACAGTGGGATCATCACTGGGAAGCGGGGAGAGCGGCCACGGGGGCAGCAGAGAGAGGGATAGAGGGGGACAGGGGAGGGGCAGAGGGAGACTGGGGAGGGGACAGAGGTAAACAGGGAGGGACAGAGAGGGATCGCAGCAACTAAGGCCCTTGCTCGCAGCCCTCGCTACGCGAGGGCCGCGGCTCTCGCTCCATGCCAGCAACCGAGGCCCTTGCCCGCAGCCCTCGCTACGCCAGCAACGCAAGCGTGAGCAACGGCCCGTACGCTCACAACGGCCCGTACGCTCACAACTATATATGTGATATATTTTATTTTTCCTTCTTTTTTTGCACTATACAGTACATTTGCACCCTCCCTTTTCTTTTGAACTCCCTCCTTTTACTAGAACTGCACTCCCTCCTTTTATTTAAACTCTTACACTTTTACTAGAACTGCACTTAAACTAGAAATGTTCGCAAGCTCACAAGATGGCCCCTTCTCCTGTTTATATTAACTTCTGCCTACTCACCTGAACACAATTAGTGCACTCTGCAATTTATCAGCCTTTACTTGCAAGAAGTAAAATCCCCTTGCAAACAGCCCCAAACAGCTCACATTAGGTTACATTAGTAGATTAGGTTAGTATAGCAAACAGAGATTGAATAATGACTTTTTGGGCTATATGCTGGGGTGTGTTTCATCTGGGTAGTATACATATATACAGAGAGAGAGAGAGAGTGAGCACAGATAGAGAGCACAGAGAGAGAGAGAGACGCAGACAGAGAGCACATAGAGAGAGAGCGCAGACAGAGAGCACAGAGAGAGAGATCACAGAGAGAGCGAGAGCGCAGAGAGAGAGTGCACAGAGAGAGAGCAAGAGAGAGTGCACAGACAGAGAGCAGAGAGAGAGAGAGAAAGAGAGAGAAAGCACAGACAAAGAGAGATAGTGCACAGACAGAGATATAGAGAGAGTGCACAGACAGAGATAGAGAGAGTGCACATACAGAGAGAGAGAGTGCACAGA
Organism: Discoglossus pictus; assembly: GCA_027410445.1. Lineage (NCBI taxonomy): Eukaryota > Metazoa > Chordata > Amphibia > Anura > Alytidae > Discoglossus > Discoglossus pictus. The sequence goes on from CM050165.1 coordinate 421,859,694, forward strand.
GAGAGAGAGTGCACAGATAAAGAGAGAGAAAGAGAGAGAGAGTGCAGACAGAGAGCGCAGACAGAAAGCGCAGAGAGAGAGAGCTCAGACAGAGAATGCAGAGAGCGAGAGAGCGCAGGCAGAGAGAGAGCACAGAGAGCAGAGAGAGAGAGTGGAGAGAGAGTGCACAGACAGCGAGAGAGAGACACACACACAGAGATAGCACAGAGAGCGAGAGGGAGAGAGCACAGAGACAGAGAGAGAGCGCAGACAGAGAGCTCAGAGAGAGAGCGCAGAGAGTGGAGAGAGAGCAATCGCACATACAGAGAGCGGAGAGAGAGAGAGAGAGAGTGCACAGACTGAGAGCATAGAGAGAGAGAGACAGTAAGAGAGAGAGAGTGCACAGAGAAAGAGAGAGTGCACAGACAGAGAGAGAGAGACAGTGCACAGACTGAGAGAGAGAGCACAGACAGAGAGAGAGAGAGCACAGCCAGAGACAGCAGACAGTGCACAGACAGAGAGCATGCAGAGAGGGAGGGGTACACAGAGAGGTATAGAGCGAGAGAGCACACAGACAGAGAGAGCACACACAGAGAGCGAGACAGTGCACAGCCACAGAGAGCACACACACACAGACGAAGGACAGAGAGAGAGTGAGTGCATAGACAGAGAGTGTACAGAGAGAGCACAGAAAGAGTACACAGACAGCTCAGAGAGAGAGAGAGAGTGCCCAAAGAGCGCACAAGGGGAGACATCGCCAGGAGCGAGAGAGACAGGACATAAAGAGAGACACACAGATCAGAGAGAAAGACAGGAGAGTGAGAAATACACACAGGACAGAGAGAGAGAGAGAGAGAGAGAGAGAGAGAGAGAGACAGGAGAGCGAGAGAGAAAGACAGCTTTGAGGCAGGGTATCCTGGGATTCCCCCCTTAATAGCCAACACCCTCTATGAGCCTGTGTATCCCCTATGATTTCCCCTTTAATCACTGCTAGCAACCTATGAGCCAAGGGATCCTCCAACTAAAGTATAATTATGGGGTATTTAGGAGCCCCCATGGAACCAAATATTAACATGGCACCATTAACAGGATGGTCCCTTAGAACCCCATGGTAATCTAAAGAAAAAACCATGGGGGTTGCTTTGGATCTGCATGGTAATACCCTCTATATCATGAGGATCCCATGGTATACTAAGCTATGACCCCCATGGCACAACTTGGGAAAACATACATTAACCCCTATACCATGTAAGTTCCCCTAAGTCATGACTATTAGGACCCCTGTGTCACACCTATAAAATAGGATACATATATTACCTATCCCTTTGATGCCCTCCGGCAATGGTCATTGAAGCCCTTGTCTTCATTCTTAGGCACTAAATAAGTATGCACTTATATGCTTGCTCTATTAAAAACTTCTTATTACCATGGAAGCACCTATTGAAATACATTGTAATCTTGATCCCCATGGCACCTAATATTAACAACTATATAATGGGGGTTCTTAGGGATCCTAGTGGCACCTAATATTAACCCCTATACCATGGGGTATCAAACGACCCCATGGTATACTAAGCTATAACCATGGGGTCCTCATGCAGCACCATAACACCTACAATTAACCCTATGCCATTGGCATCTCACAGAATAAAATTTGTGAATTATGATTGGTTTAACTTTTAATCAATCAGCTTTGGGGGGGGGGGTAATTTAAACAGTAGATTCTGGTGATGATTGACACATATTTGAGCCATTCGGATTCAGCAATATGAGTATATAAGGCAGAGGAATGTTCAAAAAATTGTTAGTGCAGGATCTTCTGAGAGGAGGAGCTTCATTAGGTAAGTTTTTCTATAGAACAGTGGTTATTTTAGGAGGAGGCCCATTTGCATCGACTGAAGTGGAGGTCCAAAGGCTTCAAGTAAGAAAAGGAGGACAGATTTTTCAATAAACATGTAAAAATCCACTTACCCAGGTTTGAAGAATGAGGACAATGGTTTTGATGATAGTTGCTGGAGGGTCTCAAAATGACAGGTAATGTATTTTTCCCTCCATAATTGATTAATTTTGTTTTTATATTATGTAGTATTTTTTTCTGTGTTTAGTGTTAGGGATTATGTAATGGACCAAGTTGGGGGGTTTTGGTCTATGGGGTCCAATGTGGACCCCTGTGGTGGTAGGAAGGGTGCCATTGGGATTCTTGAAGACCCACAAGATATATGGATTAACTTTATTTACCATGAGTGTCCATGAGGTCATTATTTAATCCCTAGTGTAATGTGTTAAAGTCAATGGGTAAAATTCTGTAGCATTGCTTTGGAGACTACTGAGATTCACACTCTAATAGCCACATTAAGTTGAGTGAATTTGAGATCCGGGAGCCCGTAAGAGAGTTTGATAGCTAGTTTGCTATTTAATTGGCGTCTTTTTGTGGTCTCAAAATAGCTTTCGAGTGACGGGATAAAAAAAATGTCAATGGTTAAACTGGTAACTTAAAGTCTACAGAGCTGTCTGCGATCGAGTTGAATAGTTTTCTGTGATCAGTCTGCGAGCACACTTTAGACCTAGAGAGCTTTGGAAAGTTTTACAAGCTTCTTTTTTCTAGGAGCCATAGAATTGCTTTTTAAAACTTCCATAGCTAAAACTCAGCCATCCGTCAATTTTTACGGGAGCCATGGAATGGAGGGCTTTTTGGGTTTTCTCAGGTTGATAGAATGGAGGCCATAATGTCTAATGACAAAATGTTGATTATCATGTAGCATAAGGATTTGACATTGGGTTTTGGACTGTGAATTTTGGTTGATTCTGGACACCAAAATTTGAGAACCAATAAGTGGAAAACTTAAATCAATTCTTACTTTGTATTTCTGGGTATTTCATCATTAGCAGAAGAGCCCATCGAAGAGTGGTGGACGTTGTCTCCAGTCCGGCACCAAACAAGTTACTAACAAGCATAGTTAGATTTTCATTGTGGAAATATTGTTCAGATGAAGGCTTTTCCTGAAATGTGTGCAATTAATACTTCATACATTTTTCACTAAACCCTGTATTGAAATATACATTTTTATTACAAAATAATCCATGCTGAACATGTGAGAAATGTTATACATCTGATATTGTTTTGGCAATATTGATGCTCTCAAACACCCACCAGAACTTACTCTTACTGGAAAAACAGAAGAAGAAGAGCAGAATAATAGTTCCACAACTTTAGCTTTAGTGTTGTTTGAGCTTAGAGAAATAGTAATCGATAGCACAATACACAAGCACAGTATCAATTTACTTTTATGTACTTTATTTTATTTATCAAGAGGTGCTTAAAAGATCATTTTTATGCCCCAAATCATACAATTTGTACCTGTTTTGGTCCACACTCTGTAGCTCATGCAGCTCATGCATACACAGCGATTGTTTCAAATTAGCCAATCAGTGTCCTCTCTCAAACTGCTTGTTGCAGAATGTTGTCATTGACATCTGTGATTCACATTTGTTAGACTTTTAACCAATCAGATATGGACAGGAATACTCAATTTTGATTTTCTGAAATATGTCTGACATATTTCAGCCAGTCAGAATCCGCAAAACATTAGAATATAAGGTGAAGGCTTAAAAAGCATTAGTTGGTGTGGGTTCTTCTCATCGGAGGAACTCCATTAGGTGACTTTTTTATAGAACAAAAGTATTTTTAAGTTGAGGCCTATTTCTATGGGTCAAAAATAAGGAACAAGGGCTTCAATGAGAAAGAGGAGGACAGACTATTCAATAAACATGGAAGTGCTTGCTAATCCAGAGTTGAAGAGCGAGGACAAGTTCTCCAATGATCGTTGCTGGAGGGCATCAAAAGGATAGGTAATATATGTTTTCCTACTTTATAGGTGTGCCATGGGGGTCCTAATGGTCATAGCTTAGGGGGACCAACATGGTATAGGGGTTAATATTACATACTTTTGGAAACCATGGCTATATTTTAGATTACCATTGGAGTCCTTCGAGACCCCTACAATAATAGGTTATATTTAGGTGCACAGGGGGGTCCAAAGAAACAACATTGCTTCACTTCAGGTTTCCATGGGGTTCCATGTGGACCCTCCTGTTAACAGCTTAATATTTGGTGCCATATGTGTGCCATGGAGGTCCATAAGCACCTCTATCCTTATACATTAGTTGGGGGAAACCCAGGTGATAGCTATATTAAGGGGAAGTCCCATGGGGATACTCAGGTTATAGGGGTAGGGACTATAAAGGGGGAATCCTGGAGGATACTTAACTCATATGGTGGAGTGGATATAAAAGGGGAAACGGATATTAATTGGCAAACCCAGGGCATAATCCACTCATCGGAGATAACAGGTCATAAGTGGAGGGGTCATAACCCTCTGTATTAGTTATTATTATTTAAACCCTTCCCTGTCATGGGAAGAGGATTATATAGATAGATTGGATAAGGGAGGATGTTACGGCTAGTATAGTATGTTCAAGTTAATGGGTTTGTAGCGTTGCTTTGGAGACTACTGACATTCAGCTTCGGAGTCTGCTGCAAGCACATGTTAGAGCTAGAGACATCCAGCCAACCCCCCTGGGAATGAGTCAGTGGATTTTACTGGATTCTTTTTGAGGGGGGCCATAGAAAAGCTCTGATTATTTGCTTTTCAAAACTCTCGTAGCTGCGAGTCAGCATTCAGAGAGTTCCTATGGGAGCCTTGGAATGGAGGCCTAAATTATGTATTTTGACATAATAAGCACAGCAAGCATACTTTGTATTCTAGTTATAGCTAGATCACTCCAAAGCACAATATTCAAAACCCTACTGTACCTCTTGTTGCTTGACAAGGAAGGCATCAATAAGACTCCTCTGGTCATTTGCATCCAACTGATCCTTTTGCTTTGCAAATGTCTCTCTTACAAATTTCTGCAACTCTGCAACATTTCTATGAATTGTTTTGTGATTCCCAGGTAGCCATTTCAGCAAAGATGGAAAGCAGTTGTATAACTTGCAATAAGGAAAAAAATATTAGTTATAAAAGTCATATTTTATTCTTAAAGTACAAAATAATGTATCTTGAATCAGCAACCATGCATTTATATCATGCATTTACATGTGTATGTGCAAAAATTCTCCATGACAAGCATATTTTATTTATATTTTCCAAAGATTTCTGTGGTCAGACACATTGCAGGAATCACTACTTGCATCTAATCCAGGCTTGTTCAGCTCTGGTCTCCATAGGCCCCACTTTTAGCATACCCCCGTGTAAATAAAAATGACGTTTTCACTGATTGATCCACCTGAACTCAGTAAGGATATCCTGAAATTGTGCCATGCATCCTGTCTCATGGATTAATATTGTAGGAAGCTGATCTAAATTAAAAAGGAGGCTAATGTTGGGTTGGTGGACAGTATTGAAAGGATTGGTTCGTAGTCAACATCATTTCTAAAACATAGTTACATAGTAATTGATGTTGAAAAGAGAGCTTTTTTTCTCTTTGCCCCTTTTAACGTTATCTATCGAATCCGCTGTCACCACCTCCTCTGGTAGAGAATTCCACAGATTAACCACCCTTACTGTGAAGAACCCTTTTCTTTCTTTAAGGTGGAATCTTTTTACTTCTAACCTCAAAGGATGCCCTCTTGTCAGTTGAAAACCTCTTGGCACAAAAAGTTCACTTGACAAAGCCTTGTATTGACCCTGGATATATTTATATAAAGTAATCAAATCCCCTCTTAGACTTGAAGCAAGGTTTACTAATATACATTTCAAAACTCCATACTGTAGATTTATTACTGGTAATCATTATATTTCCCTTATATGTCTCTTACAATATATGCCACCGTAATGTTTTTACGTGATGTGAAGGAAGAATGTATGCTTTTCACCTAATATCTATGCTTTAATAAAACCTCGTTCTTATTTCAATAGGAATTTTGTTGTAATTTATTGCCCTGGTACTAACATAAACAAAAATACACACGCACAATCAATGTTGATACTCTAAACTATACAACTGAACTTCTTATTAATGAATGTTACGGAAGGTATATGTTGATATAAATAATTATATATTACAGTTGAAGTCATATATACATATATATATATATATATATATATATATAGGATTAAATAATAAATAGGATTTATGGGATTTGTATATTTAAAAAAAAGGGAAAAATAATATAATTACAAGATACGGTAATTTGATTTCTAGTTATTTGCCGACTTCCATTGTACGTATGTAGGTATGAATGTAAATATGTAAAATTATTGACATTTTATAGGATTTACTTGTATGTAAATTGGACTTTTTATGTATTTTTGTTTTATGTGAATAAAGAAAAAAAATATATATATATACAGTGCCTTTCAAAAGTATTCACCCCCTTGACTTTTTACTTATTTTGTTACATTACAGCCTTAAGTTCAATGTTTTGTTAATCTGCATTTTATGTGATGGATAAGAACAATGAATAGTAAATGAGAAAAATATATACATAAAACTATTTTTTAGAAATAGAAAACAGAAAATTGGCATGTGCATATGTATTCACCCCCTTTATTTTGAAGCCCATAAAAAGCTCTGGTGCAACCAATTACCTTCAGAAGTCACATAATTAGTGAAATGATGTCCACCTGTGTGCAATCTAAGTGTCACATGATCTGTCAATACATATACACACCTTTTTGGAAAGGCCCCAGAGGCTGCAACACCTAAGAAAGAGGCACCACTAAAAAAATACTGTCATGAAGACCAAGGAACTCTCCAAACAAGTAAGGGACAATGTTTTTGAGAAGTACAAGTCAGAGTTAGGTTATAAAAAAATATCCAAATCTTTGATGATCCCCAGGAGCACCATCAAATCCTTAATAACCAAATGTAAAGAACATGGCACAACAGCAAACCTGCCAAGAGACGGCCGCCCACCAAAACTCACGAACCGGGCAAGGAGGGCATTAATCAGAGAGGCAGCACAGAGACCTAAGGTAACCCTAAAGGAGGAGCTGCAGAGTTCCACAGCAGAGACTGGAGTATCTGTACATAGGAGGACAATAAGCCGTACGCTCCATAGAGTTGGACTTTATGGCAGAGTGGCCAGGAGAAAGCCATTACTTTCAGCAAAAAACAAAATGGCACTTTTTGAGTTTGCGAAAAGGCACGTGGGAGACTCCCAAAATGAATGGAGGAAGGTGCTCTGGTCTGATGAGACTAAAATTGAACTTTTTGGCCATCAAAGAAAACGCTATGTCTGGCGCAAACCCAACACATCACTTCACCCAAAGAACACCATGTGAAACACAGTGAAACATGGTGGTGGCAGCATCATGCTGTGGGGATGTTTTTCAGCAGCCGGGACTGTGAAACTTGTCAGAGTTAAGGGCAAGATGAATGGTGCTAAATACAGGGATATTCTTGAGCAAAACCTGTACCACCTGTACCACCACTGTACGTGATTTGAGGCTAGGATGGAGGTTCACCTTCCAGCAGGACAATGACCCCAAACACACTGCTAAAGCAACACTTGAGTGGTTTAAGGGGAAACATGTAAATGTGTCTGAATGGCCTAGTCAAATGCCCAGACCTCAATCCAATAGAAAATCTGTGGTCTGACTTAAAGATTACAAGTGCAAACCATCCAACTTGAAGGAGCTGGAGCAGTTTTGCAAGGAGGAATGGGCAGTGGTAAGATGTGGCAAGCTCATAGAGACTTATCCAAAGTGACTTGGAGCTGTGATTGCCGCAAAAGGTGGCTCTACAAAGTATTGACTTTAGGGGGGTGAATAGTTATGCACATTGACTTTTTCTGTTATTTTGTCTTATTTGTTGTTTGCTTCACAATAAAATAAAAAAACATCTTCAAAGTTGTGGGCATGTTCTGTAAATTAAATGATGCAAATCCTCAAACAATCCATGTTAATTCCAGGTTGTGAGGCAACAAAACACGAAAAATGACAAGGGGGTGAATACTTTTGCAAGGCACTGTATATATATCACATATATAGTTGTGAGCAATACGGGTTGTTGCTAATGCTGAGCATGCCTATATTGCTTATAGCTTATTGTGATGAATAGACTACACTTGTGCACTTCAGATGGAAGACTTCTGGCAGTTGTGTTAGAGAAAGTAGGAGGATATATAATAATTTAATTTGCCCTAAAATGATGTGGGCATAAAATATACAATATAAAATAATGAATTTCCAAACTGTTGTATGGATATCTTTTCTTTCCTATGAATTTCAAAGCAAGACACTTACCGTAACCATTGGACTTCCCAAAAGTCTTACATTTTCATTTACTATTTTCATTAGCTTCAGGAATGTTGGATCTCCATAATCAAAACGATGACCAAATAAAATGGACACAATGATGTTGGCCACTGCAGCATTCATGATCATTGTGTTTTCAAAGGGTTTTCCTGGAATTATTATGAAACACTGTTACTTAATGCATTAATTAGGGTCGCTTAATTTCCTCTCCCTCTGCTATCCATTCCCTGTGTCAGAGTTTCCTTAAATAGTATACTTTTAACAAAACCTTTCACTTGTACAACCAGAGTGTTTTATTGTTCATATAGCAAAGATAAAGAACAGAAGCAAAATATTTTATATATAGGTATACAGTTAAAGATATACAGCTCCTAGTAAACTACTTGTCTTCCATTAAGTATAGTAACGTCATGTCCCTCTTGTGTATTCACTGCAACCTCTGTACAAAGGGCTAAGGCGACTTTATAAATAAGTGGTGCCCGATAGTTTATTAAAAGGGGATTCCTTTTTAAAATATTTAGACTTTTTCATACAAGAATTATGACACATACAGTGTTCCTCGCAGAATATTTGAGGCTAATATTTCTATATATATTTTGCAAAGAAAAAGAAAAGCTTGCATTCCACTAACAAAAATCCAAAGAGAAGAAATAAAAAAATAAAAAAAATAAAGATTCACATATTTAAAGATGCCCTTCCCCTTCAAGACAATAAATTAAATTTGTTTTGTTTTTTGCATCTGAAAAAAAATATTTTTATGTAATTGTAGTAGTTTATTTAATTTGACAAGTATAATTTACAAAAAAAAAGTACAATTGAAAAAACTAACCTTTGAAAGATTTAATTATTTGCACCAAAGATTCACTTTCTTCCTTAATCTTGTCTTCTAATGTTCTCTTTCCCATTCCAAAGTCTTTTAAAGTAGAAAGAGTAAATCTTCTCATCACTTTCCAGTTTTCTTCACTGGAAAAAACAATACCTGAGTAGAAATAAATAGATACAACTTAAATGTACAAAGTGGTTCCGATGGTTTGTCATAGTTCACAAGACAACTTTCATAGCAGAAAAGTGTTACATATCTCGACTAGGACTGAGAGGTTACTACATTGTGGTCAAATTGAGAACTGAGACAAGCAATGAATCAAGGAATAACAGTTAAGAGAAACAATTACTTATGCATAGCAATGGAAATGTGAATTTAAGATAAACGTTATATTGCGTTCACATCAAGAATCCATTTATAAATATCTCTGGTTGAGTTATTGTTAGATATTTATAAATCTGAGTTTAAAACAAATACTGTATATACTCGAGTATAAGCCGAGTTTTTCAGCCCTTTTTTTAAGGCTGAAACAACCCCCCTCGTCTTATACTCGAGTTACCCTGCTCCTGCTGCTCTCTCCCTCCCCTGTGTCTCTCCCCCCTCCCCTGTATCCCCTCTCCTGTGTCTCTCTCCCCCCCCCCCCCCCACAGAGAAGCGGTGAGGGGAAAGGGAGGGGGTGAGGTAAGTGAGCCGAAAGTGAGGTAAGTTAGGGGAAAGGGAGAAGGGGGTAAGGGAAGGGAAAGGGAGAGGGGGAGGTAAGTGAGGGGAAAAGGAGAGGGGGGTCAGTGAGGGGAAAGGGAGAGGGGGTAATTGGAGAGGGGAAGTGATTAGGAAGGAGGATGAGGAGGGAGGATGATAAGGGAGGGGGAGGGAAAGAGACACGAGATGGAGGAAATGAGACACAGGGGAGGGAGAGGGGGGACACAAGAAAGGGTCACAGAGGGGAGGGAGAGGGGGTCACAAGAAAGGGGCACAGATGGCACAAGAGAGACACAGGGGGCAGCACATTTCCCACCCTCGGCTTATACTCGAGTCACTACGTTTTCCCAGTATTTGGGGGTAAAATAGGTGCCTCGGCTTATACTCAGGTCGGCTTATACTCAGGTCGGCTTATACTCGAGTATATACAGTTAATATAAAATAAAGTTATTTTTTAGCTGATTTAGAACACTGGATTCCTGCTGTGCTCTCAGGAATCATATAATGACTCTTGATTATTGTGTAATATAAAGCAAACAATAAAAACATGCTGAGCAAAAATATAATATAAGGCTAAGTGTAATTTGTGTTGCCCGTGTCCAAATATTTTGGGAGCTTATGGACCAAACCAGCAAATCTATATTCTAAAACAAAAAGTTCTCTCTCCTTTAATTAGCTATTTCAATTACTTTTACATTTTAAAAATGTTACCATATCCTCTAAATATATCTTTGAAAATAGGAATGGTGGGTCTGTCGGTAAATTCATCAGCATGGTTCACCAGCGCCTCTTTTACAGCCTCATATCCGCAGAGTATCACCATCTTTTGAGACCCCATTTGAACACTAAATACTGAACCATACTTTTTAGACAGCTGAAAGATACAAAAAGAAAATACTGAATGAAATTATTTTTGAAGCAACTTTAAAAAACAAAAACAAAGATGTTGACAAATAATGTAATTTTGTAGTGCAATAGCCCATTAGGATTGGAAATCTTACTCGGCACTATAGTAGACTTGTGGTCACCTTTCATTTTCTTGTACACAAGTATCCTAAAACTGATCATTTGAAAAGAAAAATAGTTTAGTAATTTTGGGCAATGCGGGACAATGTTGCTTTGTGACAAACCCCATAGAATATGTAGGATATACTTTACCGAGTATGAGTAATGTAGTACCACAGCTTAATAACATCTACACCCACAATCTACAGTACAACACACATACACCTTCACTTGACTAAACAAATTGCTTTCACACTGCCATCTTGCATTTGTCACCCTCTTGTATGACACCTAAACCCTTTGGATTGTAAGTTTGCAAGTTTTCAATCTTGTGTCGGTGCATTGGAAACAAGCACTGTGTTCAGGGCCCTCCATTCTATATAAGGTGTTAGTTTTGTTTTTGCCATGTACATGGCACTACGGAATATGTTGGCGCATTACAAATAAAGATAATAATATTATCTTGCTCTGTGGGATGGTCTCTATTCAAGTTCAAAATATAAATTAAGTCTCCTCTGCACAAGATAAAGTGCAAAATCCCAGATATAAGTTTAAATCTCTCAAGCACTGCCAATGAAGTTATCAGGATATCCTAAATACTTATAAGGGGTTTTGAAAATGTCAAATACAAATTTAAGACATGCCCAACTAATGGGAAGAATGTCTTAATAATTTTCTATGGGATGGTATCAACTCATGATCCAGGTTGAAAATAATTTCAGCCCAGTTGCATGGGGAAATATCCTATAGTCATGAGAGCCATACAAGTTTCCTTTGCATGGAAGAAATAGGAACTCCTGGAGGGGCTGGAGGGGGAGCACGAAGGAGGTAGTTAGGGAGGAGCTGGGAGAGGCTTTATGAGAACCCTACACTCCTCCCTCATTTCCTTACAGTTGCTGCTCTCCTCCACAGAATATCTGAAAAGATAAAAGCCTACCAGCCTTCCTGTTTTTCTTTCAGAGATGTTCATCTGAACAATCGCAAATTGTGCGTTTTGCTGCCGGGTGCCCAGTTAGGGAGGACGGCCGGGGTAGTTGGGTGATTAGTGATGCCTCTATCCTATCAGTCCTAAAGGTGGGGCATCCCTGCAGCAAAGGCGCTGGCGCCTTAACCCTTTAAGCTTTGTGCCTGCCCCCTGACCTGTGCACGTAATTACGAGGACGAGTCTCCTGAAAATCAGGCAAAGCGGCAGCTTTGACCTTGGCGGCCTTGGCTTTCTTCTGTTGGGCCTTGCAGGCATCCAGATCTAAACGGCGGTTCTGGAGGAGTCTCCTCTCCTTAGAAATAGTTCTCAAATCCCCTTCCAGGAAATTGCGTAGCGGGGTGAGGAAGTTTATAGATGAGGAGTGTGTGAAGTCTCTTTCTGCAACTCACAGGCGTTTCTGAGTCTCCCCAACCTTAATGAGGGTCTGTCAGTAGGGTGATCCTGGTCCAAACTCATTTGCGGCTTCATTCATTTACTAACCCAGTAGTTCCCCAGTAGTTACCCACTGCGGTTGATTTGTCATGTGGGCAAAAGTTAATAACGTGGCTGTGGGGTCGTTTTTCCAAGTAATGTTTCATGGACATTTATTGGTGGGAATGGTGCTTTTAAATTGAGCAGTGTTTAGTGACGGAGCAGTGACCTTGAGACAATCCCAGGTCATGTAAAAACATATGTTTCCCTCTCCAGGTCTAGTATGTCCAACATCATTCCCTGGCACTGGCTTCAGGCCACAGTTTCGAGATATTTTTTTGTCAGCACAGGTAAATAAATCAAAATGATGGAACCACAGATTTATCTAAATGTCGTCACAGAAGATATCCTAGATCCATCCTCTATGATCACTTTGGAAATGCTTGCTGTAGGCCATGAAACTCAGAAGAAGGTTAGGAAGAAGTCAAAGCATACATGATACTTTATCAGACCTATGAATTTCTTTGCCCGGACTTAGAGAATTAATATTTTTTGTCGATGTTAGTAATGCTGCAATATGGGCTCTATAAAACAGGCATTGGAAAACTACAATTGGATTTCCTAATGTTAAACTATCGTTCAAGTGTCCACTAATGTTTACAGTAGGCTATGCTATGTTGTGGTGCGTGTATATGTTGGCATGTACGATGATGGTGAGTGCATTCAATCATGTGTTTTCGTGTGTTTGTAATATAAGCTAGGGTTCCCTGGTGGTCCAGTGGATAGGATTCAGTGCTTTCACCACTGCGACCTGGGTTTGATTCCAGTCAGGGAACCAAGAGGTCACACCAACCTAAAGCCAAGCAGTGTTGGGTCTTGGAGACCACCCAGGAATACCAGGAGCTATATGCTGTGGCCCACTGGAGAAGGAACTGGCAACCCACTCCAGTATCTCTGCCATGAATACTAAGTGAATCAGCATGACCATATACATAAAGATGCCCTGGTGTGCTACGGTCCATGAGGTCTCAGAGATTCAGAAACAACTGAACAAAGCAAAAAAAAAAAAAGAGCTACCCTACATAATGAATGTATATAATCAATGTATATAAACTCAACATGTCTAAGACTGAACTCTTAATCTTCCCACCCTCTACTACAGCTTCAATTCCTCACATCTCTCTCTCTGTCAACAATGCCATCATCACTCCCACCTCCCAAGCCCGTTGTCTCTGGGTTCTACTGGACCCTGCCCTCTCTTTCATCCCACACATACAGTCTCTAACCAAATCCTGTCTTTTCCATCTAAAAAACATATCCAAAATACGCCATTACCTTACACAAGACACTACTAAGATTCTAATACACTCTCTCATCATTTCTCGTCTTGACTATTGCAACTCGCTCCTTGTTGGCCTGCCCATCACTCGCCTCTCCCCACTTCAATCCATAATAAATGCCTCCGCCAGACACATCTTCAGTACACATCGTTCAGTGTCGGCAGCTCCTCTTTGTCAATCACTTCAAAGGCTTCCCTTAGCCTCCAGAATAAAGTTTAAAATCTTGACCCTAACTTATAAAGCCCTCAACAACAGCGCACCCCCATACATCTCTGCTCTCATCTCCAAATACTCCCCCACACGCCCTCTTCGTTTTGCTAACAACCTTCTTCTTTCTACCACTCTTGTCACCTCCTCTCACTCCCGCCTCCAGGACTTTTCTCGCGCTGCCCCTATTCTCTGGAACTCCTTGACTCGCTTTACCAGACTATCCTACTGCCTTAAATCCTACTGCCTTTCAATCCTGCAAGGTGTTTTAGGGAAAGCGCTATGGACACCGGATTCCAAGCTCAAAGACAGGGCCCTCCACTCTTTGCAATGTGTGAATCTTGAACTTGTTATTGCCTGTAACTTAACTCTTGTATAGCGCTACGGAATATGTTGGCGCGTAACAAATAAACGATAATAATAATAAAATAATAATGTATGTGTGTGTAACATTGAGAGGCCTTCTCCCAAGGATCAGTAATGCAAAGATCAAAGAGGGGGTCTTTGTAGAACCTCAAATAAGACAACTGATTAAAGATGAGAACTTTGAACCAGACTGAAAAGGCTGTATGGAAATCTTTCAAGAGTGGTTTGACAGAACTTCTTAGGAAATCAAGGCAGACAACTACAAAGAAATAGTGGATTATCTTTTGAAATCTTACAAGACCACGGGATGCAACATGTCTTTGAAAATCCATTTATTGGATTCGCGCCTGGATTCCTTCCCAGAAAATCTTGGGGAAGTCAGCAATGGACATGGTGAACGATTCCACCAGAAAATTTCCAAAATGGAAAAGTGGTACAAGGGCAAATAGAGTCCAGCAATGCTTGCTGATTACTGTTGGGCCCTTAAGAGAGATGTTCCTGGGAAAAAATACAGGAGAAAAATCCTATACTTCTACCTTTCAGGGGAGTTAGTTCTTTACTATAGATGTATTGTAAATATATGTAATACTGTAAACTTAAAATCACTGACTGAATCCTTACGTGATAGAGAAATTGTAAAAATGTGTTTGTATTCAGCACAAATAATACAAATAATACTATAAGGTTCACTTATTTTGATTTCTGAGACAAAAAAAGGAAAATGTTGTCGACCAGTGTAATCAATTTTCTCAGTTCTGAAATTATGGGGCATGTTGGTGGCTATTTAATATCATGTAATATTGTTTATTGTGGTTGTCCCTTTTTTTCTTATCAGCAGCTGCAGAGTAATGTGTATGTTAAAGAAACATTTTGTTTAATGTTTGTAATAAGCTATGTGAATGATTCTTCATACACCTATAAAAGCAACAGAGAGAGGCAAAAAGGCTCACACTATACATGCACACACTCCAACACTTTACTACCTAGCGGCACCAAAAAGCTAAATATGGTAGCAGCATGTCAGCTTCTTTCCCATCTGTGATTGTGCACTTCTCAAACAGTGAGTTAGTAGAGTTTGAAGCCAACATCTTCCCAGACGGTCACCCCCTTCTTAGTACATTAAGTACTAATGTTTGCACTTAAAATCACATATATAGTTGTGAGCGTACGGGCCGTTGCTCACGCTTGCGGGCTCGCATAGCGAGCCCGCGGCCCACGCGTAGCGAGGGACGCGGGCAAGGGCCTCAGTTGCTGGGGTGGAGCACCGAAGGCGCTCCATCCCAGCAACTGAGGCCCTTGCTCGCAGCGTACGGCCCGTTGCTCCACGCTGAGACCCTGCAGCCACCTCCTCCCCACAATACCCCGCCGCTGGAGAGAGGGAGCAGAACTCCATGCCCCATTACACCCATCAGACTACTTACATTCATCGAAGCGAGGGCCGCGGCTCGCGCAGGGAGCCACGGACCTCGCTTAGCAAGGGCTGCGGGCAAGGGCCTCAGTTGCTGGGATGGAGCGCTGAAGGCGCTCCATCCCAGCAACTGAGGCCCTTGCCGGCAGCGTACGGCCCGTTGCTCCACGCTGAGACCGTGCAGCCACCTCCTCCCCACAATAACCCGCCGCTGGATAGAGGGAGCAGACCTCCTTGCCCGCAGCGTACGGCCCGTTCCAACGCAAATAACACGGCACACACATTACGACACTCGCAAACAACATACCACACACGTTCACACACATTACGGATTTGCAACACTCGGACGCAACTTGCGAACATTACAAAATTAAAAACACAATACATACACACAGCACATACATAAAAAACTTACCTACAGCAACAGGGAGCATCCAGGACCTCAAAAAGGCAACTTACATCTTCGTTTCAATAAAAATAAAAGAGTTTGGACAATAAAAAATTTGATATGCGAGAGAAAAAATGGCAGCCGAACAAAACGAAAATGAGGCTACACACGCAAACACCATACGAGACACGTTACCAGACATTACGACCTCGCAAGCATTAGCTACCTTACGATTTGATTGCCGTCATTTTTTGACGGGCAATTCGCTTGTTATATTATATTTATTTGTTTTCTTTGGAAAATAACACACAAGCAGTAATTCATTTAAATCCAAACATAAAACTATTACCTCTAAAAATGTTTTATAAGGTGTTTTCACATCCATCATATGTAGATTTCCAATGATTGGTAAAGGTTTTGGACCGGGTGGAAAATTTTTGTAAACGGTTCTATTCCATCCATAAAGAAGGCTGATCAAACAGAGACACAGAATAACTGACAAAATTACTGTGACTGGATCTGTGAATGCCATGTCTTCGGTAAAACCTACAAATAAAAGGAAAAATATATATATATATCAAGGTTTCAGGAAATTTAATAAAATCAGGAAATCTACAGTCATGTTTCTAAATAGGGCTCTGAATTTACATCAACTGACTGACAGAAAGAAAGCTTACCTACAGGGAGCTGAAACCTGTTTTACCACATGTTTTCTTAATAAACAGTGTTTTTGCTGCGAATAAGGATTTTGTATAATGACAGACAACCAAGGCTCAAAATATTCCACAAAACAAACTTTTCCTAATCCAAAGCTATGCTACAAATGTGTTTTGAGAACAGTGTACATGTGGTAAAACGATTTATGTTAACAGGCAAAAAAGTGATATGATTTGAGCCTCATTTGCATGTCACTACTGTTACAGATTCACCTTCATGCTCAGTATCCGTGCCTTAGTTTCCAGCAAAATGGAGGACACAGGAGCCCTTTAAATGTTTCACCAGACTTTAACTGAAAACTTGCAAGCATACAACAAAAAACAAATAGAAAATAAAAAAGCCTAGCTTCTCTGAAGCTCTGACTAAACATTAGCTGCATTTCCCTCCCTGACAGAATGAATACAACATAAAGTCCTCCAATACACATGTCTGTGTTGCCTGCTTCAGGGTGTAGAGGTGCTGACAATCTTGACTCTCAGTCCAGACTGAACTTCTTCTCAGATCACACTGATCACTCTTCCCAGTGTCTCTCAGTATTGCTGACTGTATCCTCCAGACAGACTTGCTCTATTTCAAGGTCACACTCATTTCTCCTCAGGTTTAACTGCACACCTTCTGCTGGTGTGAGTATGGCTTCAGAGAATAGCTCTCTAACTAGTGCTGCGTGTCCACACCGGCCCCTGGGGGGAAGACCATTACACTACCCAGGACTCTTAGGTGCAGTAGTAGAACTACTGTTCAGTACAAGACTTGCTACTCTGCTAGAGACATGTAGACACTTAAAGGAACAAAATCTGAAATAATTTCTCAATTTTATCAATAATCCACTTTATAACATTTTTCTGCTACCGGTATACATAGAGAAGGAACTTAAAGTTGAAAATCTTAAGGGACTGTTTGCAAAGCTCTCTTGTAGTGTTTGCACACAAAGGTTTCTTTTATTTATTTGGTAATTGATTAGCAATAAAATTGGTATTCAAAGGAAAATAAATCAATGCAGCTTTAAATACTAATATCTGGACATTATCATTGCAAGTTCAGGCAGATCTGTTTCTCTTCAATGGTTTTTGCTGTCCATAGGGCTTGGTGAAGATCACCCTAATAAAGGTTGCTATTAATTTCCATCTCCTCAGAAATTTTTTGTAGAAATTTTAATACAGCTTCCTAGCCAGATCTGATTATACACATTGAGCCTGATTCAATTGCAAGCCTGCAACTCGTGGGATCTAGGCTGTATGTCTGCAGACGTGCTGCACGCTCCCATTCGTCTCAGAATCCGTAGCTATTAAATTGAGCAAGGGTGCAAGTTACGGGCCGAAGCCTAAAGCCCATAAACCCTGGTTTCACATGTAACGCTTCCGAGTATCCGATCCGATGAAGCTCGCCAAAATCAATCAAGGCCGTAAGTTGCGATCCCGTCAAAGGTCAATTAACCAATAAGAAGCAGAGAACGCCAATCAACGCCATGAAAACCGTAAGTCTTTGACTATGCTGTAGCTGAGAAAGTCAACACACAGGTCCAGGCGTTGGTAGGTTTTTGAGAGAGATAGAGAGAGAGAGACAGATAGACAGAGACTGAGAAAGAGACAGAGAGTCTTAGAGAGAGATAGAGAGTGTTAGAGAGAGATAGAAAATGCTAGAAAGAGATAGAGAGAAACACCGGAGCTGGAGGAGAGTCAGGAGAGAGAGGAGAACACCGGAGTAGGAGATAAGGAGAGTGAGGAGAGGAGAAGAGATAGAGGTATGGAGAAAGGGAGATGAAGAAGCAGGTCAGGGAGGGGAGGTACAGGTGTAGGAGAGCAGGAGGGGGAGGGATGTGCCCCCAGATGTAGGCACACAGAGTGTCAGGGGGGGGGGGGAGTAGTGGGGATGATGGGCAGGCCCCAGGGAAAGAACAGGGAGCCCAGGAACCCCAGGGGCAGTTGGCAGGGCAAGAGGTTGTGGCAAAGCAGAGGGCCCACAATTATAGCCCAGAGGAGACAGAAACCCTCCTCAGAGAAGTCCAAGCACGCCATAGACACCATAAGACACGTGCCTGGAATGAGGTGACTGCAGCTGTTGCATCACTAGGGGTTGCAAACCATGATGTCAAGTCAGTTAAACACCAATATGATGACTGCAGGATGAAGGTCAAGAAGAAGATGGCAACGGAGGCCAGAGCAGCCCGGGGAATTGGTGGTGGTCCACCACTCAACATCACCTACTGTGGATGGGAGCGTACTGTCAAGGAGTCGTTGGAGCCAGCGGCAGTAGTGGGCCTTACAGGACAGTTGGACACTGGCTTTCAGGAAACCCTGCAAAGTGAGTATCATATACACCATCACACCCTCATATGCACACACAAATGTTTTTCTGTGGGAAACGATCACCACAAATGACCATGATGTCAGGGATATGGAAACACTCACCAAATAATTGTTCAGAGAATCAATACTCAAATACTATTGTCCTCTCATTTCAGTACCCAGGAGGTGTACCCCACCAGCAGAGACACAGGCAGTGGCTCCATCAGAGGAACCACTATCACCAACGCAGGTGGTGGTGGAGGAAGACAAGGGCCCGGATCCATCTCAGGAGCCTGGGCCAACAGCCTGCAAGTCCATTGTGGGTAGCTCCCCCTGGGCCCTCACACGCATCACGGGCACATTCCCAGCCCTTTCAAACAACTGAAATTTCATGGAGCCAGCAACCACCTGCAGGGATGTCGAGGTCCTGGGTACCACTCTCAACAGGCCCACTACTGCCACCTGGTGATGCAAGTGATGCGTTTGCCAGACCACAATTCTTTCCCTCTCCTGACCGGCCCACAACAGTTGTTGTCCCAACAGATGTTGCCACAGCAGTGGTTGTCCGAGCAGTTGTTGTCCCAACAGTTGATGACACAGCAGTTGATGACACAGCAGTTGTCCCAGCGGTTGATGTCACAGCCGTTGTTGCCCCAACAGACCTGGCCAACAGCATCTCTATTGTCAGCACCATCTCCATTGCTAGCACCATTCCTATAGGTAACAGCATCTCCATTGGCAACAGCATCTCCATTGGCAACAGCATCCCTATGGGAAACACCATCCCTACAGGGAACACAATCCCTATGGGTTATACCATCACAATGGGCAACACCTCTAGCCTCACCACAGCACATCCAGAGTCAAACTGCTTCTGGAGACGGAACTCACATCCTTGCACAAGAGACCTTGAGGGACATTTTTCAGCAGAACCGCAAGTCTGATGATCGAGACATTCGATTAGTGCAACTGCTGACAGCTCAGAGTGAAAGGCAGAACGATACTGGTATAGAGCAAGACGAAAGCATAATGGTGAGGTGAGGAGTCATAATTTTTAGACATGGAGGTATGAACAAATGGCTCATAGGGACAGACAAGCACAGACACATCACTTGGCGTGACTGGTTCAGTTGGCGGAAGCCCATGTGAATACACCCTATCCTTCGGTTCCAAAGGCTCCACCGCCACCGCAAACTACGGCCTCCTCATCTCGCCCCTACTGTCACGCCAGCTGCTACATAGCCACCCCAGTTGGATGCATCCCTCAATCCAACACCTCCTGGCCGTGGCAGAGGGAGTAAGCGAGTGGTCTCAGAAGGTGTGTGCCCAGTGCTGAGAAAGCTAATGAGCACTAGTTACTATGAGATAGATTAATAAGATAACAATAATAATAATAGTAATAATATCATTAGATATCATATGATAATATATATCATATGTCATGATAAAGAGTTAATACACATCAAAAGTCCAATTTGTAACATTTCCCAGAAGGCCTGATAACAATATGACAGGTGATAATGTAAAGTGATTGGTAGCAAAACACTTAATAGGATGTCACCAAATGATAATGGGTATACATCTTGGCACGTGGCCACCAGCATTGGCTTGGGACTTTCCAGGATGGGCGTAGCGGAGATTATCCCTGATGGAGAGGACTTGGCTATTGCTCCACGTGCCTCTGCACAGCTTACATGTGTTTTTGCAGCCCTTCCGGATGGGTTAGAGTAGATTAGTGTGGTGTATGTTTCCCTTGTCCCCTTTTGGATTGCTAAGTGGTTGTGTTGAAGGGGCTTGGGTACCTGAATAAAGCTGGGAGCTATACCATGTAGGCCCACTGTATGTAGTAAAGAGGCCAGAAAAATCACAGTCCTCTAGAGAAGGAACTGGCAACCCACTCCAGTATTTTTGTCATGCAAAGCTTGTGGATACGCACAGACAGAGACATGAGTTAGTGTGCTGCAGTCCATAGGGTCAAAGAGAGTCAGACACAACTGAGGGACTGAACAACCATATGTAACATGTTCAACTGGTACTTGATATATGCCGTGTGGTGGTGTAATTTCTCCACTATTTGTTTTCCCAATGTAGATGTGCTGAGTGAGATGTATTGCAATTGAATATCGGTTTGCAATTTTAGCGATCGAAAGATCAAAGGCTTTGGGAGGCTGTAAGCTCCGGATTTAACCATTGCAAAGGCCGTAACCCGTAACACATTCGGAGCCCGCAAAAAAACGCTAATTGAATAGCAAATTAACTTGCGGCCTCTCTTACGGGCTCCGGTAGCTAACGATAGCTCAATTGAGTGCGTCTTATTGAATACCTAATACAAAGTGTGGAGTAGAAGCTCTTTTGGTGCCTGCCACTCAAAAGTTGAAATGTGACTATTATATCACACCTGGATTGGCCTTTTAAATTATGATTACATGGCACCATTCAGTTATGTTTCATACCCTCTACTACTTAAACAGGATCACACTTGTCCCTTAAAACATATATAACAGTTGCATAAAGCTCAGATGGACTAAGATAACTAAGACAGAGGATTTACTACTGGCAAGCCTTAGAAAAAGTGATAATCAAGAGACATAACCCCCAAATATTCTAGCATTCACTAAAAAAAGTAAAGGTTGTTTAAACAGACTATTAGAAACCTGCAGAAATATATTATCATGCACAGCTTGGGGGCTTGTCCCTGTCCACCAATGACCAAGAATATAGCTATAGTTAGAGCACACTGAGAGCCAGACACATTCAGTCAAGGACAAACATCCCAGGAAAGCAATGGCTTTGAGCAATTTTAAAAATAAAAAGGGCCTCATTCAATTGTGATTTGGCCAATTGAATAGGGCTCTAAATAAGCAAATAGCATTTTTTTTTTTAAGAATTTTTTAGTTAGTGAAAATCTTGCTTTTGGATAGATGCTTACTAACTAAAAACTTCTTTAAAAAAATATGTTATGTGCTTATTTAGAGCTCTATTCAATTGGCAAAATCGCAATTGAATGAGGGCCAAAGTATTTTTAAAGAAACAGTGGCACATTTTCAATTAACCCTCTCTATAGGCAACACATATAATACATTTTTTCTCCCAAAAAGTAAAAGTAAATGACATCAAAATAGCATTAGTTATAGAAACACATATATGCTGATAAGAAAAATCAACAAATACAAGTCTACTGTCACCATATGATTGACAGACAAATATACAGCCTTATTAAATTGCAATTCGGTAAATTCTAAAGGGCTCTATATAAGCACATAGCATTTTTTTTTTCAGAAGTTTTTAGTTTGTGAACTTCTATCCAAAAACAAGGTCTTCACGAAATAAAAAAAACTTCTATAAAAAAAATATGCTATGTGCTTATATAGAGCCCTTTAGAATTTACAGAATTCCAATTTAATAAGGGTGATAATGGCTTACTCACACTCTCAGGAGGTGCTTCTTCTATTATCTTGGAATCTGCTGTTTGCTTCTGTTGACTATTACAGCTTGTGTGTCGTATATATATATATATTCCTGTTGTCTGACAACACAGATAAGTAGACACTACAATAATGCTCAGGAATTAAGTAACACAGGGCAAGTGAGTTGTTTGAGAGAAAATAGGTGAGAGGCATCTAAAACCGATAAAACATGTTAATAAATAGCCACTTATGGGTAAAAGGTACGCCACATGCTTGCAAATGAGATAACACAATAACAACATAAGCAGGTATCCCGGACAGGAACATAAAAGCATTTGTAGAAAAGCTTTTATATTAAGATGACTAATGAAAGATCCCATGTTAAACTTTTAGGGCCTTATTCAATTGCGATTTGGCCAATTGAATAGGGCTCTATATATATATATAAGCACAGAGCATATTTTTTTACAGAAGTTTTTAGTTAGTGAACTTCTATCCTTTAACTAAAAACTTCTGTAAAATAAATTATGCTCTTTGCTTATATTGAGTCCTATTCAATTGGCCAAATCGCAATTGAATGAGACCCTTAGTCTGCTTGCAGCTTACTTTCATTGAATTGTACTGTGAAATGTGAATCAAGATCTTATCTGAATCTACAGTGCTTTCTTCTCCTTTTAGATGTCCAATCCTTTTAGGAACAAAGACAAATGTCTGGTATTATTAAACTAAACTTAAATACTACTGTTAAAAATAAAGGCTGTAATTGTTTTGTTTTTTAAACATGTAAAAAAAATGTTTACTGATGTTGGTATTTTTTTTCTTCCTCTCTCTGTTTGGCAGAGCTAAGCAGCAGCTGTGTCTACTTGTGTCTTTCCTGCATATCGGACATTCCCTGCATCAACTACTGCTGTTGGTGTGTTTTTTTCTTCCTCTCTCTGTTTGGCAGAGCTAAGCAGCAGCTGAGCCTACTTGTGTCATTACTGCAGATCGGCCATTTGCTGCATCAACTACTGCTGTTGGTGTTTTGTTTTTTTGGTTTATTATATTCAGGACTTACCTATTTTTCATATATTCATTGTAAATCAAGACTGGGTTATTACTTGATGGATGTGGGGATAGTTATGGGATGGATGTGAATGTTCTTTCAATATAAAAAACTTTATGTGTTACACCTACCTCCGCAGCCACTAATGGCTTGCAGATATATTTGGCTTGTCATACACATCCATCCCATAACTATCCCCACATCCATCCCCCACAAACCCATCCACACATCCCCACACAAGCTCTTTACCTGTCAGAGATCTGTGACTGTCACTGATCTGTGGGATGCGCTGGTGTCGCTGCTTCCAATTATCAGGCGAGCAGATGATAGCGAGCACGGGTGGCGCGCCCAAAGGTTGTGCCACCGCCTAATGCCCTTTGTTATCTAAATGTCATTCTCAAAATACATCAAACATTATTTCACTTATATTTTCCGTGACCTCCTATATACCTCAGTGGTTTTAGTATGGCCCTTCAAAAGCTGTTTACATATTTAATCTTAATAAGGAACAGGTTTACATATAAGCATTTTTAATTGTTGTTAGTATGGCCCTTGAAGCATACCCTACAGCCAGCTGCATAAATAATGAGATGGGAGGCTTGGCCACACAGTCGATGAGCTCCTTGTAGCAGTGGCCACTATAGGGAAGGAGGCAGATAATGGTGCCTATCATGAGAGCTTCTTGTATACAGTAGATCCTCTCCTTTTACACCCAGTTATTTAATAGTGTGTGCCCTCCTGAATTTGCAACACACAATGTAAGTTTAAAAAAGATTTACATTTTTTTCTCAAAATAGTGATTTTACTGGTAATTATTAAATAAACAAATTAACCTATATTGTATGAACAGTACAATTATCCTTTAAGTTATGTTTGTTCCAGATGAATCAGTTTCTGTCACATTTGTGTAATTTCTGGCTCTGTGATACTTTTGGTTTCAGAAATGGACTACTCCATTTTCAGCAAATTTAACAGTAATTTGGGAATTAGTGTAGAGACTTATATTGGTGGAGAGAAGTGAGGTCCAGCAGAGGTGCTGCAAGGCTTACATTTCAAACCATTAAAATAAATAAAGTACTGTAGAAGGTAAAAACAGGAGGACATAAGGTATGGAAGTATTTTAGGCTATGAAGGTATGCCATCAAATCGAATCAGCAAAGGAATGCATTAAACACACAACATAGACTATATGTTGGAGAAATAGGACCTAAAGCAGACAAAGTCACAGGTGTAGGTTGACTTTCTTAATAATTGCGGGGCCACCAGTGGACCCATACAGTCTAGATAAAAGATGCCTCGATTTGTAGAGTCCAGCTTTTCATCCATTGAACTCAGATGCTTGGTATGGTAGACATATTCTCTCCCTAGTGAATTAATTTTATAGCAAGTGAAAAGAGTACGAATTATTCCGTCAAGAAGACAGACTATATGTTGATTTGTGACCCAGGATGTATGTATTATGGTAGTAGCATCTGAGATAGAGAGCATTCCAGCAGCATGTCTGGGTCATAGGTACAAGCTGACATGTTAGGCTGACAGATGAATATACAAAGCAGAGACCTTGGGGAGGCCCGAAACAAAATAGTAATTTACGGCCAGAGGTAACACAGACACAAAGCACAGGGCAATTAAGGTCACACACAGTTACAGGTTGAACAATTATTTGCAGCTATGTTGCAGGATGACATTTATTTTCTGGAGAGATACTGATTTCAAGCAGTGATGCTTGTTAGTATTATATATAACAGCAACTAATGCCCGACGCGGAGGCTGCACAGGCTCCCTGGGTCAGCACGTAGTGTCACGTGACCCAGCAGAGCCTCTGAGGCGTCCTCCAATCACGTTGCGCTGGGGGGCGGGACATCCGCCCCTTTTTGCGTGCTTCCCCAGAGCAGCAAGACCGCTATCACGAATCCCACCAACCCACCCTGTTCGTTGGTTTTTGTGTTAACTAATTTTAATATTGTAAAAACGTTGTTGTAGAAGAAAAAAAAAAAGGAGTTATGTAAAAAAATTATACATTGGAGAGAGTGATTGTAATTGTGTGGTTGGCGGGAGGTGAGTTGCCCGGCCCACTGGCCTAAGTGGGCGTGGCCCTATCTCACTGGCATGCTGAGTATAAGCACTGGGGCCCTGGGCAGGGGCCCAAGGGCGTGAGGTCACTGCTGTGGCCGGGCTCCTCCCCCTAAACTATGCTAATTTATGGCATTAATCTATATTGTTAATTTGTTATTTATTAATAAAGCTGTGGCCCGTGTTTTCTCCCACTCAGTTGTTGTGTCCAGTTATTTCCATCTAAGCCTGAATGGATCCTGCTTGGGTCATGCTCTTTGTCATGCTTTATAGAAAACATTGTATGATTATTACCACATATGAGCCATTATTGTATTATTGTTATTATTATTATTATTATTATTATTATTATTATTATTATTATTATTCAGGGATCCAAGCTACATACAAATCTGACCTAAAGAGACGTTGTCAGGAATATATCTCATCCGTGACCCAGGGATCGTCTGTATATTCTATCACGTATCAGGATTATCAAAGGAGTAAAAGCTATGACTCAAGTGAGTTTCTTTGAGAGATCATTTTCTTGTTACTTTTGGGAAATCTTTAGGTGGCATTTGGGCTCTAGACAGGGTTTTAGTCTTGTCCTTTAGCGATTTCACTAGTTATGACTGTAGCAGGAATTGAGTCCACATTAACCCACTTTGTTTAAGAGACTGGTAATGAATATATACCCATCTGGATCACATCCTTGTTGTGATGAAGGGGCTTATGTAATCAGTAAAGCTGTAAGATATACCATATAGCGTTACCCAAGATAGGCAGGTCATAGCAGAGAGGTCAGACAAAAGTGGTCCTCTGGAGAAGGAACTGGCAACTCACTCCAGTGAGAGTCGGCTACGACTGAAGGATTTAACAACAAATTAATATTTAGAATGACACTTTTCCAGACAAAATAGAGTAATGCGAGTCACTGACCACATGCTCTGTACTGTTTATTGTCTTTGTATATAAACATACATTTCGGTTTCTTTCCAAGCAATACATTGACCTCTCACTTTTAAAAATAACCTGATATACACTCATGTGTAACAACAATCATTCTAAAATGAAAAAAAATATTGAAATCTTGAAAATCACAGTCACTTATAGTTCATTGGACTTCACAATAACATGTTTTATAGTCTATGTTGTGTGTTTAATATCACCGAAAACAAATGTTTTTCTTTAAAGGCATATTTAAGTTTCCTGGATTATGAATGCATTTGGAGAATCCGTAGTGTATGAAAAAAATGTTCTGAATTAAAAATATCAAAATAAACATTATTAAACTTACCCTGAAGCTTACTAAATCTCTTGAGTTTACTAGCAGTTGATTTTGAGAGTTAACACCCCTGTAAAAACCTGCTAAAATTAGCATCAAATTAATTATCTGTTTTGACCAATCAGAGGCAGATACAGCAGCCTCTGTATCAAAGCATCATGGGATTTGTAAGCTTACTTCCCAAAACACACCCCAGTCTCCTCTCTTGAATGATGCAAGACACCAGTGCTGCTGTAGCTTTCTGCATTGTTTCTGTTGTTGGATTGAGAGTTTGTATAGGGTTAAAAACCGTACCCAAATGCAGTGTTTTTATTGGTAGGTACACTGTGTAAGAAGCTCTGGGGTGTGGAAAAATATATTTGTTAATAAAATAAATCTGTATGTTATAGAATGACTCCATGTAATGTGTGTTTCTGATATAAGCAGCATGTGTTTGATTGGAAATGTTAAAAACAGAGAAACTTAGATATACCTTTAAATTAGATATTGAAAATTACAAGTATTGATATATAAATTCATGGAACGGTTAGAATACCTTCAGTTATTTTGTATGAAGATATTTGTAAGCTTAAATCTCTTACTCTCTACATGTTCTAGTATCGAGGCAGGGCACATATTTTATGAGGTAAAGGAGTGGTGGTAAAGCCAACCGCAGGTGTGAGGTCAATGTCAGGAGCACCTGGAGGTGGTCGAAAGGTGAACTTCTGCAGTAGTTTTGTGAAGAACAGGAAGAGCTCCATTTTTGCTAAATTCTCTCCAGCACAAATCCGACGACCTGGTATAAAACAAGATGCAAGGTCAAAGCGTCTAATAATATTTAATCTAATGTCCATTCTACCCAATAACTATATTACAAGGTGATGAATATATTGGCACAGAGACAATAATGTGGGTGATTCGAAAATGAATCATAGGTTTTAAGATTACAATAAAAAGTACAGTATGAAAGGTGCAAACGCCTAAATATATTTTATTTTCAACAAAGTTCATTGTGCTGGATTTGATACAGATGCCCCCATTGCAAATTAGTTCCCCTCTCTATGTGCCAAATACCAATAAATGTTTTTATAAAACCGTATTCAGAAACTATTGTGAAAAGTAAATCAGATTCCATTTATAGCTTTCAGACATCTTAACTAATGTATATATGTTTTATAAAATATATGCAAAATATTTTTATCCTATCACATATATATTTGTGAGCAGGCCAGCAACTGCGACCCTCGCAAACTTTACGTTGTAACGCAAACAACACGACACAGCAACTGCGACCCTCGCAAACTTTACGTTGCAACGCAAACAACATACGAGACACGTTACCACTCATTACGACCTAGCAAAAATCGGACGCAACCTGCGAACAGGAAAAAATTAAAAACACAATAAATACACACAGCACATACATAAAAAGCTTACCTACAGCAAGAGGGACCATCCAGGACCTCAAAAAATGAAGTTACACCTTAATTTAACTCAAAATAAGAGTTTAGACACTCAAAAATTCTCTAAGCGAGAGAAAAAATGGCCTCCGAACAAAACGAAAACGAGGCTACAGCACTCTAAACACGCAAAACACCACAAGAAACACGCAAAACACCACAAAACACCTACGGATATTCCGATACAGGCGTATACCACACATTACCCAGCATTTTAGAACAATGCGGAAGTACACAACTACGCTAACGGTTTCGTCTCGCGCACGCACACTATTACACTGCACACATTCAGCACGCTTACACAGCAGTCCACACCAATAATGCTGCAGCAACATCAAAACAGATTGCAGCTCTTCAACACAATGCTTCAACATAGGTAAAGTATATTCATTTATTAATGTATTATATATTTCATTATTATAAACCAAACAGCATTAGCTACCTTACAATTTCATTGCCGTCATCTTTTGACGGGCAATTCTCTAGTCTCTTTTATAATGTTGAAACTATGCCCACCTAGTTATCCCATTGTTTCTACCTAATAATTATATACAGTACTTAATTACTCCCAATACAGTTTAATGCCTATTTTAGAAAGTCTATTTCACTGTTTTTTCTTTCACTCCTTGCATTGAGAGAACTCCATGACAATAAATGGATTGCAAAGAAATATGAATAGTGAATTTGAATGAGAAATCAAGTTATTGTGTATGATATCCTCCATAAAGAGGCAAAGAGATTTTTTTTTTTTTTGGTTTTGTATAGAAAAAGTTATGATGAACCACCAACTATCCTGTAAAGAAAGTGATTTTACCTCTTAAGAATAAGGGACGGGTTAGGAACAGCAACTAACTGTTATATATTGGACAATAGAAGTCCAGTCGCATTGGGCATTTTGAAGGATAAAGAAGACCTCATGGAGACATAGAGAAAATTCAAGAGTCTGACAAGGTAGTGTTTGTATGGGACACGTTTACATCCACTGACGGTCACTATACATGTAAAGTATGTCCTTACATGGTAATACATGTAAAATAATGGAGAATATATCTAAAACTAGACTGTGCTACCATTCACATGAAATGTAAAATACTCATCTTTACAATCTCTATGTAAGCACTGAAACCAAGAGAAACCAAATAAACTTTGCCTTGAACAGGGTATAAGGGAAGGTCATCCCAATTCACAGGTCATAGCTATATATACAATAAGAAGCCATATTGCCACTAAGAACTGTCTGTTTTCTCTGTGGAACATGAGTAATTTCTTTGTATCTTAAGAATATCAGTGTTAAAGGACCACCTAGAAATGATTTATTTTTAATCATATGATTTTTTAACGTTAGAAGCCTATCCATTGATGTTTATATATTTTTAAGTTTAGTTTCAAGCCTTGCTTAAATACAAATGGCAGTGTTACCTTTCGTTCACTTTTATAGTTTTGTTAGATTAAATTACCTGCTGAAAAAGGCATGAATGCATCATTTTTTTTAAAACGTCCTTCAGCGTCAAGAAAGTGTTGAGGGCAAAACTCATCTGGTTTCTCAAAATAAGTCTTGTCTTGCAGTACAGATGCCAACATCGGCACAATGTATGTCCCCTAGAAAAGATAGACATTTTTGTGAGCAACACATCACATCGCATTGTGGTCTTGGCTGCTCACTTTGGTAATAGCAAGCTTCTTCTCACTCCACTTAAAGGGCCAGTTAATTCAGCACAACTTGGAGCACACCACTGTAATGAACTCCTGAAACATGTTGAAATAACTTTTGAATTTTTGAAATAGGTGCCTTTTTCACAGAAAAAACACGGGATGGAGAGGGGGGAAGAGACACAGGGGAGGGGGCAGGGGGAGACACAGGAGGGAGAGGGGGAGAGACACAGGAGGGAGAGGGGGAGGAAAGAAACAGAGGGGGAAAGAGACACAGGGGAGGGAAGAGACACAGGGGAGGGAGAGGGGGAGGAAAGGGACACATGGGAGAAGGAGGGGAGGAAGAGACAAAGGGGAAGACGAGAAGCCACACATCAAATATTATCCCGTCAATTTTGATGGGCAAGTTACTAGTTTATATATATATTTTTAATTCAATTTAGTTCTAGACTATAAACACAAATACAGGAAATATGCATGAACATATAGTAAAAAGATTTTTTTAGGAATCACTTGATCTTTTATCATAAAAAGATACAAAAGATTTTAAAACTGTAAATGTTTGTTACAAACCTTTGGCAGGAAATAACCTCTGAATGTGACATCTTTAGATGTCGCATGTGGAACGTTCAATGGAACAATGTTAGCAAATCTTTGAACTTCATGAACAACGGCATCAGTATACGGCATATTTTTCCGGTGTTCTGTATGAGGCTGAGCTGACCCGATTACTTTCTCAATTTCATTTTGTACATTTTCTGTAATTAACATAAGGTGGAAACATACAGACTCATGTATAATAAGCTAAACATATAATACCTCATTTAATGCAGAATTGATTTCATGGTTCTCCGGTTGTGCTGATCCAAAAATGCCCTCCAGGATCTTGCAGAGCCCCAGAAATGTTTTTTTTTTTTTATATTTAAAAGTAGCTTTATGAGTTTTTCTTGCTTAAATATGCTATTATACTCTAAGTTTTCAAACATATTTTTTTCAGTGGTACTTTAATCAAATTACCTGCTCTGATCCATACAAATTAACATTTTATGGTTAGACAAAGAAATCGAAAAATATGGTACATAGGATTTGATATAAAACATTTAAAAAATAGAATATAAATAATTGAACTATACAAATGAATGTCTTACTTTGTATTTCTGGGTATTTCATCATCAACAGAAGGCCCCATCGAAGTGTGGTGGATGTTGTCTCCATTCCAGCAGCAAATAAATTGCTCACAAGCATTAATAGATTATTATTGTGGAAATAGACCTCTGGGTTTGGCTTTTCCTGAAATTTGAGCAAATCTATATTTTAGTAAAATAAACACCATTATCTCTGTATGCAAATACTTGGTGCAGAGTGAGATAAATTTCTGTGGTGGCCAAAAACCACCTACACTTGTGTAAACATGCAGCTATAGCTTCTGCACTATATTAGTCAAGAAAATATTGAGTCACATAGAGAGAAGTGCTTATTTTAAGAACCATTTTATTGTTGATGCTCTTTAAAAGGAAACTTGGACAATGATTGGATTGAAGGCTATTAACACTTGGAAGTTACAAAATACTACAGTACCTCTTGTTGCTTTATAAGGAAGGCATCAATAAGATTTCTCTGGTCATTTATGTCCAGTTGATTCTTTTGCTTTGTAAAAGTCTCTCTAAGAAAACCCCGAAATTCATCTATATTTTCGTGAACTTTTTTCAATATTTTCCGACTTCCAGGTACCCAGTTCATCACAGATGGCAATACGCTGTGCAGCTTAAAAATAATTAAAAAGTATGTTATTAAAGTGTTATGAAACATGTAAAATCTAAACATTGTTGGACTGATATTTTAAGGTAAGAGGTTACATCTAAGCAAATCTGTCCCATATGATAAAATAGAAACTGGATAGATTTACATTTAATAAATACAGTATATGTTAAACATCCTATTCCAAAATCATAGATGCTTGAGAGTCACTACACTAGTAAAAGAGGCCTAGATTAGCTGCACATAGGATGGTCTACTCAGTATATTTGCCAGTGAGGGTTGTTCTAGCAGCAGCAGCTTTCACTCCTCACACACAGGTACGTTTGGCTGAACCCGGGGAATGTAATGCCAACACTGCCCTGGCTCAGTCACTCATGCCGGTCTGCTTCTAAGTAACATTGCATTGCAGAGACGTACAGTGGATGAAATCTAGGTGCCTGTAAGTATTTTGTGGCATGACAACCTGGCTCCTGTTGAGCCCTGACAGTTTTAATTTGCAAATTGTTTTCTGGTTGCTTGAGAGTTCTGATTGCTTGAGTTCTGGTTAACTGTCTACTGTAAATTGTGTGCATATTACACTGAGCAAGCAGCCTCCGATAATGAAGATTTCAGGTTTAGTGAAGGATAATACCCTATTATGAATCTAAATGCAATTAATGTACCTGTATCATTGGACTTCCCATTAATCTTGTGTTTTCATTAATTATGGCTAATAGCCTTAGGAACACTGGATCTTCATAATCAAAGCGATGACCAAGTAATATGGACACGATAATGTTGGCCACAGCAGCATTTATATTTATTATGTTTTCAAATGGCTTTCCTGGAATTAAAGCAAATGGAAAAAAATAACATTCATGTTTTAGTTCATGTAGTTTCTCACTCAATGTTCTTATTTAAAAAAAAATGCAACATTTTCAGTCAATTGATGGATTTCATGTAGTATGATATAAAAATTTAGAGCCACATTCAATTGAGCGATTTGGAGATCCGGTAGCCCGTAAGTGAGGTTGCAAGTTATTTTGCTATTCAATTAGGCCCTCATTCTATTATCGGCCCTAAGAAATGCGGGGCCGCAAGGACCGGCCGCAGGCTATTTGCCTATTCTATTCCCTTCCGGCCGGGGACTCCGGCAGGCTTGCGGCCGGCGCCTTGTTATCCCTTGCGGCCGCACGCGCCGGAGGCAAGCCTTTGATCTTAAAGAGTTTCGGCCGCAAGCAAATCCCAGTTGCTATTCAATTGCTCCGGGAACCCTCTCTGCAAGGCTAAAACCGAGCCGCAGCTTACTTGCAGCAAAAAGGTCCCGCAGGCACACAATTAAGCACATAATATAGACATAATAAAGCCATCCTGCACTCTGAGGAGACGATAAAGTGATTGTATGTGTTAGCATTCATAGCACAACATTCCCCTACACTCAAATCCGTAAATAATTTAATTTTTTTAATTTATGTCAAATATCCGTGGAAAAAGTCCAGAGGGCTTGGAGCACCTCAGACCCGCCCACGCTGCGGCCGGAACATAAACAGTTAATGAAATCTCGGATTTGGGCTGATGTGCAAGCTTGAGAGGGGGTTGCTATTAATCGTCATTTCCCCCATTATGATCCCTAGCATTTACAGAGCTTTACAGTGCCGTCTTGAATTTATATTTGCTTTTAAAGATTTCTGAGCTTACGGCCGGTTGCAAGATATGCGGCCGGCCGTAAGGGGATATCCTTGCGGCGCCGTCTATTTGAATTGCAAGGTAACGGGAGCCTCGCAAGGAATCGCAGCTTTGCGGCCGATTTACGGCCGATAATAGAATGAGAGCCTTGGTGTCTATTTGCGGTCTAAGAACGACTTCCGAGTTACGTGCTTGAAAAAATATCGATGGTTAAATTCAAAAGTTACAGCCTCCAGAAGCCTTTGATCTTAAGCAAGGCTAAAATTATAAATCTCTATTCAATTGCTCAATTTCCCCAAGCCCGCAAATGTATTCACACCCGTAAATGGCAAATGAAGGAGAAAATCCTACGAGTGCTAGAGAGGACCCGCAAGGGGGTTAAACACCTATTCGTAGCACTGTAAATGCAACTAAAAAAATCAATCCTGCACTGTAAATATTGGGGAAAGTGATGACAGACATTAGAATAAATTGCACAACAGTCTGAAGCTCGCAAATCGGCAAGAAATCAGATTTATTTCAGGGTTAAATTGATCTTGGGTATCATTGAGTTAATACATATCAGGCCACCCATATGGACTAGAACAGTATTGGCATTAATTTTCATAATACTTTGTTTGGTTTGCGAGTCTGATCGCATATCGGACCCACAAACTTAATTGAATTGTAAACTCCATGTTTTACTGCCGTTATACTGACAGTGTCATTCATATTGGCTGATTTGAAATGGGAGGTTAAGGGCTTGCTAATTGATTATGTTCTCGCCATGAAGTGCACCGAACCAGTGCATGGTACACGGTCTTGGCTTGGGGCTCGTAACTTGTGGCCCTGAGCAATTGAATAGCATCCCAATCAGAGACCAACGGGAGCCCACAACTCACTTGCAGACATTCGTCTGTCTGCGATCGATTTGCGAGTCTCAAATTGAATGGAGCCCATATTGTTTAGTTAAAATTGCTATATTTTATCCCTCTGGCATAAACACTTATTGGCTGCTCATGGAAAGATTTAATGGCTCAAGTTTTTGTGATCGGTGTCAGAGAACTAAAAATAAATATCAAAAGCATTTATTCTGCTCAAAAACATGTTTTACAAGGATAAATGCTGACATGGGTAATTTGTTCTTTACAATTAAAAGTATAGATTCACTAATTGTCTTCATGTTTTATTTTTGTAATTTGTGAGAGCTGAGCTTAATTTTTAAAATGCATGTGATATCCTTGAAATGTTTGTGGCACTCTAATTAATAAACTACGGTGATGCATTAGGATGCATAAAAAAAAACATCTCTTATTGTAACTGAGACATAAAGCTAAATAAAGAGTATATATAGGTAATATTTTGCTCTTAATGCAAAGTCTGCATAAGAGAGACACATAGAATTATATTATATAGAATAAAAAAATACATTTTTTAAGAACTACACTTAAAAATAGGTAACATGTTTTTGAATCTATAATTTTAGGCCTCCATTCAATGGCTCCCATCATTATTATTATTATTATTATATTTATTTTTATCGCGCCAACATATTCCGTAGCGCTGTACAGGGGTTTAGTACATGGAAAAAAACAAACATAACACCTTATAAAGAGTGGAGGGCCCTGTTTTTG
Organism: Discoglossus pictus; assembly: GCA_027410445.1. NCBI lineage: Eukaryota > Metazoa > Chordata > Amphibia > Anura > Alytidae > Discoglossus > Discoglossus pictus. The sequence continues at coordinate 421,894,482 of CM050165.1, forward strand.
AGCATATAATCAAATGCACATAGTGCTTGTTTCCAAGACACGGAGACACAATTGAAAACTTGCAAACTTACAATCTAAGGGTTTAGGTGTGATACAAGAGGGTGACAAATACAAAATGGCAACGTGAATGCAATTTGTTTAGTCAATTGGAGGTGTCTGTGTGTTGTACTGTAGATTGTGGGTGTTATTAAGCTGTGGAGTGTGCAGTTGTAATTATAAAGCCTGGAGGTGATATGATTTTTTAAACAGGTGTGTTTTTAGTATTTTTTAAAAGGTTTTGAGGCAGGAAGATAATCTAAAGGAGCGAGGCACGGAGTTCCAAATAGTAGGGGCAGCACGAGAAAAGTCTTGAAGACAGGAGTGAGAGGAGGTGATGAGAGAGGAGGAAAGAAGAAGGTCATTAGCAGAACGAAGGGGGCAGTGGGCAGAGTATTTTGAAACAAGAGCAGAGATATAAGGGGGTGCCCAGTTGTTGAGGGCCTTATATGTTAGGGTCATGATTTTATATGTGATTCGGGAAGCTATGGGAAGCCAGTGGAGTGATTGACAGAGAGGAGCTGCAGACACTGAGCGTTTGGTATTAAGGATGAGTCTAGCGGAGTCGTTCATTATGGACTGGAGGGGAGACAGACGAGAGATGGGGAGGCCAGCAAGAAGGGAATTGCAGTAGTTGAGTCGAGATATGATGAGAGAGTGTATTAGAATTTTAGCTGTGTCTTGTGTAAGATAATGACGAATTTTGGAAATGTTTTTTAGGTGAAACTGACAAGATTTTGTTATCGATTGGATGTGAGGAATAAAAGAGAGGGCGGGATCCAGTAGAACCCCAAGACAACGGGCCTGGGAGGTGGGAGTGATGATGGTGTTGTCAATAGAGATGTCGCGAATAGTTCGCCGGCGGACTGTTCCCGGCGAACATAGCATGTTCGCGTTTGCGGCGAACTGCGAACAAATGCGATGTTCGATCCGCCCTCTATACTTTATCATTGAGCAAACTTTGACCCTGCAACTCACAGTCAGCAGACACATTCCAGCCAATCAGCATCATACCCTGCCTTCCAGACCCTTCTACCTCATGAACAGCAGCCATTTTGGAATCATAACTAACTTGCAGTCTTACTGAGAGGAGGGAGAGTGTAGGTGATACTGCATCAATAGGGAAAACCATAGCTAGGCTACTTTACACAGTGTGCAATACAGTCCTGAAGGACTCTTTTGATCTCTGCTGCAAGGACACCCCTGTGTCTCTTCCCCCCCCCCCTTATCATCATCCTCCCCTCACCTTAGCACCCAACCCTAACACCCCTCACACTTATCCATAACACCCATCAACCTAACACCTAACCCTAACATCCCTTACCCTAACACCCATCACACTTATCCCTAACACCCCTTACCCTAACCCTAACACCCCTCACACTTATCCATAACACCCATCAACCTAACACCTAACCCTTACACCCCTCACACTTATCCCAAAGACCTAACACCCCTCACACTTATTCCTAACATGCCTCACCCTAACACCCCTTACACTTATCCCTAACACCCCTCACCCTAACACCCCTCACACTTATCCCTGTGTCTCTTCCCCCCTTATCATCATCCTCCCCCCTCCCTCATCATCCTCCTGTGTCTCTTTCCCCCTCCCTCATCATCCTACCCCCTCCCTCATAATTCTCCCCTGTGTCTCTTTCCCCCTTATCATCATCCTCCCCTCACCTTAGCACCCAACCCTAACACCCCTCACACTTATCCCTAACACCTAACCCTAACATCCCTCACCCTAACACCCCCACACTTATCCCTAACACCCCTCACCCTAACACCTAACCCTAATACCCCCTTACACTTATCCCTAACAGCCCTTACCCTAACACCTAACCCTAACATCCCTCACCCAAACATCCCCCACACTTATCCCTAACATCCCTCACCCTAACACCTATACCTAATACCCCCTTACACTTATCCCTAACAGCCCTTACCCTAACACCTAACCCTAACATCCCTTACCCTAACACCCATCACACTTATCCCTAACACCCCTCACCCTAACACCTAACCCTAACACCCCTCACACTTATCCCTAACACCCCTTACCCTAACCCTAACACCCCTCACACTTATCCATAACACCCATCAACCTAACACCTAACCCTAACATTCTCACACTTATCCCTAAGACCTAACACCCCTCACACTTATTCCTAACATGCCTCACCCTAACACCCCTCACCCTAACACCCCTCACACTTATCCCTGTGTCTCTTCCTCCCCTAATCATCATCCTCCCCCTCCCTCATCATCCTCCCGTGTCTCTTTCCCCCTCTCTCATCATCCTCCCCCCTCCCTCATCATCCTCCCCTGTGTCTCTTTCCCCCTTATCATCATCCTCCCCTCACCTTAGCACCCAATCCTAACACCCCTCACACTTATCCCTAACACCTAACCCTAACATCCCTCACCCTAACACCCCCCACACTTATCCCTAACACCCCTCGCCCTAACACCTAACCCTAATACCCCCTTACACTTATCCCTAACAGCCCTTACCCTAACACCTAACCCTAACCCTTACCCTAACACCCATCACACTTATCCCTAACACCCCTCACCCTAACCCTAACACCCCTCACACTTATCCATAACACACATTAACTTAACACCTAACCCTAACATTCTCACACTTCTCCCTAAGACCTAACACCCCTCACACTTATTCCTAACATGCCTCACCCTAACACCCCTTACACTTATCCCTAACACCCCTCACCCTAACACCCCTCACACTTAGTCCTAACACCCCTCACCCTAACACCTAACCCCCTCACCCTAATCCCTAACACTTCTTACCCTAACACCCCTCACACGTATCCCTGTGTCTCTTCCCCCCCCTTATCATCAAGGGAGGGGTGAGGATGATGAGGGAGGGGGGAAGAGACACAGGGGAGGATGATGAGGGAGGGGGAAACAGACACAGGGGAGGATGATGAGGGAGGGGGTAAAGAGATACAGGGGAGGGTGATGAGGAAGGGGGGAAAGAGACACAGGGGAGGATGATGAGGGAGGGGGGGAGAGACACAGGGGAAGATGATGAGGGAGGGGGAAAAGAGACACAGGGGAGGATGATGAGGGAGGGGGTAAAGAGATACAGGGGAGGATGATGAGGGAGGTGGGAGGATGATGAGGGAGGGGGGATGAGACACAGAGGAGGGTGATGAGGAAGGGGGGAAAGAGACACAGGGGAGGATGATGAGGGAGGGGGTAAAGAGATACAGGGGAGGATGATGATGGAGGGGGATGTTAGGTTATTTATGCCCTTTATGGATTAAAACCAGACTCTGCATCAACTATGTAATTTTCCGTGGGAGTTTTGCCATGGATCCCCCTCCGGCATGCCACAGTCCAGGTGTTAGTCCCGTTGAAACAACTTTCCCATCACTATTGTGGCCAGAAAGAGTCCCTGTGGGTTTTAAAATCCGCCTGCCCATTGAAGTCTATGGCGGTTCGCCGTATTTGCCGGTTCACAAACATTTGCGGCGGTTCGCGTTCGCGGGTTCGCGAACATTTGCGGCGGGTCGCGTTCGCGGTTCACGAACCAAAAATGTTATGTTCACGACATCACTAGTTGTCAACAGTGAGAGATATTTGGGGAGTGGAAACTGTAGTAGAGGGTGGAAAGATTAGGAGTTCATTCTTAGACATGTTAAGTTTGAGTTGACGGGTAGACATCCAGGAGGATATGCTAGAGAGGCAGATGGAAACATGAGCTAGAAGAGAGGGGGCTAGATCGGATGCAGAGAGGTAGATTTGAGTATCATCTGCATAGAGATGATACTGAAATCCAAATAATTTTATGAGGGTGCCAAGGGAGGAGGTGTAGATGGAGAAGAGGAGGGGGCCTAGGACAGAACCTTGGGGAACGCCAACAGACAGAGGGAGAGGTGAAGAAGAGGTGCCAGAGAAGGAGACGCTAAATGTACGATCTTTTAGATAGGATGTGAACCATGAAAGAGCTGTGCCCTGGATGCCATATGAGCGGAGAGTTTGGATTAGAAGAGGTTGGTCAACTGTGTGAAAGGCAGCAGAGAGATCCAGGAGAATTAGAATGGAGAAGTGACCCTTTGATTTGGCAGTTAGCAAGTCATTGGTGACTTTTGTGAGGGCTGTTTCTGTTGAGTGTTGGGCACGTAAACCAGATTGGAAGGGGTCAAGAAGGGAATTGGAAGAAATAAATTGAGTGAGGCGATTGTAAACAAGCCGCTCAAGCAGTTTAGAAGCCATGGGAAGTAGTGAGATAGGGCGGTAGTTGGAGGCAGAAGCTGGGTCATATGAGGGCTTTTTGAGAATGGGTGTAATTATGGCGTGTTTTAAGGAGGATGGAAACCTGCCAGTGTTTAGGGAGAGGTTGAATAGATGTGTGAGAGCTGGGATAAGTGCGGTGGATAGGGGAGGGATTAGCTGTGAAGGAATAAGATCATGTGGACATGTTGTAAGGTGAGAGGTTAATAATAACATAGATATTTCATCCTCGGTTACAGGGTCAAAGGAATCCATAGTGGAGGAGGGATTGGGGAAGGGTAAGGGTTGGGTGTTGTCGGCTTGTGGTAAGGATGGTGGGATAGGGCCAAGCTGGGAAGGAAGCTCATTTCGTATAGTTTCAATTTTAGTTTTAAAGTGGCTGGCAAAGTCATCAGCAGTTAGACAGGAAGGGGCAGGAGATGTGGGTGGGCAAAGGAGGGTGTTGAATGTAGCAAATAAACGTTTGGGGTTGGAGGACAGGTTTGATATTAGTGATGAGAAGTAGTGTTGTTTGGCAAGATTGAGGGCAGACAAGTAGGAGCGCAAGGTAAACTTGTAGTGGAGAAAGTCTGCTGAAGTGCGGAATTTCCTCCATAGTCGTTCTGCAGTGCGTGAGCATCTCTGTAGATAGCGTGTTTGTGTAGTGTGCCATGGTTGTGGATGAGAGCGAGTGTGTTTGCTTGTGATTATGGGGGCAAGAGAGTCAAGGGTGGAGGTTAGAGTAGCATTGTACTGTGAAGTGGCGATGTCAGGGCAGGCAAGGGTGGTGAGGGGGCTGAGAAGGGGTGTTAGTACATTTGACAATTGTTGTGGGTTGAGTGCTTGCAGGTTTCTGCGTGTTCTGGTGGCAGGATTTGAAGAAGGGTGGTAAGCGGAAGATGAGGTGAAGTTGCAAGTTAGCAGGTGGTGGTCAGATAGGGGAAGTGGGGAACTGTCAAGTTTGGAGATAGTGCAGAGATTAGTAAAAATAAGGTCAATGGAGTGTCCACCACTGTGAGTTGCGGAATCTGTCCGTTGTGAGAGGCCAAGGGAAGAGGTAAGTGCAAGTTACATTTGTTCACGCCCGGAAATGCTACGTTGCGAAGCATGGTTTATGGATTTGGATTGTGGCCATGCCGTTGCGGCCTTTTCTAATTTTATTGCTCTGTAACTACTGGAAATTTCAAGCCAATTAATAGGGCTCCATGTCTCCCATAAGAAAATAACTGAGGCCTCCATTCCATGGCTCCCATAAGAAAATAACTGAGGCCTCCATTCCATGGCTCCCATAAGAAAATATCTGAGGCCTCCTTTCTATGGCTCTCATAAGAAAAGAACTGAGGCCTCCATTCCATGGCTCCCATAAGAAAATAACCGAGGCCTCCATTCCATGGCTCCCATAAGAAAAGAACTGAGGCCTCCATTCCATATCTCTAATAAGATATGAACCAAGGCTGCTGCTCCATGTCTCCCATAAGAAAAGAACCGAGGCCTCCATCTCATTAAAGAAATGGGAAGCCCACAGTAAAGAATAATGCTATTAAGAAGTGAACACTTTAAAGTCTATATATTTTTGGGAGTTTTTTAAAACATTCTGTCCCTTATTATTATTGGTAGTAGTAGTTATTCGGCATATCATATAGAAAAAATATCATATAGAAAAAAATTGACCACAGTGTTTTTTAAGCCAAAGCTTTTTCAGTAGACAGAATGGGCAGAATACCTTGGTTCAGCTTTCAAAACTATGTAACCACTAACCTTTATAGGATTCAAACTTCTGTACTAATGATTCACTTTCTTCATTAATTTTGTCTTCCAGGGTTTTCTTTCCCATTCCAAAATCTCGTAAAGTAGAAAGAGTAAATCTTCTCATGACCTTCCAGTTCTCCCCATTGGAGAAAATAACACCTAATAAGAAAGACAATGGCAGTATAATAGACCAATGATATATCTTCATATCTCCCCATTAGAAAAAAATAATACCTGGGTAAAAAATGAAAAAATAATGCCTTAACTAAATCCTTTAGAGCAATTTTTGGCATTTTATGGTTTAGTTTGATGTTTTAATTACGTTTAATGCATTAATTTGATCATTGACTTACTTCTAACAGACCCACCAAGTAACAGTATCTCATCTTCTGGAACATCACATTTTCTTTCTGTACACTCTCCAGCAAGTTGCCACTTTGCATAGCTATGACCTAGATAGGATTGACACTACCAGAAGAAGACAGACTAAACTGACAGGGTTGTTTGTGGGCCTCTTGATGAGGATCAACTGATTACATTCATTTATTTAAAACAACTGCTTTTTATTTGGTCTATGTATGTTGATGGGTAACTGAACACAACATTAATTTAATCAGTGATGTCAGTGGTATTATATTTATAGATACATAACACCTCTGACTGGCTGTTGTAACCAAGGATTAATGTAAGCAAACCTGAGAATGCAAGATGGAATATAGATGTCTTGGCCTAACAGGTTTCATGGAAGCATAAACGTATTACATTATTTATTATTTGAATAAACTGCTAAAATTAAATACATCATCAATCTTATTTCCAGGGATTTTCAGTATAATCCTCTATCATATACTCTTTAGTATTGCATGCTACCAGCCCCAAAATAAAGTACAGTGTTTGCTCTAAACTTTACTCTTTATAAAGGTGGTACAGTATTAATATAAATGGATATTTAGCATTCACAACCATATTTAATTTGTTTATCTGTGTTAAATATATTAAGTTGTCTCTAAATATGATATAATTTTAATTTAAATTATAATATAAGTGCTTGATTACATGGCTCCTGTAAGAACTCCAGTAAGTAAAGGGAGCTAAGGAGCTATCCAATTCCACCCACAGCAAAGGCTTACAAGTAAACCCTTGCAATCAATCACTACCTATGACATTGTCCCTGGCGCTACAGGAGATTTAACCTAAAGCGCTGTTACGTGGCTCCTTTGATCGATCCATCCTAATCATATGCATTTTTATTTTTTATTTTGATGGGCTTGTCATGGCCCAAAGAGGATCAGAAGAGGACCCATAGTAAGGAAGTTGATGTTAGGTGCCATGTGGTCCATAAGTACCCCCATACATATAGACTAGTATACAATGGGTTTCCATAGGGACCCCAATGGTTATAGGATGTAATAACAAGGGCCCCAACCGCAAAACACAAAAGGGGGGAGGAGTGGGTCCGGATGCCCCTACTGATGTTGAAAGGATTGCCCTTGGGTATCTTCAGGTTTATATGGGGTAATGAATGTTTAGAGGGGTCCCAGCGGATTACTTCCCTGCAATGAAAAGTTTATATAGATGGATAGATATATGGGAATATGGAAGTATGTTAGAGGTAGTGCAGTATCCTCACATTGGGTAACGGGTAACGTTCTGTAGAGTTTTTATGGAGACTGATGAATTTTAGATTCTGAGTCTCCTACTTTTGGCAGGCTGTGAGCACACGTTAGAGCTAGAGAGCTACAAGTAAGCCCCTGAGTACAAGTTAGTGAATCTTAAGGAATTTTGTTTTGCAGGAGCCATGTAATAGCTCTGCAAATTTGATTATAATAACACACTTACAGGAGTTATTACAGAGGCCATGTAATCAAGACACAAGTTGTATACCACACCTTTTGTAGTAAAATTATTTTGGGGGCAATTGCAGTACATCAATAAGCCTACATAGAATTGTCCTTTTATCTGTCATTTACTTACATTTTAATTTCATTTTGTGTATATATTGGTGCTGAGATTTTTTTCTTGAATATATCACTTATTCAGTATCTCTAGGATCTGTTAGTTGTTTAAAAGACTAATAAAAGTATATTTTACTTACGTTGAGTGCTACACATTTTACATGTATGTTTAAATGAAATCTTTAAATCTTTATGCCCTTTAAAATGTTACATACCTTGAATTATGCCTGTTATTTACTTTCTTTAAAACAAAAAATTGCTAAAAAATGTCTGTACTCAAGTACACTTTACATAACTTGCTTTTGAAGTTGTTAAATGTGTGTTAACTCCAACTGTTTGGAAAAGGTTCTACAATACTCCTTCCAGGTGCAATTAAAATAAATGTCAAAGTTTGAATCTCAGAGACTGCAGTTTCGTGAATCTAAGAGTTATTGCACTGTGTGGGCCTCATTCATTTGGGATTCGGCTAATTGAATAGGGCTCTCTATAATGCACAGAGCATATTTTTTTACAGAAGTTTTTAGTTAGTGAACTTCTATCCAAAAGCAAGTTCTTCACTAACTAAAAACTTCTGTAAAAAAAATATGTTATGTGCTTATATAGAGCCCTATTCAATTAGCCAAATCCCAATTGAATGGGGCCCTAGGAATGGGTTCTGGAGCCGGTAAGCTAATTTAACACTTAAAATCATTCTAAATATTTCCACATATTCTATTAGCTACTCGCATTCCGATTACGAATTACCCGCCTACAATCACTTCGGTCCAGCCACAGAGGCGAATTTCCGCTTACAACTCCGTTGGTTTTAGCACAGCTCGAATATTACAAGCACTAAATAATTAAAGTTACACAAAATGGATATACTATTTGACCTGTAGCTCTAGCTTGAAAATAAAGTCTGACCCCAACTGAAAAAAGTATCAATATTCTGTCAAAAATATTACGAGTACTAAATAGGACTCGCAGGGGCTTTTTCAAATACTTATTTTAGCTGTAGCAGCAATTAAACACACAGTACTGTACTTTAAAAGCATGGAAAGGCATGGAAACCCACAAATATGTAATTAAAAATATTATTTTTAAATGTTGTTTCTGAGTAATATCGATCCCAGGGAGTTAATACATATCATGAAACCCACATGGACTAAAACAGATGATCTAATGCATTTTATAGATTGCTTAATTGCGAGCCCCATCTGCAAATATTACTTATTGGAACTAATTAATTGGTAGCCTCTGATTGCAGATTACTTCTAACTTCCATGTTTTACTGATGTCATCATGATAGTCTCATTTACTATTGGCTGTGTCTAAGAAGTAAATTACGTGTTTGCTTAAATATGGTCAGATCATATGATCACGCCCCCTGAAATTAACTACTTAAGAAGTCAGGGTTCACAAGTTTAGGCTTAAAGAGGTAAAATGCTCGCTTGAGTCAATAGAATACATCTAAACATGTAGAAAAAAACACCCACAGCCAAAATTTGCAAGCTTATAATAGAATACAGCTCATAGTCTGATATGGATTCCATGTTAAGTGAAGTAGAGGCAAATAAGGTGATATGTTTTGAGCCTCATTTGCAAATCACTACCCAGATTTCTAATTAGTATTGGAACCACTATTCAATGAAAAATGATTTGGGAACAATAGGGCTCCTGGTCTGGTTGAGACATGTAAGTACTCAGAATTGTCTATTCTTCCTAGCTTCAATTTCTATTGAGGGAGATTTTTTTGCATGAAATGTAGTTTAAATTGTTATATTATCCTTTTTTTATGGAACATTTGCATTAGGCAAATTGATTTAAAAAGGTTGTTACCATGTCCCTTTGCTATATCTTTCATAATAGGAATATTTGGTCTGTCAGTGAAATCATCAGCATGGTTCACAAGAGCATCTTTCACAGTCTCGTATCCGCTAAGTACCACCATCTTTTGAGTCCCCATCTGGATGCTGAATACTGAGCCATACTTTTCTGCCAGCTGAAACATAGAGAATACAATGTCAAATTAACTATTTTGGTCTTAATTTGTTTGTACAATATGTTTATAAGTGGACACAAAATCTCTATATTTATAGAATGCTCTTTTGAGAACTATAATTAATAACTAGTAAAATATCATTAAATTATGTGAGAGAGACTTGGGAATTGAAACTAAACTGGCACTCCGTGTATATGGTGCGCGTGTATTGCGCGCCAACTTAATCACGCTGAAATTTGCGCGCCATCAAGAGAGAGCTGCCTTCGATCCAGAAGCTGCTGTTGGTGTAGAGGGAGTTAGAGTCAAATGGAAGATGGGTCAAAGCTTACAATCTATGTTGGTGTAGACTTTCAATGAGATTCTTATGTACACAAATACATTGGAGTGCTCCAGTGGAGGTCCCATATCAGATGCAGTAACTCTGCCATCCTACTCATTGGGTACAAGCTTCACTCATTGACTGGCATCACTCTCATACACCCCTCTCCTCCTCTCTCATTACGCTCTCCCTTTTTCTCTCTATTTGCTTTCGCACTCCCTCTCCCTTTCTCTCACCCCCTGGCACGCGCATTTGCCGGCTTGTGGGGTTTTTGGCGCGCTTTTGAGGGCGCGCATTTGCAGTGCGCCCAATAGATGGGACACCAACTAAACTAGTTTACTGTGTTTATTACTCATACAAATGCAGAACTGATGTGCATGTTTTTTAATTTACAGAATTTCCCAATTAACTAATTTTAATTTCACACTGAGATGAATGCCTCTGAAGGAGCCGCTATGGCTAAATGAGTTAGATGTTTCTAATCCAGGCTTATGTTACCTGGAATAGGGTTAAAGGTGTGACAAGCTGGCTGAATTCGATGCCAATGGAAACCCGCTACCAGCCGAGTGGAAAATTAGCTATAGGTCACTACATCACATATAATAGTTGTCAAACTACAAACGTTGTCATCGCGAGCTCGCAAGAACTGCATCCCTCGCAAAGCGAGGGTCTGCATTTGCGGAGGGGGAGGCTCAAAGGTGCCTCACACGTGGTTAAAAACACACACACACAGACGACCTTGGAACCAACCTTAACGGCACAAACACCCACACGCACGACTTAGAAAAAAACATTACCACTTCAGAAAAATACGACCATAACGGCCAAACCGCGCGCACCTAAAAACAGTCAAAACACACCAAATACTTGCTAAAAATACATAAAAAGCTTACCCATAGCAAGGGGGGGCACCCAGGCCCTCTGAAAGTGAAGTTACACCTCCATTTAAGTACAAATTCCAGAGTTCAGACACACGAAAATCTCCTAAGCGAGAGAAAAATGGCCACCGAAAAAAATGAAAACGAGGCTCAAAGCCCAGGACTGCCCAGCCACGTACAACTTAGCCAAGAAGGGATCCGAGATAAGCTCGAAAACCTGCATTAACCAAACGGGATCCGAGATAAGCTCGGAGACGTGCATTAACCCCACATTAACCATCGCAGTGGGGGTCCCGATTGCACCGTTATAAAAATAAATAAAAATTACACTATCATGCATGGGGCTCTATACAGAGCCCCATCAACCATTAATTAACCCTGTCACTCATGGGGGTCATTATAGACCCCCATAAGTCCTTCATTAACCCTGTCACTCAGGGCGTCAATACAGACCCCCATAAACACTTCATTAATACCCTCACTCATGGGGGTCAATATAGATCCCCATAAGTCCTTCATTAACCCTGTCACTCATGGGGGTCAATATAGACAATGAGACATGAAAATGATAACAGAATGGGATAGTCAAGAGCAGTGGCGGAGCTAGAGAATGGAGGGCCCTGGGGGGGGTTGTAAAAAAGGATTTGCCCTTGGTCCCGCTGGAACCAATCCACTCAGTGCTGCTGCCCAAACCCCTTTCTTTAACTGCTCTCATCCCAAAGGCCCCTCCGATAACATATTGCTGCTCAACCCCAAGACTACATTTCCAATATATATATATATATATATATATATATATATATATATATATATATATAAACATCACATGTCGCCAACTCCTCGTAGCATCCAATCCTTGTCAGCAGCTATCCCTCTCAGCATCCATCCCCACACAGCACTCAACCCCTCTCAGCACCCACCGCACATAGCACCCTTCCCTATCTCCGTTCTTCCTCCCTCACAGAACCCATTCCCCTTGCTGCGACACTACACTACAGAAAAATATTTTAGGCTATAAATTACACAGCATTGGGCTCCTCTCAGAGGAGGGCCCTGGTGCACTGCACCACTTGCACCCCTGGTAATTGGGATCTAAAGGGAACCTTTCATGCCAAAGTGAGCTTGATAAAATACACAAATGGTAGGGACTTAACAGAAGCAGAGCAGATAAAGAAGAGATAGCAGGAATACACAGAAGATCTATAGAGGAATGACCTTAACAACATTGATAATCTATTTAGTTTAGAGCCAGTCATCTTGGAGAGTGACGTGAGATGGAGACTAGGAAGCATTGCTGATAACAAGGCTGTAGGTGTTGATAAATTCCTAGCTGAACTGTCCAAAATCCAACAAGGTGATACAGTGAAAGTGTTGCTTGCATTATGAAAACAAATTTGAAAAACTCAATAGTGGCCAGTAGACTGGATATATACTAATGGCCGAAATACCAATACAGATTGCCCAAAAGTGAGGAGGAACTAAAAAGCCTATTGATGAGGGTAAAAGAAGAGAGTGAAAATGCAGCCCTGCTGCTCACCGTTAAAGAGAGATCATGGCAAACAGCAGTCTCAGTTCCTGACAAATAGATGGGGACGAAGTGGAGGCAGTGATATATTTTATTTTCCTGGGATTTCTGCAAATGGTGACTACAGCCATAAAATAAAAGACATTTGCGTCTGGGAAGGAAAGCTATAGCAAGTCTGAACTAGCTAATAAAAGATATTACATATAAGCAAATGTCCGCATAGTCAGAACTATAGTATTCCCAGTAGTAATGTACGGATAATAAGGACCATAAAGAAGGCTGAGCACCGTAGACTTGACACTTTTCATTTTGTTGTTGAAGAAAACTTCTTAGTGTCCCTAAGTGAAGTAAGAGAGAGCCTAGGATGTATTGCTGATAACAAGGCTGCAGGAGCAGATGGAATTCCAGCTAATCTATTCAAATCCCACAAGATGATACTGCAAGAAGCTCCAATGGATCAATACTACAAGAAAGCAAGCCAAAATGTTCACTGGCAGGTTAGATCATGGGGGTAAAGCTCAAATATTTTGTCCATATCATGAGAAGACAGGATTCCCTAGAGAAGATTCTGAAGCTGGATAAGACTGAAGGCATGCAAAGAATGGGACTACAGAGATGGAGAGATGAGGTAATTGAAGCAATGAACATGAGCTTTAGAAATTTCGGAGATGCAGTGGCTGACAAATGTGCCTGGCGTCCTGTGGTCTATAAAGTTACAGAGAATCAAACACAGCTGAACAACAACACATGTTCACATACAGTGTCATAAGTTTATCAAATAGGTTTTTATATCATAACATGAGATGTTTAAATTTACTAGTGAAATGAAAATAGTAAAACTGCCCCTGGTATCTTGGCCTACTTAAATGACCTCTACAGTAAAAAAAAAAGACACCTGATTGTCAAGTATGTACCAAACTATAAATATTAGCAGCTGTATTTTTGAAGACTCTTTATGGGTATAGAAATCAATTTTCTGTTTGTTACATCAAATTCTAAGAGCTAGATTATGGGTGCGTCTTTGTAGTTATCTGTGAGGGAGGGGTGTGGGAGGAGGGAATAGGCATATGTAAGACTAATGGAGAACTCATCAAATATACACCAGGAGTGCTAATTCACCCCTGCACCAAGGCCTACAACGTTTGTGAGATTCTGAGAGCCGCATACATACCAGCAGGTATGGAGGAGACCATGGAAATTGCCCCATCCCTGAAGCCAATATCTTTTTAATATGACTACTGTATGCGTGTTATATCTGGACAAATATTTCTAGCATTTTTTAAATTCCTAACCACTGTTTCCTGTATCTCAGCATGGCTCTCTCCACCTTCGCCCATCCTCCCCATTCATGGCTTGCATAAATACCTTAACTCTCCTCCTCATATGCCTCCAGTCTTTCCTGCCTCCTAACGTCTGTCTCATTCATTTCTCACTCCTCTCTCTTCCTGTACTATCTGTCCTCAAAACCATTTTTCCATGTTAGTTCAGTGCGAATTCAGCCCTGCACCAAGGCCTTCTAAGTTTGGAGATTCTGAGAACACTGCCCCCCCCCTGCCCCTCACCCACCCATCCCAATTAGATTTAATTTATAGAGCCATGGAAAACACCTGACTTTCCTACTTGCAGATTATATTATCTCAACACTAGGAGTCAGCCAACATACTAGAGTCTTTCACCTCAGATACCTCCCCTATCCCACTAAATAAAAATCTTTCTAATTTTCACTTTCTTTCTGACCCTTGCTATTCCTTATCTGTTACTCTTCCCCAGGTATCTGCCCTTTCCTTCCATTTAGATTGTAAGTAGCAGGTATCCAGTCTTGTAGGGTGCTTTGAAAAAAACAAAGATTCTACGTTCAAAACAGGGCCCTTCAACTTTGGAATTTGTTAATATTGTAATTCCCTTGTTCTTGGCGTGATACAAATAAAAGTTAATAAAAAAATATAATGTACAAGTAATGGCTTTCTGAGTGGAACAAATAATGCCTCTATTAGTTAATAAATTAATCATTACATTTTTTATGTTAAAAAAAATATTATGGTATAAAAGAGTTAAAGTATCTCTTTAACTAACCTCCCTGAAGAGCAATGGGATAGCTCTATGAACATTTTATCCACTATAACACATTCACTGCCAGCAGAAAAACAAGAAACACCAAGAAACTGTATACTCAAGACAGTTACACAAGAAATAAAGGTACTGTCTGTTGTGAAACAGGAGTAATTGGCTATCTTTTGCTGTAATTCAATTAATTCCCTGCAATAAGATGTGAAAATGCAATGGTTATAATATCTGAGCTCTGACATTCATATAATTAAAGTATTAAACTAAAGCAATTGGTTACCTATTCAACATGTCAAGGTACAAAAGTACATTGGCAGGACAGATTACTTTCTGGCCCCGAGGACATGATTTTAATACAGTGACAGAAGATTAGGGAAGTTAATATTCAATATGTTGGTATTTGTAAGAAAAGTCAACTACATATACATGTTTTCATGTATAATTTATTCTTCATAAATTACCAAAGTAATACATGGACATATGATATGGATTCTGTAAAGGAATGTCTGACTTTGATATTTTTAGCTTTCCAATTCTCAATAGTATGATGATCTGAATAAGAGTGTAATGGTTACATTTCTACAGTTCTTCTACATTCTGATATCCTGAGTGAGATGCACAGCTATATTGATCTTAATAACAATATAAAATAATTGAAGCTAAAGCTAGATAATATATTCCCTAAAGACAAATGATTGATATCACACATATTACTGATTATTAAATCACTATTAATTAAACAATGGAATAAACCTACAATTGCTTCCTGGAAAGAAGTTATTAATAAAATAAACTATAACAGAGAGCTGATGAAGGAAGATGTTATAAGGGGTCCTAAAAGAAAGAGATCTATAGATTGGACTATTTGGGATCAATATATGGACATATTTTAAAAATAATTTAATTAATTATAGATAATTGGATTTATAGATCAAGAGGTATATTAAATTAATAAATTATTATCTCTCTATATATTAAGAATTGTATCAATGTTCTTCTTTATGTAATACAGAAATTGCATTTATACAATATATAACATAATGGAAGAATGTATGTAGTATTTGTGAAAGGAAACAAAATGTAAAGAATTTATATTAAATGATATCGATAGATCTTATTAAGGTTTCCTGGATTGAATGTGGAAGGGCGAATGGCGATTGGGATGTTTTTATATTTGTCTGTATTGATATTTTGTACTAATGTAATTATTATATGTTTTTAGTGTCTTAAAAATAATAAAAATAATATATAAAAAAAACAAAAAAACATTATAAAATAATATAAAAATATTGAGAGTCGTACGTCTGAGAACAAGAGCACTTGTGTAAGCAAGAAGCTAATAAGCATTTTTATGCAAAGTCTTTCTAAACACTCCCAAAAGCACAAGGGGTAGGAGGTCGGAACACAGTGGCCCCCTCGTATTGTGGGAGGCCCTAATTAATGCATTAGCTCCTTCATAGTGTTAGATGTTAGCTGTCCATGCATGTATGGGACATTTTACCGCATTGAAGTTACCTAGAAGAATTTTAGAACAATTGTAGCACTTTTGAGCACTATTCTGAGACTTTGGGTAAACTTCTGAGAGTTTGGATAACATTCCGAAAGGCATATGATAGTGATTTTTAAAATAGCTATGGGAGCACTAGGGGCTTATGATATTACATACAGAGTGGTTGGATGGCATTTCTCTGAGGTTAGATTGTGTGTGTGATGTGATAGCTCGATAGTGTTATGTGAGTGAACTACACTCACCTTACAGGGGCCATGTTGCATCTTACATTTGAAAATAACAGTATTAATATGCCTTTTAACATATTTTAGAAATAATTGGTAGGGCATTTATTATTACTGTAAAGTTGCATTTTAATAATAAAATGATCTAAACATTATTAACATTATATAAATATTGTCAAATGATAGAAAATGCTCACTCATGCATCATGCATTACATGCTCTATATATTGGAGCGGGTCCTTCTTAAGTGCACTAAATACATCACTAATAAAGACCAAAGAGACATCTTGTTTAACATAACTTTATAAATATAAATATAATATAATATTCAATACATGTTTTATGGGATGTTTAATGAATCTTTGGTGTAGAATATTTCCTATATACATATATTTTAGCAAGTTAATAAATTAGTAATTTGCTATTTTTTTATTATTATTTTAAACAGAATACTTTTGATTAATTCCTTCTTATAAAAATAGATTTTTTTGGGAAAGATGTTTGTATATTTTTAATGTAATATGCATGCTTAATTGCATTATTATATACTAGTTAATGTAATACTACTAATATAATATGCATGTTTAATTGTATTTTTGTATGCCGGCTAATAGCTAATATGCATAATATAAATATTTACAGCCTTATTAAATTGCGATTCAGCCAATTGAATAGGGCTCTATATAAGCACATAGCATATTTTTTTTCACAGAAGTGTTTAGTTAGTGAAGATCTTGCTTTTAGATAGAAGTTCACTAACTAAAAACTTCTGTAAAAAATATGCTGTGTGCTTATATAGAGCCCTATTCTATTGGCCGAATCACAATTTAATAAGGCTGTTGATATGCAAGTGTAGTGAAGTAAAGTCAATTAATTACATTTAGAAATATTCACAAGTAGCCCTCTTCTTCCAGGGGAAGATAGCATGTAAATGTAGGAAATTAGTTTGTGAGGCTCATTATTAATAAAGGTATATCTACGTTTCCATGGGCCTCATTCTATTAACGGCCGTAAAATGGCCGCAATGCTGCGATTCCTTGCGGCCATCTTACGGCCCTGTGTAGCTCTACGGCTACGCTGCAATTCAAATGGACGGCGCCGCAACGAGGTTCCCATTACGGCAAATCATGCAATTGCCTGCAAGCATTTCCTGCACGCCCATCGTGTTCAAAGGCCGCAAAGTCGGAAAATTGTAAATGCAAACATAAATTCAAGATGGCACTGTAAAGCACTGTAAATGCTAGGCATCGTAATGGGGGACATGAGGATTAATAGCAACACCCTCTCAAGCTTGTACATCGCCCAAATCCAATATTTCATTTTCGGTTTATTTTCCGTCTCAAGTCCCGCGGGCTCGTCGTTGTTAAAACCCGTACGGGTTCGGAGGTTGAAGGCCGCAAACTCAAAGCATTGTAGAAGCCAATATATATTCAATCCAGCACTGCAAATCACTGTAAATGATAGGGAACATAATGGGGGGCATGAGGCTTAATAGCAAAACATCCTCAAGCTTGCACATCGCCAAATTATAATCTATGAATTTAGGTTTAAAATCCGTCCAAGTCCCACGGGCTTCAATGACCAAGCCCGTAGCTCGTTATTCAAGCCCGTGCGGGCTTGGAGGGTGATTGTCTTACAAGCCCGTAGCTCGTTATGCAAACCCGTGCGGGCTTGCATGATAGATAGAACACGAAGATTGAATATGAAATTACATTTCTTTATTTGCAGATTTGAGATTTGTAAATTAGCACTTTGTGACCTGTGTGTCTATTTAACCCATTTACGGACTTGACGGAGGCTAATCCCGCAGCTGTTGCGGGTCTGATATGCTCCAAGCCCGTGGGACTCTGGACACGGAAATTGAACATGAATTACAATAAAAATGATTTGCAGATTTGAGTGTTGGGGAATGTTGTGCTATGAATTCTAACACCTACAATCACTTTCACGTCTCATCAAAGTACAGGATGGCTTTTTTATGTGCTTAATTGGTGCTACGATTTGGTGTAAGTAAGCTGCGGCTCGGTTTTAGCTAATTACGGCCTTGACGGAAGGGTTTGCGTAGCATTTGAATAGCAACCTTGGCTTTTTTGTAAGATCAAAGGCTTTCCCTGCAGTGCCCTCGGCCGCAAGGGAATAGAATATGGACGTAGCTTGCGGCCACGCATCTCCTACGGCCGTTAATAGAATGAGGCCCCGTGTTTTTACCTTTTACTAATCAAATAATTGCTGCTTATCAGCCTCATTACATTGAGTCATTCTGTATACATACAGATGTATTTTATTTAAAAATAAAACGTGTTTTCCACGCCCCAGAGCTGCTTGCACAAACACAGTGAACACCCCAATAGAAACACTGGCTTTACAGATTGTTACAATTTATTAACTACTTGTGATTGGCCAAAATGAATTTAGAATTTTATGCTAATTTCAGCTTCGATCTTCAGGGTTGTGAACTCTGCTTGCAAACCCAAGAAATTAAGCAAACATCAGGGTGAGTTTGTTAATGTTTATTTGGGTATTTTTTGTTTTTAATCCCTATTGATTCTCCTCTATCAGATGTATTCAGAATCCAGGAAACCTAAATATGCCTTTACAGGATTACGGAGGTCATTTTTTGTTCTATATGCTGTTTTGTTCAACTAAACGTGATAGTGGGCAATATGTTATTGGAAATAAAAAAAAAGACTAAATACAACCTTTCAGTTTTGCAGCTTTTTATGTATATTTTTGTTGTTGCCTACTCTGCCAGCTACTTCCTAAGGTTGGTGTATGTCTGAAAACGAATATATTTCCCTATTTTCCTCCTGAGATTACAGTTCCTACTGCCATATTCTCATTGTTCCGACAAAAAATTCCTGTAACCTTCAAAGTTTCCTACCACCTAAGGAAGTTATCTTCTAAAATAAATATGGCAGATTCCACAACAGCCTAAATGCATAGAAAAGGTAATAAATTAAAGGCTCTGTATTTTTTTTTACATTCTCAACACATTTGCATATTTTTTTTAATGTTTAATTTTTCAAAACAGTACATTTTAAAATAATAACCACAGTGGTCCTTTTTGGAGAATATAGTGACTTTTTATAAGCAATTACACTGTAAATTGAATGGGGATCATAATCAGAGATGGATTCTGTCCAAGACTTTATTTGACAGAAAAAGTTCTTGGTAATGAAGCAAGTCTATCCTAATCCTCTTAACGTACTTGTAATCCAATGGTTTTCTTCCAATGCAAAGAATATCTGTGATGCCACTTACAAAAAGTTTAATTTATATTTGTCAATTATATTCTTAGTCAAAAACTTACCTCTAAAAATGTTTTATATGGTGCCTTCTTGTTAATGATATGTAGATTTCCGATAATTGGTAAAGGTTTTGGTCCAGGTGGGAAATTTTGGTTAATTGTTCGATTCCAGCCATATAGAAGGCTTATCAAACAGAGACACAGAACCACTGTAAGAACTATTGTGATTGGATCAGGGAAAACCATGTCTTCATATAAACCTGCAGAAGGAAGGAAAAATATATATCAAGTTTTATTAAGAGGTCAATAAACATACATACCATAATCATTGTTCAGAAATGTGGTTGGTAATTGAATACTTTAAAATGTGAATTATTTGATTCTACATAATGCAATCTTATGTAAAGAAATGTCTTTCTTACAAAGTGGCATAATTAAGAACAACTTTTAACAGCTACCCAAGCTCTTGTTTAGGTGGGATCATACATATCATACAGTGCTGTGTGAGACTTGGTAAGATGGGCCATCAAATTGTACTATACCTCTTGACATATTAGCTTGGCATAAAAGCCAGGGTGCAGTGACCCTTGAAATAAATAGTTAAATTGACACAGCAGTAGTTATACCAAACATAGTATGATTTAAAACTGTAGGTAATAACAAGTACTTCATTAAGGGAATGCTATTTAAAAAAAAACTTGCATTTTCATATAGCAAGCTGACAATACAGGGAGTGCAGAATTATTAGGCAAGTTATATTTTTGAGGATTAATTTTATTATTGAACAACAACCATGTTCTCAATGAACCCAAAAAACTCATTAATATCAAAGCTGAATATTTTTGGAAGTAGTTTTTAGTTTGTTTTTAGTTTTAGCTATTTTAGGGGATATCTGTGTGTGCAGGTGACTATTACTGTGCATAATTATTAGGCAACTTAACAAAAAACAAATATATACCCATTTTAATTATTTATTTTTACCAGTGAAACCAATATAACATCTCAACATTCACAAATATACATTTCTGATGTTCAAAAACAAAAAAAAACAAATCAGTGACCAATATAGCCACCTTTATTTGCAAGGACACTCAAAAGCCTGCCATCCATGGATTCTGTCAGTGTTCAGAGAGGTGTGCTGTTTTCCCTCCTTGTAAATCTCACATTTGATGATGGACCACAGGTTCTCAATGGGGTTCAGATCAGGTGAACAAGGAGGCCATGTCATTAGATTTTCTTCTTTTATACCCTTTCTTGCCAGCCACGCTGTGGAGTACTTGGACGCGTGTGATGGAGCATTGTCCTGCATGAAAATCTTGTTTTTCTTGAAGGATGCAGACTTCTTCCTGTACCACTGCTTGAAGAAGGTGTCTTCCAGGAACTGGCAGTAGGACTGGGAGTTGAGCTTGACTCCATCCTCAACCCGAAAAGGCCCCACAAGCTCATCTTTGATGATACCAGCCCAAACCAGTACTCCACCTCCACCTTGCTGGCGTCTGAGTCGGACTGGAGCTCTCTGCCCTTTACCAATCCAGCCACGGGCCCATCCATCTGGCCCATCAAGACTCACTCTCATTTCATCAGTCCATAAAACCTTAGAAAAATCAGTCTTGAGATATTTCTTGGCCCAGTCTTGACGTTTCAGCTTGTGTGTCTTGTTCAGTGGTGGTCGTCTTTCAGCCTTTCTTACCTTGGCCATGTCTCTGAGTATTGCACACCTTGTGCTTTTGGGCACTCCAGTGATGTTGCAGCTCTGAAATATGGCAAAACTGGTGGCAAGTGGCATCGTGGCAGCTGCATGCTTGACTTTTCTCAGTTCATGGGCAGTTATTTTGCGCCTTGGTTTTTCCACACGCTTTTTGCGACCCTGTTGACTATTTTGAATGAAACGCTTGATTGTTCGATGATCACGCTTCAGAAGCTTTGCAATTTTAAGAGTGCTGCATCCCTCTGCAAGATATCTCACTATTTTTGACTTTTCTGAGCCTGTCAAGTCCTTCTTTTGACCCATTTTGCCAAAGGAAAGGAAGTTGCCTAATAATTATGCACACCTGATATAGGGTGTTGATGTCATTAGACCACACCCCTTCTCATTACAGAGATGCACATCACCTAATATGCTTCATTGGTAGTAGGCTTTGGAGGCTATACAGCTTGGAGTAAGACAACATGCATAAAGAGGATGATATGGTCAAAATACTAATTTGCCAAATAATTCTGCACTCCCTGTAAAAATTGCAGTGTTTAAGTGCCAAGCATCATATCTGATTCATCCATTAAGGCCAAATACCTTTTGTTTCTGGAGAGACCTGAGTAAAAATAATGGGCACATTCAGACGTCAATATATATGTTTATTCCAACCTTGGCTTTGCATTAAAGCTGTGTAATACAGCATGCATAAGCTTAAAGGAAGCCATGTTTGTTGATGGCTACGGAATGAAGAGCGAGGCACTTGTGGGCATATTTGTGTGTCCCAGCTCAACTTCCCAGAATGCAGTGTAATAACTGTTTTTCTCGGAACTCTGAGCTGGAAGCAGTTTTTTTTTACTTGCTTTAGACATTCAAGTGTGAACACAGATGTAATTTTTATTTACTGTACTACTGTACGGTGGAGGGCTTCTATCGCTCTTTTGCCCACCATATTATAAATGATTGTTGTGGTGAACTACCTACTCATAATTTCCACAACACAAGCTGAGATCCTGCTCCATGCTGATGATAGCCAGTAAGCTTGAAACAGCTGTACATGAATTGGATACTCAGCCTGTGTTTATTCCAACCTTGGCTTTGCATTAAAGCTGTGTAATACAGCATGCATAAGCTTAAAGGAAGCCATGTTTGTTGATGGCTACGGAATGAAGAGCGAGGCACTTGTGGGCATATTTGTGTGTCCCAGCTCAACTTCCCAGAATGCAGTGTAATAACTGTTTTTCTCGGAACTCTGAGCTGGAAGCAGTTTTTTTTAACTTGATTTAGACATTCAAGTGTGAACACAGATGTACTTTTTATTTACTGTACGGTGGAGGGCTTCTATCGCTCTTTTGCCCACTATATTATAAATGATTGTTGTGGTGAACTACCTACTCATAATTTCCACAACACAGGCTGAGATCCCGCTCCATGCTGATGATAGCCAGTAAGCTTGAAACAGCTGTACATGGATTGGATACTCAGCCTGTGTTTATTCCAACCTTGGCTTTGCATTAAAGCTGTGTAATACAGCATGCATAAGCTTAAAGGAAGCCATGTTTGTTGATGGCTACGGAATGAAGAGCGAGGCACTTGTGGGCATATTTGTGTGTCCCAGCTCAACTTCCCAGCATGCAGTGTAATAACTGTTTTTCTCGGAACTCTGAGCTGGAAGCAGTTTTTTTTAACTTGCTTTAGACATTCAAGTGTGAACACAGATGTACTTTTTATTTACTGTACTACTGTACGGTGGAGGGCTTCTATCGCTCTTTTGCCCACCATATTATAAATGATTGTTGTGGTGAACTACCTACTCATAATTTCCACAACACAGGCTGAGATCCCGCTCCATGCTGATGATAGCCAGTAAGCTTGAAACAGCTGTACATGGATTGGATACTCAGCCTGTGTTTATTCCAACCTTGGCTTTGCATTAAAGCTGTGTAATACAGCATGCATAAGCTTAAAGGAAGCCATGTTTGTTGATGGCTACGGAATGAAGAGCGAGGCACTTGTGGGCATATTTGTGTGTCCCAGCTCAACTTCCCAGAATGCAGTGTAATAACTGTTTTTCTCGGAACTCTGAGCTGGAAGCAGTTTTTTTTTAACTTGCTTTAGACATTCAAGTGTGAACACAGATGTACTTTTTATTTACTGTACTACTGTACGGTGGAGGGCTTCTATCGCTCTTTTGCCCACCATATTATAAATGATTGTTGTGGTGAACTACCTACTCATAATTTCCACAACACAGGCTGAGATCCTGCTCCATGCTGATGATAGCCAGTAAGCTTGAAACAGCTGTACATGGATTGGATACTCAGCCTGTGTTTATTCCAACCTTGGCTTTGCATTAAAGCTGTGTAATACAGCATGCATAAGCTTAAAGGAAGCCATGTTTGTTGATGGCTACGGAATGAAGAGCGAGGCACTTGTGGGCATATTTGTGTGTCCCAGCTCAACTTCCCAGAATGCAGTGTAATAACTGTTTTTCTCGGAACTCTGAGCTGGAAGCAGTTTTTTTTAACTTGCTTCAGACATTCAAGTGTGAACACAGATGTACTTTTTATTTACTGTACGGTGGAGGGCTTCTATCGCTCTTTTGCCCACCATATTATAAATGATTGTTGTGGTGAACTACCTACTCATAATTTCCACAACACAGGCTGAGATCCCGCTCCATGCTGATGATAGCCAGTAAGCTTGAAACAGCTGTACATGGATTGGATACTCAGCCTGTGTTTATTCCAATCTTGGCTTTGCATTAAAGCTGTGTAATACAGCATGCATAAGCTTAAAGGAAGCCATGTTTGTTGATGGCTACGGAATGAAGAGCGAGGCACTTGTGGGCATATTTGTGTGTCCCAGCTCAACTTCCCAGAATGCAGTGTAATAACTGTTTTTCTCGGAACTCTGAGCTGGAAGCAGTTTTTTTTAACTTGCTTTAGACATTCAAGTGTGAACACAGATGTACTTTTTATTTACTGTACTACTGTACGGTGGAGGGCTTCTATCGCTCTTTTGCCCACCATAATATAAATGATTGTTGTGGTGAACTACCTACTTATAATTTCCACAACACAGGCTGAGATCCTGCTCCATGCTGATGATAGCCAGTAAGCTTGAAACAGCTGTACATGGATTGGATACTCAGCCTGTGTTTATTCCAACCTTGGCTTTGCATTAAAGCTGTGTAATACAGCATGCATAAGCTTAAAGGAAGCCATGTTTGTTGATGGCTACGGAATGAAGAGCGAGGCACTTGTGGGCATATTTGTGTGTCCCAGCTCAACTTCCCAGAATGCAGTGTAATAACTGTTTTTCTCGGAACTCTGAGCTGGAAGCAGTTTTTTTTTAACTTGCTTTAGACATTCAAGTGTGAACACAGATGTACTTTTTATTTACTGTACTACTGTACGGTGGAGGGCTTCTATCGCTCTTTTGCCCACCATAATATAAATGATTGTTGTGGTGAACTACCTACTTATAATTTCCACAACACAGGCTGAGATCCTG
Organism: Discoglossus pictus; assembly: GCA_027410445.1. Classification (NCBI taxonomy): domain Eukaryota; kingdom Metazoa; phylum Chordata; class Amphibia; order Anura; family Alytidae; genus Discoglossus; species Discoglossus pictus. The sequence continues at coordinate 421,919,424 of CM050165.1, forward strand.
CTCCATGCTGATGATAGCCAGTAAGCTTGAAACAGCTGTACATGGATTGGATACTCAGCCTGTGTTTATTCCAACCTTGGCTTTGCATTAAAGCTGTGTAATACAGCATGCATAAGCTTAAAGGAAGCCATGTTTGTTGATGGCTACGGAATGAAGAGCGAGGCACTTGTGGGCATATTTGTGTGTCCCAGCTCAACTTCCCAGAATGCAGTGTAATAACTGTTTTTCTCGGAACTCTGAGCTGGAAGCAGTTTTTTTTTAACTTGCTTTAGACATTCAAGTGTGAACACAGATGTACTTTTTATTTACTGTACTACTGTACGGTGGAGGGCTTCTATCGCTCTTTTGCCCACCATATTATAAATGATTGTTGTGGTGAACTACCTACTCATAATTTCCACAACACAGGCTGAGATCCCGCTCCATGCTGATGATAGCCAGTAAGCTTGAAACAGCTGTACATGGATTGGATACTCAACCTGTGTTTATTCCAACCTTGGCTTTGCATTAAAGCTGTGTAATACAGCATGCATAAGCTTAAAGGAAGCCATGTTTGTTGATGGCTACGGAATGAAGAGCGAGGCACTTGTGGGCATATTTGTGTGTCCCAGCTCAACTTCCCAGAATGCAGTGTAATAACTGTTTTTCTCGGAACTCTGAGCTGGAAGCAGTTTTTTTTAACTTGCTTTAGACATTCAAGTGTGAACACAGATGTACTTTTTATTTACTGTACGGTGGAGGGCTTCTATCGCTCTTTTGCCCACCATATTATAAATGATTGTTGTGGTGAATTACCTACTCATAATTTCCACAACACAGGCTGAGATCCCGCTCCATGCTGATGATAGCCAGTAAGCTTGAAACAGCTGTACATGGATTGGATACTCAGCCTGTGTTTATTCCAACCTTGGCTTTGCATTAAAGCTGTGTAATACAGCATGCATAAGCTTAAAGGAAGCCATGTTTGTTGATGGCTAAGGAATGAAGAGCGAGGCACTTGTGGGCATATTTGTGTGTCCCAGCTCAACTTCCCAGAATGCAGTGTAATAACTGTTTTTCTCGGAACTCTGAGCTGGAAGCTGTTTTTTTTAACTTGCTTTAGACATTCAAGTGTGAACACAGATGTACTTTTTATTTACTGTACTACTGTACGGTGGAGGGCTTCTATCGCTCTTTTGCCCACCATATTATAAATGATTGTTGTGGTGAACTACCTACTCATAATTTGCACAACACAGGCTGAGATCCCGCTCCATGCTGATGATAGCCAGTAAGCTTGAAACAGCTGTACATGGATTGGATACTAAGCCTGTGTTTATTCCAACCTTGGCTTTGCATTAAAGCTGTGTAATACAGCATGCATAAGCTTAAAGGAAGCCATGTTTGTTGATGGCTACGGAATGAAGAGCGAGGCACTTGTGGGCATATTTGTGTGTCCCAGCTCAACTTCCCAGAATGCAGTGTAATAACTGTTTTTCTCGGAACTCTGAGCTGGAAGCAGTTTTTTTAACTTGCTTTAGACATTCAAGTGTGAACACAGATGTACTTTTTATTTACTATATATATATATATATATATATACACTGCTCAAAAAAATAAAGGAAACACTAAAATAACACATCCTAGATCTGAATGAATTAAATATTCTTATGAAGTACTTTGTTCTTTACATAGTTGAATGTGCTGACAACAAAATCACACAAAAATAAAAAAAAGGAAATCACATTTTTCAACCCATGTTGGTCAGAATTTGGAGTCACCCCCATTATGAAAGTGGAAAAACACACTACAGGCTGATCCAACTTTGATGTAATGTCCTTAAAACAAGTCAACATGAGGCTCAGTAGTGTGTGTGGCCTCCACGTGCCTGTATGACCTCCCTACAACGCCTGGGCATGCTCCTGATGTGGTGGCGGATGGTCTCCTGAGGGATCTCCTCCAAGACCTGGACTAAAGTATCTGCCAACTCCTGGACACTCTGTGGTGCAACGTGACGTTGGTGGATGGAGCGAGACATGATGTCCCAGATGTGCTCAATTGGATTCAAGTCTGGGGAACGGGCGGGCCAGTCCATAGCATCAATGCCTTTGTCTTGCAGGAACTGCTGATACACTCCAGCCACATGAGGTCTAGCATTGTCTTGCATTAGGAGGAACCCAGGGCCAACCACACTAGCATATGGTCTCACAAGGGGTCTGAGGATCTCATCTCAGTACCTATTGGCAGTCAGGCTACCTCTGGCGAGCACATGGAGGGCTGTGTGGCCCCCCAAAGAAATGCCACCCCACACCATTACTGATCCACTGCCAAACCGGTCATGCTGGATGATGTTGCAGGCAGCAAAACGTTCTCCACAGCGTCTCCAGACCCTGTCACGTCTGTCACATGTGCTCAGTGTGAACCTGCTTTCATCTGTGAAGAGCACAGTGGCAAATTTGCCAATCTTGGTGTTCTCTGGCAAATGCCAAACATACTGCACGGTGTTGGGCTGTAAGCACAACCCCCACCGGTGGATGTCGGGCCCTCATACCACCCTCATGGAGTCTGTTTCTGACCGTTTGAGCAGACATATGCACATCTGTGACCTGCTGGAGGTCATTTTGCAGGGCTCTGGCAGTGCTCTTCCTGTTCCTCCTTGCGCAAAGGCGGAGGTAGCGGTCCTGATGCTGGGTTGTTGCCCTCATACGGCCTCCTCCACATCTCCTGATGTACTGGCCTGTCTCCTGGTAGCGCCTCCATGCTCTGGACACTACGCTGACAGACACAGCAAACCTTCTTGCCACAGCTCGCATTGATGTGCTATCCTGGATGAGCTGCACTACCTGAGCCATTTGTGTGGGTTGTAGACTCTGTCTCATGCTACCACTAGAGTGAAAGCACCACCAGCATTAAAAAGTGACCAAAACATCATCCAGAAAGCATAGGAACTGAGAAGTGGTCTGTGGTCACCACCTGCAGAATCACTCCTTTATTGGGGGTGTCTTGCTAATTGCCCATAATTTCCACCTGTTGTCTATCCCATTTGCACAACAGCATGTGAAATTGATTGACACTCAGTATTGCTTCCTAAGTGGACAGTTTGATTTTACAGAAGTGTGATTGACTTGGAGTTACATTGTGTTGTTTAAGTGTTCCCTTTATTTTTTGAGCAGTGTATATATATATATATATATATATATATATATATATATACACACAATATCTCACAAAAGTGAGTACACCCCTCACATTTTTGTAAATAGTTTATTATATCTTTTCATATGACAACACTGAAGAAATGACGCTCTGCTACAATGTAAAGTAGTAAGTGTACAGCCTGTATAACAGTGTAAATTTGCTGCCCCATCAAAATAACTCAACACACAGCCATTAATGTCTAAACCGTTGGCAACAAGAGTGAGTACACCCCTAAGTGGAAATGTCCAAATTGCACCCAAAGTGTCAATATTTTGTGTGGCCACCATTATTTTCCAGCACTGACTTAACACTCATGGGCATGGAGTCCACCAGAGCCTCAAAGGTTGCCACTGGAGTCCTCTTCCACTCCTCCATGATGACATCACAGAGCTGGTGAATGTTAGAGACCTTGCACTTCCCCACCTTCCATTTGAGGATACCCCGAAGATGCTCAATAGGGTTTAGGTCTGGAGACATGCTTGGCCAGTCCATCACCTTTACCTTCAGCTTCTTTAGCAAGGCAGTGGTCGTCTTGGAGATGTGTTTGGGGTCGTTATCTTTACATCTACAGTTGTGGATCTTGCAATGTTGGTGACCTTTGCAATGTTGGTCACGCAGTTGTGTCCCTTGCAAAGAGAGGGCACAACCGTAAGCCTCGCAAAGCGAGGTGAGTAAGCCCTGCCGTCACACATGCGAGCCTTGCGAAGTGAGGCGAAGCAGCCACGCAGCACTTAGGCTGCAATGAGCGGCGAAGGTGCTCATTTCAGCCAGCGGCGCCGTCACACATGCGAACCTGGCAAAGGGAGGTAAAGCAGCCGCGCAGCACTTAGGCTGCAATGAGTGCCAAAGGCACTCATTGCAGCCAGCAGCGCCATCACACAAGTGAGCCTAGCAAAGCGAGGCAAAGCAACTGTGCAGCACTTAGGCTGCAATGAGCGCCAAAGGAGCTCATTGCAGCCAGCGGCACCATTGCAGCCAGTGGTGCAGTACTTGGGCAAAGCAAGGCTCGCAAATGGAGCAGCACTGTTCAAGCTCGTAACTCTAAAAACCCATTAAAACAAAAACAAAAAATGTACAAAAAATTACAACACACTCGCACAAAGCACAGGGGATGTCACAGGAAGCCTAGGAGTGATGTTGCAAGTGAATTACACTCATATTTGGTGTTTTTCGTCACTCAAAAATCGCCTAAGCAAGGAAGAAAATGGAGGACGAAAAACGCAAAATTTCAGAAACAGCATGAAAACGAGGCAACGCCGGGGCTCGCAAAACGTACAAAATACACGATGCTGAAGATACTTACAACAACAAAGCAAGACTTTGAAAATAAAACCAATGGCAGTCACTGCGCGCCACGCAAACATTCAGCACACACACACACAAAGGAGAAACACACAGGGAAGGGACGAGGGGGGCGGGGGGAGATGCTGGAAAGACACACATGGCATTCCCAAGCATGAAACTTGCAGGTTAACGAGCCCTGCAATGAGCGGCCCGTATAGTAGGCGAGAGGAGAGGCTCGCAATGAGCGCCAAAGGCACAACATAGTATAGGAAACATATATGCACATACTATATACACATATACATCAATATATACATGAAAACCAAGAACAATGCTTCTTCTTGGACAAACACCTCACTAAGAGCCTCATTCAATTGCAATTTGGCCAATTGAAAAAGGCTCTATATAAGCACAGAGCATATATTTTTTACGGTTTTAGCTAGTGAAGACCTTACTTTTGGATAGAAGTTCACTAACTAAAAACTTGTGTAAAATAAATATGCTATGCGCTTATATAGAGCCCTATTCAATTGGCCAAATTGCAATTGAATGAGACCCTAAGAGTGATAAGCCTGTTATAGTAAATTAAGAAAAAAAATACAAGAAATTGTGATAATGTTTTAGAAAACCCAAGTCCATATAAATTCTTGTATTTTTAGTGTTGAAGAACGTGATCATCATTATTTTAGTTTTTAAAATCTCCTCTGAGTATTTTCATCTTTAGGTTTTGGATGGATTGATTATTCTGGCTAAAATGTTGTCCAACTGGGGTAAAATAATTGTCTTCATTGTTCTTTTTTATGGAATGTCTATGTAAATTCATGTATATATTGATGTATATGTGTATATAGTATGTATATATATATATATATATATATATATATATATATATATATATATACATATATATATATATATTTGCTATATTATGTTATGTCGATTCCCCCATGTGTATTTACCTGATGATGTCAGATGCTGTATCCACTCTCTCTGCATCTGCTATTTACATTCAAACTAAGGGTTCCATCTCATGTCAGTATTGCGTCAGACTTGATAAAGAGAAGTCAAACCTCTTGAAAGCTGGTCAATATAAATTAGATGTTCAATACAAAACAAGAACCCTATGTAAATCAGGTGCTCTAAGTTAGGGCACTGCCGTAATCTGCTGTGGGAGTTTTTTTCTGTATAATGTAAATATTTCACTCCTCAGATTAGGGCACAGCCGTGAATTCTGCCTTAGCTGCTACAGATTTCTGTGCAGGGAGCAGCCAAACCAAACTTTACGGATTAGACAGGGCGCTAGGAGTCAATAGGAAATGTGAAAGTCATACATCTTATAATGAGTAGGAAGTGCAGTAACAAGTGCCTTAAGTGCAGCTCCAAGGAAACATTAGAGATGTCATGATTTAATTGTTTAAGGACTCATATTGTCAGTAATGCATGACATTGTTACATTGGGAATATGTGTTATTGTGTGTGGTTATATGTTGCCTGTACATGGGTATTATGTATTCTAGTTATAATGTATTATAAGAGGGAAAATGTTATATAGAACATATGTGGAATTGGTAGAAATGCTCAGCATAGAAGTTAGCTGCAGATCATTGCACATACAGACCTTGGGTCAAGACAGATGCATGTACTTCAAGTAGTCCTAAGCAAACACTTGAGTTTAACATAAAGGTTTGTTCACTAGATATCTGGTGAAGTTGTTCTCAAGAGTTTTGATAGCCCAAGGTTGCAAGCCAGATGTTCTGACATCACACATACACAAATGTACACAAGGGTGTGGTATTGGAGAGTAGAAATATGTTGTTTTGATCATTCAATAAAGGTTGAGAGATAGTTTTCACATAAACAAGGTGTGAGACTATTTCTGTGTGTTGTATCCTGACTTGGGGAGTGGTCTTGCCAAGGGCCACTAATAACATGTATGCAGTATTCTCTGCCTGTACCTCTTTAGAATCCATCTTTTGTGCCACAGAGAACAGATTTACACGATTCTGCTGGGGTAGGTTTGAACTAGGTTCATATCAAGCCTCTTTGAAGAAGCAGATCGTGACAAGAGATATATAGAAAGTAATTGTTTTTTAATTAAAAATATATTTTGATGTGAGTACTGCCTGGAGTGTTACCCTGGATTTCGAATAATAAAAGTGGCTTAATACTAACATATCATATTTTTTAATTACACATATGTTGATATCGGACTGTTAAGTGTCAAATAATGTTGAAATCTTATCATTTTGTATTGCTTTTTGTGCTATACCGTCACTTTAAATGCTTCTGGGGGACTCAGCAAAGGTTTGAAAACCAGTTGTGAGTGGTTTTTGGTACGCGTAAATCTTTCTTCTGCTTTGTGCAGTTACAGCACTGCCCTTATTTGTGAGTGATCCATACATTTCTTATTAGCATAGGGGTTGGGTGTCAAAGTGTAATGGAGCAAATTGTACTTTATTGTCAGTGCACAAAACAATGTCGATTTTTGCCTTGCTTTTCGGCTTTGTTGTGAAGTGCACTCGTAGCAGTGACCAGTAGGAGTTCTCTTGCAATGTTTTAGGGGTGGGGGAACAACATAGCTAGGTAGAATAATTTGTGCCAATACGGCACTTGTAATAGATTTTTTTGTGATTAGCATAGGGTCCTAAATTATTAGAATACTGGACATTCAAGGCTACTTCACTCTTTAATTATATAAATACAGTAGACTCTCAGTTTTCCGGCACCCACGGGGATTGCCATATTCCGGATAACTGTAGTTTCTAGTTCCTTGAGAGTCACTCTAAAAATAAGCTTAATTAAAAGTTCATTTAACAAAGCATTTTATTAGACATTACATACATGACATAGGCACTTACAGTTAGTTGCTGCAGACAGGAACTTCCAGGCAGAGGCTTCCGATGGTCTCCTACAGGGTCAGGATACACTTGGGCACTACCGGTCTGCAGATTGCTTGAACTTCATGTGCAATAGGGTCACTTCTTGTTGCTTCAAGTGCCGGTTAGATGAGAGTTTCCAAATAGAGGGGTGTCGGTTGCTTGAGATTTACGGATAACTTAGATTTTACTGTGTATATATACTGTATATATATATATATATATATATATACAGTATATACATATACCGTATATACTCGAGTATAAGCCAAGGTTTTCAGCCCTTTTTTTATGGCAGAAAAGGGCCCCCTCGGCTTATACTCGAGTCACTCTCCCCCCCCCCCCCATGTCTCTCTAATCCCCCGTGTCTCTTTCCCCCCTCCTCATCCTCAACCCCCCTCCTCATCCTAAACCCCCCTCCTCACTTTACTCCTCTAAATACCTCCCCCTCTCCTTTTCCCCTCACTTACCTCCATCTGCAGCTGCTCCTCCGCTCCTCCAAACTCCTTCCTGCGTCGGGACCCGGCATATGCTAATGACGTGACGTCACATGCGCGCCACGTCATTAGCATTGGCCGGGTCATTATGCAGGAAGGAGCGTGGAGGAGCGGAGGAACAGCTGCAGATGGAGGTAAGTGAGGGGAAAGGGAGAGGGAGGATGAGGAGGGGGGTTGTGGAGGGAGAGGGGGAAGAGACACAGGGGAGAGAGAGGGGAGAAGAGACACAGGGGAGAGAGAGGGGGACACAAGAAAAGGGCACACAAGAGGGGGACACAGAGGGCACAAGAGGGACACAGGGGGCAGCACATTTCCCTCCCTAGACTTATACTCGAGTCACTCATATTTCCCAGTATTTTGTGGTAAAATAGGTGCCTCGGCTTATACTCGGGCCGGCTTATACTCGAGTATATACAGTATATATATATATATATATATATATATATATATATATATACTAGCAACTTGCCCGTCAAAAATGACGGCAATAAAATTGTAAGGCCTCTCCCCTTGCTTGTGTACTTTTGCTCCTCTGAGCACCCTCTGCGCTCATTGTGAGCCCCGCGCTGATCGCCTTTGGCGCTCATTGCGATCCTCTGCCCTGCTTAATTTTTTTTAAATAGATATATTTTTTAATGATAATTAATTAACTAATAAATTAATATACTTTACCTATTTGTAATTAATATATCCAGCAATCAATATCCTGAAGAGCTAACAATCTGTTTTGATTTTCCTGCAGCTTACAATGTACATTTGAACTGTTGCTGACCTGAGGTGTAAGTGTCAGCAATGTGTCAAGTGTGCAGTGTAAATAGGCTGCGTGCGCGAGGGCAAACCGTTTGTTTAGTTTTGAAAATCGCCATTTTAGAATGGTAATGTTATTAGTTGCAAGTTAGTGGCGATTGTCTATGTGTTACGCGGGTGTGGATCATTTCCCGTCCTTCGCAATAGTGTATTTTATACCTTGTACGTTCCTGTGTAAAAGTCTTATGTGCTTGGCGTTGTTTTGTGTGGTTAGGGGTCGTGTAGCCACGTTTTCATTTTTTTTCTGCCGCCATTTTTTTTCTCGGTCAGACGATTTTCAAGTGTTGAAAATGCTTAAATTGGACTTAAATTTGCGTGCATCCTTACTCCCAGACGTCCTGGCTGTCCCCCCGTGCTCTGTGTGATTTCTTTTTATGTTGTTTTGTTATTTTGCAGTGTTTTTGTTGTTTTTCGATGTATGCTTTTCAGCCGTTATCTTTGTATTTTTGCGACCTTGTTTTTTTTTTTTTTTTCAAAGTCGTGCGGGTCGTATTTTTTTCTATGTCCCGATTTCCTTTCGTATTTTTGCAACCTCATGTTTTTTTTTTTCCTAAATCCCGCTTGTTGTATTTTTTTTTTCTAAGTCCCGCGGGTCTTATTTTTTTTTATTTGCTTTGCGGGGTCCGCATTTGCGGTCTGCAATGAGCCTTTGGCTCTTTGCAGTTCATGTCCCCCTCCGCAAATGCGTCCGCTTGCTTTGTGAGGGTCCGCATTTGTGGCCTGCAATGAGCCAGAGACTCATTGCAGCAGATATTGGAGCCTCCACCTCCGCAAATGCGACCCTCACTTTGCAAGGTCCGTATTAGCGGGCCAAACTGCTTCCCGAACTGCCGCGCAGTTTGACAATTATAATGTGTGGTTTTATGCGTAGTAGGTCTATAAGCTAGAGCTAAACTTAGCAAGCAAGGTACAATGTACCCTACCAGCACCACTGATGAAGAAATCTTTGGCAACCAATGATCACCTGGTGCCCCTGGACTGCTAGAGTGGGTAAGTAACCTTGGAAGCATAGGGATAAATTCTGTATTTATTATAACGAACATAACTTATACTCCTACATGGCAAATATATATACTAAAACAAATGTGTGATTGGTTGTGATCTTTTATTTTAATGTTCACAGTAGTTTTTTAATTTGTTAATAGTGGGTGATGGGGGATATCCCCAATCCCCCACCATGAGACAAATAAGCCTGACCACCTCCATGACTAGCAGATGATCTGCCCACACTGTCGGCATGTAGGACATACAATGTTGGCCTGTGTGGACCACTCGTATCACCAACATAGTAGTCTGCCAGGAGATTAATATTTTGTTCAGGCCTTGCCTAATTGCCTCAGAAAATTGTACAGCAAATGTTTCTTATTCCCAGTACATTCCTGATATAGTTATTTTTGTTATATAAAAATGATTTATATGTAAATTATAGCGTGACACAGTTTTGACAAATAAAACATGTAAATAAAAGTACAGAAAGTAAACATACATGAATGTTTTTACTCACAGTTTCAGCTGCAACGTCTTATATTCGCTGGACGTTTGAGAATCTCCTTCGTCCCGTTGCTGTTTGCGCAGTGTATGGAGTAATACTGCTCATACCAATATTCTGTTTTACAACATGCTAATGTAGCGCCTCCCCTAATGCTCTGAATGGTTTCTCTGACAAAAGTTCACATAGCAGAGGGCAAGTGAGTTTGGAGGTAGGATATAGATAAAGGTGTATGTAAATAACTAAACAAGGGTTATGCTAATTGTACATACTTACTGTGTTACATCATTGACAGCTCTGTGATAATATACAGTCTATTCAGAAGTCTACCTTTGCTGCAGGTGGCAATGCTTAAAGGGATAGTAAGCGCCTATACCTTGCTCTGCTGCATCTGGCGCAGCAAGTTATGTTATAATTTAATAAACTTTTATGTTTAGTGTATTTTATTTGTTTATTTTGAACTTTATAATTATTATTATTGTTTACACAAATTTACATGACGGGTTCAATTTTTTATATGGGAAAAAGGTTTATAAAATTCTGGAAAAACGCTGCTAGTGCAAGTTAAAAATTATAGTAGTACCATCCTTAGGCCCTCATTCTATTATCGGCCGTAAATCGGCCGCAAAGCTGCGATTCCTTGCGGGGCTCCCGTTACCTTGCAATTCAATTATACGGCGCCGCAAGGCTATCCCGTTACGGCCGGCTGTATATCTTGCAACCGGCCGTAATCTTTAAAAACAAAAATAAATTCAAGACTGCACTGTAAAGCTCTGTAAATGCTAGGGATCATAATGGGGGACATGGGGATTAATAGCAACCCACTCTCAAGCTTGCACATCAGCCCAAATCCGAGATTTAATTAACTGTTTATTTTCCGGCCGCAGCGTGGGCGGGTCTGAGGTGCTCCAAGCCCTCTGGACTTTTTCCACAGATATTTGACATAAATTAAAATAAAATGTATTTACGGATTTTAGTGTAGGGGAATGTTGTGCTATTTTTGCTAACACCTACAATCACTTTATAGTCTCCTCAGAGTTCAGGATGGCTTTATTATGGCTTTATAATGTGCTTAATTGTGTGCCTACGGGACCTTTTTGCTGCAAGTAAGCTGCGGCTCGGTTTTAGCCTTGCAGAGAGGGTTCCCGGAGCAATTGAATAGCAACCAGGATTTTCTTGCGGCCGAATCTCTTGCAAAGGTGCTCATTGTAGCCATCGATGCCGTCACACATGCAAGCCTCAACAGTACACTCACAGACAGTACAGGGATAGAGCCAGAAAGCCTGGGAGTGAAGTTCCAAGCGATTTTGGGCCATATGTGGGGGTTTTCGTCAATCCAAAATCGGCTAAGCGAGTACAAAAAATGGCAGATGAATAACATAAAAAATTATTAAACTGCATGAAACGAGGCTGTGCAAAGCCAGGCACGCGGGACTTAGAAATACACAACGGCTAAGACAGTAACACTTACACCAACAACGCCAGGCACGCGGGACTTTGAAAATAAAACAAACGGCCTTCAGCGCGTAACACGCACACATTCAGCAGACACACAGAAGAGAAAGACAAAGGGAAGGGGCAGGGGGAGATGCTGGAAAGAGACATTTGGCATTCCCAAGGACAAAACTTGCAGGTTACTGAAACCTGCAATGAGAAGCCCCTACAGTAGGCGGGAGGCTGAAGGCGCTCATTGTGAGTCACGAGATGAGCACCGGAGGCGTTCATCGTGGGGCTCATGATGAACACTGCAAGTGGAAGAGGCTAGCAATGAGCTCGAAGGCGCTCATTGCAAGGCCAACAATGAGCACCAAAGGGGCTCAGCGGGGTGCTCACGATGAGCGCCAAAGATGATCAGTGCAAAGCAGGAAAGTTGAAGTACGCGGGGGAGAGGCTCGCAATGAGCGCCGGTACTTGCGATTTTGCACACCAGCTCCCTCTAGTCCTGATGGTCCATCAGTAACGTGACATAGCGTGTGACGTCACTACGTCATTTTAATATATTTTTTGTGCACTTTATTTTTTAACTAAGTACCATCCTTATCATTAGTAATCCTTGGATTAGCAAACATATTGCATATGAGGATTTCAAACACAAAATAATATATTATATGTATATGCAATTGTGGGGTGTGCATTTTTTTTTTACTTTAATGATTTCTTATGTTAATGTCCTTTTTTATATGATTGTGATTTCTTACATTGTACTTTTTTATCCCCAGGGGTTATGAGGCAGTGATGGGTAATTGAAAGAGGGTGGATATATGAAGACACCACGTGGCAAGCTGGCAAAATGTCATTAATTACCCTTAGATTGTAAGTTTGCGAGTTTTCAATCTTGTGTCAGTGCCTTGGAAACAAGCTCTATGTACATTTGATTTTATGCTCAAAAACAGGGCACTTCATTCTTTACAAGGTGTTTAATTTGTTTTCTGCTATGTACTCAACCCCTGTACAGCGCTACGGAATATGTTGGCGCGATATAAATAAAGATAATAATAATAATAATAATAATAATTAATTAGAAAAAAAAAAATACAAAATACAGTTTGAGCCACAGTACTTTCAAAGAGGAAGGTCTGCAATTGTATTGTATTTTATATTGCAGATTTGAGAGCTTGAGAATGCTGTGCTAATAATTTTAATAGCAAACATCGCTTTCCCTTTAATTATGAGTACAGTAGTGTGTTTATATTGGCATTTACAGTGCTACGGATAGGACATTAACCCCCTGGCAGGTCCTCTCTAGCCCCTGTTGTTTTTTTCTTTTTTTGCTCCATTTGCGGGATACGGGTTTGAACGCCAGTGGATTTGTAGCAATTTAATAGCGATTTGTGAACAGTTACAGGCTTGACAGATTTGCTGCAACAAAGTTCAGATTTCAACAGCCCGTAGGGTTTTTCCACCTGTAACTCGCAGGTAGCTTTAAGAGGCCAATTGAATAGCCGTAAGTTTTGCAGGCTCCGTTACGGGCTTCGACTTTACACGTTAATAAGACTGCTGGACTTCTAAAGGATGCAGGGCAGTGATTGCAAACAAAGCTTTGGATTGTTTGTTTTGTTTTTGCTCCACCCAGGGTTAGCTGGATGGGAGTTTTGATAGTGGGGGAACTATCTATCCGTAAAGGTAGTGCTCAATGGAAAATCATTAAAGCCTCCATCAAAGTGCCAGAAACAAGGGCACAAACCTAGTGGAGACTGCTGGTCACAGTAGGTAATTCAAATAAATATGTATATATGTATGTATGCATGTATATATACCTATTGTTTAAAAATATGTAATTGGCAATTTACCATAGATTTAAATATATTTAATGTATGACTTTTTCAGTTTCTTAGTCCTAAAATGTGATATTTACAGGCAATGAATACAAGAACATATATAAAAATGAAGGGATTATTTAATACCCTCATTATAAATAAAATAACCTATAATAAAGGCACATTTGGACTGACATTTAATGATCATTATTATATTTTATTTGTACAATGCAAACAGATACTGTCGCCCTAGGTGTACAATAAAAACATGAATACAATTTACATACATTTAAAGACAGTAAGAATAGGATAAAAAATTATTTATAAGATAATACAGTTATTTTTGGATACAATTCTGAATAATTCTCTGTTCTCTTGTTCAGAACAAAGGTTAGGGCGATTTACATTTAATGATAGCACAGACTAGTGCTTCAAGAGTCCTCTCCAACAACAATAAGTCAAATAGCTAACTGTGAAGAAAGCTCTACAAAAAGCAGAGACTCCTTAATGTCCTATAGACATGAAAATATGTGCCTACCATAGCTCTTCCTTCAATCTCCAGACAAAATGAAACTCTCAATTTGTCTTCAAACACAAACCTCAATTTTGTTTTTGCTCCATACTTTCTGACAATAACTCAGAAAGAACCAACACACTTCAAATTATTATGATGATGTAAAAATAAAACTTGTTTTCCACACCCCAGGGCTGCCTACATAGGTACCTTATACCTACCAATAGAAACATTGCATTCAAATACAGATTTTAACTCTTGCTAACCTTCATCTATAAGCAGCTAAATGCAGAAATCTACAGATCAGTGCCTGACCCTTCTTCTGTCTACACACCCCATGATTCCTTAGTGCACAAACTGCCATCACTGATTGTTACATTGTATTAAACTGTATAGCTGCCTGTGATTGGCCAAAACAAATTATGAATTTTCTGCAAATTTTAGCAGAGCTTTTCAGTAGTGTTAAGCTACTGCATGCAAACTCAAAAGATTTAGCAAACATCAGGGTGAGTTTGTTAATGTTTATTTTGGTATCCTTTCATGCAAACAAATGTTTTCATACACTACTGATTCTCCTCTATCAGATGCATTCATAATCCAGGCAACTAATTATGTTTCTGGTGTCTGATGGAAACACCATCTATCTTGTATGTACTTGGCTTCATCAGAGCTCACTAGGGCATTTTGCAGTACTTTCTTTGATCTGTTACATGAGTGAGTAAGTTCACTACCTTTCATTTTAACTATTTAATTGCATATAGGATGTTATGAGTATATAATTATGAAGGATATATTTGCTGGTGTTTTCATTATTAAAAAATATTAAACATGACAGAACTAGAGGCAACTGAATTTCTGCCCACTGGAAAAACAATATTTCTTCTTCTTGTGTAAATACCTCTGAGTTTGAGAAATCTGGTCTATTATAACAGGCTGATTACATTTAATTATAGTTCATTTCCTTTTATGTAAAACTAAAAATATATACATAATAAATTAATATACATATATATTTGAGATGATATATAGCAGTGATGGCGAACCTTTTTGAGCCCGAGTGCCCAAAACCGCAATACATGCCAACTTTTTTTTCCTCTAAGTGCCAGCCTTACAATTGCATTCCCGTCATTTTTGATAAAATTATAGAATGATCATTTCTTTGTCATGGACAAAAAAAATCCGAAGGGGATCAAATACTCCCCCCCCCCCCACTGTATGTATATATATATATATATATATATACATTTTTAGAGAGAGGAAAGTAAAATATTACATTAATAAGCCCATTTGCATGTCTAAAAGGCAGGGCCATGCAAATGAGAATACAATGCACCTCACTCTTTCAATCCAAAAATAGCAATTTTATACATTGCTCCCTTAATGCATATGCCTGCTTCCCCTTGTCGCCCCCTTCTCCCTTGTCTCTCCCCTTCTCTCTTGACTACCACTCCCTCTTGTCTCCACACATCATTGTCTCTCCCTCCACTCTTGTCTCTCACTTTCTCACTCCCCCTTGTCTCTTACACCCTTCTCTCTCTCCCATTCTCCCTTGTCTCTCCCCTGCCCCTTATGTCTCCCCTTCCCCCTTGTCTCTTGCCCCATTTTTCCCTCTCCCCCCACCCTCCTCTCTCGCCTCTTGTCTCTCCCCTCCCCCTTGTCTCTCCCTCCAGCCTTGTCTCTTCCTTTCTCCCTTGTCTCCCCCACCCCCCCTTGGATCATACACCCTTCTCTCTCCCCTCCCCTTGTCTCTCCCCTTCCTCCTTGTCTCCCACCACCCCTGTATCTCCCCTTCTCCCTTGTCTCTTTCCTCCATCCTTCTCTCTCTCCCACCCTTATTTCTCCTCTCTTGTACCGCTCACAATTGTCTCTGTTTTCTCCCTTGCCTCTACCCCCCCTTGTCTCTTTCATTCTCTGTGTCTCTCCCTCCTCCTTTCTTTCCATTCTCTACCTCTCCCTTTTGCCTCTCCCCTCTCTCTCACTCCTCCCTTCTCTCACTCTCCCTTCTCTACCTCTCCCTTTTGCATCTCCCTCTTCCTTTCTCTCTCCTCTCCCTTCCTCTCATGTGCCTCTACCTTCTCTCCCATCTCACTCTCTTACTTCTTCCTTTCCCTTCTGCCTCTCCCTATTTTCTTTCTCTCCATCCTCCCTTCTCTCTGCTCTCCTTTCTTCCTCCCTCCCTCCATCTTTCTCTGCTTATCTCTCCCCCACCCTTGTATCTCCTTCACTCTTGTCTCTACCCCCACCCTAGTCTCTCCTTGTACTTCCATATTGTCTCTCCCACCATTCACTCTCTCTCCCCCTTGTCTCTCCCCTCCCCATTGTCTCCCCCCTTGTCTCTCCCCTTCCCCTTGTGTCTCCCATTACCCTTGTCTCTCCCCCTGGTCTCTCCCACCCTGCTCTCTCTACCCCTTGTTTCACCCAACCTTGTCTCTACCATTCTCCCTTGTCTCCCACACCCTTCTATCTCTCTCCCACACTTCTCTTTCCCATTCTCCACTGTCTTCCCCCTTCTCTCTCCCCTTCTCCCTTGTCTCCCCCACCCTTCTCTTTCCCCTCTTGTCTCTCCACTTCCCCTTGTCTCCCCCTTCTCCATTGTCTCTCCCCTTCTCCCTTATCTGTCCAACTCCCCATTGGCTCCCTACACCATTGTCTCTCCCTCCACTCTTGTCTCTCCTCTTCTCCCTCCCCCTTGTCTCAACCCTCTTCTCTCTCCCCCTCTCCCTTGTCTCTCCCCTACCCCATAACTCTTACCTTCCCCTTGCCTCTCCCCCTGTGGATCTCGAGGAGAGTCTGTTCGCCTGCGCCGCGCGCGCACGCTAGCACAGCCCTTCCTTTTTTAAGTGACGGGAGAGCGCTCAGGCGCCGTGCGCGCGCGATGAGCAGACCCAGCATGCTGCCGGCGACCTATGGCCGCGTGCCCACAGAAGGTGCACGGCGTGCCACCTGTGGCACGCGTGCCATAGGTTCGCCACCACTGATATATAGCATCTCAAAAAAGCTACAAAAAGAGGCAATTTATTTAATTAAATCTCTTTGAACAATATGAACCTATCTTCAGCGTTACTGTATGCCTGCTAATTGTAGACTTGTTCTATGCGCGAGGCGAAACGCACATCTCATAAATCTTTGGAACACTGGTAATTCCAGGTAAAGGTGTGAGATCGATGTCTGTAGCACCTGGAGGGGGTTGTAATGTGAACTTCTGCAACACTCTGGTGAAGAATATGAAGAGTTCCATTTTGGCCAAGTTCTCACCGGCACAAGTTCTTCGACCTGTATAAGACAATTGAATATTTTATGGAGCTGCATATCACATGTTATTATCATAATGCAGAAAGTACAGAAAGTGAGGAGAGTACATTTGAACTCATACACAGTCCCCAAAACACTCTTATTATTATTATTATTATTATTATTATTATTATCATCATTATCGTTTATTTGTAATGCTCCAACATATTCGGTAGCGCTATACAAAAGTTAAGTTACAGGCAATGACAAGTTCAAGATTCACACATTGCAAAGAGTGGATGGCCCTGTCTTTGAGCTTGGAATCCCTTGTCCATAGCGCTTTCCCTAAAGCACCGCGCAGGATTGAAACTCGCAGACTTACAGTCTTATCACTGAATAAAAGTGTAAGGAAAACGTAAAAAACGTCATAGAAACCCTTCCTAGTACTGAATAATGCAATGAGAAGACACATTGTGAATTAAATAAATATACCCTCTTTACTAATACCTCTTCCCACCAACCTCTCTATCCTAGTGCCTTACATAAAAATAAAAGATTGTAAATTATATTAATTCTTGTTCAAAGTTAATCTTTTCTATACATCATTCTTAACTATGCTGATAACTATCAATTATCTAATTAGCTGTGCTTATATGCTAGTTCTTTTAAATTCTAGGTTACATGTTATGAGAACAGCCACATCGGAAGCTTCTAGCTGGTTCGTTAATATCATTAATGTGAGAAAGCTTTAGTTATTGCTGAACTCTTCATTAGATTTTGCAATATGCATTAATTGAAGTAATCACCAAAACAGTAATTTCTTGACATAGTAACAAATAGCACTTTTGTTACCACTGTAATTTTTAAGCTCCTCTCTTTCCTTTCTATCAATTATCTATAGATATGGTGAAGTTCAATTACCTGCTGAAAATGGCATAAATGCTTTATTTTTTACAAAATTTCCCTCAGAGTCAAGGAAGTTCTGAGGATAAAACTCATCTGGTTTCTCAAAGTAAGCCTTGTCCCGCAATACAGATTTCAGCACTGGAAGCACATAGGTCCCCTAGAAAGACAGATCATTTTAGTACATAAATTACAATAACAGATACTTTGATAACTATAGTCGTTTGGGTGTCCGAAATAATTAATTCTAATAATCTCCTGAAATTGATGTAAGGCTTACCAAGCATAGCATATGTTTGTCCCTATGAATAGTATGAACAATTCACTATTGTGAATCCCTGAGTTAACTGGAGTACTATTTCTGTTTAAATGATTATTATATTAACTCAAGTTAATTACAATAGAAAATTATAATTATTGGTGTGAACATTACAGATAAATATTTCAATATTCTATTTTCTAAATAAAATTGTAAATGATTTAAGTGGACCCTGAAAAATGAATTAATAATAGTCAAAGGGCCTCATTAAATTCCAAGCCCGCAACTACAAGACCGAAATCCGTAAACCATGCTTCCGTATGTAGCATTTCAGGGCTTACATGATGGATTAAGCAGGGCTATAAGTAACAATTTAGATAGAGCCCGCCATCATTATGTCCGTAAAACATAGCGTTTAAACCACAATCAATTAGTGTTTAGAAGTCCGATTTGCGATCGGACTCGCATTCCATTAATATTGCAATATGAAAAAATTAATAAATCTAATATTTTAGTCCATGTGAGTTCAAATATGTATTAACCCAATGATTGCTGGGATTGATATAACAGGGAAATTACACAGAAAAAAAAATGATTGCAGATTTGCGAGTTTGAGACAGTTGTGCAATTAATTCTAATGTCTTTCTTTGCTTCCCCCAAATTTGAAGGTACAGTAGTGTGTTTATATTTGCTTTTACAGTGCTTTCACACCCATAAATGGGAAATGTAGCCAAAAATCCTAGGGTAATAGAGAGGACCCACAAGGTATTGTGTCTAGAAGGTGTTGAATATCATTGTAGAATTGGACAACTTCAGCATCTGGTTGGAGCATAGATTTGGATCACTGTAATGTTAAATGGCTTGCCTCGATTTGAATTTAAATCATTTTGTCATTTTTCGGTTGTAGCCAAGATTCTCAATTTTTTCCCCCTCGGGATTCTTGACCACAGTAGAAGATCCGGTGGTTGTCTTATATGAAATACCCCATTCCAGTCCATTTGAGTAAGTTGTTTAATTTTGTCATCATGTTTGACCATGTCCAGTTTGCATTGCCTCGTAGTTCTAAAGTTCAAGATTCCTATGCTGAATTGTTTTTTGCAGCAGCAGACTTTCCTTTCCCCTTCAGCAGGACGTCCTCTCAACTTCATTAGATCTGCTGCTGCTCGTACTTACCCTCTACTCTTCCCCAATAATATTGTAGCGCCCTTCTGACCTGAGGGCTCATCCTCCACTGCCATATCGTTATGTCTCTGGTTGTGCTTAAATCCATACGGTTTTCTTAGCAGAAGATTCTGGTGTGGCTTGCCAGTCCCTTCTCCAACAGAAAGTGATTTGTATGACCTCCCTGCTATGACCTGTCTATCTTGGGTGACCCTACATGTTATATCTCACAGATTGAAGCAGATACACAAGCCCCTTCACCATGACAAGCTTGTGATATACCTTGTAACACTAGAATAAAATATTTCTTATGTGATTCTTCACTCAATGTTCTTATTACCTTATCCTTTTCACATTTTACAAATAGCCATATGCATGATCTAAATGATATAAACTTCTTGCAAACTCTTCATACATTTGATAATTCATTGCTAATAAGATAGTGCATATTTTATTTAAATACAATCAATGTTTATATACTTGTTTATAGTGGATACTGCTTGCTTCATAAATCTAATGCTGACTTATTTTACTACCATGGAGTGACTAGATTTTGGTACATAGACTTGTTTTAGTTGATTGCACTTCTGAAAAGAAAACATGGGTACCATATTCCAGAATATAAAAAAAGCAAACTTGATATATATAAATTAGTAACATTTCCTACAAACCTTTGGAAGAAAATATCCTTTGAAAGTAACATCCTGAGTAGTCTCATGTGGAAGGTTTGTTATAATAATGCTAGCAAACCTTTGAATTTCATGAGTCACCGCATTAGTATATGGCATTTGCCTACAGTGCTCCATCTGAGGTTGTGCAGTCCCAATTACATTGTCAATCTCACTTTGCACGTTTTCTGTAGCAAATAAAATAACACATTTATTGTAACAAAGGTTTTAATATACCTTTTTTTAAAGTTGATTATCTGGTATGTAGGGGATATTAAACCAATATGTATATGGTTAATATTGATATATTTCATCAGGAGGTACAATACAGTATTACACATTAAGCAATGAAGTGAGCCAAATACTTATTTTAAAAAAAAGGCAGTAGTGGGGACATTAAATGGAAAGTAGAAAAACAATGAGTTTGGTGATACCTGCGGACGAGAAAAACATTGGATAGAAAAAATTGGAGGTTTTAAGCCAGTAGATTGAGTATGTAGGAAGGAAGTCAGATCCAAGAGCAGTGAAAGAGGCAAAATGTTAATTTTGTAGATAGGCCATTCTGTGGGCATGGAAAGTTAAGGAAATAAGGAGAAATATAAAGGTCAAATGAAAAACTGATTTTGCATTATAATAACCCTATAGCATAAAACTTTGATTGTTAAAACGTAAGTATTCAATAGGCAACTAAAATGATGAGACCTTACCAGTGTCCTCTAATTTAGGTTTGGGAAAAATATTTAAAGAATGAAGCTATAAATCAGAAGTATACATCTGGACCTCTTACTTTGTACTTCTGGGTATTTCATCATAATCAGAAAACTCCATTGAAGAGTGGTGGATGTTGTCTCCATTCCAGCTCCAAACAAATTGCTCACAACCATCATCAGATTATCGTTGTGGAAATACTGTTCTGGAGATGGGTGTTCCTGAAATGTATGTTTGATAGCATATTGGCTAAATACAGTTTTAAATACAATACATTTTTTTGCAATATACATGTGTTAATATGTTTACAAAACACAACCCAACCAATGTAATGTATATATGTAATGTATAAATCTTTACTATAAAAAGTCTAAATTATGCCCTGAATTAAACTTTACTTTTCCAAACTAGACTCCAGGAACCATTAAAAGGCCTGATTTTAATGTCATAAATAATTGAGCTCAGAGTGGCCCATCAAAATTATAGCATCAAGACTTTACTAAGTTTCCTCCAGAGCTTGACTAGCTCCAATCAGCCCTGCTCATAAAATAGAGGTAAGACTGGTTTAACACATTTTGCATATATGTACTAATAGAAGCATTAGTCATACTAGAAAGGGTTTTACAAACCCAAAACGACATAATTACATCAAGACAACTAGTAAACTCGGAGTACAGATCTTATTTTATAGTGTACCACTATGATACAAGTAACACTAATCTGAGTAATTTTTCTGGGATAGCACAAGTTACCATTGTAACTTAATTGGAATGATTTGTACTAAATTTAGATTTGTAACTTCAAGTATAGCAGATACCCTCAACCTGGGTACTTCATAATCAGGTCGTTAACATATCCAGCGTGGATAAGACAAATTACCTCTCTTTGCTTGACAAGGAACACATCAATAAGATTCCTTTGATCATTAATGTCCAGTTGATCTTTGTATTTTGTAAAGGTGCCTCTTATAAAACTTTTAAACTCTTCTACATTTCCATGAATTGTTTTGTGACTTCCAGGTAGCCAGCGGATTAGAGATGGAAAGGTGTTGTACAACTTGCAATAATTAAAAAAAAACATAGATATTTAATTAGATTCTGCAAATCGATGTGTATACAATTAGCCAAGCAGACAGTACATTTTATAAATATTGAAATACATTGGGCTATATTCAGTTTAGTTGTCAAACTTCACTGTGTTTTACTTATTTACCACTTCTGTAAGCCAGTTGTCTCAATTTAATTCACTGGTCAGATTCTCAAAATCAATATCAGTAACATTTTTGACAACATTGATAATACCCACTAGGGGAGTACACATGAGGCATTCACACTTGTGGGTATTGAAAGAGAAGAGTAGGGACAGAGCAGGGAAATATTTAATACCTTCATCTGTATTAGGAGGGGGCAGGAAGCTAGAGCAGGGGGAATGGGTTGGGTGAGCTGGAGGAATGATATAGTGTAGGGTAGTTGTGAGCATTGGGAAGGAGGGTACTTGGGGTGGGCATGAGGTGCAGCAAAGTCAAGTATGAAGGGAGTAGGAGGGAGGGACATGGAGGACCTTTATCCCTGCATTAGTGACAGGGCCATAATGAGTGTGGGGGTGGGTGGTTAAGCAAGAGAACAATCACTCACTTGCACAGATATCAGGGCTAGGTAAAATTTGCCACCTCCTATAAATTGTCACCATAGACTTGGGCCTTGGCAGCCTAATCATAAACATGCCCATGGTATAACAATTTCACCTAATATTGTGTAACCTGTACTATCACTAAACTAATAACATAGGAACCTAATCCTACTCTTTAACATGGATAGTTTCTGCTTTTTTATTTTAAACGAATATATTTTATTTATTCTTTTTTTACATATAGATCATACATGTAAACAAATAATACATAAACATAAAAGATAACAGTACAAAATAGTTAAATGCTGCCTTGCATTACATGACAAAATTTGCTTTACTTATAAAGACATGCTCCAATCTAAATATCTTATTTTTAACATTATATAATAGGGGAAGGTTATTACTAAAATGTTGTCAAATCTAAATTTCTATATATTTTGGCATATATATTCTTTTAGGTTTTAGGGCCTGGAAGGTATAACTATTTTTATAAACGTAATTGTGGTTTAGAGTAGTGCCATTGCATCAGTTGTATAAATAAATCTTGCTGCCGATAGTCCGCTCAGAGTTTTATGTCTCTGAAGTTTATTTTTTATTAATTCTGGCTACTTTTGTGAAAAGCTCTTGGATTTGTTTCAGAATTTTTGGAGGAAATTGGTAACATTTTAAATAAATATAGTAAACATGACAAGGGATTCATCTTTAGGGACGCTATTCTTCCTAGAAGGCAAATAGAGAATTTAGTTCATTCTTTTAGTTCATTAGTATTTTTTGTTATTAAAGGACTAAAATGAACCTCATAAAAGGCAGTGTGGATTGACTGTGATTTTTACATTTCTTTACTAGACCATTCCAAAGAATATTTTTTACATAATAAAAGTTGAGTATTATTGTTAGTTTTATTTGCATTGCATATGATTTTGTTGTGTTGATTGTTAGACCTTACTACAACTTAAATTGGTTTAATAATTGAATTGCCAAAATCATTTTGATTGCTTCGTTAATTAATACTCTAACATGGGAAGCTTTTATTATATTTTCATTAATGCACCAGTTGATTGACTTGGTGGCTGAATGTTAGTTAATGAAGCCTCAATAATGGCAAAATTAACATTATGTTATGAATCTATGTACTCAATGTGTGTGATCATAATTGTTGGTCTATTATGATGTAATCTATCTATCTAAATATAACATTTAAAATGTAAACACTGTGTTTATTTTAGAATAGGTATTATGTACATGAAAATAGAAAGTATAATCCCTCACTCACTATAGGATGTTGGCATCTCCAGGAATTAGGCATATGCAGTATTTGTAATCTTTGTAAAAGTTGTTAATTAGAGCTAAATTAAAAACTCACCTCCTACTTGCAAAGGAGTATATTTATGCATGCATACTGCCACCTCAGTTTTGTAGTTCCCCAGTAATATGTATGTAGGGAAGATTTTTATTTACATTTTCTTGATAAACAGATTATATTGTCTCTCTTCCCTTCAACCAAAAAAGTATTGTAAAATTGACTTAATTAAAATGTCTGATAACTACCATGTTATCTCCCATTGTCTCCCAAATTCTTTAATTTAGTATTCCACTTACTCATTGTAGTAGCCACATTGACTCCCCTTTCAAGTAAAATTGTAATTCATGGCCCAAACACAACACTCTACTCACTACACTATATAAATATAGTTGATCTATAATATTTTAATGAACTACCCTTTAGAACAAGAGAACAACATTTTTTGAATGTAAAAAGAAAAAAGAATACACCCTCTAATGTATTACTTTTTATATAGAACTAGCGTATTGCCCGTCAAAAAATGACGGCAATGAGACGTGTATGTTTTTAAAGTTGTTTAGTTATTAATATACATATGGAATTGTAAGGTAGCTAATGTTGTTTTGTGTGTACGTTAACGTAGCTGTGTACTTCCACATTATCCTAAAATGGCGGATAATGTGTGGTATGCGTCTTAGCGGATGATCCGTCCGTCGTTTAATGGCGGGTAATGTGTGGTATGCGTCTTAGCGGATTATCGGTACGTGTTTTCCGTGGTTATAGTGCTGTAGCCTCGTTTTCGTTTTGTTCGTGCGCCATTTTTTCTGCGGCGCTCATTGCCAAAGTACTACGGTTTAACGACTCGCCTCGCTGCGCGAGGCTCGCCGGTCGATGATCGCCTGCGGTGCTCATCGCTAAGCCCGCTAAAGTACTACAGTTTAACAGTAAATATGGTAAAACGGTCAAATGACGGTCAATAAAAATTAAATGTTGTGAAATTTGTTTGCCACACAACATGACTCAGCTATTATTATTATTATTATTATCGTTTATTTGTAACGCGCCAACATATTCCGTAGCGCTATACATATGTTAAGTTACAGGCAATGACAAGTTAAAGATTCATACATTGCAAAGAGTGTATGGCCCTGTCTTTGAGCTTGGAATCCGGTGTCCATAGCGCTTTCCCTAAAGCACTGCGCAGGATTGAAACTCGCAGACTTACAATCTAAAGGTTAAAGTTTGTATGTGGTACAGTAGGGAGAGAGTAGTGCTGAGCAGTGCTAAGCATGTTAGGGAGGAAGGTTATAGGCTTCTTTAAAGAGGTGCGTTTTTATTGATGTTTTGAAGGATTTAAGGCAGGAGGATAGTCTGGTGAAGCGAGGCAAAGAGTTCCAGAGAATAGGGGCAGCGCGAGAAAAGTCCTGGAGGCGGGAGTGAGAGGAGGTGACAAGAGTGGTAGAAAGAAGAAGGTCGTTAGCAGAACGAAGAGGGCGTGTGGGGGAGTATTTGGAGATGAGAGCAGAGATGTATGGGGGTGCGCTGTTGTTGAGGGCTTTATAAGTTAGGGTCAAGATTTTAAACTTTATTCTGGAGGCTAAGGGAAGCCAGTGGAGTTATTGACAAAGAGGAGCTGCCGACACTGAACGATGTGTACTGAAGATGAGTCTGGCGGAGGCATTTATTATGGATTGAAGTGGGGAGAGGCGAGTGATGGGAAGGCCAACAAGGAGCGAGTTGCAATAGTCAAGACGAGAAATGATAAGAGAGTGTATTAGAATCTTAGTAGTGTCTTGTGTAAGGTAATGGCGTATTTTGGATATGTTTTTTAGATGGAAAAGACAGGATTTGGTTAGAGACTGTATGTGTGGGATGAAAGAGAGGGCAGGGTCCAGTAGAACCCCGAGACAACGGGCTTGGGAGGTGGGAGTGATGATGGCGTTGTTGACAGAGAGAGAGATGTGAGGAATTGAAGCTGTAGTAGAGGGTGGGAAGATTAAGAGTTCAGTCTTAGACATGTTGAGTTTCAGATGGTGGGTGGACATCCAAGAGGATATACTAGAGAGGCAGTCGGAGACGTGTGCTAGAAGAGAGGGGGATAGATCTGGTGCTGAGAGGTAGATTTGGGTGTCGTCTGCATAGAGATGGTAAAAGAAATACACATTTTTTTTTTGGAACTTTTTATTTTTGTAACTTTCAACTTATATTTCATCAAATGCGTTGTTTTAGGCGGGAAATCTGATGTTGCGCGAGACAAAGGCGTTAAATCTGTGTTAATACGTAAATCTGTAATTGCGTTTCGTAAAATGTACTCGCTACTGTCTTTTTACTCATTGCGCGGTTAATCTGCATCCTTTATCTCGTTGATTTTCAAACACATATGTCTGAGGCTGTGTTTTACGCAGTTCGTAGTAGTATAGCCTTGTTTTCATTTTTTTGGGCGGCCATTTTTTTCTCGCTTAGCCGATTTTCGATCTTTGTAACTCATCTAAATCGATGTAAATTGGAGTTCCAAGTCACTCCCAGACGTTCTGCCTGGTTCCCCATGCTGTAAGTGACCTTTTTTTTATTTTTTTGTGTGTATTTAGTTTTTTTTTTATTGTTTTTGTTCCGCCGCTTATCTCGTAATTTTTTTCATCTCATATTTTTTTTCTAAGTGCTACAGCTTAACGGCTCGCCTCGCTACGCGAGGCTAGCCTGCAATGAGCGCCTGTGGCGCTCATTGCCAAAGTGCTACGATGTAACGGCTCGCCTCTTTTTATTTTTTAGTGTGCATTTAGTTTTTTTTTTATTGTTTTTGTTCCGCCGCTTATCTCGTAATTTTTTTCATCTTGTATTTTTTTTCTAAGTGCTCCGGTTTAACGGCTCGCCTCGCTACGCCTCGCTGTAGACAAATACAACTTTATTGTAAAGAAAACTTAAATGTAAAAGTTAAAATGTAAATGTTGTGATGTCACTAAAAACATGCTCCTTTCCAATTGTAGTTATTGAAAAGGACTATAGAGAAAAACATTGGACTTTAAATAGCTTTGCATCCTTCTTTATCCCATTTTCATCTTAAAATACTCCAAAATCACAATCTGCACAATGTAATAACTATTACTTGCACCATATATATAATTTTATGTTTTATACTGTTCTATGTGGGGGGGGGTTTGGTATTCAACTACTTTCACCACATTTTTCTCCCCTGCTTTTTTTTAAAACGTTTTAGTCATTCCTCTATGCCTATTGTCCATGCACCTTGTTATCCTCTCTTTAGTAGCATTTCTATGAATTTCCCAATAGGTTAATTAGACCAACAGTACATTGTAAGACACTTTAGTGTAAATTGAGGGAATAATATTTTTTTCCATAGTGCAAAGTTGATTTGTAGTAAATGTGAAAATAGGAGCTTACCATGACCATTGGACTTGCCAGAAGTCTTATATTTTCATTTATTAAGCTCATTAGCCTCAGGAATACTGGACTTTCATACTCAAAGCGATGACCAAGTAATATGGATACAATTATGTTGGCCGCAGCACCATTTATGATCATTTTGTTTTGAAAAGGCTTTCCTAGGGTTAGGACAAAAATAAATGAATACATTTGGTCACAATATATGAAAATACTTTTTGCTTGTTTTTTTAACTATATACTTTCATACTTAACATCCCGGCTGTCTGTTATGTTAGAGATGAGAGTTGTCCACAGGGACCAACCCCGTATCTCTTATGTGCAGGCGATCATACATTATTGTTAACTATTGGGCTGATGGAGCTATCCCCCCTCCCTGACACTATTCATATATAAAATCCCCTGCTTTTCCTTGTACCCCTACCCCCTTCGGACACAGCCAGAAGACGCGCTGCAGGGGACAGAGCACCAGGAGAAAGGGAGGTCATTGGAGAGGGTGAAAGGTAGGAGGAGTATAAGGGGGGAGGAGGGAGGATGCAAAGGAGGGAGGAGGATAAGGAGGAGTCACTGGTAGGAACCAGGTACTACTGGGGGTTATGTGAGTCCTGCTCCGCTGGAGATGAGCGCCTGTGACGCTCATTGTGATGCCTGCAATGAGTGCCTTTGGCGCTCATTGCAGCCTAAGTCCCGTGGGCCTCGTGGTTGCGGCCCCTGGCATGACCAACATCACAACAGGACACACACTGCCAACTATATATGTGATATAAATATATATCCTGAATAGTCTAGTCTTATTTATTCTGAAGGGTATTTAGAATTATCTTATCTTCATTTTTCTTCCCCATAATTAAAGTTATCTTAAAGAGCTAAATTTGACAGTAAGAAAAACACTTAACTAAGGGGAAAAAAAATATCCTTCAATATATCAACTGCTTCATTTTAAGTCTGCTGCAGTGACAGAAACTAAGGGGTCCATTCAATTACAAGCCCATAAAGTACAATTCCTGTGTATGTAGGTTTGCGGGTTACATATTTGCAACAGTTACACAGCGATTCAATTGAACAAGGCCGCAACTCCATGGCCGAAAGCCAAAACCGTAAACCATGCTTCCATATGTAGCATTTCAGGGCTGGATCATGATCAGTTATTAAAGCCCGTAAGTACATAGTTAGAAACAGCCAATAGTGAACGAGACATCAGTAAAATATGGCATGTAAACGTCAATCAATTAGCTTTTCAACGTCCGATATGCGATCCGGCTTGCAGTCCATCGATTTCGGAATCAATAAAAAATGAATGACGAAACCCTTATAGTTCATGTGGGTACCCTGATATGTATTAACTACTTGATTCCCGAGATTGATATAACATGGAAATAAAACCGTGAAAAAAAAAATTTTGATTTCAGATTTGCGAGCTTGAGACTGTTGTGCAATTAATCTTACATCGCTTTCCCGTATTTTAAAGTGCAGTATTGATTTTGTATTTGCTTTAATAGTGTTATGAACAAGTGTTTAACCCCCTTGTGAGTCCTACCTAGTATTTGTAGGATTTTGGCTCCATTTGCCATTTACAGGTTTGAAAGCAATTGCGGGCTTGAGGAATTGGAGCAATTGGATAGAGATGTGCGATTTTAGCAGTTGTAACATTTACAGGCTTAAAACATCAAAGTAGACTATAGGACGGAATATCAATTTTGACAACCGCAGGGATTTTGAGTATGTAACCCGCAACTCGATTGTGGGTAGCTGGAAGAGGCCAATTGAAATCGCAAAAAAATGTACCCTCTCCATTACGGGCTCCAGTAACTACAATTGTCTCAATTAAATGGAAGCCTAAGTTTTCCAAAATTCCATGGCTATATGGCTACTGCTTTTTAATCCAGTGACAAGCAGACCCATATGTATGTTTGCCTTTCTTGGGTGAACAACAAAAATGTGCAGCATAACTTTAGCAGGTACATAAAGGGCCAATGTAAGCACCAGGTAAAGGTATGTGACTATCTAGTTTGTCGTCATCTGTTAGTTTACAAAATATTTCCCCTATTTAGTTGTCCACTTCAAAATCACTTGAGCCCGTAATGGCGCCGTAAATGTTACTGATATTCAATTGTCTTCTTTTAGCTACTTGCATTCAAATCTGTCCCATCTCCTCCTTTGATGTTCCAAGCCTGCAAATGTTACCAGTGCTAAAAATACAAAATCCATATTCAATTACAACAATTCAACAAGCCTGCAATTGCCTTCAAACCCATCAGTGGCAAATGTATCAAAAAATTGTACAAAGACTAGATTGGACTCGTAAGTGGGTTACACACCTGCTCAATACTGCAAAAGCAAATAAACACACACTACTGTACTTACAATTACTGTGAAAGCAATAAAAGACATTAGAATTAATTGCACAACAGTCTCAAGCTCGCAAATCTGCAATAAAAAAATATTTTTTATTACGTTTTAGTTGCTTCACTGATTTCTACATTTCTCGATTGCGAGTCCGTTTGCAAATCTGACTTCTAAAGACTAATTGATTGTAGTGTAAACTCCATGTTATACTGACGTTATGATGATGGTCTCTGTCTAAAATGTAACATACGGACTTGCTTAATTGATCACAATCATGCCCTGAAATGCAACTTACGGTTCCTGGTTTGCGTGTTGGGGCTGTGAGCCTGTAATTACGGGTTTGTGAAAATTGAATACATCTATATGTTTAGAAATTTTTTGACCCAAAGCCAAAAGTTCAGTTTGATTTAGGTTGTTTCTGTAGAAGCCATTGAAGTTATCTGGAAGATGTTTAATTATTTAGGAGTTCCGATTTAAGCATACATTTAAAATTACTGTAAATCCTGCATTTTTTTGAAAATCAGGTAAGAAAAAATACATTGATATCGCTAATGATATCAGGAGGGGACATGGTCACACATGCACACAGCAGAGGTATAGTGGAAGATTAGCGATAACTACTGAATGATTAAACAGCTGACAGGTGATTTCAATGGCTACCACAATGTGACATGTGTAAGGTGGAGACAGACCCAGCACACCAGGCAGATAACATTCATACCAGTCGAGGAACATTCATTTAAAAAATATTTTATTTATAGATTACCTTGTTTTTTGTATTTATAAAATATACATTTTTTTGAACTAACAAGTGGTGAATTGGATGCTCACAGTCTGAAGACATATGGCATAAATAAAGCTTAAATATTGTTGCGCATCTGTGATCCCAATACATCTATCTTATACTACTTTGGCTAAATACTAAAACATTTTAAGAATCTTGTGCACTAGTTAAAAGCAACAACATCATACAACCACAGTAACAAACATAGTATGAGGTGGATAATTTATAAAAACTGCAAAAAAATAAATACTAACCTTCGAAAGACTCCAACTTTTTTATCAAATAATCACTTTCTTCATTAATCTTGTCTTCTAGAGTTCTCTTTCCCATTCCAAAATCTCGTAAAGTTGCAAGAGCAAATCTCCTCATGACTTTCCAGTTCTCCCCATTAGAAAAAACGATACCTGAGGAAGAAAGAACACTTTTGGAATTCTTCTCAGAACCTGGTGACATTAGTTATTACAGTAGGCTCACAAAAACTGTAGCTTTACTTTTCACTAGATCATCCCTTTGGATTCCTAGTAACCCTCTGATGCACCTAGTAACCCTCTGTCTGGAGGGTTTCTTAAAAATAATGTTGTTGTTGTTGTAATTGGAAAATGGGGTTAACAAATTGATGGATTAAACAATGGACCATTGTCCAATTGCCTTCTTTAAGACACTGGTGGTTGTACCAATCATTTCTCTAATTTCAACCAATCAAAGTACTTTTAAGACAATCCTAGCCAGAAACACTCATAAAACAATGTTTTTGTTCACCTGGTTAGAAACAAAATCTACACTACTATTTGTATTACGAAAACCCTTTTCTAAATAAATACAATTACCATTTCCCTTTGACATCTCATTGAAAATGGGACTCCATCCACGTCCAGCAAACTCATCAGCATGGTTTATAAGAGCATCTTTCACAGTTTCATATCCCCAGAGTATAACCATCTTCTGACTTCCCATTTGGATGCTGAAAACTGGGCCATACTTTTTATATAGCTGAAACAAAACAAACAATCATTCACTTGATCATAGTTATTTGAGTAAAAGGCATTTTTATGTCACATAATAAAATATATTAATTATTTTTGTGTTGGGGAAAAAGATTTAGCTCTTGTCTGTTAAGTATGTAACAATCTAACAATATTAGCAGCTCTGTACGAAATGAACATAAAATTGTTTTGTGAAAATCTGAATTTTTGTAGATTTATAAGTGCAGGAATCCATTTTGTGTTTGTTACATCACTTCATCAGAGTTAAATAATTTAATTAACAGTGGAGAGAAGGATGTGGGAGGAGGGAAGAGGAAGCTTTTGAAAAAGCACCACCTCCCTCTCTCTCTGTCCCAGAAGCAGCCTCTTGCATTATTCATTGCAACATTAGCTCTCCAGAAATGTAAACGCCCCTCTAACACACAATTCCATCAATGTATCATGTATCTCTCCAGGGTCCTAAAGAGGCATCAACATTTATTTTTATTTTTTATTCTTTTTTTTTTTCTTCTTAAATATGCTCAAATAAATATTTTGTTTTTCATTGTGCAGTAATTGTTACATTTTTAGTAATCTAAAAGTAAAAGTTTGGGTGTCCAATTATGTTATTCATTAAATTCCTTTTCTAATCACCCCAACGTTTCCTGACAATGACCCTTTAGGAAACAAAATTCACAATGGCAAACCCCTTCTACACAATTCTGAAAATGGTTACATTTAATTGAACTGGAATTAAATTGTAAACTGACAATTTACTTTCCATCATTCTTACTTTCTACTATTTTTATTCAGAACACAAAAAGGAGAGTGGAAGTTTCCAACAAACTTTCAAATGTAAAGAACTACTGTGGTTATATATTTAATACACTGTTTTGAAGAACTACACTTAAAAATATAAAGTATATGCGGCTCTCTAACATTTTGTTTTCTGCTGATCTCTCTTGAGTTGGGAGGAGAATTTGAACAAGGACATTTTTTCTGCACAATGGAAATGTGGCATATAAAATTGCCAGTGCTCCCATTAGGTCTTAGGGAAAGTTCATTATTTTATATTGAGCTGATCTAGTTGTCTACCATTTCCCTCTTGAAAAGGTAGTACCAAATCAGCTGAATAAAGAATATTGAACCCTACAGTAAACAAATATTGGCATCTAAATATTACCCATTGTCCAGTTTAGTTATTTAAAAGGCTATATAGAAATAATTTGACCACAGTGGTACTTGTACAGCAAAGAACAGCTATGACTGCACCTTTATGATTAATGAATGTAAATAAATAAATACTACCTCTAGCAATGTCTGGTAAGGTTGCTTCTTATACATCAAGAGCAAATTCCCAATAAATGGTAAAGGTTTTGGTCCAGGGGGGAAATTCTGGTAAACTGTTGTATTCCAGCCATAAAAAAGACTTAGCAGACAAAGACAAATAATAAATGATAGAAGTAACGTGACTGGATCTGTGAAAGCCATCTCTTCAGTAAGTCCTACAGAAATAAATAAAATAAAATGGTTTATGAGGATTTTACAGATTGTGTTTATGATTATAATAGAGAATACCATATTGTAAAAATCAATCAGTGATGTAAAAACCCAAAAAAACAAGCTACATTTTTTTTTTAGTATGATGGAACCTTACAAGACATTAGTTTAAAGTCTGACATATACCAGTTTGCAAAGTGGAACTACTAATGCCTGAAAGGAACATGTGCACAAATAAGACACTGACTGACTAAGCATGACCAGCTCTATAAGGAAGGGAGCATGTACAGTGCCTTGCAAAAGTATTCACCCCCCTTGACCTTTTACCTATCGTATTTTGTTACATTACAGCCTTAAATTCAATGTTTTGTTAATCTGGATTTTATATGATGGATCAGAACACAATAGTCTAAATTGGTGAAGTGAAATGAGAAAAATATATACATAAAACTATTTTTTAGAAATAGAAAACAGAAAACGATCATGTGCGTATGTATTCACCCTCTTTGTTATGAAGTCCATAAAAAGCTCTGGTGCAACCAATTACCTTCAGAAGTTACAGAATTAGTGAAATTATGTACAATCTAAGTGTCACATGATATGTCATTACATATATACACCTTTTTTTTAAAGGCCCCAGAGGCTGCAACACCTAAGCAAGAGGCTCCACTAACCAAACACTGCCATGAAGACCAAGGAACTCTCAAAAAAAAAAGTAAGGGACAATGTTGTTGAGATGTACAATTCAGAGATAGGTTATAAAAAAAATATCTAAATCTTTGATCCCCCAGGAGCACCATCAAATCTATCATAACCAAATGGAAAGAACATGGCACAACCGCAAACCCTCCAAGAGATGGCCGCCCACCAAAACTCACGGACCGGGCAAGGAGGGCATTAATCAGAGAGGCAGCACAGAGACCTAAGGAGCTGCAGAGTTCCACAGCAGAGACTGGAGTATCTGTACATAGGACGACAATAAGCCGTAGGCTCCATAGAGTTGGATATTGCTTTGTTTGTTTTATTACAGCAGAAAGGGAAAAGGTAAGAATGTTGTAAACATTTTTCTCTTGCAACCTTAAGTATTCCATCCAAAGCCAATTTACATGTTTGGCACAAGTTTCCTAGTTGCAGAAGCACATGTGCATCTCTGTTTCCTGCCATCTTGTCACTCAACCACCACCCAAAAAGGTCTTAAATCAATTGTGCTGCACTAATTCTAATATCTATACCTACCTACCTCCTGGATGTCCACCCACCACCTCAAACTCAACATATCTAAGACCAAACTCCTAATCTTTCCATAATCTTCAATTCCTCATCTCTCTGTCACTTTCCACAATGTCATCATCACTTCCCCCTCCCAGACCCATTAGTTCTATTGGGAGCTGCCCTCATTTTCATTCCTCATATACATTCGGGACTTCTTGGCAATAGGGAGGTGTTATTTTAGGTGCTAGTGCAGCATGGGGGCTAATTGTAGCTGCCCCCCCCCCCCTTGCAGGAGTTGGGGCTTTAGGGGCTGGTGCAGTGGCTTAGAGAAAGTGTACTGTCTCTTTTACTACGGCACCCAGAAAAGGATTTTGAAGCCTTTACAAGTGGTTCTTGGAACCCTTAAGAATGTCTTCATTGGGAGTTAGGGGACTGGCCTAGTTCGCGAGTGACAAGATACTTTTTATTAGCATAGGGTTTGGGTGTCAGAGTGTCCGTGAGTAATTCATAGTTTATTGCCAGTGCAAAAATCTGTGGACATTTTTACCTTGCTTTTCGGCTTTGTTGTGAAGTTTACTCGTTGCAAGTGACCTGTAGTAGTTCTCTCTCAATCATTTGGGGATGGGGCAATAGCATAGCTAGGAAGGATTTATGGTGCTGCTGCGGCACGCATAATTGTTTTTTTCAGGGATTTACATAGGAGCCTAAGTTATGAAATTATATGAATACTGAAATACAACTATGTCTGAATAAGTGAACTCAGAATGTTGGCAAAAAAAAAAGCAGCAATGGAAGGTTAACCTGCTAAGACGGCCAATCTAAATTAGAATAACTGAAAAAGAAGTGTGAAGGATAAAAAAAAAAAAAGTCTGGGTGGGGTATTGTAGTAAATAAACGTATAGCTGAGGCAAGTAGGGGTTTTAAACCCTTAGCCCCTCCCACAAATACATCCCTAAAGACTTATAATAGGGGCTAAGTTATAAAAAATATATAAAATGTTAAAGTACGAAAAATGTAATGAATACGTTTATTTAGATTAGATATTCAGATTATTATTATTATTATGGTTTATTTATAACGCGCCAACATATGCCGTAGCGCTGCACATACGTTCAAGACAAAGATACATACAAATTAACAAATAGCAAGGCAAGGAGGGCCCTGTCTTTGAGCCTCAAATCCAAAGTGTCCATAGTGCTTTCCCTAAAGCACCTTGTGGGATTGAAACTCGCAGACTTACAACCTAAAGGTATTGTGTGAGGAAAATGAGGGAGAGAGAGGTGAGAGTGTGTTAGGATGGAAGGCGATACGCTTCTTTAAAGAGATGTTTTTTTAGAGAGGCTTTGAATGTTTTTGAGGCAGGAGGATAATCTGGTGGAGCGAGGCAAGGAGTTCCAGAGAATAGGGGCAGCATGAGAAAAGTCCTGAAGGCGAGAGTGAGAGGAGATGACAAGAGTTGTGGAAAGAAGAAGGTCATTAGCAGACAGAGAGGGCGGGTGGGGGAGTATTTGGAGATGAGACCAGAAATGTATGGGGAAGGGCTATTGTTGAGGGCTTTGAAAGTTAGGGTCATGATTTTAAATTGTATTCTGGAGGCTATGGGAAGCCAGTGGAGAGATTGACAGAGAGGAGCTGCCGACACTGAACGTTGTGTACGGAAGATGAGTCTAGCAGAGGCATTCATAATGGATTGAAGTGGAGATAGTTGGGTGGTGGCTAGGCCAGCAAGAAGTGAGTTTCAGTAGTCCAGTCGAGAGACGATGAGAGAGTGTATAAGGATTTTAGTTGTGTCTTGTGTAAGAAAGTGGCGAATTCTGGAGATGTTTTTTAAATGGAGAAAAGACAAGATTTAGTTAGTGATTGTATGTGAGGGATGAAAGACAATGGGCTTGGGAGGTGGGTGTGATGATGTCATTATTGACAGTGAGAGAGATGTGTGGAATTTACACAGTGTGAGAGGGAGGGAAGATTAGGAGTTCAGTATTAGACATGTTGAGTTTGAGATGGTGTGTGGACATCCAAGAGGATATACTAGAGAGGCAGTTGGAGACATGTGTTAGAAGAGAGGGGAATAGATCTGGTGCTGAGAGGTAGATTTGGGAGTCATCTGCATAGAGATGATATTGCAGCCCAAAAGAGTTTATAAGGGTACCAAGTGAGGAAGTGTAGATGGAGAAGAGGAGCGGGCCTAAGACTGATCCTTGGGGTACGCCAACAGACAGGGTGTAAGAAGAAGAAGAGATGTCAGAGAAGGAGATAATGAATAATTGATTTTGTAGGTATGATGAGAACCAAGAGAGGGCAGTGTCTCGAATACTGAGGGAGGAGAGGATATGAAGTAGAAGTGGATGGTTAACTGTGTCAAAGGCAGCAGAGAGATCTAGAAGAAGGAGAATAGAAAAGTGACCTTTTGACTTGGCAGTAAGCAGGTCATTGGTGACTTTAGTGAGAGCTGTCTCAGTGGAGTGTTGGGGCCGAAAGCCGGATTGGAAGGTGTCAAGAAGGGAGTTAGAGGAAATAAAGTTGGTAAGGTGGGTAGAGACGAGCCGCTCCAGCAGTTTGGAAGCCAGGGGAAGTAGAGAGATAGGGCGGTAGTTAGAAGCAATGTCAGAGTCAGATGAGTACTTTTTGAGGATGGGTGTAATTATGGCGTGTTTTAGACAAGATGGAAACTTGCCGGTAGTAAGTGAAAGGTTGAAAATGTGTGCGAGAGCTGGGATTAGTGTGGTAGAGAGGGGAGGGATGAGCTGAGATGGAATAGGGTCCTGAGGACAGGCGAGTGGATGATAGCAGGCTAGCGACTTCATCCTCTGTAGCTGGGGCAAAGCAGTTCAAAGTGGCTATTGGATTGGGGAGGGAGAAAAGTGGGTGTGGTTGTATAGTTGAGACGGTAGAGTGAGTGAGCCACTGTGAGATGAGAGTTCATTGCATATATTTTCGATTTTAGGAATAAAATGGATGGCAAAGTCTTCAGCTGTGAGAAAGGAAGGCATGGGAGGAGGTGGTGGGTGGAGGAGAGTTTTGAAAGTGGCGAACAGATGCTTTAGGTTAGAGGACGGGGTTGATATTAGTGAAGTGAAGTAGTGTTGTTTGGCGAGGTTGAGGGCAGAGGAGTAGGAGCGTAACATAAATTTGTAGTGGAGTAAATCTGCAGATGTGCGTGATTTCGTCCAGAGCCGTTCAGCGGTGCGGGAGCACTTCTGGATGTATTGTGTTTGAGTTGTGTGCCAAAGTTGTGGAAGAGAGCGAGGGCGTCTTCGTGTAGTTATGGGGGCGAGGCTATCAAGGATGGAAGAGAGAGTAGAGTTGTAGAGTAAGATGGCAGTGTCAGGGCAGTTGAGGTAGGTGATGGGGCTGAGAAGGGGTTGGATATTAATGGAGAGCTGAGTAGGGTCAAGTGCTAGCAGGTTTCTGTTCGTGATGGTGGCAGGGGTTGGAGAGGGGTGGTGGGAGGAAGAAGAGGTGAGGTTAAAGGTAAGTAAGTGATGGTCAGATAGAGGGAATGGGTGGATGACTGGGTTGGAGGCTGTGCTGAGATTGGTGAAAATAAGGTCAAGGGAATGTCCAGCATCTGTTAGTTGTGAGAGGCCAAGGAAAGAGGTGAGTGCAAGAAGTTTGGCTGCTGCTGGGGAGGTGGGAGTGTCAATGGGAATGTTAGATCACTACATACCATAGTTTAAGCAAAGTACATTTGTAGTTTTACCTTGTGATTAGATCTTCTAACGACTACACACCATAATTTACCAAACAGCTTAAATTAAGGTATGTAGTGATCAGAATATCTGATTATGAGGTTAAAACTTTGAAATTATAAAGACTAAAAGCTTAAAAGCAAAGTTGCAAAGTTGCAAAGTTAAAGCAGCGGGAAAAAGGTTGCAAAATAAACAAATCAAGAGAATAATAAACCCATTTATAACCACACTAAAAACGGTGATTTAAAAAAAAAAAAAAAAAAATTTAATGGCAAATACAAATACAGTGAAGTGAAATCACTCTATAACAAATAGTATTAGAGTCAATGTCCTTTGTGTCACAATAAATTATTTTATATTGGGTGCAAAGAAATACGCTATACCTTAAATTGATAAAATTGTGGAAATAATGCCCATAGAAAACTGAAACTGAAAAATAAGTGGTGGTATATACAAAGTCATTTGGTTTTAATCATTAGTGCCGGAAAAAAAAAAGTAACATTTTAAAAAGTAACAACCTAAAAAGGTATATCTTTTTGATGATCAATTTAATTGATCATATTGTCCATTATAAGTTAATATTATACCTTTGGGTTAACTTTAACAAAATAAGTAAAAAAAGGCTAAACTCATAAGATTTTTATATTAAGAGGTCTGGCAGAAAACTGACGATTGAAAGTTTGACAGCTAAAAAGGGCAAAATGGAATAAAAACTTACCAACAAATATATACAACATAATTCAGTGAACTTAAATAAAGTTTACTTTCAGCAATAGGATTATGCATGTATGGAGAATAAAATAGATATTGCCAATGGCCTATTTTTTAAAATTACATGTGCAATAATATTATTATGAGAGGCAGCTGAGGTTGTGCGTATTCTGAATTAATCTTCTAAATAGTTACTAGGATTTAGATGTTGATTTAGATTAAATGATTTTGGTTAATAGATAATAGAGCGCTTTTGGGAATATATTTTCAGATTTGTTTTTTATATTTACTATATTACTAAAGCTTTTACTCACAGTTTTCGCTGCTGTCCCTTGGTCTAGTAATTGTAGTTCACTCCTGTGCCGTCATTCAGCAAACTGGTTTCTAACACAGCATGTGTGTCCTACCTGACAACATTCAGGTAGGACACACCCCTAAATACCTACATGCCTTATCTGCTCAAGAGTCAGATAATGTACAGACAGTTACTTATGACCCAGTGAATATCATAATACACAGCTAGTTACTTATGACCTAGTGAATATCATAATACACAGCCAGTTACTTATGACCCAGTGAATATACTAATACACAGCCAGTTACCAATGACCCAGTGAATAATACTCGGCCAGTTACTTATGACCCAGTGAATAATACTAATACACACCCAGTTACTTATGATCTAGTGAATAATAATAGTATTTTAGTATACAGGGATATGCTACTCTCTTCTTCAGACTTATGACCCAGTAATCTTGACTTGTTCTGACTTTACATATGACACAGTTAACATAAACAATTGTATTCAATTTTTAATTGTATGTGTGGTGTAACGGTTTGCCCCCAGAGGCCAGTGTGGACGCAGCGCTAGGAAGAGGACGAGAGAGAGAGAGAGAGAGAGAGCTCTAACCTAACCTCTAATCTATGTTTATTTATGTTATGCCAACCACCACATTTGTTAACAATTTAGACAATATTGTAATATATATCACATTGAGACAGTAGATCAATCGTCAGGGGCGGGACCGGAAATGTGAGAGCTAGCAACTCTGAATACTCCTAAAAACTCTGAATACTACTAAATATTAGACAAAAAAAAAGAAAATAACTTGGAGAAGATCTGAAGAGGACACAATTATGCCTCAGAGAACAGTAAGTCGGTTCCCATTTATTCCATCTGTTCCTAATAGCGCTGGAGGAGGAGGAGGAGGGGAGCGCAATTGTGGCACACCTACAGGAAGTGAAGGAGGACGCGGAAGATGCCGACACCTGAGACCCTTGTGGGAAGGGAGATAGCCATCCGTCGGGTTCCCGCTAGCACTTGATACTGCTATAACTTAAAAAGGTTATGCACAACGATAACAGAGCCCATAACTTCCGAAACCTTAAACAGCCCATCTGCAACAGGTCCTGAGACAGAAGTGTACCCAGGCTGAAAGAAGGTGAAGTAACAGAACAATAAAGCACAATTGCATAGTGCCCAGAAAACTGATTAATGAAACTGTAAGCTGAAGGCGGATAACATCAGAAAAACAGCAGAGCAGCAAAGCTGCTGGAGAAGTATCCTACTATGATGACCCCACATAGTGGAGGAAAATCAGAAGTCAAGGTCCAACTGTAAGGTAAGAATGGGGCAATAGAGGGGAACTGAGAGTTTTCTTGGAGGAATGGTAATACAGAAGTCTGGAGAATGGAGGCTAGATTTGGACGGCTGAAGAAAACCATAAGAAAAGAAGACAAGAGAATATATAACAAAAGACCGATTGCAACATCAAAAGTAAAGATACTTTTTTTTATCAATCTAATACTGTTATGTGTGTTTGGACTATATAATTAAAGATGGGTCAGACTAAAATAAAAAATCCATTGAATAAAAGGGAGGTGTAGAGTGTGAAGGGAAGGGTGGAGAGAATGGGAGGGGGAGAGAGATTGAAAGAGAGAGAGAAGGGGGGTGAGAGAGTTTGTGAGAAAGGAGATTATATATATATATATATATATATATATATATATATATATATATATATAATATGTGTGTACATATCTAGAAATGATACCTTTACATTTTTATCTTTTATAGCAAATTATTCACAAGAGCACTTCCCATCCGCTGAGCACCGCCAGCCATCTTGGAAGACTGTGGCGCAGATAACGCAGCAGAGGATGAACCTCTCCAACAGATGTCAGGCAGAGAAACAGAAAAAACAGCTAAAGGAGCACAACAGTGAGACAAAGAAAGAAGAGGGGTAGATGGAAAACTGATAGACGGGAGGAATAGAGTTAGTTTAAAAATAAAATGAATTGTCCTATTTTCCTAGCCTGGGCCATGCGAGGGGCGGGGGGCGTCAAACTCGGAGAGGCATCAAACAAGGGTAGCCCCGGGCTGCAAATGCTCTAGCTACACCACTGGGTAGGGGCCATTAACAGTGGTCTAGCATTATTAGTAGTGCTGGGCAGATAATTACGCTTATAGAAGGTGATATGATCACCCTACAGGTGATCTGATCAGCTACATAGATTTGCTTTTATTCACCCTACAGTGACTTACCTTGTATTGAAAAGCTATAGGGAGAGGTCCCAGATAATTTTACACCAATGGACTTCAATTCACTATCTTCTTTACTACTTCCGTCAGCCTGCTGCCCCCTGATAATGTGCTGCCCTATGCCTGGGCCTAGCCTTTGTCTATATAATAGTATCTTATTAATAAATAGCAAATGCTCCCAGATTCATCAAATGTTTACTCTCTCAAAGGTGAACCAACACAGAGCAAGTGAGTTTATGAGACTATATTTGCCCTTTTGGTGGTGCCATAATAGTTAATAAACAACAAACATGTGCTTTTAACGACTATAGATAGTGATGTAGTCAGACTTACCTTAACTTTATTACTAACTAGCGACTTGCCCGTCAAAAAATGACGGCAATGTGATGTGTATGTTTGTAAAGTTGTTTAGTTATTAATATACATATTTGACAGTTGTAATTATTGTGATATTAAACATGTGTATTTTTGTAAAATGTTCTGTTGGTGAACAATAACTCTTAAAGCATTTTGTATTAAAAGTATTAACATTTGAATGTAAGAACAGTTGAACTTTAAATTAATCAGTATTGTAAAGTTGAGGTGATGTTTTTTTAACATGCAATTTGTATCTGAAGAATTGTTAACTTCAATATACATTGAATCCAGAGGAAAGTAAAGAGTAAAAACAGTTGTTCAAACGTACACAATTTTAACCTGAAGTTTGAAATATATGTAAGTAAGAAACTTTAAAGTATATTTTTTTAAACTTGAACTTTATTATCTGTGTAACTTTGGAACTTGACAAAACATTTTTAGAACTTGGAACATTATAAACAGTAACATAGTAAATACATTTTTTAACATAATTTTGTTTTAAAAGTATTAACAGTTGAATGTAAAAACAGTTGAACTTTAAACTAATCAGTATTGTAAACTTGAGGTCATGGTTTTTTAACATGCAATTTCTAACTGAAGAATTGTTAACTTCAATATACATTTAATGCAGAGTAAAACAAACATTAAAAACCCTCCATTAAACGTACCCAATTTTAACATGAACTTTGTAATATGTTTAAGTCAGAAACTTGACATAATATTTTGTTAAATTTGACGTTTCTTATCTGTGTAACTAAGAAACTTGAAAAAACATTTTTACAACTAGTAACATTATAAACATTAACATAGTGAATTAATATTTAAACATCATTTTGTATTAAAAGTATTAACATTTGAATGTAAAAACAATTGAACTTTAAACTAATAAGTATTAAGATGCAATTTCTATCCAAATAATTGTTAACTTTAATATACATTGAATGCAGAAGAAGGCAAACAGTAAAAACTCTCCTTGAAACGTACCCAATTAATTTAATTCCTTACTGACCCCATGAAGTTTGACAGCTAAAAAGGGCAAAATGGAATAAAAACTTACCAACAAATATATACAACATAATTCAGTGAACTTAAATAAAGTTTACTTTCAGCAATAGGATTATGCATGTATGGAGAATAAAATAGATATTGCCAATGGCCTATTTTTTTAAATTACATGTGCAATAATATTATTATGAGAGGCAGCTGAGGTTGTGCGTATTCTGAATTAATCTTCTAAATAGTTACTAGGATTTAGATGTTGATTTAGATTAAATGATTTTGGTTAATAGATAATAGAGGGCTTTTGGGAATATATTTTCAGATTTTGTTTTTTATATTTACTATATTACTAAAGCTTTTACTCACAGTTTTCGCTGCTGTCCCTTGGTCTAGTAATTGTAGTTCACTCCTGTACCGTCATTCAGCAAACTGGTTTCTAACACAGCATGTGTGTCCTACCTCACAACATTCAGGTAGGACACACCCCTAAATACCTACATGCCTTATCTGCTCAAGAGTCAGATAATGCACAGACAGTTACTTATGACCCAGTGAATATAATAATACACAGCTAGTTACTTATGACCCAGTGGATATAATAATACACAGCTAGTTACTTATGACCCAGTGAATATAATAATACACAGCTAGTTACTTATGACCCAGTGAATAATATTAATACACAGCCAGTTACTTATGACCCAGTGATCAATAATAGTATTTCAGTATTCAGGGATATGCTACTCTCTTCTTCAGACGTATGACCCAGTAATCTTGACTTGTTCTGACTTTACATATGACACAGTTAAGATAAACAATTGTATTCAATTTTTAATTGTATGTGTTGTGTGTGTGGATATAGACAGGCATATTGCACATTTGTTAACAATTTAGACAATATTGTAATATATATCACATTGAGACAGTAGATCAATCGTCAGGGGCGGGACCGGAAATGTGAGAGCTAGCAATTCTGAATACTCCTAAAAACTCTGAATACTACTAAATATTAGACAAAAAAATTAAAAGAACTTTGAGAAGATCTGAAGAGGACACAAATATGCCTCAGAGAACAGTAAGTCGGTTCCCATTTATTCCATTTGTTCCTAATAGCGCTGGAGGAGGAGGAGGGGAGCGCAATTGTGGCACACCTACATGAAGTGAAGGAGGACGCAGAAGATGCCGACACCTGAGACCCTTGTGGGAATGGAGATAGCCATCCGTCGGATTCCCGCTAGCACTTGATATTGCTATAACTGAAAAGGTTATGCACAACGATAACAGAGCCCATAACTTCCGAAACCTTAAACAGCCCATCTGCAACAGGTCCTGAGACAGAAGTGTACCCAGGCTGAAAGAAGGTGAAGTAACAGAACAATAAAGCAGAATTGCATAGTGTGCCCAGAAAACTGATTAATGAAACTGTAAGCTGAAGGCGGATACCATCAGAAAAACAGCAGAGCAGCAAAGCTGCTGGAGAAGTATCATACTATGACCCCACATAGTGGAGGAAAATCAGAAGTCAAGGTCCAACCGTAAGGTAAGAATGGGTCAATAGAGGGGAACTGAGAGTTTTCTTGGAGGAATGGAAATACAGAAGAAAACCATAAGAAGACAAGAGAATATATAACAAAAGACAGATTGCAACATCAAAAGTAAAGATACTTTTTTTTATCAATCTAATACTGTTATGTGTGTTTGGACTATATAATTAAAGATGGGTCAGACTAAAATAAAAAATCCATTGAATAAAAGGGAGGTGGGAGGTGGAGAGTGTGAAGGGAAGAGTGGATAGAGGGGAGGGGGAGAGAGAGTGAGTGAAAGGAGGGAGAAAGATAGAGAGAGAAAAGGGGAATGAGAGAGAGAGAATGGGAGAGAGAAGGGAGGGGGAGAGAGATTGAAAGAGAGAGAGAAGGGGGGTGAGAGAGTTTGTGAGAGAGGAGAAGAGGAGATTATATATATATATA
This sequence comes from Discoglossus pictus, assembly GCA_027410445.1. Taxonomy (NCBI): domain Eukaryota; kingdom Metazoa; phylum Chordata; class Amphibia; order Anura; family Alytidae; genus Discoglossus; species Discoglossus pictus. The sequence continues at coordinate 421,963,637 of CM050165.1, forward strand.
TATATATATATATATATATATATATATATAATAAGTGTGTACATATCTAGAAATGATACCTTTACATTTTTATCTTTTATAGCAAATTACTCACAAGAGCACTTCCCATCCGCTGAGCACCGCCAGCCATCTTGGAAGACTGTGGCGCAGATAACGCAGCAGAGGATGAACCTCTCCAACAGATGTCAGGCAGAGAAACAGAAAAAACAGCTAAAGGAGCACAACAGTGAGACAAAGAAAGAAGAGGGGTAGATGGAAAACTGATAGACGGGAGGAATAGAGTTAGTTTAAAAATAAAATGAATTGTCCTATTTTCCTAGCCTGGGCCATGCGAGGGGCGGGGGGCGTCAAACTCGGAGAGGCGTCAAACAAGGGTAGCCCCGGGCTGCAAATGCTCTAGCTACACCACTGGGTAGGGGCCATTAACAGTGGTCTAGCATTATTAGTAGTGCTGGGCAGATAATTACGCTTATAGAAGGTGATATGATCACCCTACAGGTGATCTGATCAGCTACATAGATTTGCTTTTATTCACCCTACAGTGACTTACCTTGTATTGAAAAGCTATAGGGAGAGGTCCCAGATAATTTTACACCAATGGACTTCAATTCACTATCTTCTTTACTACTTCCGTCAGCCTGCTGCCCCCTGATAATGTGCTGCCCTATGCCTGGGCCTAGCCTTTGTCTATATAATAGTATCTTATTAATAAATAGCAAATGCTCCCAGATTCATCAAATGTTTACTCTCTCAAAGGTGAACCAACACAGAGCAAGTGAGTTTATGAGACTATATTTGCCCTTTTGGTGGTGCCATAATAGTTAATAAACAACAAACATGTGCTTTTAACGACTATAGATAGTGATGTAGTCAGACTTACCTTAACTTTATTACTAACTAGCGACTTGCCCGTCAAAAAATGACGGCAATGTGATGTGTATGTTTGTTGTTTAGTTATTAATATACATATTTGACAGTTGTAATTATTGTGATATTAAACATGTGTATTTTTGTAAAATGTTCTGTTGGTGAACAATAACTCTTAAAGCATTTTGTATTAAAAGTATTAACATTTGAATGTAAGAACAGTTGAACTTTAAATTAATCAGTATTGTAAAGTTGAGGTGATGTTTTTTTAACATGCAATTTGTATCTGAAGAATTGTTAACTTCAATATACATTGAATCCAGAGGAAAGTAAAGAGTAAAAACAGTTGTTCAAACGTACACAATTTTAACCTGAAGTTTGAAATATATGTAAGTAAGAAACTTTAAAGTATATTTTTTTAAACTTGAACTTTATTATCTGTGTAACTTTGGAACTTGACAAAACATTTTTAGAACTTGGAACATTATAAACAGTAACATAGTAAATACATTTTTTAACATAATTTTGTTTTAAAAGTATTAACAGTTGAATGTAAAAACAGTTGAACTTTAAACTAATCAGTATTGTAAACTTGAGGTCATGGTTTTTTAACATGCAATTTCTAACTGAAGAATTGTTAACTTCAATATACATTTAATGCAGAGTAAAACAAACATTAAAAACCCTCCATTAAACGTACCCAATTTTAACATGAACTTTGTAATATGTTTAAGTCAGAAACTTGACATAATATTTTGTTAAATTTGACGTTTCTTATCTGTGTAACTAAGAAACTTGAAAAAACATTTTTACAACTAGTAACATTATAAACATTAACATAGTGAATTAATATTTAAACATCATTTTGTATTAAAAGTATTAACATTTGAATGTAAAAACAATTGAACTTTAAACTAATAAGTATTAAGATGCAATTTCTATCCAAATAATTGTTAACTTTAATATACATTGAATGCAGAAGAAGGCAAACAGTAAAAACTCTCCTTGAAACGTACCCAATTAATTTAATTCCTTACTGACCCCATGAACTGGCGATAAACATTAATCCAGGGTGTAATCTTAAGATAACAGACAATTTTTACATTGTGACTTAAAACATGGTTGAGCTGTTAACATGAACTTTGTAATATGTTGAAGTAAAGAACTTGAAAATATTGTTTTCAAACTTGTAACATTAGAAACAGTAACATATTTAATTAACATTTTAACATAATTTGTCCCAAAAATGCAAGGCAAGTATTTTGTGAAGCGAATTGTCCATAAACAGTACTTCCATGAATTATGACTGAATTGTTTCTTGTTTTGTATTTTTGAATGCTTATAAATTTGTTTTGCATGGGTTTTATTTCTTTACTGAAAAGTTATAGTACTTCATAGTAGACAATGTTTTTAGTAAAAATACGTCCATCTTCTAATAAATCACCTTGACTTTCATTCTTTTCCATGTAAACTTTAATAGCCTGTGGATTTTTGCACCGTGACAACGCAACGTACAATTGACCATGTGCAAATACTGTTTCTTCCAAGAAAATACCCACAGATTTGAACGTTTGACCTTGTGATTTATTAATGGTCATAGAAAATGCCATAATAATGGGAAATTGTCTTCTTTGAAGTTTAAAAGGGAGACTACTTTCACTTGGTGCTAAATCTATTCTTGGTATGAAAACTCTCTCTCCTTTATGGGTCCCAGTTAAAATTTCAGCATCTATAAAATGGACCTTTAATTGTTGAACAATTAATCTTGTCCCATTGCATAGGCCTTTTTTGGGGTTCATCTTTCATAGTAACATGATAATTGCTCCTTTCTTTAGCTGCAAAATATGTGGTGGCATTCCAGTTTATGAATTCAGTAGAAAAGTTAGCCTGACTTTCATTGTCATCAGCAAGTACAGAATCAGCACTGTGATAATTTCTTTGTGGTGCATTCTTTTTTTTTACGATTTCATTATTGAGGATTAAAGCATCCTTATTTTTACACGTTAGTATGACTTGGTTGGCAAGCTCGGAATATTCCTGGTTATTTATGCTACCTTCAAATATAGCCGATATAATATCTTAGTGACAAATCATATGAGGTGGGATCTCTACAGTGTCGTCCGGTAAATGTGGTATTTTTTCTGTTCTGCCTTCTCCAATTTTAACAAGCCAATCATTGAAATCAGTTTGGCCTTCTGATCTCATATTTTGTTGCAGTTGAAGATGGGTAAAATGTTTCCACAGTGTGCTTGACTTTATACAGGTTTCGATAATGTCAGTTCGATTTCCATGTACAACGACAGGTAATGTTTGTCTAAAATCGCCACCTAACAACATTACCTTTCCACCAAATGGAAAAGTATTATCCATGACTTCACAAAGCAAACAGACAATAAATGCTTGCAATTGTAAGGTATTTAAAGTTGCAAGTCTTTCTTCTGTTCTTTCTGCTTGTAGTTGAATGTCATAGTCTTCAAAGTTTATGTCATCTATAAGACCTGGATCAGGCAAATTAAAACTTACACAACTTAATCCATGAGTTAAAAATACTTCTTGGATTTCCATTAACGCTTTTAAGTGTGCAATGGGTTCATTGTATCGTCGCATAAAGTCTTCAGCCATATTACTTTTAAAAGTCTCCCACAAAGCTAATGCATTTGGAGCATTTGAGAAGATACAAATAAATGCAAATTGTTCTCTCATCTGCCGGGGCAGTTGACATTGTGCTGCTTCTTCTAAACATCTTTCCCATTCTGTATCATCAGCTAGTAACTTTCTATGTCTTGCAGCTAAATGGAAGGATTCATATTCAATGTCATTAACAGTTCTTAAGTGTTCAAAACTTTGTGGTCCAGGAACATTTAAAAGTAATATCCGTAAGCAAAAACGTTCAACATCTCTTGGACTGACTGTGTAAATTCTTGGGATTATTTTATTGTCTCTGCTTTTTCTTGGTCTCCATAATCCATTCACAAAAACATAGTGATATGGAATTTCAATATATAAGAATTGTGTTGCTTGTGAATCTGTGGAATTTAATTCAAACCATGCAGTTAGTGTAGTGTGACGATCTTCACTTTGGGCCAATGCATTCATTATATTTCCAGCATGGAAATACACTAAATGTCTTTGTGGCAAATGTACTGCTAATCTATATACTGAAGATGATCTATCATGCATTTCAAATTTTAAAAGCCGCCACATAGCTTCTGGCGCACTGACATAGCGAGCATCTACATGAGATGCAAGTTCATCATGTACTAACTCACTACTTTCAGGGTTGTCTGCACTTTTGACGACTACAGTAGCTGCATCGTAGCCTTTGTAAATATATTTGTACACATATTTAATTGATTTGATGGAAGTGCAGGCTTCTACGTTGATGTGGGCGTTGTACTTCATAAGTAAATGTGGATTGTAGGGTACTACATATCTATTGTCAACTTTTTTTCCACAAATAATGGCACTATCTCCTTCTCTTCTTTTATAAAGTGGATAGCCATCACAATTGGCATAGGTTTTGTCTCTATAATCTTTTGGAAATTCTTTGGAACATTTATTATTTTCCATACATGGTGATTGTGGATTAAGCTCACCACAGGGTCCATGAATCATGCGATGAGTAACAATCTCATATAGTTTACCATATAGTTCTGGATCTGGTAGTTCAGCAACAATGACTGCCTCCACTTTGTCAGAAGTATCTAATTTATCTTTTTCTTGAAGTATTATGAGAAGATGTGCATGTGGAAGTCCTCTTTTTTTAAATTCAATGGTATATACATAAGCAAGACATTTGCCTAATAACTGCCTTATAGTGATGTCACGTATTAATTCATTTAATTTAATCTTAAAAATTCTGGCTACTAAATCTGGTCTATCGGAAGCACTTTGTCCAAGAAGTAAATTTTGTGTAATTTCTGGCTATTGTGGATTACATGTAAATGTAAGAAATAAATCGGGTTTGCCAAATTTGGTGACAATAGCCATAGCATCATTGTATCTTTCTCTCATATTTCGAGGAGATCCTTGAAAGGAAGATGGTAAAATGATGGCTTTGCTAGCTGTCATGTCTCTGCTTGTAGCCACGTCAGCAACATAGTCCATTAGTCCAGAATATTGTTCTACAAGTAGTTTATCTTGTTGATATTTTATAAAGTTTAAATTATTGGCCTCAACTTGCAAATAGTAATCAATAATCCATTGTTGTGTTAGTTTTCCACCACATAAAATTGGATTAAATGCATTTCGAATGGCAATTTGAGCTACTTTAAATTCAAGCATAGAAACATTATTTCGGATTCTGGCTTTAGCATTTGGGTAACTGGGAAGTGTTAATTTTGGTTGCCAAACTGCTTCTCCGTGTGGGAAAAAAATGGGATATGTCATTGGATCTAAATTTGGACTTAAGATACTCATATGAATGAATGGTTGCTCCCCATTTCTGGGATATATTCTAATGTCTCTTTGAAATGGTGGTTCTCCTTCATGATTTTGAAACACCATTGCAACCTCATTTGATGTTGGCAAGTTATAACGTCGTTTATCAGTATGTCTGTCTCTTTTAAGCACCATATTAACCTTTGGCATTGGTAATTGATGTCTTTGTGCATGAAGAAGTTGTTCATTTTCTACTTCTGCCAATTTTTTATAAGCTTTACTGTAGGGATTATTGTCCATAATGTTATTTAGCTCTATAAAAACACTGGGTAAGCATTATTTATTTTCTTCCATCTGCATACGTTGGTCAACAGCTTCCATTGTATCTAGGACATAAAAGTTGAGCGAATTTTCTTTGCTCTCCTTCCTCTGGATGTAAATGTGAAGTGCGATGATAAATTTGTCCTTGGACTTTAAAACAGTAAGGACCATGTCCGGTACATTAGCAGCTAATGTTGCCCCCATAGATGCAAAGGATATGGCACTGTTGTAGGATCTTATGTTTGTCTTAAAATTTTTGTAGTTCGGAAAAGTAGGTTCAGTCATAATATTTTGTAAATAATAGGAAATTCTTTCCTTTCTGGAAGTTTGAACTTGCCTTTTTGACAGCAACTAATAAATTGGCCATCTCTGGGTCTCTCCTGTTTAAAATAATAAGCCTCACAAAACTGACATTGAGTAGTCATGTCCCCACAACTATGAACCTCTACTGCTAAACAGCAAAGGAGTAAAGGACAATTTGCAAAGCATATAGGAGTTTGACTTTCATATTCATCAGGTGAAATGTCATATGTTTCAACAACAGGTTCTAAATGCTTTGTTTCTTTCGTGGCTTTTCTTGGTATATGTTGTATTGGTTTAGGTAAAATGTCATGTAATGTTTCAGGAACAGGTTGTAAATGCTTAGTTTTTTTCGTGACTTTTTTTGGTATGTCTTGTATTTTTTCAGGTAAAATGTCATCTGATGTTTGAGGAACAGGTTGTAAATGCTTTATTTGCTTGGTATTTTTTTTTGGCGTATCTTTAATTTGTGCAGGTGATAGTCTTTTGCTTGCAAGTCTTTTGCGTTCTTTTTCTCGACGAATTTCCTTCTGCTCCGGTGTCTGCTGTCTGTCTGCTCTCTGTCGTCGTTCTCTAGCTTGGCGTCTTTTCTTTTCTTGTTTACTGTCGTTATCAGCCATGTTAATCTGTAAAAAAAAAATAACGTATCATTAGTTTATTTTGAGATGTTAAGTTTGTTTTCACAAAAAATTCTTATCAACAGTGTGGTTACGTTTTATACTTAATATTGTACATTAGGTCATTCAATTGCAATTTGGCCAATTGAATAGGGGTCTAAATAAGGCCATAACATATTTTTTTAAAGACATTTTTAGTTAGTAAACATCTATCCAAAAGCAAGGTTTTCGGTAACTAAAAACTTATTAAAAAAAATATATTATGTGCTTATTTAGAGCACTATTCAATTGGGCAAATTGCAATTCAATGAGGATCTAGGACTGGAAATTTAGAATGACAAATTTAATTGAGTCTCTGTTTTGAGGCTTTTTTGGACTATGCAATTTTTTTTTTTGTTCTGGCTACATTGAAGTTTGGATTTACTGTTCAACATTATTGGCCAAAAAGACAAATAAGAGATAGATGAGAAATGTGTTAGTTATATTTTGTTAAAAGTTATAGTTAATGGTGGTGTTTTTTTTTCTTTTTTTTCTGTTGACATCGATGCAGAGCAAACATGTTTATTTAGTTTTCTCTTTTTTTACTTGTTATACTGTACCTTGGTTGAAGTGTGATTTCAAGCAGAATCTTTGTTGGTCCTGTGTTGAAAGTGTTTGTCCGATGGTCTGGTCCTCTGTTGAAAGTCTTCGTCCGATGGTCTGGTCCTCTGTTTAAAGTCCTCGTCTGATGGTGTGGTCCTCTGTTGAAAGTCCTCGTCTGATGGTGTGGTCCTCTGTTGAAAGTCCTCGTCCGATGGTGTGGTTCTCTGTTGAAAGTCCTCGTCCAATGGTCTTCACGCAGTATCTGTTGTAAAATCAAAATGAAAATGTTATTTGATTTGAATGTATTTGTAATAAAGAAAACATGACATTATTTTTGTGTCTTGTATGTGTTATGGTGAATTTTTCTGCTATGCTGTTTTTTGTGCAACCTTTTCCAAATAATTTAAATGTATTTGTCTATTCCAGTGATTATTTTTTTATACTGTAATTATTATTGTTTTTATTATTTTGGATCTGATTGCAATTTTTTAGCATTATCTTATTTTGTGTCCACCACTTTTGTTATGCTTATTTAGGCTTCTGTGTAAGGCTTATAGGTTCTTAAACATTAAAGAAAAATATTAATTTAGTTTGCTATGTGTTTGTGTGAGTTTTGGTTCAATCCTATTTGTGGCCACCACTTTTGTTATGCTTATTTAGGCTTCTTTCTAAGGCTTATAGGTTGTTAAACATTAAAGAAGAATATTAATTTAGTTTGCTATGTGTTTGTGTGAGTTTTGGTACAATCCTGTTTTGTGCCCACCACTTTTGGTATGCTTATTTAGGCTTCTTTGTAAGGTTTATAGGTTGTGAAACATTAAAGAAGAATATTAATTTAGTTTGCTATGTGTTTGTGTGAGTTTTAGTACAATCCTGTTTTGTGCCCACCACTTTTGGTATGCTTATTTAGGCTTCTTTGTAAGGCTTATAGGTTGTGAAACATTAAAGAAGAATATTAATTTAGTTTGCTATGTGTTTGTGTGAGTTTTGGTACAATCCTGTTTTGTGCCCACCACTTTTGGTATGCTTATTTAGGCTTCTTTGTAAGGCTTATAGGTTGTGAAACATTAAAGAAGAATATTAATTTAGTTTGCTATGTGTTTGTGTGAGTTTTGGTACAATCCTGTTTTGTGCCCACCACTTTTGGTATGCTTATTTAGGCTTCTTTCTAAGGCTTATAGGTTGTTAAACATTAAAGAAGAATATTAATTTAGTTTGCTATGTGTTTGTGCGAGTTTTGGTTCAATCCTATTTGTGCCCACCACTTTTGTTATGCTTATTTATGCTTTTTTGTAAGGCTTATAGGTTCTTAAACATTAAAGAAGAATATTAATTTATATTGGCGGCCATTAAACATATATAGTTCATTTCTTTTTTGTACTTGTTATACTTTACCTTGATTGAAGTGTCGAATGACAGAGGGTCCCCTCCTGGCAATCTTAATCTGGCGGTCTTCTTGTAGTGTCTGTTTGAAAAAGAAAGTGAAATTGTTAATTGTATATTTCTTCTTTTTGATTTAGCAAAACATGGTCTTTTTCAGCATGTAATGTATTTTTCTATCTTACCTCTTCTTTCTTGGAGTTGTTTAAAAGGAATTGTGGTTCACAATGCACGGTGCAAATTCTTGAGTGACGCTGTTGATGCAGAGTCTGTTTGAATATTAAAAAAAAGGAGAAAGATTGATCTTTAGGTTATATATTGAATTACAATAAATTAATGTCATTTAAATATACTTCTGTAATTACTTTCAATTAACATTACTTAGTTTTTGGGACTACACACATATATGTGCGTGTCACATTACTATACATCAATCACATTGTAATAGTTAATTTTTATTTTTTTTACCATCATTTAAATATAGTTGTTTAATTAGTTTGGATTAGTTGTTTAATTAGTTTGGATTAAGATTAGTTTGTTGCAGGGACTATACACATAAATGTGCGTGTGACATGTGAGTATAGATGATACACATATATGTGCGTGTCACATATCACTATACATGAATCATATTTTAATAGTCAATTTTTTTTTGTATTGTCATTTAAATATACTTGTTTAATTAGTTTGGATTAAGATTAGTTTGTTGCAGGGGCTATAGACATAAATGTGCGTGTCACATGTCACTATACATAAATCACATTTACATACTTAAATTGTTTTTTTTTTTTGTCCTGTCTTGATAATAAAATGTAATATATTCTAGATTACCTCTTAGTTGTAATTTGCACAATGTAAAGTAGGAAATGAGGAAACAATTCTCTTCTCAAGTAACAGCAGCAGTTAACTATGAAGTCACTCCGTTCATCACCTGAGTAGAAATGTAGAAATTAAGTAGGCAGTATTTATAAACTTTCAAGTGCCTCAGACCGTTAGAAAGCAATACGCATGCGCTATTTGCGTTCCAGCTTACAATTTGCGTTCCATCCGCCATTTTGTGTGTAGTAGTGTTCAAAATGGTGTTTAATATCAGTGTGTTACGTTCCGCATAGTATGTATTTCAGTCTTGTGAGTCACTGTAGTATAGTTACATCTGAAGCATCGTTTTCGTTTTGTTCGGCGGACATTTTTTCTCTCGCTTAGGCGATTTTCGGCAGTTTAAACTCTTTTTTTTGGACTTAAATGGACGTGTAAATTAACTTTTGGAGGTGCCGGATGCCCCCCCTCTTGCTGTAAGTAAGCTTTTTATGTGTTCGTTGTGTTTATTTCTTGTGTTTCTGATGTTTTGATGCGCGGCTTTTGGAATGGGTCGTCTCGCGGCCATATTTTTTTGAGATGCGGACGTATTTTGTTTGCGAGAGACGCAGTTTGCTTTTCCGTGTACGTCTCAGTGTATTTTTTTCTAAGTTGTGCGTATGTGTGTTAAGCGCGTGTGAGGCGCTTTTGAGGTTTTTTTTGTTAAAAAGTCGTGTATGTGGTGTGTGTGTGTTAACACAGCCGACGTTGGAGCCTCCACCTCCGCAAATGCGGACCCTCGCTTCGCGAGGATCCGCATTTGCGGGGACATTGGGATGCTCCACCACCGCAAATGCGGCCCCTCGCTTCGCGAGGACCCGCATTTGCAGGGAACTGCATCCCTCGCTTCGCGAGGGTTGCTGTTCTTGCGGGTTAGCTGCTCGAGCCCGCAAGCATGAGCAACGGCTCATATGCTCACAACTATATATGTGATCTTAGTATACAACTCTCACCCAAATTATATAAAACTCATGATTTATAAGAAATTATAGGAATTTAAAGGGTTACTCAGGCCCCATATTTATGCATTCTATATGTATTCATAAAATATATAAGTACCAGATTAAACTACCAGGATTTAGGCAGATTGCCAATGTGAGCACAGGCACCTCAATACGCATAACGGATGAACCAATAAAAAAAATAAAAAAAAATGATCTTGTGCAAGAAAAGTTGACATTGTTTTCCATTACCTTTGGGTTGGAGCTCCTTATTACTGTCAGAAGCCATGTAATTGTGCCCTTACTTAGGGCCTCATTCAATTGCTACTTTTTAGAGATCCGTTGCCGAAAGTGGAGGTCGCAGGTTACTCTGTTATTCAATTGCGGCCTCCGTTCGAGTTACTTGCTCCGACCCACGATCCCAACCGACCCATTGCGATTTGTCAAATCGCTAGTTACTTTCCTCAAAGCCTTTGATCTTTCAAGGCCACAAGACTAAAATCGCTATTCAATTGCTCCCATTCCCTCTTCCTTACCACTCCGTCAAGCCTGCAAATGGCTAAAAGCCAACTACAGCTTACTTGGAGCAAGGAGATGTCGCAAGGGCTGGCAAAGCCCTTACATATCCTCCCCACTGCTCCTAAATCAAACCTCCATGACGCAGGGGTCTGAATTGGGACCCCCACAGGGACCCCACATTAACCCCTTGCTTCAGGTGTCCACTTCGGTACCCATGAAGCATTTAAAAATGTATAATTCCCCACCGTGGTCCTTAAAGGGCCCACGGCACACAATGGTTATCCCCATGCTGCCAGGGTACAGTAAGTAACATTAACCCCCCATGCTGCGGGGTCCCCATCGGGCCTCCCGGAGGGTCTCTACATCAACCTTACAGTGGGGGTCCCCGATCGGGACCCCACTGCATTTAAAAATTCAAATTTCCAGCCTTGCATGTCCTGAAAGGACCTTAAAAAGATCCTTAAAGGACCTGCGTTAAGTTAAAAATGAATCCCTCTCTGCAGGAGTACTATAAGTACCCGCCCTGGCACCTAGAACCCCATCACTCATGGGGGTCAATATAGACTATATACACACTATATAGACCCCTATAGGACACTATTAACCCCTATATTAACACTATAAGTGCCACGAGGGTCGTCCAGGACCCTCATGACACAAATTCTAAGCACTACACTATTAACCCTCTCCTACCCTATCCCATTCTATTAACCCCCCTCTAACTAGTTAACCCTCCTCTACCCTATTAATACCTACACTACCTACCTAAACCCCTAGTAAAATTCCTAGCACCCCACTAATTACACAAAATAAAAAACTACATTAATGAAAACAAAAAAATATCACAGAAAATAAAAACAAATTACAATAAATAAAACACCTATAGTACAGAAAAAAAAACTGATTACATAAAATAAAAAAAAACTACATTACAACTAAAAAGACAACCATCCTTACTAAAACTAGAAAAGGGTAGATTAGACCACTTACCTTGCCAAAATGCCCCTCCAGCAATGCTGGCCTTCATTTCTTCATCCCAGACAGGGTCCTCCATAAATGTCCACAGGTCCGGTCACACCTACAAAAAAAGAAACATTACAGTTAATACAAACATACAAAATGTGATTTAATAAATTATTAATAGTCCACTTACCTGTCCAGAATGCCCCTCCAGCAATGACCCGGTCTTCATCCAGTCGTTGCAGACAGGACCCCTCCAAGAAATATCCCGACATTCAAAAAAAATAACGAAGCTCCTCCCTTGAGGAGCTCTTCTCCGCAAATGGAGGTTTCCGCAAATGGAGCTTTCATGCTCTGTTGAAAAAATAGAAATAGCGCCTTCTGATTGGCTGAAATATAATTGACAGCGATTTCAGCCAGTCAGAAGGTGCAAATATGTGACCAAATCAAAATGGGATACACCCTATATCCTATTCTGATTGGCTGCTATCTGATTGACAGTTACATCAGCCAATCAAAATGGGATATAGGTTTGTATCCCCTATAGACCCCATGAGTGATGTGGTTAATTTTAGGTGCCAGGGGGGTACTTATAGTACCCCTGCAGCAAGGGTAAATATTTTATTTAGCGCTGGTCCTTTAAAGACCCACGGCAGGAAATTTAACTTTTTAAATGCAGCAGGGATTTTGATCAAAGCTTCTTCCGCAAGGCTTAATGTAGGAAAACTGCAGGGTCCCAATGGGGACCCTAAGCATTGGGTGGTTAAATTACAGTACCCCTGCGTCATTGGGTTAACTAACGGTGTGCCGCTGGCCCATTAAGGACGCGCTGCGGGAAGTTTAAACTTTTGAATACTGTAGGGGTTGATGTGGGGACCCTGCATAATGGGGTTGATTTGGGGACCCTGCAGCAGAGTTGCCCCCTCCATTTTACTAAGTCCTACGGGCTTCCAAGCCTGTAGGTTTTGGAGGATGGGTTCAGTAATATCATGATGACAATGCCTGTTTCCATTGGCTGTTTCGATCGCAGGCGTTACGAGCTTGATGTTTAAGTCCAGAGCTGCTACTTTCGACGGCATGGTTTCCGATCGACAATCGGCTGTCTGTAATGGAGTTGCGAGCCACAAATTGAATGAGGCCCTTAGTAGGGTTAAAGGCCTTCCCTATCCAAACATATAATGATACACTTTCAAGCAACACAATTATTGCGCAGTCCCAGATGTACAAAAACATTATTTAATGACCCATTTATCATCATTATAAAATGAGGCTTAGACAAACAATTGCCACACTAGGTACAAATTGAACCACATTTACTCAAATTAAATACATTCTCCAACCTGCTCTGGTTATCATATAAAACAGATATGAATACCCTTATAAATCAGCCTGTAATTAAAATTAGCCACTCAAAATTGTTTCCAATGTAAATTATGTTTTTTTTATAAATATCTATATGTGATAAAAAATAAATGAAACACAATTTTATATTAATAAATTAAATTCAATGATACATAGTATATTAAAAAACATACATTAACAGTTTAAATAACACATAGGAAGCAAGGTACATATAATCAGAAAACACAATTTTACAAAATTACAATTACATGTAGAAAGTAAGATAACCTGTTACATAATACAGATATGTACACATGTGCCTTCTGTATATGTTGAACCAAAAAATGTCATATGAAAGTAAACATACACTAGTTAACGGCTTGTACATTTGTTGTCAGGTGAGTGACTTTTTTTCCTTGCCGATCAGACCTCCCTACTTTCTGGCTCCTAAACCTCTGTTCCTGTTATTCTCCATGCCTGCCTCCTGTCTTGACTACTGTCTTTATGGTGACCTATTCCTGCTACTGAGCTTCAATTATTTTTATTGAGGAAAATTCCCACAAAGAAAGCAATGGTCCATTCTAAACATGACACTGCCATAACATACACAGCTTTATGAAACCTTTTCCCAGAAAAATTGTATGACGACCACCAACAGAAAAATAAATCTGCTTCATTCCTACAGTATTTCACTATGGTGCAAGACAACCGACCATTGTTTTCTATATTTGTCTACAACTACATATTTCCACTTTCTCAAAATCATATATATAGTTGTCAGTGTGGGGAATGCTTACGATGTTGGTCACACTTGGCGGCCCATAGGGCCGCAACTGTAAACCTTGTGAAGCAAGGCGAGCTGTCAACCACGCGGGACTTTGGCTGCAATGAGCCATTGCACTGCGAGGCGAGCAGTTGAGGCACGCGGTACTTAGCCTGCAATGAGCGCCTTCAACAGTTGAGGCAAGCAGGACGTACGACCCGTAAGACTTAGGACCGAAACCCATACATGCACTGTGCGCCTCGCAAAATTACGGGCCGAAACAAGGAACTGAAAAGACATGAAAAACAAACAAGAAAAATGCCTCAAATTAACTTACACACACACACACACAACATTGTGGTAGAGGCAGGGAGCGTGTGAGGCAGGTTGCAAGTTAAGTTGATGCATATTTGTAGCTTTTTCACGATTGAAAATCGACTAAGTGAGAAAAAAATGGTGGCCGAAAAAACACAAAACAAGGAAAACAAGGCCCAAGGACATAAAACTAGCCCGAAGGATGTAAAAAATAGCCATAAACAGTAACACTTAACGAAACCCACTAACACTTAACCCAAGCCCCTAACACTTAACCCAAGGCAGTAACGCAAACCCAAGACAGTAACACTCACGCGCGAGGCCGATTAACTATGTTTCTATGGTTTTTCAACTACAGAGTAAAGTAACAGTGTAAATGAGTTTGTAAATCATTAATAAGGTAGAAATATTTTATTCTGTCTACTGGCTTATAAACTCACTTGACAGTAAGAATTCAAATAAATAGAGGTGTATACTTCACCTTGTTCATTCTTAATAGCACACAATATTTTAATGTAGGATAACAAATTCAATTTATTAGCCACGTAGCACTGCGCCTTATTTTCTTTTTGTAAAAGTTCTTCTTAACCCGCTTTAAAACCTCTTCCACAAGCATAATCTGAATTCTATTCATTTGTGATTTGATTTCTTGTATCCTCTTTGTTCTAAAAGTATCAATACTATTATTTTTTTTAAATGTTCATGTTTTGCCTGCTACAAGTTCTACATTGTGTTCAGTGCAAGTCATATGCAAATGAAATTACTGATCATGCCCACAATCCCAGGTGGTTGCTGATTAGGTCCATGCTTAATTACTCCATGAGCTCTGGGAATTATCAAATGTTTCATTTGCATAAGGCTTTAGATTGAACACGTTACATTAATTCCCATTATATTAGAAATAGATATCATCCATAGTGGGTGGATCAGAAGTGTCGATCGATGGGTAAAGCCGTAAACTTCAATGTACGTTTACAGAAAGAAAATGCATTGTAGTAACATTCAATTCAAAAAGTACTTGTCATTAGCTATAGTTTTAAGGTATACAATATTTGAAATGTCCACCCTGTTTAATAAATCTCAAAAGTTACACCTTTATATCTCTGTGCTATCATCCATTCACCATTTTTTCACAAATCGTAGACATGAATATAACTGATGGAAATGTTCCTGCCATGGAACATTGAAAACTCCACTTGCTTAGGGCCTCATTCTATTATCGGCCGTAAATCGGCCGTAAGGCTGCGATTCCTTGCGGGGGTTCAGTTAACTCGCGATTCTATTATACGGCCCCGCAAGGATCTCCTTTTACGGCCGGCCGCATATCTTGGAACCGGCCGTAAGCTCAGAAATATAAAAACTCAAAAATAAATTCAAGCCTGCACTGTACAGCTCTGTAAATGCTAGGGATCATATTGGGGGACATGAGGATTAAAAGTAACCCACTCTCAAGCTTGCACATCTGCCCAAACCCGAGTTCAAATTAACTGTTTATTTTCCGGCTGCGGCGTGGGTGTGTCTGAGGTGCTCCAAGCACTCTGGACTTTTTACATGGATATTTTACGGATATTAAAAATAAAATATTTTACGGATTTGAGTACAGGATAATTATGTTCTATTTTTTCTAACACCTAAAATCCCTTTATAGTCTTCTCAAAGTGCAGGATGGCTTTATTTGAGCATTTTATGTGCTTAATTGGTGCTAGCGAGACCTCTTTCCTGCAAGTAAGCTGCGGCTCGTTTTTAGCCTTGCAGAGAGGTTTCCCGGAGCAATTGAATTGCAAATCTCTTGCGGCCGTTTTAGATCAAAGGCTTTCCTCCGGCGCGAGCGGCCGCAAGAGATAGCAAGGCACCGGCCGCAAGCCTGCCGGAGCCTCCGGCCGTAAGGGAATAGAATAGCAGAATAGCTTGCGGCCGGTCCTTGCGGCCCCGCAACGGCTGCGGCCGCTAATAGAATGAGGCCCATGGTCATTAACACTCTATAACTATGACAGCATAGCTAGGACTTGGATTCCATCTGGGGCTGGGTTCCCTTCCCCTGCCACATCTGGGCAATTAACAGTAGCTGCGGGACAGGTGGATTTGGAGGTAGTTGAGCCAACACTGACCCAGGACCCGGATACATCTAATCCACACTCCTGCTTCTATTTGGGCCCAGACCTCCTCCAGCTGAGGACCCAGACACATTGCTTACTCCACACTATTGCTTCTATTTGGGCCCAGGCCGCCTCCAGCTGAGGACCAAAAGACACATCTACTCCACATTCCTACTTCTATTTGGAGCCTGGCCTACGCGAACTCACACTCCTGTTTCTATTTGGACCCACTTTCCCTCCCACCTATCCCATCCACCCACCTATAATTCTTGTTCTGCACTATCACCAGCATTTCTCACAACTGCTACAGACACTCATTGATTAACTCTGTACTCTCCTCACTCATCTCATCCTCCCTTGCTCTCTGTAACTTCACTCACTCCCTCCTGTCAGTATGCAATACACACATCACTGCAGCACTAAAGCATGGATACCTTCCTACTCTGTCCGACTAAATAGAAACACTCACAAATAGAAACACATTTTCTATCCAGGCAAACTCTACACCTGTCAGACTGCAACAAAACGGTCTCCTCTTCTAACCTCTCACTTCTTTTTCTGGCCAATTCAAATCCCCAATTTCTATTCCTTTCCAGTTTCTGCCTTTTCCACTTCCTTTAGATTGTAAGTTTGCAAGTTTCCAATCTTGGAACGTGCATTGGGAAAAAGCACCATGTACCGAAAATTTTAAGCTCAAAGGCAGGGCCCTTTATTTTGCCATGGGTTCATTTTGTGTTTCTTTTTCTCAACCACTGTATAGTGATATGGAATTTATTGGCCTGTTACAAATAATCAAAAAATAATAATAATGATAGTAAAAAAAGAAAAAATGAGAATGGGGTTATTATTCTCTTCGACACAGTGAAGGGTAGGCCATCTCTTTGCCAATTGGAACCGATCGGGATGCATGTCCCTATGGACGTTAAAGTAAAAAATCTAAAAGTGAGTGTTTTTTAAAATGTTTTTGCTCCTGCCCCTTGACAACTACTTTGAGGACAATGAAAGAAAACAATGAAATGATAAAAGAAGAGGAAGAGAGACAAAGGCTTTACTGGAGGATGCCCAAAACCTTCACCAACTGGCAACAGGCTTTTGTGATTATAACAAGTATAATTTGGGAGATATTAGCTGAGAACTGCTTGGGACTCTTCTTCTATCTGTATGAGATGGAAAATATCTATATGACATACAGGGGTATGGCCTTATTTCCTGGTGGCTGTATGATGAATATTTCCAGCAACGATTGTCAGTTATGAAAGACATAAAGTGGATGAAAGGGACATGGAGACATGGATGAGGATTGTAATCAATAGTCGATTGGTCCTTTCGGGCCTCTGTTGGGAAATCTGTATCTAGTGGTCAGGCAGGAAACTCTAAAAAGGGTACTTCTTCCAGTATAAAGTGCGTATAAATGGGGTTCATCGTGTAGATTCAAAAATGAATGCACTGAGTGTGGAAATCCTCAGCTCTCATTCAGATGTTACCAAAAAAATAAGCTTTCACCAGAGTCTGCTCCTAAAAGCAACAACAGCAATATGGGTAGAAAGTATGGTGCCTTTGGCTAAAGCAATATGCTAGGCATCCAGGATGTTCTAAGAAAGCTAACTTGTTATTGTGTGGTTTTAGTTCTGGCTTTATTATCCCTTCTAACTTATCTTCAAACCACAGGTGACCTGGTGATTTTATTTCAGCATACAGCATGCAGCGGTGGTCCAAGACAACCCAACGAGGAGGTTTCAATGGGTATGATGGCAGGTCCATTTCATCATCCTCCTTTTGAGCATCTGCATATTTCACTTTGAAGGGTGGGCACAAAAAAAGAGGAAGGTAAGTATAGACTTTTCTACCATTTGCCTTACCCTAAGTGATGTTCAGTGAATGATAGTATAAAAAAAAAAAGGAAGGCTGGGCATGGGGCTTTTTAAGTAAAGTCCAATACAGAGTCTGCTTTCATGCTGCTACCAGAGCTTCCAAGCTCTCATTACCTTTTGGGTTGTAAATTCAGTGATAATTATTACTTACTAGTGACTTGCCCGTCAAAAAATGACGGCAATAAGATTGTAAGGCAGGTAATGTTGTTTGTGTGCGACATTAATTTTGTTGGTGTTCCAAGATCCTTCGGCGCTCATTGCGAGGCTCTTGGTTGTTTGTGTGCTATGAGCAGCGTTTTTTTTTTTTTTTGTATACCAATGAATAATGAATAAAATAAGAAATGAAAATACTTTACCTATTGTGAAGTAATACATGCAGGAAGCATTGTGTTGAAGAGCTGGCAATCTGTTTTCATGTTGCTGCAGCATCAGTGCTGTGAAGCTGTTGTGTAAGTGTGAGCAATGTGTGCAGTGTGTAGTGTACTAGTGTGCGTGCACGAGCCAAATCAGTTAGGGTAGCTGTGTACTTCCGCATTGTGTAAGTTAGTGTTCTAAAATGGCACCTAATGTGTGGTTTCGGCTGTGACTGATTTTGCGTCCTTGTTTTCGGATGTAGTCTGACTTTTTTGGAAAATCCTTATGTGTTTGGTGGTGTTTTGCGTGTTTAGGCTCCCTTAGCCTCGTTTTCGTTTTGGTCGGTGGACATTTTTTCTGTTGCTTAGGTGATTTTCGGGTGTCTAAACTCTGTAATTTGGGCTTAAATGGAGGTGTAACTTCACTTACAGAGGTCCTGGGTGCCTCTTCTTGCTGTGGGTAATGTTTGTATGTGTTTGTTGTGTGTATTTATTGTATTTCTAATGTTTTTAGGGTCGTGCGGATTGCTTCCTTGTTTTCGGATCTTGTACGTCTTTTTCGGAAAATCCGTAGGCGTTTGGTGGTGTTTTGCGTCTTTAGAGTCCTGTAGCCTCGTTTTCATTTTTTTCGGTAGCCATTTTTTCTCTTGCTTAGGGGAATTTCGGGTGTCTAAACTCTTTTATTCCGAGTGAAATTGAGGTGTAACTTCAGTTTTCGAGGTCCTGGGTGCCTCCCCTTGCTGTAGGTAAGCTTTTTATGTATTTGTTGTGTGTATTTATTGTGTTTTTAATGTTTTCATGTGCGCGGGTTTCGGGCTGTAAGGTCGTATTTTTGCGAGGACGTAATGTTTATTTTTCCTGTGTCTCATATTTGTTTGTCGTAAGTCCGTAAATTTTGCGAGGGCGGCAGTTGCTGGCAAGGAGTGCCAAAGGCTTCGCAAGGGCCGCAGGCTCGCTATGCAAACCCGCAGCGTTAGCAACAACCCACCTGCTCACAACTATATATGTGATGCCTCCCTATGGGATGTGCCATTTCTTGTGCATACTTCAAAACATTTAGTTCATTCATACAATGGATTGTTGCACATGTTGCGGGTTTCAGGTAAGTTATTGATTACTGGGTCATTTCTAACTTGCTTTTCTTTCGATCAGTTTAATAAATCATATGTTAATTATATTCGTTCATTTTATCTTTTTTGGTATTTATTAAATTTGATGTTTACTACGTTCATCGTGATTCTAGTAACAAAAAAAATATGACAAAGATTTTATTATAGGGTAGAATAGGGTTTAGTGGACAGGGTAGGTGCCCCTCCCACAGGATGGTACTTCATTTTATTTATATTCCACAGGTACTGATCCTCGTAGGGAATGAATAATGGGGTACTCCTATGTGTACTTAGCCGAAGAACAGCTGCTGTAAAAGCTAATGGTCTCCAGTTGGGGTTTAGCAAGAATTTGATGGAGTTATGGTGGTCGTAAAGAGCGGCGTTAAGTGGGAAAGCATTTTGATGGAAGTGGTCCCGTATGCTAGGTCTGTGTCTCCACCTGACATATTATTAATCCACCTGGTTGGCAATGATTTGGGGATGATGTCCTTGAAAGAGTTAATCATTTCTATGAAAAGGGATGTAGGTAGGTTATATCAAATATTCCCAAATTTGGCGTTAATCTGGTCACAGATGGCCACCGCCTTCAGTGGCTCACCTCTACACAAAGCTCCATCATGTCTAAGTGCAGGAAAAAATGTAAAAAGGACTATGGTATTATTTGTTAGGAAGTTAGGAGGTTTTGCAATATGCCACACAGTTTTAGAGAGCCCTGATGCTGTGAAATTTCCCATTAATGATGAGGGCACCATAACATGATCGGCCTATGGTTGTTCAACTTAGGCATTGCAGAAGGAATCTCTGTGGATATGGTTTATATGTGGAGGGGCTGAGTGCACTGCGTTAGAGGCCTGCCTTTTCGGGGTGTAGAGGATAACGCACAAGGGTGGAGTTATGCTTTCTTTGTTGGGCAAGTGCAAATATTAGGGTTGCGCTTGTGGCAGGGGTGCTTGCCAGTAGTGGGGATGAACATCAGTACCCACTCTTGGTGGTGTCAGTACTCACGGGGTTCCCTTGAGCTCCAGTCACCTCTCGTTATTTTTTCATTGAAATATCAACTAAGTTTCAATAAAGTGGTTGTGGCCATTTAAATGCCAATATAAATGTGGTATATTGATCGTGTGGCGTTCTTTAATGGAGAATCCGTATTTACTATGTATCGGTCAAAAAGATAACAAATCTATTGCAAAAACAAAGTCCAAGTTAATGCTAGATGACATATGGCTAATACAACAAAATGTAGTTTATGTTATTTAATAGAATGATTGTATTGTTTGGTAAGCTTGATATTTCTTTGATGTTGTTTCATTCATTTTGTGAAGCATATTAAATCTTCGTTCATATTCTCTGACATGTTCTATGTACGAGGTAAAGCACACATCTGATGAATTTTAGGAGCATTTGTAGCCCCACGTCCAGGAGTCAGATCAATGTCAGGAGCTCCTGGAGGAGGTCTGAATGTGAACTTCTGCAGTAGACTTGTGAAGAACAGGAAGAGCTCCATCTTGGCTAAATTCTCCCCAGCGCAAATCCTTCGACCTAACAGAGAAATTTAATACAGTGAGCTCAAATGTTTGATTTTCTAGTTTGTAGCATCATATATGAGCATTTATAATACCACGTCAAATCCTGATTATAAAATAGTTAATTGCACGGTTTAAATATATTCTCTGTAAGTATGTTTTTATGAAAAGAAGTGCTTTTTAGTTAAGGGAAAAATAAAGAGGTATGGTAAAAAAGGAGCAAATGTTAATAGAACTGCAATGTTCAACTTAATGGACCACTGCAGTAATAATTTACTTTTTGGAGTACTACACAGACTGGTTTAGTCTTAAAGAGTTTTTTTTTTTAAAATGTCTATATACTGTACTAGCAGACTTTCTCTACATTAATTCATTCCTGAGATATTCAGCATTTAAACATATTTTACTGTGTCAGTCAATATGCTAATCTGCAGCTCAAAACACTTGATAAGGGTGGTGGAGGGAATCTAACTGCATTATCTTGCCACCACAGAGACATAAAGGCTATAATGCAAATTAGCACATCAAAACAGCTAATTAGTATTCAGCTCCACTATGTTGCATAACAATACACCAAAAAAAAAACTGTTCTATTCAATAATGATTCACTATGGAATCAAATGGCTTATATAATGTCTAACAAGTTTTTCACACTCTTTAAAAATGTTTAAAAATGGATTTTGAGATGTCAGAGCTCCATTCCATGGGAGTCCCTTACCCAGTCCCAACTACATATAACCATGGGGATCTATTATGACTTTGTAGGATCTCCATGGCACATATAAACTAAGATATATGTACCTATCCTAATGGCATAGAAGCCCATATATATATAAATATATATATATATATCTATATATATATATATACACAATGCCACTAAGGTCCTTGAGGACCTCCATGGTATAGGTTTAATTTAAGGACCCCCATGGTAGGTAGGACTTAATAGCCTTTACTATGGGGTTAATGTTTAATACCATGGTATGGCGTTACATTTTAGATGCTCTGTGGCATTTTATATGTGTTAGAGGGGTTCATTTTTAATGCCATGAGGTTCTTCTAGGACATCCTTGGCATAGGGGTTAATTTTATATATATATATCTTTGGATAGGTGCCATGGAGGTCCTTGCAGGACCTCCATGTTATATATCTTAGAAATATATGCCATGGTGGTTCTGTGGTGTGTGCCACAGGGGTCTGTTAGGGACCTCATGGTAGGGGTTAACATTGAGGTGCCACTGAGGTCCTTTAAGTATGTCCTTGGCACTGGGTTAATGTATAGTACCATGGGGGTCTCAATAGACCACCATAGCTATATGTAGTGGTGATTGGGTAAGAGAATCTCCATGGTTTCCCTCCCCATGAGGGAGAAGGGAAGAATACCTGGGGTTCCCCCATTTACTGTATTGTAAATAGGTGAATCCTAAGAATCCCTGGCTCATAGGGGGTGGGTTTGTGTGATGTTTAGTGCACTTTTAACCCCGTAATTGTGTTGGATATAGGGAATCAAGACTTTTATCCAACTCAATAAGGGGGTTATGGTGTTTTCAGTGTCAGATTTGACGCTTGATTTTTTTTTTTCAGATACAGTTTTCTGCCTCTACGAGTGGGTCTCTTTTTATTCTGAAATCTTCTTAACTTAGGAGTTGCAAAACATAAATAATTTGTGAGTGCAGTGTAACTTGAGATTTTGAATTACGTTTCAGTGAAAATGACAGAAAAAGCAATGAGTAACTTAGTAAAAATGGTCGTTCTAGAGTAATTTGCGGGACATTTTTGCAAACAAGAAAAAGCAGTGATTTGAATCTCTACATTGAAAAATTATGAGTGGTGTGACTTAAAAACATATTTGAATAGGGCCCTTAGTGTGTAAGCTTGTAAAGCTCTCAGTCTTGCAAGACTCTTTGTATAAAAGTGTCATGTTTATGATTGTTAGCTCAAGGGCAGGGTCATCAATTAATTTTGTAGTCTGTCAAATTAGGTATTGTCACCCCCATGTTTTACCCCAGCTCAACGGAATGTGTTGATGCCATATAAATTAGAGATCATAATAATAATAAAAATTATTATTATTATTATTAATATAAGTACACAGAAAAGTCTTGAAGTTAATGACATGTAAATAAAGAAGGTTATATTTCTGTTTTAAAATAGAAAATTCTGCTTGGAAAAAATTATGCAGGCATGAAATGTTTTGAATAAAATATGATGGAACTTGTGTGTGTTTTCTGCCAAGGCCTAGGGTAGTACATTTTCAAGGGGCAGCAGGCTGCCTGAAGAGAGTGGTACAGTGCCATGGAAGGGTGCATTTGCCCAGATACCAGTGCTTTTATATAGTGTTGTGGTGATCTAATGGTTTGGATACAGCAAGTTTAGGAGGAGTAGTAACTGGGGTGGGCAGACTCCCATTTGGACGGGCATAAAAACTGTATAAAAACGTAATATGCCCCTTATATGCCAAGTATGCAAATTAACATGTAGCCTTTAAGTAAACTGTAATATCACAACGCAAGATAGAAATGAGGGTATCTCAAGTTTCTGTCTAGTGATTAGAGTGGAAATGTTCCTAATAACATACACTAGCTATTTTCAACAATATAAATAAAAATAAAAAAAATATGTAGCCAGTGAACTGGATCAGTTAATTATTAATTAAAAAATAAATAGTTGATTAATAATTGATTAACAATTAATTAATTAATAACTAATCCGCATATTGCAGATCAGAGGAGCTCTTAAACGGTTGAACTTGATGGACTGAAAGTCTTTTTTCAACCTTAATTACTTTGGCCCTCATTCAATTGCGATTTGGCCAATTGAATAGGGGTCTAAATAAGCACATAACATATATTTTTTAAAGAAGTTTTTAGTTAGTGAAAACCTTGCTTTTGGATAGATGTTTACTAACTAAACTCCTCTTTAAAAAATATATGTTATGTGCTTATTTAGACCCCTATTCAATTGGCCAAATTGCAATTGAATGAGGGCCTTTGTAACTATGTAACAGCATCATCTTCTATCCGCTCTTCTTTCTTTTAAGGCACCTTGCTTATTAATTACCTGCTGAAAAAGGCATAAATGCATCATTTCGTACAAAATTTCCTTCAGAGTTAAGGAAGTGTTCAGGATAGAACTCATATGGTTTCTCAAAGTAAGCTGTGTCCCGCAGTACAGAAGTCAATACTGGAATAACCATGGTTCCCTAATGAGATTAAAAACAAATTAATTCAAATATATTTGGAATACTGGTTATATTTGTAATGTTATGTTAAACTGATACTCCATATTTTATTTTTTATGAAATAAGCTCTTGCAAACATTTGTACATTAAGTATGCATTCAGTGAGTATATAGATCAGGTAACGGTAAATGACCCACAATCCACACTATGTCAAATAATATGTAAAATTGTTGCACCCTGTCACCTAAACTAATACATCATATATGACTGATCACATACAAAAGTGATACACATAAATATTTACAATAATAAATCCTGATTCTTAAAATGACCTAAATGAAAAATATGCATGTGCTATGACATAGCAAACAGTCCAACACAAGCACCCAAAGTTTAGAATACCTTTAGCCTTTATCTAGTCCAGGTATCTTTCTTGATAAACAGCAGTATAGCCATAAATCGACTGTGGGGGCTTTTTTTTTTTTTATTCTTGTCAGTGCAAAAAGCAATGGAGATTTATGCACTGCTTTTCAGATGTTTTGTGAAGTTCTCTCGGAGCAGTGACCCATAGTAGATCTCTCACAATGTTTTAGGGATGATGATTAACATAGCTAGGTAGGATTTATGGTGCTGCTACAGCACTCACAACTGTTTTTTCAGGGATTAGCATAGAGCCTTTAGTTTTTGTAAAGTGACCAGAGTGTTTCTTTTATTGCACGGTTGGAAGCACCTTTTCTGTTTTTTGTGTTTGTATCACTTGGAACCAAAAGACCATTGAAAGTGGAGAAGAAAGACCAATAAATCCTGCAAGATCATGGACAACATCTCATTGATTCAAGAAGATTCAAGAATCATTGATTCAAGAAGATTGCGTCACTGGGATTACACGAAAACCACTGAAGCTAGATTAGTGAGAGTACACAAATCACTCTAGAATATGTGACTTATGTTCAACTTTCACAAATACCCAAATTGGATAAAAGCTAAAAGTATTCTTAAAGTACTTTTTTGGTGGTCGTGTAGAACCATTTTCACTGCACTTACAAAGCCCATGAGTGTTTTACTTGGATATTAATGATTATTATTGTAAATATTTATGGATATCAATTGTGGTGCAACCTCAATCACATGTATTGTATTAGTATAGTGGACAGTGTATGATAATTTTGCTTATAATATAATATCAATAGAAGAAATGGTGGGCTTTTACATTAGCTTTTAATTTAAGATATAAAAAACCCAAAACTGATTTATTTAAAAATGAGAAAAAAAATTTGGACTAACCTTTGGAATAAAATAACCTCTGAAAGTGACGTCCTGGGTAGTCGCATGTGGAACATTTGTTGGTATAATACTGCCAAATCTCTGAATTTCATGGATTACGGCATCTGTATAGGGCATTCTTTTCTTGTGTTCCATCTGAGGCCGGGCAGATCCAATTACATTTTCAATTTCATTTTGTACTTTTTCTATAATTCATATATTAATGAAACATTTTTATTACATCCTTCTCTTTGAGGCTGATTATGTGGTATGGGGGTATAATAATTAAATTTAGTATTAATTGAAGACTGTTTGCATTTAAAGATTGTAGGCACTTAATTAGGTGACAATGTGGATGGGACATGTAAAATATAGTTTTCATTTACTAAATAAAAAAGATGGTTAACCATGAGCAGGATAATGGGCATGGAGGAAAAAAGGTCCAAGGAAAGAAAAGTAAGAGAGGAAAGTGGGGGAGTTAGTTGTTTGGTTTCAGATTTTTGATATTGGATACATTTATCAGTGTGAAAAGGTGCATAGTTCTTCATTATAGTTCATGTTATCAACAAATAAAAGCATACAATAAGTAATAGAAATCATGCAATGTTGCTCTCTATCTTGTTCTGTCATAACAATTATTTTAAAATTAAGAACATTCAAAGTTTTAATTATCTCTTACTTTGTATTTCAGGATATTTCATCATCAGCAGAAGACCCCATCTCAAAGTGGTGGAGGTTGTCTCCATTCCCGCCACAAACAGATTGTTCACAAGAGCTGTTAGATTGTTATCATGAAAATACCGTTCTGCTGATTTGTTTTCCTGAAACATACATTTAAATTAATTATGGTTTTTCCCTGAATAAGAGTTTATTTGGCGAATACTCCAAAATATCAAACTAACTAGTGCTTCTTAACCTGCAGTCGGTTGACCGCCTGTTTTCTTTTAACTTTTTCTCATGTAATCCATGGATGGTAACAAAATTAATAAAACAATTAAAATTGCTTAAAAGTATTAAGCCATATACTGTATTTGATATTTGCATCCATTTAAGAGTAAGAATCCAAAATTTGTAAGTAGTACTTCAAAACCCATACCAGTATCCAGGTGGTCTACGATGGCACTCAGCTGTTTTTAAGCAATATTTTGAAAAAAAAGGTTCCAGATTCACTGTTTTTCGATAGTAAAAGTCTAAAAAAAACTAAGTTTTACTAATAGGCCTAAAACAAGAATTAGAAACACACTCTTAACTTCATTTTTGAGTTTTAAGTTTTGTGTTCCTTTGAGTCATTAGAAAGTAGACATTTGCTGCAGCATCAGGGTCTCCTGTGCACAGATATTTTGCATTTCTAGAAATACTTTTAGCTGAGTTTTATTATAGGGTGCTACCGATCTCCCCATGCACAGTGCCCACATTGGGATTACCCTGCATCCATTAGGAAGATACTAAGGGATTGCATGATCCAAAAAAAATTTGTTGGAATATTAGTATTACATCTATTTTATAATATTTGTATACCATCACATATAATAGGTGTCAAACTGCGAATCGTCGTCACGTGAAGCGATGGACACAGTTCGGGACACAAATGGGGACCCTCGCAATGCGAGGGGCTGCATTTGCGAAAGGTGGAGGCTCCAACGTCTGTTGCAATGAGCCGAAGGAAAAATACGAACTTAATGGCCGAACCGCGCACAGAGAAAAACATAAAAAAAACACAAAATCCACACACAGATAAAAAATAAACATTACACACAGCAAGGGGGGACAGCCAGGATGTCTGGGAGTCAGGTTGCACGCAAATTTAAGTCCAATTTACAGAGTGTAGACACTCGAAAATCCCCTAAGCAACAGAAAAAATGGCCGCCAAACAAAACGAAAACAAGGCTGCACGACCCCTAAACCTGCAAAACACCGCCAGGCACATACGACTTTTACAAAAACCTGTACGAGGTACAAAATACAATATTAGCAAGGATGCAAAATCATGCACACCCGTGTACCGCATACACAATCGCAGCCATTTTACAACACTAACTTACCGAATGCGCTACTAGACAGCTACACTAACGCTTTCTCCTCAAGCACACAGCCTATTTACACTACACATTGCTGACACATACACCTCTGCTTAACAACACTGCAAATCTACATTGGATGCTGCAGGAACATCAAAACAGATTGTTAGCTCTTCAGCACATTGCTTGCTGCATATATTAATTACAAATATTTATATATAGTATATTAATTTGTGATTTAATTAATTAATTCTCATGAAAAAATACATATACAGAAAAAAAAAACACCACAGTATCGCAATAAACAACAAAGGCCTTCACCGCGCGCCGCACAAGGCGCGCCAGCGGTGCTCATAGGACACAAAGTACACCAGGGGAGACACTTGCAATAAGCGCCAAAAGGAGATCAGCGCGGACCTTACAATGAGCGCAAAAGCTCCTCTGATAACAAAAAACTACACCAACCGAGAGGCTCGCAATGAGCGCTGAAGGATCTCAGACGATCAAAACACTTACTTTCTCTGGCAAACAGCATTGCCCCGTCATTTTTGACGGGCAAGTCGCTAGTTACGGTATATATAAACCAACAATGGCACAAGCTTATTTTCTGAGGCAGTATAAACTTTCATTATTCCATTAGGATGGTGTTTGACATGACAGCTACTAAAATTTTGATTTTCCATTATAATCATAGCAGAAATCCTCAACCAGATTACTTAGACATATGGTATAACATACCTCTCTTTGCTTGACAAGATACACATCAATAAGATTCCTTTGGTCGGTTACATCCAGATTTTCTCTATATTGTGTAAATGTGTCTTTAATAAATCTTCGAAGCTCAGATACATTTTCATGAACTTTTTGGTGAGTTCCAGGTAGCCAGCGCATCAGAGATGGACAGGAGTTGTATAACTTGCAATAAGTTGAAAAAAAAAAATAAACATAAAAACTTTAATTTACTTTCATAGTGAACAAAGCTCTAAATATATCATTAACATGACCGTTTACAGCTTATTTAAAAAAACATTTAAAAAAAAAAGATGTTTCTTTATTCTGAAATAAGGTATTTGCACAAGCCCACACAATTTAATGTCCCCATATCATTCAAAGGTAAAATATCAGATTACTAGCAAACAACTCTTTTAATAGAACTGACCCCTGTATCTCTCTCCTACCTTCAGTTACTCCTGAGACACATCATCTGTACCACACATGCTTTTAGCCTCTAATATATTTATATTTTAATTATTCTACCTCTTAAAATATCCTGTTACTCCAATCTTTTCCATTTTTTACTCACTCTCTTGCTCTCTTTGGGATCAAAATGCTTTGTTTTACTTTAATGGGATGCTGGAATGTCGTAACAACAGAATCTAGATGCTTTAACTAGGCCTTGATTATTAATATTAATTAAAATTGATATTCATTGAGTTAAAAAAGCAATTTTTACTATAAAACTTCTGCTGGTCTCTTGCGACTATAGGGCCAATGCAAGGAATTATTTACCAGGAAGCTGTGTTAAATGTTTAGACACAAAGTTATACCAATAAAATCTTCCATGACCCTGGCAAGATCCATTGGGCGGTAGAATAAATAAACACACTTACCCAGCGTTTCTTGGGAAAATTACGGGCCATAGCTTTATTAAAGCAACCATAAACCAATAACCAATTAACATAATTAACATTGTTACATCACAGCTCAAATAACATCCCGGAGGAGGAGCCCGGCCTAGTCAGTAACCTCACGCCCTGGGCCCGCGCCCAGAGCCTCCCAGTGCTTTCCTAAGCATGCCCATGAAGCAGGGCATGCCCACTTAAGCCCGTGGGCCGGGTGCCTCACCTCCCACCAACCAAAGACATTCTTATTTGCATCCTAACTTAGAAATCACAAAATCCTCACCCTTCAACTATTTACCACTTTTTTTTTTTTTTTAAACCTAACTTAAGATTCCTGAACTTTGCTCAACCAACCTCACCCCCTAGACATACATTACTAGCATATCTGCTACTTTCCTAACTGACCACCAACTCAAGGGGAGGGAGGGAATCAGCTCAATGGCCGGTGCGGAGTGAGGAGGAAGCCCGTGAAACGGGCGGAAGTCCCTCCTCCTTCCCCCAGCCAATCAGCAGCGTCCAGGCTCCGCCGGGTCACGCATCACTGCGTCAGACCCGGCGTTCCTGGGCTGCCTCAGCGCCGGCCATTCACAGTGGTTTCTTTGGTAACAAGCTTTAACTGTGGGGGGCAACCTATCAATTGTCGATTCTTTGTTCTCTTATCTAATTTGATTGTTGTTAAAACCTTTAAGAAGTCAAGCCCAACCCTTCTTCATCATTGATGAGTTGGAGAAAACTTTTGGGGATACATTTAATATTAAATATTAATGTTATGAATCATTGAAATAATTTTTACTAATGTTCGGTACATAATCAGCTCCCCATTTTGGGGCATTACAAAGGTGTTTTCCCTCCATTTGAGCTTAGATTGTACCTTCTGTATCAATATGTAAACTTTTATCATGATTTGTTTCCTCTGTGCTTATCACTATTGGATCTTTATAAATGAATACTAATACTTTTATTTGTGCCATTTTATCTTGCTCTTTAATCTTCCTTTTCCTCTATTCTTTTTCTTGCCGTTTGTTGTCCTCTTAGCATTTCTAACTCTATATCATAATTTACACATATAACACATCTTTTCAGTATTTTGACAGTTACTCTTTTTTTTTTGCTTAATTAAATAACAAATTCATTTGGAAATAATTTTAAGCAAATAGCATACCCTGATAATCGGACTTGCCACAAGTCTTATGTTTTCATTTATTAAGCTCATTAGCCTCAGGAATTTTGGATCTTCATAATCAAATCGATGACCAAGTAATATGGAAACAATTATGTTGGCCACAGCAGAATTCATGATAATGGTGTTTTCAAATGGCTGTCCTAAAATTAGAGTAAAAAAATGAATTGCACACTGTTTGTAGTTTGAAATCTTATTCAATACCTACTTACGTAAGGGACACCGACATCATAAATTTTGCATCATGTAATTCAAAGACTGTGTTTTAAAATATTTAAAATATTTAAAAACTACATTTTTTTCACTTGATTTGCAGATCTCTGTTGGGTGATGTACCGTAGTATTGATAAAGAACATGTCCCTTTAACATAAGTACATCCTCAGTGAGTTTGCTTGAGTGTTTTGATAAATTAATTAGATGTGGTTGTCTATTGTGATTAAATGGGCATGGAACACAACTGTTTTTTCAAGCATTTAAAAGAGCACATTTTAGTGAATAATATAGAAAGAGCATACTTTAGACTGTAGGTCTCATTGGCTGACCCCCAAGAGCAATTAGAAACCTAAATACGTTTTTTTTAGCACATTATCAAATACCCTATTTTAATGCAACAAAGCATGTCATTCATTTTTTGTCCCTTTAAATTAATTTAACAAGTGCTTTGTCTGGTTACCAAGGGTCATTTTAGTTAGAACTTTTCCAATTTAAATTTTGGGTAAAACAAACTCATGCTATATTTAGTTTTTTAGTTAGTATGTGTTAGGTTAAACCTATTGAAGTCAATGTGTAGGGTCAGGACGTTCTCAGTGTAGTAAACTGAACTACAGTAAAATACACATAGAGTAAAGGGCATGTGTCAAATTATTTGAAGATAATTCACTCAGTAATTCTGCAGATAATTCATAGATGTTATTCTTTTTCACTAATTTTTAATAATTTGATAAATTTGATAAAACTAATTTTATTTTGTATTTTAAGCACATGCTACGTTTTCAAATACAGTAAACTCTCGATTATCCAGCACTCAACCACCCAGGCAATCACCCACTCACAAGCAACTGGCACCTGCCTTTATTCCACATTTGCAAAAAAACTCTTGATTATCCGGCACATTAAAAAAAAAACATATTTTTTTTGCTCAAAATAGGTACGTTTAGTTGTTAGTAGCTATTTAATAGGTTTTTGAGGCGTTTAAGAGTTGTTTAGGCTGTTGTTTTCAGGACTCTTGATTATCCAGAAACTACACTTATCCGGCAATAGGCAATCCCCATACGTGCCGGATAACGGGGAGTTTTTTTAAATTTGTGTTCTGTTATGTGATATATAATGGCAAAGTACAAGCAAAGACTAACCATTGAAAGACTCAAGCTTTTGTACCAAAAAGTCACATTCTTCATTAATCCTGTCTTCTAGAGTCTTCTTTCCCATTCCAAAATCTCGTAAGGTTGTAAGCGTAAATCTCCTCATAACTTTCCAGTTCTCCCCATCTGAAAAAATAACACCTGTGTGTGGAGAAGAGAATATATCAGTTGTCTATCAGTTGTATATCTGCAATATATAATCATCAGTTTATAGTAATATGAACACAATACATTTAATTGACTAGTTGTGCTCGGTTAGCATGCCATTTGTAGATGCCATTTTCCCATTGTGTAGATAGAACTTCCTGTGCAATCAAAGTCTCTTCGCACTTCATGAAATTGATTTCCACAGGCCAAAAGGTACATCTCATCACATACTTGCACATAAAAGGTAATATATATTAATATATATATATATATATACATTAAATGATTGTTGTGGTAAACTACCTCCTCATAAAATCTACTACACAAGCAAGTAACCGGCTAAGGAGAGGCAGTGACCT
This sequence comes from Discoglossus pictus, assembly GCA_027410445.1. Classification (NCBI taxonomy): domain Eukaryota; kingdom Metazoa; phylum Chordata; class Amphibia; order Anura; family Alytidae; genus Discoglossus; species Discoglossus pictus. Next base: position 421,995,863 of record CM050165.1, read on the forward strand.
CAAAACAGCTGTATGTGGGTGGGATTTCTGGCTTGTGTATAATCCAACCTTAGCTTTGCTCAAAGCTGTTTGATACAGCATTCATATGCTTAAAGGAATCCATGGTTAAATGGTAATGGACTGCAATAGCAAAACCTTTGTGGGAACATTTGCATGCCCCTGCCAAGGGTACCAGAACACAGTGTAATAATTGTATTTCTCAGAATTCTGGGCATAAAACATTTTTTTAACATGTTTTAGGAGATCAAATGTGAACGTAAATGTACTATTTATTTGCATATATATATATATATATATACTCTTAGCCCACCATATGTGAAACAATTGCTGTAGAGAACAACTCTCGACAACGATTACCACACAAACCAGGCACTCACACCATACTGAGGATCGGCAGTAACCGTGAAACAGTACTGTATGTGGTTAAGTGACCTGGTTTGTGAAAAATCCATCCGTTGCTGTGTCTAAAACTGTGAAATACAGTAAGCATATGCGTAAAAGGAGCCATGTTTAAAATGGTTTGGATTGACAGAGTGATGGTGCATTATGTGGCCTCATTTGCATGCCCCGCCCAGTTTTCCCAGACTGCAGTGCATATACTGTATTTCTGAGAAATTTGAGCAGGAAATACGTTTTCATCAACTTATTTTTAAACATTCAAATGGAATCACTAATGTACTATTCCTTATTTGTACTACTGTACTTTTTACGGTGGAGGGCTTCTATTACTCTTAGCCCACCATATGTGAAACAATTGCTGTATATACATATATATATATATATATATATACATATACATATATATATATACATATATATATATACATATATATATATACATATATATATATATACATATATATATATATATACATATATACACATATATACATATATACACATATATACATATATACATATATATACATATATATACATATATATATACATACATATATACATATATATATATATATATATATATATATATATATATATATACAGTGGATATAAAAAGTCTACACACCCCTCTTTTAGGTAGAGGGAAGAAAAAATATAAAAATAAAATAATATGGTTGCATAAGTATGCACACCGTTAAACTAATACTTGGATGAAGCACATTTTGATTTTATTACAGCACTCAGTCTTTTTGGGTATGAGTCTATCAGCATGGCACATTTTGACTTGGCAAGATTTGCCTACTCTTCTTTGCAAAAACACTCCAAATCTGTCAGATTGCGAGGGCATCTCCTGTGCACAGCCCTCTTCAGATCACCCCACAGATTTTCAATCGGATTCAGGTCTGGGCTCTGGCTGGGCCATTCCAAAACTTTAATCTTCTTCTGGTGAAGTCATTCCTTTGTTGATTTGGATGTATGCTTTGGGTCATTGTCATGCTGAAAGATGAAGTTCCTCTTCATGTTCAGCTTTCTAGCAGAAGCCTGAAGGCTGAAGGTTTTGTGCCAATATTGATTGGTATTTGGAACTGTTCATAATTCCCTCTATATTAACTAAGGCCCCAGTTCCAGCTGAAGAAAAACAGCCCCAAAGCATGATGCTGCCACCACCATGCTTCACTGTGGGTATGATGTTCTTTTGGTGAAGTGCAGTGTTGTTTTTGCGCCAAACATATCTTTTAGAATTATGGCCCAAAAGTTCAACCTTGGTTTCATCAGACCATAACACCTTTTCCCACATGCTTTTGGGAGACTTCAGATGTGTTTTTGCAAAATGTAGCCTGGCTTGGATGTTTTTCGTCGTAAAAAAAGGCTTTCGTCTTGCCACTCTACCCCATAGCCCAGACATATGAAGAATACGGGAGATTGTTGTCACATGTACCACACAGCCAGTACTTGCCAGATATTCCTGCAGCTTCTTTAATGTTGCTGTAGCCCTCTTGGTAGCCTCCCAGACCAGTTTTCTTCTTGTCTTGTCATCAATTTTGGAGTGAGCTCCAGTTCTTGGTAATGTCACTGTTGTGCCATATTTTCTCCACTTGATGATGACTGTCTACACTGTGTTCCATGGTATATCTAATGCCTTGGAAATTCTTTTGTACCCTTCTCCTGACTGATACCTTTTAACAATGAGATCCCTCTGATGCTTTGGAAGCTCTCTGTGGACCATGGCTTTTGCTGTGGGATGCGAAAAGGAAATTTCAAGAAAGACCAACTAGAGCAGCTGAACTTTATTTGGGGTTAATCAGAGGCACTTTAAATGATGGCAGGTGTATGCTGACTCCTATTTAACACTATTTGGAATGTGATTGCTTAATTCTGAACACTTATGCAACCACATTATTTTTCTTTCTTTTTTCCCTATATATATATATATATATATATATATATATATATATATATATATATATATATATATATATAGGTAATGGTGCAGCTGATATAATATTAAATCTAATACACATGCTTAGTGACACTTACCATATCCCTTTGATATATCATTAATAATGGGCATCTTTGCTCTTCCAGCAAACTCATCAGCATGGTTCACAAGAGCATCTTTTACTGCCTCATATCCACAGATTATAACCATCCTCTGGCTCCCCATTTGGATGCTGAACACTGGGCCATACTTATCAGATAGCTGAAGCAAACAAACAATGCAAAATAGATTTTTTTTAAGCAAATCACATGTGTTGTTGATCTCACATATAATACAAACGTGAATAATAGTTAATAAAGGTTATTTGTTTGGGACAGTGGGACAGAACTGCAAGCTGTGCCTATATGGTTGATATCCATTGAAAGTTACTGCTAGGTTACACAACTTCCTGATATCTCATCCGACGGCGCAACGTGTGCAATAACTCTGTCATTCTATGAAGTTATTTTATAAATTATAGTGGTTTATGCAAAAAAATGCAAGTTGCTATATTTGTCTTGAAATAAAAAACAATTGAATTGTTGGGGAGAACACAAAAGATAGGTATATATATATATATATATATATATATATATATATTTATTTATATTTAATTGTGTATTTTAATATAAAAAATTAACAATAAAACTTTTAAACATTGATAGAACAGTAATAATGTATTTTTTGCCAAAATCTAAAACTTAAAGATTATTAATAAATAATTTTAAGATTTTTAATAAATAATTACCTCTTTAAAAACCTCATGTGGTCGCTTCTTTTTCATGAAAAACATATTTCCGATAAATGGTAAAAGCTTTGGTCCAGGGGGGAAATTCTTGTAAACGGTTTGATTCCAGCCATAAAGAAGATATATCAGACAAAGACATAGCGTGATTGACAAGAAAATTGTGACTGGATCCTGAAGAAACATATTTTCAGCAAACCTGTTGCTAGAAATATAATAAAAACAGTTTTAGTAAAAGGAATTTACAGTCCATGCTTATATATGTATCTCTCTGTCTATCAATATATATATTTTTATCCATCTCTCTCTTGCACTTTCTATAGATATGTATTTCTTTTTGAATAGTCCTTTAAAGAAAAGGGGGATATTGGGCTACTATGGCAATTTTTCCACATTGGAAATAGTATATATTGAGGTATATTGTAACCACTACAATGCTTATTCAATATCCCCAAATTACATTTATACCAAGTATAGTAGTGCACACAATTAAGAAATATGACCCTTGAAAATCTTACCAGATTTATTTGAAATAAAGGCAGTTAATGAAAAAATTTTTTAGCTGCTAGTATTGTTAGTTTGTTGCATACACAAAGATGTGCATTTTTTTGCTTATTTACAGTGGTCCGGTAACATCTTACAATTATAAACGTTGGTTACAACATTCTGTTGAATCAAAAGCTTCATCAGTCCTGCCCATCCCCTCAACTAGAAACCTTTCCATTACATATTATGCTAGGTTAGGTCTCAATAAGTCTACCGACAATGGAGTAAGTGTGCGCACTTCATCAGGTGTGTGGTTTTTCAATTAGTAATGATCAGTATAAATAACTTTTACATTTATTGTGTATTTTTTGAGAAAACTGAAAATAGCTGATAGTCTCACCATCCTGAGGCTGAAGCTCATGCCATATTTTTCACACGGTAAAGCACCTTGTGTACTTCAATGAAGCTATACCATATAGGGTCACCCAAGATGGACAGTTCATTGCAGAGAGGTCAGACTAATCACGGTCCACTGGAGAAAATTTATTCCAGTAATTTTGCTAAGATACATTTATGGACAAGCACAACCAGATACATAACTATATGGTACTGTAAGATGAGCCCCTCCAGTCTGAAGGTGCCTACCACAGTACTGAGGGAGAGCAGAGGGCAAGTACCAGATCTAATGAAGTGATTGTGCCAAAGCCGAGAGGATACCCAGCTGCAGATGTGTTTGGAGGGGAAAGGAAAGTCTGCTGCTGAAAAGAACAGTTTAGCATAGGAGCCTGAAATGTTAGAACTATGAAGGCACACTGGACGTGGTCAAACATGGGATGACAAGATTAAACATTGATATCCTGGGAATCAGGGGACTGAAATGGACTGGAATTGTACACTTCACATCAGAAAATCACCAGATTTTCTACTGTTGTAAAGAATCCCACAGAAGAAATAGAACAGCACTCATAGTCAATCGAAGGGTGGCCAATGCAGTACTCAATTTCAACCCAATAAATGATGAGTTATGAAAATTTGAGATAACATAATGGGAAAGCCAATAGATCTCTTCAAGAAAATTTGGAATCTCCAGAAAAATCTTTCATGACGATGCAGACTTGATGAAAGTAAAAAATGGTAGGGAGGAATACACAGAAGATTTATATTGAAAGGGTGAGGAACAGCAGTGATGACCTCAATAGTTTGCCCAAGGTGCTGGGGCTAGAGATCTAGGAGAGTGAAGTGAAATGGTCCTGGGATGCCTTGCTGATAAAAAGGCCACAGGAGTTGATGGAATCCCAGCTGAACGATTCAAAAATCTATAAGATAATGCTGTGAAAGTGTTACTTTCCTTATGCCAAGTTTGAAACACCCAACCGTGGCCAATAGATTAGAAAAGATCAAACTACATCCCAATCCCAAAAAAGGCAGTGCAAAAGAGTGCTCCAAATATCAAAAACTTTCACTAATTTCACATGCCAGCAAAGTAAAGCTTAAGGTCCTGTAAGTCGGCTCCAACAATATATGTATCGGGAACTACCAGATGTGCAAGCCGGGTTCCACAGAGAAAGAGGCGCAAGATATCAAATTGCTAATATCCAATGGATTATAAGACCAAGAAGTTAAGACAATCGCTTCTGAGGAAAAAAAGCCATGGCAAGTAAAAAGTAAAGAGATTACATTATCAACAAAGGTCCTCTTAGGTAGAACTATGGTATTCCCAGTACTAACATACAAATATGAGAACTGGACATAAAGATGTCTTAGCGCCGTAGAATTGACGCCTTTGAATTGTGGTGTTGGAGAAAACTGCTTAGAGTCCCTTGGACTGCAAGAAGTTCCAATAAATCAGTACTGCAGGAAATCAAGACAAACTGCTCACCGGAAAGTAAAATCATGCGGCTGAAACTCAAATATTTTGGTCATATCATGAGAAGACAGGATTCCTTAGAGAAGATTCTAATGCTGGGAAAGATAGAAGGCACACAAAGAAGGGGATAGCAGAGGTGGAGATGGACATGAGCTTGAGGGTCAATGTGCCTGGCGTGCCACGGTCCATAGAGGACATGACTGAATGACTAAACAACAAGCACAAATCCCTTGCAGCCACCATAATGCTATACTGCTTTGATGGCTTGTCGTATGAAAATTAGGCAAAAAATCTGTCACAGTTTGAGTAGTACATCAGAGGATTTTGCTATATACAGTCAGGTCCATAAATATTGGGACATCGACATAATTCTAATCTTTTTGGCTCTACCACCACAATGAATTTGAAATGAAACAAACAAGATGTGCTTTAACTGCACACTTTCAGCTTTAATTTGAGGGTATTTACATCCAAATCAGGTGAACGGTGTAGGAATTACAACAGTTTGTATATGTGCCTCCCGCTTTTTAAGGGACCAAAAGTAATGGGACAGATTAACAGTCATAAAACAAACTTTCACTTTTTAATACTTGGTTGCAAATCCTTTGCAGTCAATTACAGCCTGAAGTCTGGAACGCATAGACATCACCAGACGCTGGGTTTCATCCCTGGTGATGCTCTGCCAGACCTCTATTGCAACTGTCTTCAGTTCCTGCTTGTTCTTGGGGCATTTTCCCTTCAGTTTTGTCTTCAGCAAGTGAAATGCATGCTCAATCGGATTCAGGTCAGGTGATTGACTTGGCCATTGCATAACATTCCACTTCTTTCCCTTAAAAAACTCTTTGGTTGCTTTTGCATTATGCTTCGGGTCATTGTCCATCTGCACTGTGAAGCGCCGTCCAATGAGTTCTGAAGCATTTGGCTGAATATGAGCAGATAATATTGCCCGAAACACTTCAGAATTCATCCTGCTGCTTTTGTCAGCAGTCACATCATCAATAAATACAAGAGAACCAGTTCCATTGGCAGCCATACATGCCCACGCCATGACACTACCACCACCATGCTTCACTGATGAGGTGGTATGCTTTGGATCATGAGCAGTACCTTTCCGTCTCCATACTCTTCTCTTCCCATCACTCTGGTACAAGTTGATCTTAGTCTCATCTGTCCATAGGATGTTGTTCCAGAACTGGGAAGGCTTTTTTAGGTGTTGTTTGGAAAACTCTAATCTGGCCTTCCTGTTTTTGAGGCTCACCAATGGTTTACATCTTGTGGTGAACCCTCTGTATTTACTCTGGTGAAGTCTTCTCTTGATTGTTGACTTTGACACACATACACCTACCTCCTGGAGAGTGTTCTTGATCTGGCCAACTGTTGTGAAGGGTGTTTTCTTCACCAGGGAAATAATTCTTCGGTCATCCACCACAGTTGTTTTCCGTGGTCTTTCGGGTCTTTTGGTGTTGCTGAGCTCACCGGTGTGTTCTTTCTTTTTAAGTATGTTCCAAACAGTTGATTAGGACCACACCTAATGTTTTTGCCATCTCTCTGATGGGTTTGTTTTGTTTTTACAGCCTAATGATGGCTTGCTTCACTGATAGTGACAGCTCTTTGGATCTCATATTGAGAGTCAACAGCAACAAATGCAAAAAGCACACTTGAAATGAACACTGGAGCTTGTGTCTGCTCTTTGTAAATGGGATAATGAGGGAATAACACACACCTGGCCATGGAACAGCTGAGCAGCCAATTGTCCCATTACTTTTGGTCCCTTAAAAAGTGGGAGGCACATATACAAACTGTTGTAATTCCTACACCGTTCACCTGATTTGGATGCAAATACGCTCAAATTAAAGCTGAAAGTCTGCAGTTAAAGCACATCTTGTTAGTTTCATTTCAAATCCATTGTGGTGGTGTATAGAGCCAAAAAGTTTCGCATTGTGTCGATGTCCCAATATTTATGGACCTGACTGTATAGTGTTTTTAATAACTAAATACAATAACGGACAAAATGTGTTAAAAACTAAAAAATTATTAACATGGCCATTACATTTTTATCTTTTAAACTTAATTATTTCCAATGGGATTCCATATTTTTTGTCTGCTACTTCCGTTTCCTAATTTTTTAGGATGGTGTGTGCTTATAAACTGATAAGACATCTTGAAAGCAAACTCTGTTTTAACTGCCACGTTCCTGTTGCTCAGAAAGAAACTTTGAGCCTGATTCAATTGCAAGCCCGCATCTTGCGGGATTGTGGCCATATGTATACGGGCTTGCTGCAGGCTCCCATTCGTCTCAGATTCCGGTGCTATTCAATTGAACAAGCCCGCAAGTTACGGTCCGAACGCTGAAGCCCTTAACCATGCACTCGTGGGTAGAAGTTCAGGGCAGGAACATGATCAATTAAGCAAGGCCGTAACTACCCATTTCAAAAAAAATTAGCCATAATTAGGTCAGTAAAACATGGAGGTTACATGTCAATCCATTAGGTTCAAGGTCCGATATGCGATGGGACTCACAAACACTCAAAATACAAAATAATAAAAATGAATGCCAATACTGTTCTAGTCCATATTGGTGGCCTGATATTTATTAACTCATTGATTCCCGAGATTGATATAACCCCGAAATGACACATAAAAATATGATTTTTTGTTGCCAATTTGCGTGCTTGATTGCGCAATTAATTCTAATGTCTTTTGTCACTTTCCCCGTCATTTATTGTGCAGTATTACTTTTTTATTTGCATGTACAGTGCTGCGGACAGGAGTTAAACCCCCTTGCGCGTCCTCTCTAGCACTCGTAGGATTATGTCCTACATTTGCCATTTACGGTTGTTAAACCATTTGCGGGCTTGGGGAATTGTAGCAATTGAATAGAGATTTGCAATTATAGCAATCGTAACTTTTTTTAAAGTAAAACATCAAAGGCTTCGGGAGGCCATAAGTTCCGGGTTTGACCACCGCAAAGTTTTCAAGCCCGTTACCCATAAACCATTTCAGCCCACAAAAAAAGACGCCAATTGAATAGCAAATTAACGTACGGCTTCACTTACGGGCTCCTGTAACATCAGATCGCGCAATTGAGTTTGACTGCATGTAAAGTCTCCCAAATAATGATCAAAATGAAAATACAATGGAATCTATCATTGTATAAAAAGGTAATACATTAGAGAATACATTTTGGATTATACTTCAATATTAAAAGGGAGTTTTTCTAGGACTGGAGCTGGTAGTTTATTTTAGAGGCTGACCTCAGCGAAAGCTCTCTGATCAGACAGCCCACTCTGTACTAATGAAGGCTCAAATATATTCCAACACAATGTAGTCTTTTGGCTGTAAACTTGTTATGTTGCAGTGGTTCCTTGGCAATAAGCTTTGGGGGCAGACTATGGGCCTCATTCAAATGTGATTTGGCCAGTTGAATAGGGCTCTATATAAGCACAAAGCATTTTTTTTAAAATAAGTTTTTAGTTAGTGAGCTTCTATCCAAGAGCAAGGTAAAAGCTAATTAAAAACTTCAGTAAAAAAATATGCTGTGTGCTTATTTAAAGGCCTATTTATTTGGCCAAATCCCAATAGAATGAGACCCTATGAATGATTGTTTGGTTTTCTATCTAGTCAGATTGTTATTAAAGCCTTCTAGACATGTCTCTTAGCCAAACCTCCTACACTCCCCATGATGACCTTCTTAGGGTGCAGACAAAATGTGTCTGTGTGCTAGCTATAAATTTGGCTGAATTTGGGGTGATAAATGTTGCTTGATCTTTGACTTTTTATGTGGATTGAATAAAGCAACAACATTTTTATATTATCACAGATGCCATCACTTTGTATAAAGAGTTTTGGCATTTTATTTGATTAATTTTTATTCTTAGGGTACAGGCTAATATTCTAATGTTTGAAAGTTAATATTATATTCTTCTAATAACTAATTGTATTAATGATCAGTGCATAATTCAAATAATTAGCTCCTCTTGTTAGGACATTGTAGTGGCCCTTTAACATCAGTAACATCCTTAAATACAAATTTAAATATTTGATCTTTTTGATCTTACACGGAATATTACTTTTTTTCTCCTCATCTTGAATGGGTTACTCTTTAGATATTTGACAAATACATTATTATTATTGGTGGCAATGTGAGTTGAAAGTACTCTTGATTAACCCAACCATTATCATTATCATTTCATGATAGCATTTTGATTGTAAATTTAAAAACAAACAATTGATAACCATACAGGTCTCCATAAAATGTCGGCTTAGCCGAGGGTCACTATGATTAAAGTACCGTATATTCAAAGAGATAGAAGCTGGATCCCATATAAAGGCACATGGACGCCGTCCTATGCAATTTGCACGATCAGAAGAGTGTAGAAATGTGGAAAAGTAATTAATTGACTTTTGGCAATTTAATTATTGTTAATACTAGTAACGTGTCTGTCATAAATGACAGTGTCATGTGTTATGTTCAATGGTCTGTGTGGTCTCTCTCTGTGCGACCTCTCTCTCTGCACTGTCCTTATCTCTGTGCGCCACCTCTCTCTGTTCTGTGTACTCTCTCCCTCTCTCTCTCCCTCCCCCTCTCTGCATACTCTCCCTTAATGCCTCTACCCCTGCCTCCATCCTCTCTCTCTCCCCCTCCCTCTCTCCCTGCCTCCCTCTCTCCCCCTCCCTCTCTCCCTGCCTCCCTTCTCTCTCTTTCCACCTCCCTCTCTCTGCCTCTCTCTCTGCCTCTCTCTCTCCCCCTCCCTCTCTGCCTCATTCCCTCCCTGTCTCTTTCTCTGCCTCACGCTCTCCCCTCCCTCTCTGCCTCCCTCCCTCTCTGACCTCCCTCCCTCTGCCTGACTCCCTCTCGCCACCCACCTCTCTCTGCCTCCCTCCCTCTCTCTCTCTTTGCCTCTCTCCCTCCCCCTCCCTCTCTGCCTCCTTCCCTCCCTGCCTCTTTCTGTGCCTCCCTCCCCCTCTCTGCCTGCCTCCCTCTCTCCACTCCCTCTCTCTGCCTGCCTCCTCCCCTCCCTCTCTGCCTGCCTGCCTCCCTCTCTCTCTCTCCCTCCCTGCCTCTTTCTCTGCCTCCCTCCTCCTCCCTCTGACTGCTTCCCTCTCTCCCCCTCCCGCTCTCTGGCTGCTTCCCTCTCTCCCCCTCCCGCTCTCTGGCTGCCAGCCTCTCTCCCCTCCCTCCCTCTCCTATGACATTCCTTGATTGCTGTAAAGTTATGATTGTCCATTTTATGCATTGCATAATATTACAGACTTTCCTGCCTCATTTTAATCAAGCTTTGAAGATCAAAGGTAATCTGAGCTTGTTAATGAATAGTAAAGTTTTATTTTATTTTTATTTTTGTGCTGCAAAATAAAACATACTATACATTTTGAGAATAAAATTTTGCACTGCGTCCACTAATAAAAGGTTTATAGATAATGATTGTTTTCTCTGCACACTTTTACTCTCATTATCAATATCCAAAGTGAATGCTATCAGTATACCGTATATACTCGAGTATAAGCCGACCCGAGTATAAGCCGAGGCACCTATTTTACCACAAAATACTGGATAAAATGAGTGACTCGAGTATAAACCGAGGGTGGGAAATGTGCTGCCCCCCTGTGTCCCTCGTGTGCCCTCTGTGTCCCCCTCTCTCTCCCGTGTCTCTTTTCCCCTCTCCCTTCCCTGTGTCTCTTTTCCCCTCTCCCTTCCCTGTGTCTCTTTTCCCCTCTCCCTTCCCTGTGTCTCTTCCCCCTCTCCCTTCCCTGTGTCTCTTCCCCCCTCCTCATTCTCAACCTCACTCCTCAATCCCACTCCTCATCCTCAACCTCCCGCCTCATCCTCCCTCCTCATCCTCTCTCCTCAACCCCCTCATCGTCAACCCCCCTCCTCAACCTCCCTCCTCAATCCCGCAACCTCAACCCCCTCCTTATCCTTAACCTCCTTCCTCATCCTCAACCTCCCTCCTCATCCTCAACCCCCTCCTCAACCTCAACCCCCTCCTCATCCTCCCTCCTCGTCCTCAACCCCCCTCCTCGTCCTCAACCCCCCTCCTCGTCCTCAACCCCCTCCTCGTCCTCAACCCCCCTCCTCGTCCTCAACCCCCCTCCTCATTCTAAACCCGCCTCCTCATTCTAAACCCCCCTCCTCATTCTAAACCCCCCTAACCCCCCTCCTCATTCTAAACCCCCCTCCTCATTCTACCCCTCTAAATACCCCCCCCCCCCCCACTTTCCCCCCCTTTCCCCTCACTTACCTGCATCTAAAGCTTCTGCTCCGGCCTTCGCTCCTTCCGGCGTCTTGATGTGCCGGCACCCGGTATATGCTAATGCCCTGAAGTCACATGTGCGCCACGTCAAGATTCCGGAAGGAGCGGAGGCCGGAGCAGAAGCTTCAGATGCAGGTAAATGAGGGGAAAGGGAGAGGGTGGGTATTTAGAGGGGTAGAATGGGGGGTTTAGAATGAGGAGAAGGGGGGTTAAGGATGAGGAGGGGGAGGGAAAGAGAAGAGACACTGAGGATGAGGAGGGGGGAGGGAAAGAGACACGGGGGGTTAGAGAGACACGGAAGGGTTAGAGAGACACGAGGGGAGAGTGACTCGAGTATAAGCCGAGGGGGCCCTTTTTAGCCTTAAAAAAAGGGCTGAAAAACTCGGCTTATACTCGAGTATATACAGTAAATTGTTTGTTTTAGTTGGAATATGTTAATTTAAAGTTAATTAAACATCTTCACTTCCTATATTTTATTTTTCCTAATTTTCATCAAGCAATGATATAATTAAGAATAAAAATATACCATTTCTGTTTTCTGTCTAACAGCAGTGGTAATTTCCTAGGGTTACGGTTAGGGTTAGATTTAGGGGTTAGTGGATCTGACCCGTTTTGTATGCGCAAGAAATCGCCAGCACTGACAGCTGCAGTGCCAGCAAGTAGCTGCTAGATGGCGCTGTCAGGTTTCAGGGAAGGCCTATAATTATTCCCCCCATGACGTGGCGCAACTCGCCGGCGCTGATCGACAGCGAGCCCATAGCTATGTTCGGCGCGGGCACTTGAGGGGGTCTCTCTTAGCTCAAGGCCTCTTCTGTTGGCGTGCCTTATATGCAAAGTGCAGCAGTATTCTGAAAATCAGCAGCGCCATCTAGTGGTTGGTGGCGGCACTACTGCTGCCAATCTTTTGCGTAAGGCAAGAGGGAAAGGACCGGGTTAGCTTTAGGGTTAGGGTTTAGGGTTATGGTAGTGGCAGGTGATTGTAGGGTTGGGCCTGGTCAGTACTTGGAGGGAGATCACCTATAAATACCAGGAGCTGTATACTGTGGCCCACTGAAGAAGGAACTGTCAACCCGCCCCAGTATCTCTGCCATGAATATCTAGTAAATCGTCATGGTGTCCATGAGATCACGGAGTGTCGGACTCGACTGAATGATGCACATTTTACTATGTAAAGCTTATCATTTGCCACTACCTTAACCCCTAAATCTAACACGAACAAGAAATCCAAGAATATGTTGGCTGGGCCACCTAGTGGCCACTGGCCGACACTGCTGGTGGACTGAAACAGGAAAGATCCATAAAACGTTATAAAGGCTAAAACTTATATAAATACATCCAGGGTCAGTATAAAGATTTGTCGGGGGAGCTTTTTGTGCCAAGAGGTTTTCAACTGACAAGAGGACATCCCTTGAGGTCAGAAGTAAAAAGATTCCACCTCAAAGAAAGAAAAGGGTTCTGCACAGTAAGGGTGGTTAATCTGTGGAATTCTCTACCAGAGGAGGTGGTGACAGCGGATTTGATAGATAACTTTAAAAGGGGACTAGATTTATTTCTAATTAAAAAGGAAATTCAGGGTTATCAAGGATAATTAGAGAGACAGTATTGATCCAAATTTTTTACATTTCCCCTTGAGACAATTGGCTAAGTCTCTTTTTTTTTTTTTTTCTATTTGCCTTCCTCTGGACTAATTAATAATAATAAAAAAAATAAAAAAAAACATTAAATAATTGATTAATAATTAACAACTAATGAATTAATAGTTAATCCACATATTGCAGATCAGAGGAGATCTTAAAAGGTTGAACTTGATGGACTGAAAGTCTTTTTTCAACCTTAAATACTATGTAACTATGTAACAACAAATGTTTTAACAGTGTATTAAACAGATTTAACGTTTATCTCATCTTGGTAATTAGTTCCCATATAAAACATAGGAGGCTGAGTTATTTTATATTTACCTCTACTTAACTCAGCTGATCCCCCTTATCTCCCAGAAGCCCCTACTCACAGTATGTGCCGTTCTCTCTTATCCGTGCTCAGCTATCAGTTTGTGCTTAGATTATTTACTCCTAGTCTGTCTGGCAACACTGACCCTCAGACACACCCCGATTACCTGAAAGCTTCTATGTCAAGGGTCGGGTAACACAGTTTATGTTAATTTATGAGTCAATAAATGGAATACCTCTAGCCCATTTCTGATTCATTAACTTCCATGTTCAAATAAAGAATGTTTAGAAGAAAATGTTAATAAATAACCACTCCAGGGTTATACATATTATGTGTACAGAGGCGTTTTGAAGATTTAAACAACGTTTTATCTTGTTTACTTGCTGGTCAACAGAGTTGAATATCACATTGTGATTGTACAGGAAAGGAAAGGGTGTGACCCTGGACACTTTGGGCCTCATTCAATTGCGATTTGGCCAATTGAATAGGGCTCTAAATAAGTACATTGCCTATTTTTTTTACAGAAGTTTTTAGTTAGTGAAGACGTTGCTTTTGGATAGAAGTTCACCAACTAAAAACTTCTGTAAAAAAATATGTTCTGTGCTTATATAGAGCTCTATTCAATTGGCCAAATCGCAATTGAATGAGGCCCTTTGTACTTAAATGATAGATGGATGTGTAATAATTGTATATAAACAATATAAAAACAGTAACTAATATTGCATAATGTGTATTTTATTAATATAATGATTTCACCCTTTTATCCAAAGTGCTTTCAACTGTTAGATGGTTTAATAATAGGGTTTTAAAGTTTATGACTGCATTGGTGAAAGGGTTAATTGTAATACAGCTTTGATTATTAAAATGTATGGGAGAGGGAGAAAGGAAGAGAAAAAAAAAGAGAAAAAGAGTGCAGAGGCCGGAGAGACAGTGGGGTGATAGACAGAGGGAAGAGAGAAGGGCGGGGAAATAGATGGGCGATTGAGAAGTTAGAAACAGACAAGGGGAGCGAGAGAGACAGATGGAGAGAGAAAGAGAAGCTTAGAGAGAGGGATGAGGAGAGAAAGAGAGGGCGAGAGAATGAGACGTAGTGATTTAGAGACAGAGCGGAAGATAGAGAACAAGATGGGGAGAGACAGCTGGAGAGGAAGACAGGCAAGAGAAAGCAGAAGAGAGGCAGAGAGAAGTAGGAAGGTGAAAACAGAGTGGGTGAGAGAGACAGAGGGGGAGAGAATTATATAGACAGTGGGAGTTTAGAGACAGGCAAAGGGGAGACAGATGGACAGGGGAGGAGGGGAATCAGAGTGATAGATGGAAAGAGGGTGACGGCTAGAGTAAGAGAGAAGAAACATAGGGGTTAAGGAGAGAGGTAGATAAAGGAAGAGAGAGAGAGTGAAAGGGGGAGAGAGAACTAGACAGACAGTAGAAGGGAGAGACAGAGGGGAAGAAAAAGGCAAGATGGATGTTTTGAGAAAGATGAGGGTGGATTTATAGAGGGGGAAAGTGGCGGAGGTGAAAGAAAGAGAAGGGGGGGAAAGTGGCAGAGCTGAAAGAAAGAGAAGGGGGGGAGTGGTGGAGGGGAAAGAAAGAGAGGGAGGATCGGAGACAGACAGATAAAGCAGATGAGAGAGAGGGTGACACAGGAGAGAAATAGGGAGGTAAGAGAGAGAGAGGTACGGGAGGTACCTGGCTGTGCAGGTCCTTCAGCTCCTCTGGGCAACTGGACTGTATTCAAGTCAGGACTGGGAGGAGAGAGGGACATGTGGGGGAGGTGGGACTATCACAGTGAGAGCGACAGAGGGGAGAGACAAGAGGAGGGGAGAGTGACATGTGGGGGAGGTGGGACTATCACAGTGAGAGCGACAGAGGGGAGAGACAAGAGGAGGGGAGAGAGACAGAGTGGGAGTTTTCAGTCTTTTAAGGTGATTTAGGGAATACAGTATGTACATTTGCAGAAAGACAGGACCCTCCATTCTCTTTCAATGTGTTAAAATTGTTTTTGTCTTGTACTTAACTCCTGTATAGCACGTTATAAATAAAGGACAATAAAGATCTAAAGGACAAAACATCAAAGGATTTTATACAGTTCCAACTAGGAGTTCTAAGCTTATAATGTTAGCCTAGCCCTTGAACTATCCTAGCACTAACCCTCACCCTAACCCTCACCCCAACCCTGACCCTCACCGTTTTCCTAAGCCTTGACTATATGACATGGCACCTGAATATCGGCAGCGCCATCTAGCGGATGCTCACTGCCACTGCTGCTGCCTTGTGCTGTGCTACCATAAGAGGATAGGTCCAGGAGTTTTACTTGATAACAAGATGAATTCACTTTAAAAAAAAGAGGAATTTAAGAACAAGAGGTCATGATTTGAAGTTGTAAGGTTGAAAATGTAATTTTAATGTGAAACATTACTATTTTACAGAAAGGGTGGTAGATAACTGCAACAGCCTTCCAGTGGAAGTGGTAGGGTCAAACACAGTTAAGGAATTTAAGAATGCCTAGGATAGGCTGATAATAAGCAGGGACGGAGCTACCAGTGGTGCAGTGCCCCGGGGCCCACCTCTTGGGGGCCCAGGGCTGTGTAATTTTTGAGGGGGCATTTTCTTTTCTTTACTGTAGAGTATTTCTATAGAAGATCTATATGGTAGCAGTGTGGAGCAGTTCCGTATGTTGGTGATGTGTATCAGGGAAGAGGTGAGAGAAATCAATGGCTGGTAACAGCAAAGTACGGTGGGATGGGTGCTGGAAGGGGTAGGGTGCTGTGTGGGGATGGTTTTAAGAGAGACTGGGTTTGATGTGAAGATGGCTGCTGAAAATAAACGGCTGCTATGTAGAGAAATAGGTGATCATAGGGAAGGGAGTTGTTATGAGAAGGGGTCTTGGGTAAGGCAGTTGGTAAGGGCAGAAGTCCATTGCAAACATTTTTTTACAACCCCCATTGTGGGAGTTGGCCCCAAAATGCCCCTCCATTCTCAAGCTCCACCACTGGTAATAAGCACTTAAAAACACTGTCTGATTCTTTCAGGAGGGTTACACACTCTGTATGACCTCTTAAAATATAAAACAAAAGAAAACATTTTATTACACCTCTTGCTTAATGCTTAATGAGTATGCACAATTAAAAAAAAAACATTTTTTTCCAAACTTCACATCCTTGTATTTAAACAGACACCAAACCTGAAACAAAAACTGGTCAGCAGAAAATTGGCTAATGAACAGCCTAACAGAGTAAATGGTACCACACCTTGCAACATAACTCTCTGTAAATAATGTCAGCACATCTGTAAAATGTAGACAACCACACATAACAGCAAGAACTATAACATCCAAGGGTCATATTCATGCACATCCTCTAATGTGGTCTACATAATACAATCTACTGTATCTGAAATAGTCTGTTACATTGAGGAAACAAGCCAAAAACTGTAAATAAGGATGAATCTGCATAGCCTTTCTTTTAAAAGGCACAATGAAGACAGACACTAAACTCCAGTTGGATCAATTTATGCAAAACATAAAAATCAAAATCGAAAACAATCATTAGAGAAAACATTTGAAATGACAATGATCACATTCTTCAAAGCTAAAACTACAGGACTTAACATGGCTTTTTTGACGCATTATCAAATAGTTCATATGTTGAAACAGAACTTTGAGATTAAAGAGTATGGGAAACATCAGTCACTAGCTAGGAATTCAAATAGAGAGGGAAGAGGATGGAAGCTATCTTCTTAACCAAAGTCAAAAAGATTACAGATGCACATGTTTCACATGCAAGATGCAAAAGAAGTGAAAACGCCGATGGAACCTGATTACCAGAAAAATAATGGAACCGAAAACTTATTACCCAACAATGATAATTATTGCAAGGCCAATGGAAAATTGCTACACATTGCTACCATAACAAGACGAGACATTGCGACACCTTATCAACATAATTGGAATGCAGTAAAGAGAGTGATACAGTATCTAAAGGGAACTACTCGAATGAAACTGCGACTGCCAGCAACGTCAAACCCCAAATTAATTGGACTCTGAGGAGACTATAAAGTGATTGTAGGTGTTAGCATTAATAGCACAACATTCCCCTACACTAAAATCCGTAAATAATTTTTTTTAAAATTTATGTCACATATCCATGTAAAAAGTCCAGAGGGCTTGGAGCACCTCAGACCCGCCCACGCTGCGGCCGGAAAATAAACAGTTAATGTAATCTCGGATTTGGGCTGATGTGCAAGCTTGAGAGGGGGTTGCTATTAATCCTCATGTCCCCCATTATCATCCCTAGCATTTACAGAGCTTTACAGTGCTGTCTTGAATTTTTTTTTGCATTTAAAGATTTCTGAGCTTACGGCAGATTGCAAGATATACGGCCGGCCGTAAGGGGATAGCCTTGCAGCACCGTATAATTGAATTGCAAGGTAACGAGAGCCCCGGAAGGAATCGCAGCCTTGCGGCCGATTTACGGCCGATAATAGAATGAAGCCCATTGAGGTTAAGCATTTCTCTTCAGGGACACACAAGAGCAAGGAATTGTTGACATTCAGAATTGTCCATCGGAAGAGATGACTGCAGACACACTCATCGGTTTGGCAAAAGGAGCATTATTGTTTGCTAAGAAAGGGACTGAATGTAATATAACAATGCACATGCCATTGAGAAGAGGTGTTGGGAAATACAACAGCATGTATTACACAATATGTAATGTTAATGTTATGTTTACTGCGTGTGTAATTGTGTCCAGTCAATAAGTGGTTAAGTGATAGTTGGGAAGGGTTATGTAATCCTCGTGTCTGAATATAGAATACTGCTTGATGCTGCAAGTACTGGTTATGATTATAACTTGATGTACATATGTTTTGTTGTTTTATCCAAGTTAGTAAAGCTATATATTATTCTTTATTATCTACTAGCGACGCGTCAATAAAAGAAAGTGTTGAAATGCTGTTTGTCACACAATGTGAGTGTACTGTGTGCCTCAAGTAACTAAATTCCTCAAAAAGCAGAAATCTACATTACATAAAATAAGAAAAACTAAAATCACCAAAAATAAAAAATGTACATTACAGAACAAAAAAAAAACCTAAGTCACAAAAAATAAAAAAAGTAACATTACAGAAAATAACAAAATACATTACAACCCCCCCTCACTAGAAATGTTTTAAAAAATTACACACCTGAAAAGGAAATACATATAATACATACATATAATACAATACAACACAATTAAATAAAATACAATACAACTCAATTAAATAAAATACAATACAAAACAATTAAATAAAATACAATACAATTCAATTAAATACAATACACCCCTATCTAATATACATGCCACTATCTAATATACATGCCACTATCTAATATACATCCCACTATCTAATATACAATACTATCTAATAATACATCCCCCTATCTATCTAATATACAATACATGCTATCTATATATAGCTACGCTAATTGTAAGCTACAATAAAATAATTAAGTATTAATAATTAATACCACGTACCTTTGAGATGTTTCTTCAAAACAGCAACCTACGGTAAAAAAGATTAAAAAAATTAATACAACACATTTACATGAAATAACTAAACATTCTAAACATTCTAAATATTCTAAATATTATACTCACCTTTCCAGCATGTCACGTCCCAGCATGTCACGTCCTCCATGTTCGTCCATCTTTGCGTCTTGTCCGGCGCTTCTCCCGTAAAAAAAAACATTACATTAGTAAACATAAACCAAAGTTAAATAAACACAATCTACATAATACTTACCTTTCCGCGATGTATGCGGCCTCCTCGTCTTCTCCGGAAGCATCCGCACATGAAGAAAAAAAAAAAAAGCAACACACATCCACCCTGGCGGATGTCTCCGACGCTAATGACCTTCCTATGGAGTGTTCCATAATAAAATTGGCAATGGCGGCTTCTGATTGGCTGAAAAGGCTTTCTATCAAATTCAGCCAATGAGAAGACCCCATTTGTGAACCAATGAAAAAAGTATACACCCCAAAATACAACGGTGATTGGATAACACACCTGTCAATCTTTATTTGAACCAATCCTAAGGCTTTATTGCCCTCTGCCAATCACAATGGAATATACCCCCACGTACTGATTGGTGAAGACATCTGCGCCTTCCCATTGGCTGTAATATTGATTGATATTAACAGTAGCCAATGAGAATGCGCAAATCCTTCACCAATCAGTACGTGAGGGTGTATTCCATTGTGATTGGCTATTGTCAGTGCAACCAATCAGAATGCGCAGAGGCTCCAACCAATCACCCTGTGGGGGTGTATTCCATTGTGATTTGCTGAAGGCATCTGCGCCTTGTGATTGGTTCAAATAAAGATTGACAGATGCATTATCCAATCAGAGTGGGATTTTAAGGTGTATCCGTTTGTGATTGGTTCACACATTGACGCCTCCTGATTGGGTGAATTTGATGGACAGCGTTTTCAACCAATCAGAAGGCGCCATTGCTTATTTTCTTCCGGAAAAGTCTCCTGGAGCCTCATTAGCGTCAGGGATGTCCGGGAGTGTGGATGTAAGTACATTTTTTTTTTTTACAGGGAGTGGCAGAAGAGGATCCGGAGGAGGCCGGAGACATCGCAGGGAGGTAAGTATAATGTAGATTATGTTTATTTTATTTTCATGTATGTGTATTAATGTTGTGTTTTTTTTAACAGGTGCCGCCCGGAGAAGGATTAAAAGAATAAGGACGGGACATGCCGGAAAGGTAGAGTAGAATATTTAGAATGTATAGAATGTATAGAATGTTTATTTTAGAACTGTAAACGTGCACTCATTTTTTTTCCGTAGGTGGCTGATCCCAATGGACATCTGCAAAGGTAAGTGGTCTTAATTATTTTATTTTAGCTTAGACTTAGATTAGTTAATATATAGATAGCATTTATTGTATGTTAGCTAGGGGTATGCTTTTTATATAGATAGCATAGGATGTATTTTAGATAGATTGTGGTATTTATTTAGATAGATTGGGGATGCATGGCAAGCCGTATAGATAGCATGTATATTATATTATGCTATTTATTTAGATAGATTGGGTATGTATTATTATATAGATAGCATGTATATTAGATTAGGCTATTTAGATAGATTGCGTGATGTATATTAGATAGGGGGTATTGTATTGTAATTGTATGTATTTGTATTGTATGTATTTGTATTATATGTATTTCCTTTTCAGGTAGGTATTTTTTTTTTCTGTAGTGAGGGGGGGGGTTGTAATGTTTTTTGTTTTTTTTCTGTAATGTTCCTTTTTTTATTTTTTGGG
This sequence comes from Discoglossus pictus, assembly GCA_027410445.1. Lineage (NCBI taxonomy): Eukaryota > Metazoa > Chordata > Amphibia > Anura > Alytidae > Discoglossus > Discoglossus pictus. The sequence continues at coordinate 422,016,848 of CM050165.1, forward strand.
ACTTAGGTTTTTTTTATTTTGTGTAATGTAGTTTATTTTTTTGTGAGTTAGGTCTTTTATTTCATGTAATGTAGATTTTTTTGTGTGACTTTAGGCTATTTTATTTTCTGTAATTAGAGTGGTGGGGGTTAATAGGGGGTATGTAGTGTAGATGTTAATAGGTTAGTGTAGAGGGTGTTTAGTTGATCTGTAATGTTTTATTGGGGGTGGTATAGTGCTGTATAGTGTTTATACTTAGTGTCATGATGGTCCTTGAGGACCATCATGGCACTTATGTGGTTAATGTAGTGTTGTAACAGGACCATAATGGTGTTAATATACCCTTATGGGACTGATGGGGTTAAATAGAGGCTTATGGGGGTCTGTATTGACCCCCATGAGTGACAGGTTAATGAAGGGCTTATGTGGGTCTGTATTGACCCCCATGAGTGACAGGCTTAATGAAGGGCTTATGGGGGTCTATATTGACCCCCATGAGTGACAGGGTTAATGATTGGTTTATGGGGGTCTGTATTGACCCCCATGAGTGACAGGGTTAATGAAGGGCTTATGGGGATCTATATTGACCCCATGAGTGACAGGGTTAATGAGGGTTTTATGGGGGTCTGTATTGAACCCATGATTGACAGGGTGACAGTGTATATTTTTTTTCTTTTACAACGGGTCCTTTAAGGACCTTTACGGTCCTTTAAGGACCTGTAACGCAGGAATTTAGAATTTTGATTGCAGCGGGGGTCCCCGATCGCGTGCAATCGGGACCCCCACTGCGATGGTTAATGTGGGGTTAATGCAGGGCTTGGTTAATGCAGGTTTCCAAGCTTATCTCGGATCCCTTCTTGGGTAAGATGTAGGTGGCTGGGCGGTCCTGGGTCTTTGAGCCTCGTTTTCATTTTTTTCGGTGGCCATTTTTCCTCTCGTTTAGGGGATTTTTGTGTGTCTGAACTCGGGAATTTGGACTTAAATGGAGGTGTAACTTCACTTTCAGAGGTCCTGGGTGCCCCCCCTTGCTATGGGTAAGCTTTTTATGTAGTTTGTGTGAGTATTTTGTGTGTTTTCACTGTTTTTAGTTGCGCTCGGGTCGGCCGTTATAGTCGTGCGGGTGTTTGTTACGTTAAGGTTGGTTCCGAGGTGGGTTTAACGGCTTGCCAGCAATGAGCGCCTGCGGCGCTCATTGCCTCATTGCCTAAGTGATTTGCGAGGACCCGCATTTGCAGAGACTTTGGGATGCTCCACCACCGCAAATGCGCCGCTCGCTTCGCGAGGACCCGAATTTGCGGAAGCGAGGGCCTCAGTTGCTGGCATGGAACGCCTTCAGCGCTCCATGCCAGCAACTGAGGCCCTCGCCCGCGGCCCTCGCTACGCGAGCCCGCAAACGTGAGCAACGGCTCCGGCTGGCTCGCATGCTCACAACTATATATGTGATCATTGTCTCTTTGTTGACTGCTTAACCAACACATTTAACACTGACACTATTGATTTCTTGGAGTTCATCATATCTTTTGAAGTAAATTCCCTGCACTCTGAATAAGTGTCTGGCCAGGACCGGCTTCCAAGAAAGAAGTCCAATGTTTTATCGGCTTTGCAAACTTTTAAAGGCAATTCATATGGGCCTTTTCCAAGACCATGCAACCTATAATAGTGCTTACCAAATAATCTGCTGCCTTACAATGCACTGAATAAACTTAGAATTAATTTGACCACCTTAAATATTGTTTCATTCCTGCTGCTATCCTGGTCCATCCAGACCCATCTAAGCCTTATATTCTTAAAGTAGATGCTTCTGGAGAGGCTATTGGTCAAGATCCCCCCCAAAAACTGCTTAATCACATCGTTTTTTAATCCAAAAAACTTACACCAGCAAAAAATAATTATGCCATGGGGAATTGTGAGCTCCCTGTCATTACACAAGCATTAGAAGAATAGAGCCATTATTTAGAAGGAGCTGAACATCCTATCTTTATGTACAATGGCCATAAAAATCTAGAGTAGTTACCATCAGCAAAGTGACTGAATCCACGCCAAGTTCGCTTGGTGCTATTCTTCACAATATTTCAAGATTTGGTTATAGGTATTATTTGTTGCCTGAGGACTATTCTTCCATATTTTAAATGTAATTATAAATTTGAGACATTTCTTTCTCTTTTATTTTTTCTTCCTAACTTAAGTTTTATCTACTTTTATTTTGTATCAGCAGAAACCCCCTTTCATATCACTTTTATTACGTTTATTCGCTTTTTTACTACCTATCAGATCTCGTGATGTCAGAATGCCAATGCCATGTTTCTACCACCTTTTCCTTTTATACGTTTGTGTATGCATTTGTTTTTTTTTATTTCTCTCCTCACATACATTTTATTTTCTTCTATTTTACTGCAGTATTACTTTATTGTCACATTGGGAGCCTTGAGTATATAAGCTTTGTTATCCATTTCCATTGTTTATTTCACGTCATGAATAATGTTCTGTTCAGTCAACTGTGTACAGGCTTTGGTGAAGCCTGTCAGTTGGAATTTCTTTCTTTCACTGGGAACCTAAAATTAGCATTGCTTATGACTTATCGAGATATAGATAGATTGCTTTTGAAAGCTTGTCATAACTATGAATATGTTTGTCCAATAAAAAAGGTATCCCTATAAACTGCAATACCCTGATTATTCAAACCAGGGTATTGCAGTATACAGTGATAACTTTTTCAAATTTTGCATGCTTTCCCATGCTTTTATTACACTTATCCAACATTTGTATAATCATCCACGTGCTACTTTATTAGTTAACATGCTCCAAAGAATCGCCTTTCAAAATCTATAATATGACACTAGGCAGGGTTGTCCACTTACCACTTGCTCTTTTGTTGGAACCCCTATTAAATAACATTTGGCTAAACTCAAACATTACAGGTATAGATGTTAGGGGCTTGTCGTATCAAATACCACTTATGCCTTATGCTGCTGACATCTTATTTACTTTGACCCACCCCTCTACCATATCTAATGGACAAAAATCAATACAAATTCTATTCTTTCTATTTAAAAGTAATTCTTAAATATCAATATATATATATATATATATATATATATATATATATATATATATATACCTACACTTATTAAGCTACTTTTAAAAATCAACTTTAACTTTAAATCATGTCGCAATTCCCTTAAATATTTAGGCATTAATCTTACTAGACAGTACTATAGCACTCTAAATATTGTCCCATAGAGTGCTATAGTATGGTCTAGTGAAAAGGTGGTTAGTAGATGGAGAAACCTTCCTATTTCATTGCTTGGTCGAATAACTGTAAGAAAAAAATATTCTTCCATGTTTGCTCTACCTCTTTCAAACCCCACCAATCCCCTAAGACAATTTAATATTAAATTACTACAATCTTAATTTGATAATAGGATAGGTAAAGAACAAGCAGATCAGATGTCCTAGACTGGATAGACAAGCAATGTACCTCCCTACATTTTTGGGAAGATTATCCCTTGCAAATATTTTACAGCACTAACACGTAAAGAGGTGGATAGACCAAACTTTTTTCATATTGTATTTAGGCTTAAAAAAATATAGTCTATTTATAATTCAGAAATGCTCTTCGATTACTTCTATTACTTTTTTTTTTTCTGTTCTATTACTTTATGGAACTCTTTCACCTCCAAATCTAATAAAATATTGTCTCCTTCTCTCTTACACAGCTATTGCTGAACAGAATGTTTCTCCTATTGTTGATGGGATTCTGCAGATCTTACAAGATTTAAAGTTTTTTTTGACACAATGGCAAAATCATTTCATTCAACTCTTTACAAGTTAGGGTGACACTGTCCCCTCTACATTTTCAATACACACAGGTCAGAAGTTCTGCCTTACAGTGCTTAATCAAGAAATCTGGTCTTTCTCCCCTAAAATCATTAGAAAGAATTTGTCTATTACACTACCCTCCTAAGAAACTAGTTTCTTCCTTATACTCTCTTATTCCCAAAAGACATCCCTTGAAAATTATTATATGTTTCGAAATGGGAAAGAGATTTAGGTGGGACTTTATCAGAGATTGGAAATATTGGGTTAAAAATATCTTTATCAGTTTGCTCTAATTTTAAAAACAATCATATCACCCCAGGCTATATAATACTGGCTCCATTACCAGCCCCTCATGATGGAGGGGATGTGGACAGAGGGGAGAATATCGACACATGTTTTGGAATTGCCCTAAAATGTCACCTCTTTGGAAACAAGGCCATCAACTAATTAATAATTGTATCCAAGATCCTGTCCCTGACGATCCTTTGCTTGTTTTGTTATCACACTCTAAGCCTTGTTTATCTAGAAGAAAAATGCCTTGGCATTCCACATTACCTTAGCTCTAAGGAGATCCATTGACAACAAAGGGAACCCTCTATTCCTTTTCTTACTCAAGTTATTGTCGCCATTGTGGAGAACAGGGTAATAGGGAAACTTATAGTTATGCTCCATAACGCTATGTCTTTATGGGTTTCATAGCACATGTTTTTTTCACATCGAGGTTCATCATACTCCTCAATGAATGATAGGGATTACTGTCAGGGGTGTAGAAGCCAGAATAGGGGGGGGGGGGGGGGGGGGGGGGTACAGCTCATTGTATACACTAGCCATCAAATAGCTTATTTATATAAGTTCCTACACCCATGGTTACTGTACACTTTTCTAGGTTAGAGTCATTATGTAAAGGAAGTAGCCTATTCTTACCCTCCCTCTCTTCACTTTCCTCCCTTATTTCTGTTTACTTCAACTTTATTATGTAGGTTATGTCTTTAAATTATCTGAATTTTTTGTTGTTGTAATGGCTCCATAGGTCTTTGTAATTTTTGTTATGTATGGAAAGACTATGATGCTGTTGGTAATATGCATGGTATACCTTGCAAACTAAATATATAATTTAAAACTAAATACCGTATATTGATTCAGTGCAAACATTACACTTATTTCCTATTAACTAATCTGCAATTCAAATCATTAATAAAATTAGATCAGAATCCATCTGAATCATGACACTTTTAGAAAACATTTCCTTAATGTCTCTCTATAAGCAAATATTAACACCCAACACAGTTCTAAATAAAAGATGTAACTTTGTTATCCATGGAGTGTAGTTTTAACTTATTAACTAATGTCCTCTAAACATAAAGTTATAGGGACACCTGAATACAATAACTCTTCATCAGGACCAATGAATGAAAGCCAAATCCATTGATATATATATTTACATAGTTACATAGGGCCTCATTCTATTATCGGCCGTAGGAGATGCGGGGCCGCAAGGACCGGCCGCAAGCTATTCGCCTATTCTATTCCCTTCCGGCCGGGGATTCCGGCAGGCTTGCGGCCGGCGCCTTGCTATCCTTTGCGGCCGCACGCGCCGGAGGAAAGCCTTTGATCTTAAACGGCCGCAAGAGTTTCGGCCGTAAGAAAATCCTGGTTGCTATTCAATTTCAAACCTCTCTGCAAGGCTAAAACCGAGCCGCAGCTTACTTGCAGCAAAAAGGTCCCGCAGGCACACAAATAAGCACATTATAAAGCCATAATAAAGCCATCCTGCACTCTGAGGAGACTATAAAGTGATTGTAGGTGTTAGCATTAATAGCACAACATTCCCCTACACTCAAATCCGTAAATAAAATGTTTTTTTAATTTATGTCAAATATCTGTGGAAAAAGTCCAGAGGGCTTGGAGCACCTCAGACCCGCCCACGCTGCGGCCGGAAAATAAACAGTTAATGTAATCTCGGATTTGGGCTGATGTGCAAGCTTGAGAGGGGGTTGCTATTAATCCTCATGTCCCCCATTATGATCCCTAGCATTTACAGAGCTTTACAGTGCCATCTTGAATTTATTTTTGCATTTAAAGATTTCTGAGCTTACGGCCGATTGCAAGATATACGGCCGGCCGTAAGGGGATAGCCTTGCGGTGCCGTATAATTGAATTGCAAGGTAACGGGAGCCCCGCGTGAATCGCAGCTTTGCGGCCGATTTACGGCCGATAATAGAATGAGGGCCATAGTATTTAAGGTTGAAAAAAGACTTTCAGTCCATCAAGTTCAACCTTTTAAGATCTCCTCTGATCTGGAATATGTGGATTAACTATTAATTCATCAGTTGTTAATTAATTATTAATCAATTATTTAATGTTTTTTTTTTTTTTTTATAATTAATTAGTCCAGAAAAAGGCAATTAGAAAAAAAAAATATATACAAGCGAGACTTAGCCAATTGTCTCAAAGGGAAATGTAAAAAAATTTGGATCAATACTGTCTCTCTAATTATACATGATAACCCTGAATTCCCTTTTTAATTAGAAATAAATCTAGTGCCCTTTTAAAGTTATCTATCGAATCTGCTGTCACCACCTCCTCTGGTAGAGAATTCCACAGATTAACCACCCTTACTGTGAAGAACCCTTTTCTTTCTTTGAGGTGGAATCTTTTTACTTCTAACCTCAAGGGATGTCCTCTTGTCAGTTGAAAACCTCTTGGCACAAAAAGCTCCCCTGACAAATCTTTATACTGACCCTGGATGTATTTATATAAGGTAATCATATCTCCTCTTAGACGCCTTTTTTCAAGAGAAAATAAGCTTAATTTGGTTAGTCTTTCTTCATAACTTAGCTCCTCCATTCCCCTTATTAGTTTTGTTGCCCTTCTCTGTACCTTTTCCAGCTCTAAAATGTCCTTTTTGTGGTGCCCAAAATTGTACTCCATATTCCAAATGAGGGCGTACTAGAGATTTGTATAGTGGCAGAATTATATTTGCTTCTTTGGCTTCTATACCCTTCTTAATACATGCTAATATTTAATTTGCCTTTGCAGCTGCTGCTTGGCTTTGAGCACTGTTACCTAGGTGGTTGTCCACAAGCACTCCCAAATCCCTTTCAATATCTGATACACCTAGATTTTCTCCATTAAGATTATAAATTGCATGGCTATTTTTCCTTCCCAGATGCATAACCTTACATTTATTCGTATTAAATCTCATCTGCTATTTAGATGCCCATTCCTCAATTTTATGTAAATCCCCTTGGAGGGAAAGCACATCATTATCTGATTTAATTACCTTGCACAAGTTTGTGTCATCAGCGAAAATGGAGACCCCACACTCCAATCCTACCTCTAAGTCATTAATAAATATGTTAAAAAGAAGAGGACCTAATACTGAACCCTGAGGAACCCCACTTACCACATTAGTCCAATCGGAGTATGTTCCATTTACAACAACACTTTGCTTCCTGTCTTTTAGCCAGCTCTCAATCCATGAGCAGATATTTACTGAAATTCCTGTATCCCTTAGTTTGCCCAATAGTCTCCCATGTGACACTGTATCAAAAGCCTTTGCAAAATCCAAAAAGACTACATCCACTGAGTTGCCTTGATCCAGGTTCCTACTAACCTTCTCATAGAAACTAATTAGATTTGTTTGACATGACCTATCCCTCAGAAATCCATGTTGACTCCTACTTATAATCCTGTTCAAATAGACATATTCTTGTATATTATCCCTTATTAACCCTTCTAAAAGCTTCCCCACTACAAAAGTGAGGCTCACTGGTCTATAATTCCCCGGATTTGCTCTTGCTCCCTTTTTAAATATAGGTATCACATCAGCTTTTCTCCAGTCATCTGGTAGAGACCCTGTGTTGAGTGAATCTTGAAAAATTAAATATAATGGTTTGGCTATTACAGAACCCAGTTCCCTTAGTACCCTTGGATTTATTCCATCAGGACCCGGGGCTTTATTAACATTTATTTTTCCAACCTCTTTTGGATTACTTCCTGTGTTAACCAATTATTTGGCAAAGGTAGTGTAGCCCCATTATGTTGCAGTGTCCCAACCACTTGTACCTCCCTTGTGTATACCGAAGAAAAGAACCTATTTAGCTCATCTGCCTTTTACTGGTCACTAATTTTCAGACAGCCTTCTTCCCATTAATGTACTTAAAAAATATTTTAGGGTTAGTCTTACTCTCTTTTGCAATACATTTTTCATTTTCTATTTTAGCCAGTCTAATCGCGCTTTTGCAAGCCTTGTTGATTTCCTTGTATTCCCGTAAAGCAGTCTCTGTCCCCTCTTGTTTGTATAATTTAAATGCCTGTTTTTTACTCCGTATCTTGATCTTTAAATCATTGTTAAGCCACATGGGTTGTGATTTACTCCTTTTACTTTTATTCCCACACGGTATATGCTGATGTGTATGTATATTTAGTGAGGATTTAAATGTTGTCCATTTATGTTCAGTGTTTTTACCTATCAGTTCTCTGTCCCAGTCTATACTTTGTATTGCTGCCCTTAGACCGTTAAAATCTGCCCTTTTAAAATTAAGAGTTTTTGTTGGCCCCTTAAAATTTAGTTTTTTTAATTCAATCTCAAATGAGACTGTGTTGTGATCACTGTTTCCCAAAGGTTGCCCTATTTCAAGATTTGATACTTTATCAATATTATTTGTGATGAGTAAATCTAAGATAGCTTCATTTCTAGTAGGCTCCTGTATAACCTGGGCCAGATAATGATCCCTGAGTGTACTCAAGAACCTGCTCTCCTTAGCTGAACTGCTGGTCTCATTTATCCAGTTTATTTCAGGGTAATTAAAATCTCTCATTATTAGAACTTGCCCATGCTTAGCTGCATTTCCAATCTGTAACAATAATTGTATTTCCTCACTTTCAGCTATATTTGGGGGTTTATAGCATACTCCTACTAATATTCTTTTGGAATTTGCTGCTCCGCTATTTAACTCTACCCACAAACATTCAACTTTATCACTAGGTCCACCATAAATATCTTCTCTGACTATAGCCTTAAATTCAGGCTTAACATACAGACAAATCCCGCCTCCTCGTTTACCATTGCCTCTATCTTTCCTAAATAGGTTATAACCATCCAGATTAACAGTCCAGTCATGAGATTCATCCCACCACGTTTCAGTAATGCCTATTAAATCCCATTTTTAATTAATTGCTTATGCATCTAACTCTCCCATTTTTCCTGGCAAGCTTCTGGCATTAGCAAGCATACACCTTATGTTATGAGTCTGTAGTTCTGAAGTGCCTGCCACTGTACTTGAATTACTTAGTACTACCTCCCTATTGACTATACTACCCCTCCCCCCATCTCCTCCCCTATGAGTTGTTAATTCATCCCTTATACCCTCTACACTTTCTACCCCATTACTTATATCTAGTCCCTCCCCCCCACCTACTAGTTTAAAAACTCCTCCAGCCTTTCTACCATCCTATCCCCTAGTACAAAAGCTCCCTCATCATTAAGGTGCAATCCATCTCTACTGTAGAGATTGTACCGAATTGAGAAGTCAAGTTCTACATATGCATTAAAAATGTACTAATAGTTTTAAGAGAGATAAATTGTCAAAAATATTACTTGTCTCTCTGTCCATCTTTTAAATGCCTTATCCTGAATATCTCCTGTCAAATATTTATAGCTATGTAATTGTTGAGGATCGTTCCTTTTTTGTGGCCATCGGCCACTAGTTGGTGTGGCTGAGAATCAATTTCTAGCCTTAACTTTAACCCTAACACCTAATGCTAGGATATTGGGGAAAATCTTGGCTGAAATTCATTAAAATCTCAGCCATGCCACCTAGTGGCCGTTCACCAGCACTGCTGGCGATCAACCAAAAGGAAAGGTTACTTGTTGGATTACTTTTCTTACTAATCAACTTGTTAGTGAATATTTGCAGATTCTTACTTTTAGTTTCTTCTTAGCAATGTAACTAGTTTTGAATACACATAGACTTGCACTGGAGATTTATTCATCTTTCACCTACAGTATTTCCCTTTTGCTGGATGATCAGTTTAATATATTTTGTATACTCGTTGGTATGCACAAGGATACATAGCCTCCATATTCCCTTTTACAGAAGCACTGCTATTGTAGGGGGAGACTAAGAGTGAGCCAGAAACTTGACCTTGAAGAAGGCACACAAGGAACAAGGAGTGAGATAATGCAAGTTTCCTTCCCTTGGATACTGATTGCAAACTGACAACATATGTTCAGCATTTTCTAAAGTTATATTTTCCTAGTCCATTGACTAAGAGGACTTCCAGCATGACCATATTTGTAATCTTTGAGCAGTAAAAAAAGATTTATATCACAACATCTTGGTATAATTACCCATGTCTTGCCCTCTCATTTTGTTGCTATATCTTATTAAAACTTTAATAGGCACTTTAAGATGCAATAAAAAGAGGGATTCACTTGGGTTACATAAACCCACCAGTATGGCTCAACTTGAAATATAAAATAAATCCATCTCCAGGGTTTACCAAATCAGGGTAACAAGGGCGAAATAAATGTGGTCAAGGCCCCCACACCTGGGTAAGAACAGAAGGAACCCTATGATCTTGGTGGATTCCTCCTACCTCAGTGCCTCTACCTAGTGTAGGAAGACCCTTAAACTTACTGGAGCCCTTCAACTCACAGGATAAAATCATTTTGTGTCACTTGTACCCCTATTGTAATATAATACCTGAGATAGGATTTTTTTCAACTCAAGGCAATCCAGCTTGTCATCTACTGGTGGGACTAGACAAATTAAAATATGAAAAGAATCAAGTGACTAGTATATAAGCATTAATTCACAATATTGTAACAATATATATTGTATGTGTGGTATATACTTAGACTAAATAGGTATGTATTAAGCATTAGGCAGTTAATATACTGGTTATTTGAATAGGAGTTTTCCTCTTGATTCCCCCTCCCCTGTGTCTCTTTCCACCTGCCCTGTGTCTCTTGCTCCCCCTCTCCCTCCTCTGTGTCTCTTCCCCCTCCCTTGTGTCTTTTTTCCCCTTGCCCCCCCTGTGTCTTTTACCCCACCTCCCTTGTGTCTCTTCCCCCCCATTTCCCTCCCCTGTGTCTTTCCCCCCCATTTCCCTCATCTGTGTCTTTCCCCTTCCCCTGTGTCTCTCCCCCCTCCTCTCCCTGCCCTGTGTCTTTTCCCCCTCCTCTCAGTGGGAGCGCATGAGCACTATGGAAACTATTGTATGGAGTTCCGTACATGCTGCACTGCACATGTGAACAGCGCAATGTCACCCACACATGAGCACAGTGCAGCACAGTGTTATGAGGGTTAATGGGGGGGGGGGGGGGGGGAAGAGACACAGAAGAGGGGGTAGATATGGGGGAAAGAGACACAGGGGAGGGTGGAGCTTTGTGGGACTATTGGACTATGGGGGACCTTGGATTAACGTGGTCTTTTGCTATTCTTTCTTCCTTCTCTCCCCTATAATTAAATACTTGAACTGTGACAGCTACATTCTTTTTGTGTCCCCTGTGGGATGGGGGTGATCAGAGTTGTTGTGTGTGTGTATATTATACACAAGGCAATGTGTGTGTATTTTACATAGGACAGAGTATGTATTTATTATATGCAGAGCAGTGTGTGTGAAGTACACAGAGCAGTGTGTGTGTATTTTACACAGTGCAGTGTATGTATTATACAGGGTAGCGTGGCCTTAACAGGCAGGAATTATTGCGGTTATGTTAATTTATTGATGTATGAAGGAAACCCAGGCATGTTTGGTATTGGAATGTTGCATTTTTCCCAAGGAGTTCAATAAAGTGTATTATCAGGGTCCCTGGGCAGAGGTGTCACCAGTTACGAGGTGCTTGGTTGTAGGGGATCCAGTGCACTGGGGAAAAAGCACCAGGGGACAGTGGACACGTAGGTGGGAATTGGGAAACATGCTGGGCATATGCAGGGTCCCGTACATCAGTGACTGAATGCAGTGAATAGGAGGGGGTGACATGACCGATTGACAGGCCTCCTCACATGGTCAGTGTGGGGGCTGGTGGAGAATAAAAGGACTGGGTTGTGTATAAAATGTGCTATGCATCAATAAAGAGTGGCCAGTTTGAACTACATAAATAGATGTGTATGTTTCATTCTGATGGAATCCTGAATGTTTCCTACAGCAACATTTACATCAAGTGTCAGAGGAGGAGTGGGTTAAACTTTGGCTAGTTGACTAAGTGGGAGAGCCAGTGAGGCTTTCAGGGTGATCCTTAATGGAGCAGAGCACCTATACAGAGGTCTGGAGAGTATTGCTGGATGGGTATTCTGTCACCCATGAGACTTACTTCCGCCCCTTCACCAAGAGTTCAGGGGACACCTACTCAGAAGTGATGTGTCAGATGAGTCATGCCTGCCTTGGTTGGTGGAAGGGGAAGGGAGCAACCACATTTGGGGTAATCCTCACTGAACTGGTGTATTTTCTCTGTCCTGATGGATTGGTAAGATTGGATGCAGGACTAGAAACACACCACCAAGAAGGCTGCTGCTAAATTGTCCAATCATATTGTGATTACCAGAGATGGGAGAATGGTGACGGAGGCTATTGCTAAAGGGGGGAGGGGGTCCCAGTGCCACCATCCTCCACCCCTTGCCCCTGCAGTAACCCGCCCAAGTCCAGCCATTGCCACTGGGGATAAGAGGCCTAAAGAGAAAAAGGGATGGACCGCCAAACCTGCTAACATTGTTGGATTGTTATGGGTGCCAAAAAACAAGGACAACTAAATGGGGATTGCCCCAAGTGACCACACAGACCTGAGGGACCAGCTACTCGACCTGGGGGAATGGGATGTGGCACTGAGGATCCAGAGATGACTCAGACCGACCCTGAGGGAGAACATCTCTACACCACCCTCCACGCAGTTCAACATGGCCCAGGGAAGCATGGGCCCAACATTTTCAACCAGTTTTGGTTTAGGGAAGGAGGGCCCAGGGTTTTCAGGACACAGAGGCTGCTGTCACTGTGCTACACCAAGATTTGGAACCACAGACAGCCATTTTGCCAAAGACCATGGAGGTAATGGGGGTCGGAGGCCAGAAATTTCCCATCCCAGTTGCCCGCTTGTGTTTGGATTGGGGCGACTGGAAAGGGGTAAGGGAGGTGGGAGCGATTCCTGGATTATCTGCGGATGTTTTTTGCTAGGCAACAACTTGGGACAACTGGAAAGTCTTTATGTGAGTGCAGTCACCAGGGGCCAAGCAACCAAGACTGTTCCTGTGAACCCACAGATTCAGGAGGAGGCCAAGCATTCAGAACCCAGGGTGGGTCCATTGCCTGCTGGGGAACAGGGTTTGAGTTGGGCCAGTGTAGAGGAGGTGAAAACAGAATTAGGAAAAGTTGTGACCTTAGCTGTAACTAGGAAAACAGCTGAGCAACAGGGATCAGTTCCAGAAAGGAGATGTATGTGTGAGAAAAGGGGCTACTGTAGAGAAAGGTCCGGGAGGTCAGCAGACAGAGGATGATTCCCCAGCAATACAGGGGTAGACTTTTATAGATAACTCCTGAAGTGCCCTTAGCTAGTCACATTGGGATTAAAAAGACCCAGCATCACCTTACCAGGGTGTTCTACTAGCCTGGGTTTAATCGGGATGTTACTAATTACTGTACCTGTATATAACTGTCAGCAGTTTGGTCGCCAAGGAAGGGGTATCTGAGTCCCGCTTCCATCCCTGCCAGTTTTGAATGCCCCCTTCCAACAGGTGGCTATTGATATTATAGAACCTCTAGCTAGGACTAGCAGGACAGGGAAGCAGTTCATTCTTACCATAGGGGATTATGCTAATCTGTATCCTGAGCTGACCCCTAGCTAAGATTTCTGCTGTTAAGGTTGCAGAGGCATTACTAGGAGTATTTACCCTAATGAGATTTTAGCCAGTTCATGGCTAGTGTCACTCAACAATTGTGGAAGTTATGTCATATTACACACCTGAGCTTGTCCCCATATCCCCTCTAGACCAATGGGCTTTGTGAAAGGTTCAAATGGGCCTTAAGAAGATGCTCAGAGCTGGAGAAGGATTGGGAGCGGTTGCTCTAATACCTTCTCTTTGCCTATAGAGATTAGGAAGGGAATTATGGATCGAACCTGGTTTTGGTGGCCTCATACATTGTGGCCTTTCGGGAGAAACTAGCCATGCTAACTGTGTTCGTCAGGAACTCATGCAGTGGCCCAGGCCAAAAACAAATGGTATTATGGCCGGGGGGCTAAAGACAGAGAGTTGGAAGTAGGGCAGAAAGAGATGATGAGATTAGCTGTGAGCTTTCTAGTAGTCCCTGGGCTTCCCCAGTAGTATTGGAACCTACGAAATATGGAACCACTTGTTTTTGCGTGGATTACAGAAAGCTCAAAGAAAGAACTAAAACTCTTTTTTACCCTATTTTATGCATGGATGAGTTGTTGGACCGTTTAGGTACTTCTAAGTACATAATCAAGGAGTATTTGCAGATTCCCCTTACTGAAACAGTTAAAGGGCCAGATATATCCCATATAGTGCTCTTTTGCATGTGATAGAGCAATCTAAAAACTTAGTTTTTTTTATTCCAGTTTTATTTATTTATTGACATAAAAGTGTTTTTATGCTCTTGTTTATTCACATGTGTAAGCCTTCCCCCGGTCACACCCACATCTTAATTAAAGGTGTATGCCTCACAGCCTATAAGTGCACTGCAATGGCTAGTGCTGCTTTAGTGCAGTCTATTGGGGGGAGTCTGTTACTCACAGATCTTCTCCAAGTCAAGCTGCTACATATAAGATCTCAGAGTCCTGTCAATCATCCCATGTTACCAATGAGCAGTGTAGCCTCTGTCCCTCCCACAAGCAGAGCAAAGACACAGGGAAAGCTGTGTGTGAGAAAATAACTCGGCAAGTGAATCTGTGTTGTGTGTGTCAGTGTGTGTTTGTGCTTGAGCTCTGTGTGTGCATGTGATCTGTGTGAGAACGCAACACAGCAGGTGAATCTGTGCCCTGTACTCTATATCGTACACCTGGAGTAATGAGCAGAAAGGTAAGAAAATGCATAAATGTAATTCTTTATTAATAAATATAGATCACCAATAAAACAGAAATATATAGATCTATCTATCTATCTATCTATCTATCTATCTATCTATCTATCTATCTTTCTATCTATCTATCATCTGCATATGCATGTATATTTGTAGTTCTGTTTTAGTGTGTGGAGCTGGAAGGCTTCTCTAAGTGTTTCATAAAGCAGGCTACTAGTTGGTGACATACAGGGCAGGAGGTCCCGCCTCTACCCATGATTTGGAACATAAGTGGAACACACCCCTGCAAACTGATTGGAAAAAGTCACTTAGGAGGAGGATCAACACTCTGGCTGAGCTGTGAGGCAGAGATGGGGCTGGGAATTAAACATCAACAAACAATCAGATAAAATAAAATGTATGTTTGATTTTCTTTGTGAAAAATGCACACTTTAAAAATTTTAAAAATGTAAAAACTATTGCAACATGTTTTTAGGAGATCTTTGTTACATTGTGGTCCAAATTGTACTGAATTAACTGACCCTTTAAGGAAAAGCCAGCATTCATCACCCCATTTGGGCTTTACAAAATTCAAAGTAATGACATTTGGGGTGAAGAATGCCCCTTCTATCTTCCAAAGGTTAGTGGATAAAGTTGCAGGGGTACCATGGATTTGCTCAGGCTTACTTTGATGATACTGTCATATTCAGTGATACTAAGGCACATCCAAATGATACTAAGTACTATTGAATGGGCAAAGTTAACTTTTCATCCAAACAAGAGCCAGTGGGCTAGGGCTGAGGTTCAGTACTTGGACCACTGAATGGGTAGCAGGCAGATAAGGCCTCAGCCAGCTAAGGTGGTGGTAAAAGCTACTTGGCCCATACCTCAGATGAAGAAGCAGATGATTGGTTTTGGTGGGAACCATGGGGTATTACCACAAGTTTATTACCTTTTACAGTGCCATGGCCAAACTATTGACCGAACTGACATGGAAGTGGATGCAAAGGATAGTGGACTAGACCCCTGCCTGCGAGGTTGCCTTCCAAGCCATCAAGGATGCTCTAATTTGCATTACCTCTATGGCATGGAGTTCACAGTGGTAACTATAAGTACAGTCAGTATAGCTAAAGGAGTCATCAGTCAGGATCACCCCTTAGGCTACACTAAGAAGAGGGATGGAGAAACATTGAAGTCCAGGGGGGCCCAAGCCTTTGTGGGACTATTAAACTATGGGGGCCTGGATTAACATGGACAATTGCTATTCTTTCATCCTTCTCTCTGCAACATTGTCCCCCCAATCTAAATACTTGAACTGTGACATGGTAGTGTGGCCTTAACAGGCAGGAATTATTGTTGTGGTACTGAAATGCAGCATTTTCCCCAGGGAGTTCAATTAAGTATATTTCCAGGGTCCATGGGCAGAGGGGTCACCAGTTACGGGGTGCTTGGTTGTAGGGAATCCAGTGTAGTGGGTAAAAAGCTGACCAGTAACAGGGGACAGTTGACATTTAGGTGTGAATGGGGAAACATGCTGGGCATATGGAGAGTCCCGTACATCAGAGACTGAGTGTCTGTACTCCTGATCTGATCAGATACTCCCTTGTGAGGCCAGGATCAATGGGCCAATTGGCCTGCATGGTAAGGAGGGCGAGACATCACTGATGGGCAGGCCTCCTCACATGGTCAGTGTGTGGGCAGGTGGAGAATGAAAGGACAGGGTTCTGTATAAAATGTGCTATGCATCAATAAGGAATGGTCAGTTTGAACTATATAAATTGATGTGTATGTTTCATTCTGAGGGAATAATAATCCTTATTTCTGGGATTATTACTGCTGAACCTGCATGGGACTCTGTTACAGTCAGTAACATTTGCTGGGTGGCTCTGCTGATTTCTGTGGTCTGCTGGGCACTTTGGCAGATGTAAGCTGGGTTGGTTCTGTTCCAGCTATCAGGGATATACAAAGAAGCAGATGGTCCTACTGGGTGAGATTGATCTGGGATCTTTCTGAGCCCAACAGAATCAGTAGGTCATCACAGTATCTCTCTAATTACTACCAGAATATTAGCTTTTCTTCTATATGTATCCTTATATATATATATATATATATATATATATATTTGCAGTATATCACAAAAGTGAGTACAACCCTCAAATTTTTGTAAATATTTAATTATATCTTTTCATGTGACAACACTGAAGAAATGACGCCCTGCTACAATGTAAAGTAGTAAGTGTACAGCCTGTAGTGTAAATTTGCTGCCCCCTCAAAATAACTCAGCACACAGCCATTAATGTCTAAACCGTTGGCAACAAAAGTGAGTACACCCCTAAGTGGAAATTTCCAAACTGGGCCCAAAGTGTCAATATTTTGTGTGGCCACCATTATTTTCCAGCACTGCCTTAACCCTCATGGGCATGGAGTTCACCAGAGCTTCACAGCTTGCCACTGGAGTCCTCTTCCACTCCTCCATGATGACATCACTGAGCTGGTGAATGTTAGAGACCTTGCACTCCCTCACCTTCCATTTGAGGATGTCCCACAGATGCTCAATAGTGTTTAGGTCTGGTGACATGCTTGGCCAGTCCATCACCTTTACCTTTAGCTTGTTTGGGGTCATTATCATGTTGGAATACAGCCCTGCAGCCCACTCTCCAAAGGGAAGGGATCATGCTCTGCTTCAGTATGTTGCAGTACATGTTGGCATTCATGGTTCCCTCAGTGAACTGCAGCACCCCAGTGCCGGCAGCCTAATCCGTTATCTGTCATTTAGGGATTATTTCAACTACCTTGCCTCAGTATAGATGCATGAGTGCTGCCCCTCTGTGTCTCTCCCCCCTCTCATTCCCCTGTGTCGCTCCCCCCTCCTCTCACTCCCCTGTGTCTCTTCCCCCCTCCTCTCACTCCCCAGTGTCTCCCCCCTCTGTGTCTCTCACCCTCTAATTCCCCTGTGTCTCTCCCCTTCCTCTGTGTCTCTCCCCCCCTCCCTTGTGTGTCTACCCACATCCTCTCCCACCCCTGTGTGTCTCCCCCTCCCCTGTGTCTCTTGCCCCCTCGTCTCCCTTCACTGTGTCTCTCCCCTTCACTCCTTTGTGTCTCTCCCCCTTCCTCTCACACCCTGTGTCTCTCTCCCCCTCCTCTCACTCCCCTGTGTCTATCCCCCCTCCTCTTTGTCTCTTTCCCCCTCTCCCTTCCCTGTGCTTGTCCCCACTCCTCTCCCTGCCCTATGTCTCTCCCCCTCTCCTCTGTCTCCCCTCTCTCCTCTGTCCTGTGTCTCCCCTCTTCTTCTGCACGCAATGCGCCTGCGTGGGCCGCTGCTGCGCAGTGCGCTTGCGCGGCCCGTTTGCGATGGCTCATTGCAGGCCGCAAATGCGGACCCTCACTAAGGTGGAGGCTCTACGGTGCCTCACAAGCGGTTACAAACAGCCACAGAAGCGGGACTTTGAAAAAAAAATCTAACACGCAATGACTAAATACGGACTTACACTAAAAAAATACGATCCGCGGGACAAAAAAAACATTACAAACTCGCAAAAATACGACCTTAACGGCCGAACTGCACACAGCGGAAAACATAAAAAAAAAACACTAAATACACACAAAAATTAAATAAAAACCTTACCCACAGCAAGGGGGGGGGGGGGGGGACACCCAGGACGTCTGGAAGTGAGGTTACAACTCAATTTAAGTCAAATTTACTTAATTTAGACACTCGAAAATCCCTTAAGCGAGAGAAAAAAATGGCAGCCGAAAAAAACGACCCAAAGCGCAAAACACCACCAAGCACATACGACTTTTCTAAAAAGCCATACGAGTTACAAGACACACAACACACTATTAGCAAGGACGCTAAATCATCCACACCTGCGTACCACACAGCTACACTAACGGCTTTCCCTCACGCACGCAGCCTATTTACACTACACACGGCACACATTGCTGACACTTACACCTCAGATCAACAAAAGTGCAAATCTACATTGTTTGCTGCAGGAACATCAAAACAAATTGTTAGCTCTTCAGCACAATGCTTCCTGCATATATTAATTACAAATAGGTAAAGTATATTATTTTATGATTTCATTAATTGATTAGTTAGCATGAAAAACTACATATAACAAAAAATAAAATAAAGGCCTTCACCCTGCGTCTCACAAGGAGCACCAACGGTGCTCATAATTCACAAACTACACCAGGGGAGAGCCTTGCAATAAGCGCAAAAAGGAGATCAGCGCCGACCTTACAATGACAGCAAAAGTGCCTCTTATAACAAAAAATACAACAACCGAGAGGTTTGTAATGAGCGCCGAAGGATCTCAGGAGATCCAAACACTTACTGTCTGTATTAAGCAGCATTGCCTGCCTCACAATTTTATTGCCCCGTCATTTTTTACGGGCAAGTCGCTAGTATATAAATAAAATCCAATAATTGCTTTTGTATGGCATTATATGATCATATTATGGCAAAACAAAAGTATTCTCAATACTATATAAAATTAGAATGTACACATTTATATATATTTATGGAACAGTTCTTATATAGTCAACAATTGTTTTCTGCTGTGCCAACAGGGACAGCTGTATTGTAGAGCTACTTGCTGTATGGCACCCTCCAGAGCAACTTCCTGTCTGGCACCTCCCAGAGCTTCCTGCTTTCTGGAACTACCTAGAGCTGCTTGCTGTCTGGCATCATCGTGAGCTGCCTGCTGTCCGGCACCACCCAGAGCTACGTGCCTCCCCGGCATCACCCAGAGCCTTCTTCCTGCCCCTGGCTTCCTAAGCCTGTCAAGCCAGATCTCCTTCTCCTGTGCTCCCTACTCCTGCAACCTGCCCAGCCAGACTTCTTGCTCTTTTGGTCCCTGCTCCTATAGCCTGTCCAGTGGACCTCCTGCTTTGAGCAGTCCACTGTCCCAGACTTCCTGAGGCCTTTGTGCTGTTGAGAACCTGCTTGTCCATCCTCTGCCTGCTATTGACATTATGAGATTTGATACTCTAGTTTCTTACTTATCTTTTGGATGCTTCCATATCTCAGAACTTCCATTCACACTCCCATTAATATAGGAAGTTTCCATATAGCCATGTTTTCTGATTTTAGCCCCACAAAAGCAGCACATGCATTATGCAGCAGACATTCATATATGAATATAGATGAGATTATTTTTGCTTAACTGGGGCTTAATTCTACGGCTCCCATAAGAACTCCTGTAAGTCTTAATCATAGCTATGGAAGCTTTCTCTGGGAAATTGTGTTGCTCCTGCAAAAAATATTCCAGCAAACTTTACTGATTGTACCTAGTGGTCTATGAAGATGGAGGACAAGGCTGTATTGTTCTTTATGAGAATGCAGATTACACACTAATGCCCGCTCTATCTGACGGCAATACTCCATCCACCTGAAATGCTTTGAGGAAGTGCAGGGAGACCAGAAGTGACTTCACAAATAGGAGAGTTGAGGTTGCCAGGAACCCATGAGAACCATCATTTTATGATAAACAACATGTTATTTATGTAAAGGAATATTAATAAAACTGATTGCTTTTTACATTATTGGAGGCTGTGAGTTTCTCTCCCCACCTCTTTATATCTTCCTCTGTCATCTGCTGTTTGTAGAATACTCCAGACACTAGACATGACATCTTTTGAAAGGAACAAGAATGAAAGGAGAGTGGAAAAGCCCCATCGGTGATAAAATGAATTAGTAATGCTATATAGAAATCTGAAAGTACGTGCATTACTTTAATATATATGCAAGTAAGCTGGGTTGTGAATGCATCTGATAGAGGAGAATTGGTAGTGTATGATTAAATTTTTTTGCATGAAAACATTCCAAAATAAACATTAATTAGCTTACCTTGAAGTTAGCAAAATTTCCTGTTTTTTGGCATTTGCATTTGATCGTGCACACCCCTGGAAAACTCCACCTCAATTAGCATAACATTCATGTTCAGAATCAGGCTAATACATTGTATCATTCTTCACCTCAGTGACTTCTGGCATGTGTTCAGTACAAGAACTGCAGTTACTTTCTGTGCTCTGTACCACAAAAGTCAAAATATGTATCTTGCTGTATTTCCAGTGGGTATACTGCTGTATTTCCTGTGGGTACCCCGCTTATGTAAGTGTCCTGTGCACCACATACACAATCGCCACCATTTCACAACACTAACTTACACAATGTGGAAATACACAGCTACCCTAAAGGCTTTACCTCGCGCACGCAGCATTTTTACACTACACACTGCACACATTGCTGACACTTACACCTCAGCTCCACAACCTACATTGTATGCTGCACGAACATATATTACTTAGAAATACGTAAAGTATATTAATGTTTTAATGTATTCATTATTTCATTGGCATACAAGAATACATATACACAAAAAATTAAAAACAAAAAAAATGATTGCAATAAACACAAAAGACATTCACTGCGCGCCTCACAACCAATGCCAACGCTGCTCATACACCACAAAATGCACCAGGGGACAGCCTTGCAATAAGCGCAAAAAGCACATCAGCCGCGACCTTACAATGACAGCAAAAGCCCCTGTAATAACAAAAAAAAAAACATCCAACAGCCGCGCAATTAACTTTACATTATGTCTAAAACAGCATCCCCTGGCTTACAATTTCATGCCCGTCATTTTTTGACAGGCAATTCGCTAGTCTATATATATTGCTTCTATAATCCTGCTATATATTTTCATAAACAAATATATATATATATATATATATATATATATATATATATATATATAAATAAAAAAAATTAAAAAAAATTAAAATATATATATAATACTATTTGTTTTATAACTACAATGGCCAGTAGCACATTACATGTTTGCAAAATACTTTTTCCACAATGACAATCAATTCTAATATCTTTTATTTTATATCTAAACCCAACACTTCCAATCCACCCACTCATGTTATTACCACCTTTTCCCTGACTCACTATCACCAGCAAAAGAAAAACAGAGATATAAGATTTATTGACATGTACAAATTAGGCAATGGAAATTATGTATCCTTGTTATACTTTATGATATCATATAAACACGTATTTTGTCAAATAGCTCAATAAAAAAATAGTTTTTTATATGAAAGATGCCAAATCATTAGAACTTTTGGCACTAATGTTTATAATTTTTTAATCCAAAGGCTTCTTGAAGTTTTTTTTATGTGCTATCTCCTTTGTTAAATAATGTTTTTTTATATTATTTATTTAATAATACATATATGCATTATTATGTGCCATAACTATAACAGGATAGATCCTAGTTAAGTCTGTGCCTAAATATATAATTAGTGACTTTATAACCCAGAGGATCCAATAATCAGCCCATGGATAGGATGAGTGCAGTGGACTGAAACTTTTATGACAAGCTGCACCTTCTGGACCTTTATTGCCTTCAACATACAAAGCACACCACCAATCCACCCAGAAGACCTCAATGTATCCAGATAAGAGTAGTGTGTATATCTGGCATGAACAGAGACATTTGTGGATTACAGTGTGAACTGGAACAAACAGTTATTTTAGTTTTTTTTTATCTCTTTTATTTGGTTATATTATTAGGCATTTTATGAACAAATATTAAAAGTAGTCCTGTTGGATCTATCCTGTTATGTTGATAGGCCAGGTCCGCTGCTGCAGTGCGGCCTCCAACCACTAGATTGCGATTTTGATTTTTTGCAGCGCTGCCGAAATGTTAGAAGTTCTAAGCTAATGTTAGCCTAATCCTTGAACCCTCACCCTAACCCTCACCCTAACCCTAACTGTTTACCTAAGCCTTGACTCTATGATATGGCACCGGAATATCGGCAGCGCTATCTAGCGAATGCTCACCGCCTGCTGCTGCCTTGTGCTGCGCTACCATAAGAGGATAGGACCATCCTGTTATGTTTGAGATTGTTGGTTCATTAAAAGAGCATCAAAATTATTTATACAATGCACTAGATAAGTGATATTTGATGTTATCAGAATGTGCACGGTACACTAACCAGTGACCCTATGCTAGTTATTGACACAGTGTGCTTGATGGGTTTGGGGAAGAGGGGCTACATGTATGAATGGAAAAACAGCACACAGTAGATTATGTTTGATCCTCAGATATTAATTAGCAATTGTCACTGATTTGTCACTGATTAGCATGTTGTATCACACAGTAATAAGGTTTCTCAGCTGTCAAAAACAGATGATCGTCTGTATCAAACTGTACAAAAAATATCCTGTTATAGTTACGGCACCAGTCCACCGTTGCAATGTGGAGACCAACCGCTTGATGGTGCTGCTGATATTTTGCAGCGCTGCCGATTCGTGAGAGAAGTCCTAACCTTAGAATGTTAGCCTAACCCTTAAACTAACCCTAACCCTCAAAAAAGGGAGGGGGGTGGGGTGTTTGGTGGCTCTAGGTGTAATGACTTATTAGTAATAAACCATTAATAGGGTGCCACTGAGGGTCAAAAAGACATATATAAAAAACTAAGACAAAGATTGCCTCTTATAGTGCACACCTCTTATTCCCAATCATCTTGAAGAGACACAAATAAGTAAACACAACTTAACTTTTAATAATTTAGTTAAAATCTTTAAAACCTATTCAGACGCTGCATTTCATTCAGGGATTATGTCAATGTGACCTACTATGCAAACTGGCACATACTAAGTATCTGGCGCAATCTTAATTGCACCAGATACTTAGATTGCAACAGATACTTAGTATGTGCCAGTTTGCATAGTAGGTCATATTGACATAATCCCTGAATAAAATGCAGCGTCTGAATGTTTTAAAGATTTTAACTAAGTTATTAAATTAAGTTTTATTTACCTATTTGTAGGTGTGCACTATAATTGGGGACCTTTGTCTTAGTTTTTTTAACCCTCACCCTAACCTTAACCATCTAGCGGTTAACCATCTAGCGGTTGGTCACCACACTGCAGCAGCGGACTGGTGCCATAACCATAACAGGATAGGACTGATATATGTAACTAGGATGCCTTGGTTAGACACTAACACAAATTTGCATCAATATGCAACTTTAATACATAGATGAACTACATTTCTTGGAGTTTCTTAAGAAAGCTACGAACATATTATGAGTAATAAATATGCATTACTCCTTTAAAAGTTTTGCCTACCTTTGCACATTTGAGTTTGCTCAATCTGTTGAACTTCTTGATTTGTTGCAACATTTTGTATCTTGCTACATAGATAAACTAGCATATTAGCAAGTCATTGAGATATTGTGTTAATGGAATGTGTTTTGAAATTATATACATTTGGAGAATAAATGTAAAAATATACATAATCTAGGCATTCATATATACTGACAAGCTAACAGATCCCCAACACATGTTGTCATACTCTGAAAACCTAGTCAGGCAAACACTGGTGCACATACTGTACCATCTCTTTAGAAATTGCAGATCTTTCCTTTAATGAGTACTCCAGCTATGGCAGCAGCATTTGCAGCAAGGAGCTGCTAGATGGCGCTGCCGGAATTGTGCACAGTTTGTAAGCGCTGTTGAGATCATACACAAGTTCCAAGCTTAAAACATTACCCTTACCCTAACCATTACCCTAACCCCCTAACCTAAACCCCTAACCCTAAAGCTATGACATCTGCAGCAAAATATTGGTAGCGACATCACCGCCACTGCTGCCTGTGCTGGAGGTGTACTTGAGTACTCATAACAGGAATGGACCGCAATTGCCATAATATCAGGCACAAAAATTTATTTTATTTTCATTTTAGTGCTATGTATGAATAAGGCAGATTCAATTTATCGAAAGCTGTAAGGGAAAATGATGAGAATAAAGCTGTTTATTTCTTAAATTGATCAAGGACTGACTTGGTTATCACCATTATTAGTTACTAGCAACTTGCACGTCAAAAATGTCGGCAATAAAATGTGAATCCTGGCAATGCTGTTTGCCACACAATGGGAGCCTCTCCCCCTCTACTTTACTGGCCTCGTGATGACCGTCCTTGTGTCTTATTTGTCCCCTCCTCTCCCTCCCTTGTGTCTCCCCCCCCCCCAGTGTTTTTACCCCCTATCCCCCTTGTGTCTTTCCCCCTGTCCACCACTTTGTCTCTTTCCCCATCTCTCCCTCCCCTGTGTGTCTTGCCCCCTCCCTCCCATGTGTCTCTTGCCCCTCTGCCTCCCCTGTGTCTCTTTCCCCATGTCTCTTCCCCCCTCCCTCGTGTCTGTTCCCGCCCATTTCCCTCCCCTGTGTCTCTTCTCCCTCCTCTCCCTCCCGTGTGTCTCTCCCCCTTCCCTGTGTGTCTACCCCCCTCTCTCACCGCTGTGTGTCTACCCCCCTCCTCTCCCACCTGTGTCTCCCCCTCCCCTTTGTCTCTTCCCCCTCCTCTCCCTCCCCTGTGTGTCTCCCCCCTTCTCTTCTGTGTCTCTTCCCCCTCCTCTCACTCCCCTGTTTCTCCCCCCCTGCTCACTCCCCTGTGTCTCTTCCCCCTCCCCTGTCTCTTCCCCATCCTCTCACTCCCCTGTCTCTCCCCCTCCTCACCCCCCTGTGTCTCTTCCACCTCCCCTGTCTCTTCCCCATCCGCTCTCTCCCCTGTGTCTCTCCCCCCCTCCTCTCACTCCGGTGTCTCCCCCCTCTCACTCCTCTGTGTCTCTTCCCCCCTCCTCTCACTCCCCTGTCTATCCCCCCGCCTCTCACTCCTTTGTGTCTCTCCACCCTCTCAGTCCACGGTGTCTCTCCCCCTCCTCTCACTCCCCTGTGTCTCTTCCCACTCTTCTCACTCCCATGTCTCTCCCCCTCCTCTGTGTGTCTCCCCACTCTGTCTCCCCTGTGTCTCTCCCCCTCCTCTCACTCCCCTGTGTCTCTTCCCACCCTCCTCTGTGTCTCCCCCTCTCATTCCTGTGTCTCTCCCCCACTCCTTTGTGTCTCCCCCCCACTCTCACTCCCATGTGTCTCTCCCCCTTCCTGTGTCTCTCCCCCTCTCATTCCCCTGTGTCTCTCCCCCTCACTCCTTTGTGTCTCTCCCCCCTCCTCTCACTCCCCTGTGTCTCTCCCCCTCCTCTCAATCCTGTCTCTCTCCCCCCTCCTCTCACTCCTTTGTGTCTCTCCTCCCCTCCTCCTCTGACTCCCCTGTGTCTCTCCCCCCTCCTCTGTGTCTCTCCCCCCACTCATTCCCCTGTGTCTCTCCCCCCTCCCCTGTGTGGCTCCCCCCTCCCCTGTGTGTCTTCCCCCCTCCTCTCCCTGTCATGTGTTTGTCCCCACTCCTTTCCCTGCCCTGTGTCTCTACCCCCTGACCTCTGTCTTCCCCCTCCTTCCCAGCGCGCAATGTGCCTGCGTGGGCTGCTGGCGCGCAGTGCGCCTGCACAGGCCGTTGCGCAATGCGCATTGCATTGCATATTCCAAAAAGTTTCTCTATATATGTCCTCAGATTTCAATGCATCTGATGAACCTAAAGTTTATAATATATATGGTATATATGAAAGAGATATACTCTTAAAGTGTGAAACAGGTAAAAGTGAGACTATGCACTACCTAGCCCATCATTGTCTTGTAGTCATCACAATCTTTCTTCTCAGTATGACTTGGCTATAGCTGCTGCTCCTCTTCCTTCAAATCATCCATTGCATTGATACAATGCTAATGATTTGGATCACACCACAGTGTTTACTGACCCAATATTTAAAGCCTGCATTGCATCTCTACTATTCTACTTTAATAAAAAAAATGTAAAAAATAACAGGGCAATACTGGGCCCCAGGACATGTGAGGCCCCAGTGCAGAGAAGTAGCTCCTCACTTGTTTGCACCAAATGGAGAACTGCAGAAGATCACTCCCAGATATCCTCACACTCCAAGGCCCTCATTCAATTGCGATTTGGCCAATTGAATAGGGGTCTAAATAAGCACATAACATATTTTTTTAAAATACGTTTTTAGTTAGTGAAAACCTTGCTTTTGGATAGATGTTTACTAACTAAAAACTTCTTTAAAAAGAAAATGTTATGTGCTTATTTAGACCCCTATTCAATTGGCCAAATTGCAATTGAATGAGGGCCCAAGGGTTTAAGGGGAACAAAATAAATATCCCATAAAATATGTTGTTACAATGTTACGGGTACATCCTGTTTACATTTTGCATTAAACAGATAATAAAATAATTAACAAAAACATTTTTTTTTATTTTTTATCTACATTGTTAGTTTTTGTTGACATAAACATATTAGGTACATACAGTAAACATTTAATAAACATTTCTGTACATCACATTGTGGCATTTTACAAACTGTGTAAGAATCATTAAAAAGACAGATATAAATAAGGATTAATTTGTTTCAAATAATCTTTTCAAACTTATTTTGAACTATTTTTTATTATAGAAAATGAATATTCTTTTGTTAGTCCATAAAACTTGGTTTTGATGGAAAACCTTCCAGTAAATATGATTCACTTTATTAAAAATAATATGACATTAGCTGTAGTGCAGCAGAATTAAACACTAACAATTATTGAATATTTTATATGAGAAATAGGTCATACACATGGTTTAAATATATTATATGAAAAAATCTTAACTTTACAGAATTTGTTTTGAGACATAAAAAATGTGGCCATAGATAGAAAGCTCATTGCCTATTCAGGGCTGCCATTTTGGATCCCAGTACAAAGGGTCTGTACACAAAAAAAAAAAACCTTATTTATCCTTAGCTACCCCTCCCATAGACTGTCTTTCCAAATTAATGATACTAAAATATATTAATGTGTTATTATATATTAAATAAGCAATACAGTTTTGTCAAAATATCAATAATAGGCATAAAAAGGCAAAATTAACATTTTGAAATATATTAATGGATTTAATTCAGGATGGAACTTGGATGGACCTCTAAGAAAGTTGGAAGATTATAGAGATAATGTGCTGCACATATGTATATCAAATTTATCAATATATCTGTATAATGACTTAATTGTTTAAATCTAAAACGAAGTGTTTGGGACGTTATATTTTTAACATTTCTTTGATGCTGTATTTGTTTTGTGAAGCATGTCTGCTAGAGATGTCGCGAACAGTTCGCCTGCGGACTATTCGCAGCGATTTTGGCATGTTAGCGTTCGCATCGCATGGCGAACACATGCGCTTTTCGGTTCGCCTCCTATTCTTTATCATTGAGGAAACTTTGACCCTGCACCTCACAGTCAGCAGACACATTCCATCTGAAGCATACATTTTAGAATCATTCTGAAGCTGCATTCGTTGTGAGAGGACAGATAGTGTAGCTGCTGGAGATTAGTTTGAAAACAACCATTTTTTTCCTGTAATCTAATTTTAGTTGCCTGCCTGTGTCAGGCTCACAGCTTATATTGTGCTCAGTGAAATAAAACAACACTTTTTTGACTGTAATAGATTGAATAGCAATTGCCTGCCTACAGGCGTGTGTGTGAAGCCTATTGCATCTACTCTGCCAACTTTTGCCAGTGCACAGTGACACTCATATCTGGTGCAACCGTAGTGTACAGTGACATAAAACAACACTTTTTTGACTGTAATAGATTGAATAGCAATTGCCTGCCTACAGGCGTGTGTGTGAAGCCTATTGCATCTACTCTGCCAACTTTTGCCAGTGCACAGTGACACTCATATCTGGTGGCACCTTAGATTGCACGCACAGTGCCCCAAATTTGAAGTAGGCGGTCCGACCAAGCATCTTTTTCCATCACCCTGTTCCAAAAATCAATGCCATATACACGTCCCCTAATAGTGGACGTAACAGGGATTAAACCGATAGGAATAGTACTACTTAACAGTACACACCTTATAATAACGCAGACAGAGGCAACGTAGAGAGAGGAGTCTGAAGAAGAGGAGTCAGAGGAGGAAGGTGGCTTTGAGGAGGTGGAAGACCAAACACAGCAGGCGTCCCAGGGGGCTTGTTGTCACCTTTCGGTGACCCTTGGTGGCTGGGTGAAGGAAGATACCTTCAATGACATCAGTGAGGACAAGGAACGGGACATGGCTAGCTTCCAACCTTGTGCAAATGGGGAGTTTGCGGTTGTGCAAAGGGACTGTTTGCGGTTGTTTGCGGTGCATTAAACGGGGAGATTGGTCTGTTATTGTGAAGCGGGTGTAACCCTTACACTACCTGATCGATACAACATCATACCTGATGTTTTAAAGCATGTATTCCAAACAATTTTAGGAATGTTAGGTGATTTATGCCCTTTATGGCTTAAAACCAGACTCTGCATCAATTATGTAATTTTCCGTGGGAGTTTTGCCATGGATCCCCCTCCGGCATGCCACAGTCCAGGTGTTAGTCCCCTTGAAACAACTTTCCCATCACTATTGTGGCCAGAAAGAGTCCCTGTGGGTTTTGAAATTTGCCTGCCCATTGAAGTCTATGGCGGTTCGCCAGGTTCGCCCGTTCGCGAACATTTGATGGAAGTTCATGTCCGCTGTTCGCGAACCTAAAATTTGATGTTCGCGACATCACTAATGTCTAGTAAAACATTTTTTTTATCCATATTCTTTAATATATTTTTTAGTTAGACATATTGATATATTTTGGTAGACATATGTGCAGCACATTATCTAATACTTCTTGATATGCACTATGTACGAAGTAAAGCACATATCTCATGAATCTTAGGAGCATTTGTAATCCCAAGTGCAGGAGTGATATCAATGTCAGGAGCACCTGGAGGTTGTTGGAACGTGAACTTCTGCAGAAGTCTTGTGAAGAACAGGAAAAGCTCCATTTTTGCTAAATTCTCGCCAGCACAAATCCTTCGACCTAATACAGAATTGAAATTGAATACAGTGAGCTAAGCTATTTTATTTAATATCTTATAGCACCCTAATTATAATTATGTAAATATGTGATTATACAATGATTATGAACTAGTTACAAATGGGTCACAACATTTCCATAGTATATGTCAGGGGTGATCTGGTTCTCCTAGTGGTTTTTAGGGCACTGAAATTGGCAATGGCACTTCTATTTCCCTTGGCATGGTTTGGTCACGGACACTGTATATGTCTCTTGGGGAGACTTAGTAACACACACTTTCTGTGTCCCTTGGTGAGGCTTAGTTGCACACAGACATTTTCTGTGACCCTTGGAGAGGCTTGGCCCATAGGAGCTGCAAAGATTTATAAGCCAGCTCTCCAACAACATGCAGTGTGCAATGGACTCAGTCAGAATATAAAGGCTGTGGAACTCATTGACTGGCTTAACCCCGGAAGTGAGGCCTGCACTGTACCAAACAATCAGCAATCAGCAGAAGCAGGCCCGCCAGAACAACCACATAACAGGGATGTGGAGGGACCTGAAATCAGCTCAGTGTGTGGAGGTGCAGATGCAGGCCCACGCTGCCTTGGCCTGCCGTGTCAACTGGTCATTTTCCAACATAAGGACTGCATTGAATAGTTGTGTTTCTCGTACCTCTTGTGTCTGTGTCACTGTCCACAGTTGTATATCCAAGGCCCAAGCTGGGAGCCTTGGTC
The DNA here is from genome assembly GCA_027410445.1 of Discoglossus pictus. Classification (NCBI taxonomy): domain Eukaryota; kingdom Metazoa; phylum Chordata; class Amphibia; order Anura; family Alytidae; genus Discoglossus; species Discoglossus pictus. The sequence continues at coordinate 422,047,156 of CM050165.1, forward strand.
CGACAGTGCCATAGTTTCATGGTCCTGTTGTAATGTCAAGAGTGACAAAGGGTCTCCCAGCAGATGTTCAGGGTCTGGTCTCAGAGGCCCAGGGTTTCCAGATTTGGCGGTAGGAACCTGACTGAGTAATGGCACTGACTTGTTCCTTGGCATGGCTTGTTCTCAAGCACACACTTTCTTTGTGCCTTGGTGAGGCTTAAAACAATGTGGAAGCCGTCTACATCTAATAAGGTCTCCCACAGACCCCACAGCAGGCAGGGTACAATGGCCTTGGAACTCACTGATTAGAGTCAACTCTGTTATCTGTACCTGATAAAGATAGGAGGAATGACACATGGTGCAAACTCCAGAAAGTGAGGCCTTCTCAGGTGCAGATGCAGGCCCATAACATCTAGGCCTACCCTGTGGCCTGCTCAGAATGTGTGTCAGGCCAGGCCCAGGCTCTGTAGGCCCAGGTTCAGGATTCCTCCATGGCCAACCCCATGGTTGACCAGACAAGGGACTCCTTCTGACAGTATGGAGCATAAAGGGACACTGCCACTTGAACAGGAAGGTTTTTTCATTGTAAACTATATTAAAAACTGGCCATACAATGTACTGACCCTTTTATCTTTATAGTACATAATTCCAGAAATACTTAAATTTGTTTTGAGGCTAATTTATGCTAATATGCAGCTCAATATGGTAATGTGAGGCTTATAGTAATTGCTAAGCGTGCCGGCGGGGAATCTAATGTACTGTATAATAAAATTGGTAGACCGTGATACTAATTAGCCTTTTAAAACAGTTAATATTTTTTTTCAAGATGTCAACTTTAGAAACAAATGGCTAATACAACATATAGCCAGTGTTTCATACTCTTTAATACCTTGATTCATGTTGAAGGTGTTCCTATCCACAATATTACAGTATAACCAAAAACACTATTTATATGTACATTTGGAACAGTTTCCCATGACAGTCCCTCCCATTTATTTTAAAGGCACCTGGCATATTGATTACCTGCTGAAAAGGGAATAAATGCATCATTTTGTATAATATTTCCCTCCGTGCCAAGAAAGTGCTCAGGATAGAACTCGTATGGTTTCTCAAAGTAAGCAGTGTCCCACAGTACGGTAGTCAATACTGGAATCACCATGGTTCCCTAGAAATATTAACATTTTAAAATAACCCCATGACAAATATGTTGGGTAAGAAAAAAATACATTGTATGATATTAATTACTATATATATATATATATATATATATATATATATATATATATATATATATATATATATATATATATATATATGTGGGTGAATACAGGACAAGAGAAGATTTTTGAAAGTAACAAAACATCTACAACTCTCATATTTTTGTTGTATGTTGCTGGAGGTATTTTGCTTTTGAGATTAATCTCTTCTTCAATTCAAGGTTTTCTGTTAGATGTAGAAAGACAAGTTGTGTATGTTTCTGGTTTTTTTTTTTAAATAAAAGGACCATTTTGGTCCAAATTTTTATATTGTTTTTTAATAACTAAACTGGGCAAAATATTTTTCGAAAGCAAAATGAAAATATAAAAAATTACAGTAAAACCCCTGTTATCCGGCACCCACGGGACTCCCCATTGCCGGATAACTGTAGTTGCTGGTTAACCGGAAGTCCCCAATTTTAAGGGTCTAAACAACCATTAAACCACCCAAAAACCCTCAAAAAGCCTTTAAAAAGGCATTATCACCTAAACCGGGCCATTTAGTGCCCAAAAAAACAAATAAGAAAAAAGTTAGCTTTTTTTTTTTTGCAGTCTCGAACTGCCAGATAGTGCCGGATAGTGCCGGTTATGCCGGTTTAGCAGTATTTTTTAGAATTTGGGGAATTTATGCCAGTGCCGGTTGCTTGAGAGTCCTAGTTAGTAGGGTGCTGGATAACCGGGATTCTACTGTATATACAAACTTTAAATGTTGCAACTTTATATGCCATTATTCTTTACTATGTGGCTCTATTGTGTTTTCTTCCCTGCTGCTGCCTGGTACTTTCTCAGGTGGGTGTGTCCTAATTTGCCTCCCTTTAATCCTGCCAAGAGCATTGGCAGATGTAAGTGCCACATTCAAAGTCAGAATGACACTTCACGAAGTTGCCAAAATGGTACCTTACCTGTAAGTCTTCAAAATAGTACATTTAAGAATATGACCAAAGTAGATCATTAAGTTTTATTTAAATAAGACAAATATATACAAATCCTTCATAATTGTATAAAAACAATGTTCCAGGTTTCTTTTAATTTCTTTTTTCATAAACTGCTCGTCCAATTGTCATAAAATAAAATTGCAAATATTTGTATGGTGGATATAAAGACATAGGTGAAGGTTTCTACCTTCATAAATTTCTTGTGATGCTAATATCTAAAAACAAACCTGATTTTTTTTTAAGCAAATGAGAAGTAGTAACATTTGCTACTAACCTTTGGAAGAAAATATCCTCTGAAAGTGACATCCTGGGTAGTTGCACGTGGAATACTTGTTGGTAGAATACTAGCAAATCTCTGAATTTCATGGATTACAGCATTGGTATAGGGCATTCTTTTCTTGTGTTCCATTTGAGGCTGGGTGGATCCAATTACTTTCTCAATTTCATTTTGTACTTTTTCTATGATTAATAAATTAATGACACAAAATGTAATACATCCATCACTTTGGGGTTGGTTATTTTGAGTATGTTAAATAAACAGACTTTGGGCTCTATTCAACTGCAAGCCCGTAATTACCTTCAAACCGACTTTTTGGCTGCGGGTCTAAATTTTTCTGAACATGTAGACGTATTCAATTGTCACTAACCTGTAATTACATTCTCACAGCCCCAACACGCAAACCACGAACCCGTAAGTAGCTTGTCAGGGCATGATCATGATCAATTATGCAAGCCCATAAGTTGCATTTTAGACAGTCAATAGTAATGAGACCGTCAGCATGATGTTAGTAAAACATAGGGCCCTATTCTATTGCCCAATTCACAAATTTATACACACTTAAAATCACTCTGAATATTATTACATATCCGGCAAATATTACTTATTGGCACTAATGAATTATTAAGTCTATAGAATACATATAAACATAAAAAAAAAAACACCCAAAGCCTAATTTATGAGTTCAAGGCATTTGCAAGTAGCTAATAGAATATGGCCCATGGAGTTTAAACCACAATCAATTATTGTTTAGAAGTCTGATTTGCGATCGGACTCGCAATCCAGAAATGTTGAAATCAATAAAAATCAATAAACCAACTATTCTAGTCCATGCGGGTTCTATGATATGTATTAACTCATTGATTCCTGGGATCGATATATAACACGGAAATAAAACATAAAAAAAAATAAAAAAAAATGTTTTTTGCAGATTTGCAGGCTTGAGACTGTTGTGCAATTATTGCCTTTCATTGCTTTCCCAGTATTTCTAAGTACAGTAGCGTGTGTTTATTTGCTTTTGCAGTGTTACAAACAGGTCTTTAACCCACTTGCGGGTCCTATCTAGTACTCATATAATTTTTGACACATTCGCCATTTACCGGTTTGAAGGCAATTGTGGGCTTGTTGAATTGATGTAATTGAGTATGGATTTTGTGTCTTTAGCACTGGTAGCGGTTACGAGCTTGAAACATCACAGGAGGAGATTACGTTTTTGATAACCGCAGAACTTTTGAGCCTGTAACTCGCAATTGGAATGCAAGTAGCTAAAAGAAGCCAATAAAATAACAGTAAGATTTGCGTGCTCCATTACGGGCTTATGTAGTTGCGATTTGGACAATTGAATAGGGCCCTATGTATTCAGGCATGTTTGCATATAAAGAGGCAACATTCTACTGAAGCATTAATCAAGGTGGAAGAGTGGAAGACCCAGTAAACTATAATTATGTGGTAAAATTATGTGATGGGAAATGAAAAAGTATGGTTGTTGTTTGTTCGTTACATTTAGAGGAAGATTATGCTAGAGCACATAACACAAAAGGCCCAAGTAGGGTATAGTAAGCAGGGAATTACATAATGTTGATTCTGTATAAAAGTCAGTGATGTATATTTAACAAATGAGGATAAAAGTGGAAATAAGCAGAGTCAAAACATAAAATGCTTTCACTTCCTATGTTTTCTATGAACCTATTTATCAAGCAGCTATACATGTTAACTTTGTTTGAAAATCAGCTTCTACAGAAAACATATGAAAATGGGATATTTAACTTTACTTTGTTATCCCCACTTGATAAATATAACCAAATGGTTTAAAACATATGGATGTTTGGAAATGTGTGGGGTTAAAAACATAACAATAATCAATTGTAATTCCAAAGTTTCCCCAGTGCATAACACTGCAATATATGTCCAATATATAAAACAGAAAAAATTAAAACTTTATTAAACACTCAAATAAAATATAGAATTAACTAAACCCACCAGTACACACAGTATAATATAACAAAGTATATCACATAAGGCATAGTATATGTGTCTCACTAAAAAAAAGGGTGAAGTAAATGTGGTAAAGACCCTCACACCTGGGTTAGATAACATTTGTATACAATAAAATAATAGGTGACCTGAAAAACATCTATACTGCTGGGACAAAAAATATAACATTATTAATTAAAGTACAAATGTTTAGACAACATTTGTACTTTAATTAATAATTTGTACTTTAATTAATAATTGTATCTATTATTATATTGTATACAAATGTTATCTAACCAAGGTGTAACTCAATATAATAGTAGAGCTGACATCGAAAATGTGTGCTACCAATTGAACCAGTGCATTACTAAACATTTGTATTTCAATTAATCATTTTATCTTTTTTATATACAGTATAGGTGTTTTTCACGTCACCTATTATTATATTGTATAAAATTATTGTCTCAAAATCTGTGGCACACCCCTGCTATACTGTCTGAGCTGTAGGGTGCATAGCCAGAAAGAGGGTCATCCTATTTAAGTAGGGTCCCTGAGTTAGGAGGAATCCACAGAGATCATAGGGTTCCTACTTTTTTAACCCAAACTGGTGTTCAATAAAGTTTTCATTTTTTTTTCTGTGTATAGATTGGGTTAAAAATATAGCTGATTTCTCCATTTAGTTAAAGGACTACTGTAATGCATTTACAAATAAAGCTCATATGTGTATTAGATAGACTATTAAAACAGTATGCACTTTGAAGTAAACAAAATATTAAACTATTAAACTATCTGCTATCTCCAAAATCAGACCTGCTTTTCTCCACCCTCTTGTGCCTTATCAGGGGGTGTAGGCAGTTCTGAATGGGAGGCTGACCCATCATGGAGCTTGGAAGTGGGTGGGACTATGATGTCATTGGACCCACCCATTAATAGACTTCGCCCTACTGCTTACACAGAAATATTAAAGGTAAAAGTATGTTATAAGCTTCTAGAAACTATTCAAAATTGGCTCCGCCCATTGATATCACTGGGATAGAGTCAATTGGGGTGCTCATCATTATTGTTCCCCTTTACGGATCCCCTTTATGGAGCCCAGTGTAAAACAGAACCTGGACGATCTGACTTTTGTAATCCAGCCCCCTGGTAGAGCTGCCCATGCCCCCTGATAAGGTGCAGAAAGGTGGAGAGAAGTGGCTTGGGAGTAGACTGGCAATTTAAACAGTAAGAACAAATATTAATGTTTATTTATTTTATACTGCATACTGTTTTTTAATAGTATGCAGTTTAAAACAAATACAGCTTATAAATGCACTACAGTGGTTCTTTAAGCAAGGCATGCTTGTGAAAAAGAACAGCAGCTCTATCAAAAATACAAAAATACCGTACATACTCGAGTATAAGCCGACCCGAGTATAAGCCGAGGCACCTATTTTACCACAAAATACTGGGTAAAATGAGTGACTCCAGTATAAGCCGAGGGTGGGAAATGTGCTGCCCCCTGTGTCCCTCTTGTGCCCTCTGTGTCCCCCTCTATCTCCCGTGTCTCTTCTCCCCTCTCCCTTCCCTGTGTCTCTTCCCCCCTCTCCTTTCCCTGTGTCTCTTCCCCCATCCTCATTCTCAACCTCCCTCCTCATCCTCCCTCCTCATCCTTCCTCCTCATCCTCAACCTCCCTCCTCAACCCCCTCATCCTCAACTCCCCCTTCTCAACCCCCTCCTCAACCCCCCCATCCTCAACCCCCACCTCAACCCCCTCCTCAACCTCAACCCCCTCCTCATCCTCAACCCCCTCCTCAACCTCCCTCCTCATCCTCAACCCCCTCCTCTTCCTCAACCCCCCCTCCTCATTCTAAATCCCCCCTCCTCATTCTAAACCCCCCCTCCTCATTCTACCCCTCTAAAAAAAAAAACTCCCTTTCCCCTCACTTACCTGCGTCTGAAGCTTCTGCTCCGGCCCACGCTCCTTCCAGCGTCTTGACGTAGCGTGCATGTGACGTCATGTCATTAGCATATACCGGGTGCCGGCACCCGGTATATGCTAATGACGTGGCGCGCATGTGACGGGAGGGGCGGGGCTCTGGGATAGTGACTCGAGTATAAGCCGAGGGGGCCTTTTTAGCCTTAAAAAAAGGGCTGAAAAAGTTGGCTTATACTCGAGTATATACGGTAGACTTAAATATTAATATTAAAATAAAGAAACACATGGACACAATGAATAAAAAAGGCTAACATCTAATATGTATTATGGTCACAAAGAAGAGCCTACAGTGTTAGTGCCATCAAGTCTGTAACTCTATTAATTTCAACATCCAAAAATATTGTTCTTTCCTTGCAATTATATGCTCTATTTAGCCCCTCCAGTGCCAGGGAAATAATCCAGATTCCTATCTAGACTGCTTCATACTCTGGTTTTCCTTCTCCCCCCTTTCCCCTGCAATCAGTACTTAATGCATCTACTCGTATCATCTCCGTCTCTTTTATATTTCTTCCTTCTTCTCAACGCCAATAACTCTCAACTGACTTCCAATAAAACCAAGAATAGCCTATAAAACTCTCCTCCTCTACTTCAAGACTATTCACTCCTCAGCTCCTCTTATATCTCTCTTCTCATCTCTCACTATAAACCCAGCTTGTCTTCTTTGCTCTGCTCAGGATGTCTCCTCACTGTTTGGTTCAGTTCTAGAGCTCCTTCTCAGCTAAGAAACTCTCACTAGTGCCCCCACCCCCTTGAACGCTCTGACACTCGACCACTTGAGCTCCTTTAGCAAATACATTTGGAGATATTTAACTGCATCGTACTTTCCACATGCACTTACCCTTCACCTTAACATGTCTTTAAATGTATTTTCCAAACATATAAGCAGATTAAAGCTATTTGGATAGTGACTTGTAGGCCTCTCATGATATTTTTGTTAAATGCACTTATATTGTCATGTAATTGTTTTGCACTTTGTCTCTAAAGTGCTGTGCATCATGATGATGCTACGCAAATAAGCGTGACTATGGAAAAGCAGTGGCATTGTTTGTGGACATAGGACACATGGGAGCATGACTGAAGGCGGAGGAGATGTCCCGGTTCGCTTTCTCTGATATATCCATTTTCTATGGAACCTATTTTTGCAGTCATTTTTTTCATTTAAAAAAATAGTTTTTAATAAAATGTCATGATGAACAAATACATTAAAGTAGCCTGATGACTAACCTGAATACTTAAACTGTTGTACAATTCGATTTACTTTTTTTTAACTTTTTTTTTTATGCATTCCGTTGTGTCAAACCTGATCCTTCACAATATTACTGGGTTAAGTAAACAACTTCTTAATTACTTTCCTTTCAAATCAGTAGAGATAATTATTAGGTTGAGATATCACGCTGGTGAAAAATGGCGAATGAGCTTTGTCTACATTTCTTATTTTTACTTTCTATTAGAAAAACATAGGCATACAATAGTTTTACTGTCATATGAAGTATTTGATGTATAGCACTGGAAAAATATAAATGATTTTCTTACTCTGTATTTCAGGGTATTTCATCATTAGTAGAAGACTCCATCTCAAAGTAGTGGAGGTTGTTTCCATTCCAGCCAGAAAGAGATTGCTTACAAGAGTCATTAAATTATCATCATGAAAATACCTTTCTGCAGAGGGCTTTTCCTGAAATATACATTTTAATAGAACATTTTGTGACACAATCAAATATTTGGCATCATTTGTAAAATACATTCCCATACTGTCCATGCTAAACACAATGGGCCTCATACAATTGCAATATTGCCAATTGAATAGGGCTCTAAATAAGCACATAGCATTATTTTTTTAAAGAAGTTTTTAGTTAGTAAAAACCTTGCTTTTGGATAGATGTTTACTAACTAAAAACTTCTTTACAAAACTATGTTATGTGCTTATTTAGAGCCCTATTCAATTGGCCAAATTGTCATTGAATGAGGGCCAATATAAATAAGTATACAACACAATATATATTATTCCAAGGTTATACTTAGTTTTGACAACACTCTTATCAGCGGCAAACTCTGGCCCAGAGGTTCTCAAAATGTATTCTTTCGACTAACAGTGATCCACGAGCATCAAATAGGTGGTCCATATGATAAAAAATAATAAAACTATATAAAAATGTATTAAAAAAACACCAATATACTGTATTTTATCATTTATCATTGCACATGTATTAATTCAATATTTCATGCTACTATGCAGTAATTAATGAGTAAGAACAAAAATGTTAAGTTATGTTCCAAAACTCTCAGCTATAACCAGGTTGTTCACCTAAGCCCTAGGAAATTTCTAAAAAACTTCAGTAATATACCTTAAGCAAGAATCAGAAATCAACTTCTAAAAATGGACAATACTCACTAAGACACCCTGTGGTAACTACTCACTCATTTGTGTTATAATAAAAGTTGCAATTCTTGCGGCATATTAGTGTCTTAGCCCATAAGGACAAGTCAGACTTGCAATGCCATGTAACTCCTTTATTAACAAGGTGCTTCTGATCTGCCACTGTAGAAGGAGGATAGGGCCACCATCAGAATTCTTGGAGCTCAATACCAATGTAATAGCCATGGCTCCCGAACCTAACACACACTTATTATCACCGTCTCCATACCACTCTTTACATTAACTGCATATATAGTGGTGATTCATCTTAACTTTTTTCTGTTATTGAATGGTTATATTTAATAGATTTTGTAGTTAGAACCAATAAATGAAAAAACATAGTAATGGCCGAGAGTAGAGTTGGACACAGACGGGCAAAACAAATTTTGTACTGATATGTCAAGATTTTTCAATGCAAACACAGCAAGAATCCTCAACCAGATTACTTTAAAACGTAAAAATAGAAGATACAACATACCTCTCGTTGCTTGACAAGAAATGCATCAATAAGATTCCTTTGGTCATTTATGTCCAGATCTTCTCTATGCTTTGTAAATGTGTCTCTAATAAATCTTTGGAGCTCAGTTGCATTTTCATGAACTTTTTGATGATTTCCAGGTAGCCAGCGAACCAAAGATGGGAAGGTGTTATACAGCTAGCAATAATAATAAACAAAATTAAGAATGAAGTCAAAAAAATACTTAGACATAATTATTCTTGCTATATTCTAATAGTCAAACATACTGTAAATTTATGGACCATTAACTTGCAGATTATATCTGTGATTACACAAGCCCACCCCTCAAAATTTACTGTGATTTTGTAAATATTAAACATACATAGCAAAAGTCACCTTTACTTTAGAAATGGAAAATGTACAAAAAAATTTAAATAATTGAAATGTATTATTGTGAGAGAAACTTTTAGATACTTGAGCTTGAAAGTAGTGTATTTTAAGCATTAAAACTCTTCCTATATGCTAATAACTTTATCTACGGTAAATAATTAACTCCCAATGGAGGATGGTAGGCAGAAAGAGCATAGACATCAGGTTAAATCAAGATAATAATAGAGGCTTATACATGTTATATCTATGTAATCTGTTATTATTTTACTTAATCCACCTGGCATACTACTACTGAATGGTTGCATATCCCAGATTTAGAGGCATACAATTTCATATCTATCATATATTTTAATAACTTAGCTCCAACTACATATATACTATATATCTATGCCTCCCATTAAGAGGATGGACCTTATGTAGTGTAATAATACTGTACTTTATAAAAATAGTGACTTAACACTACTGAGTTATGAGTTATTTTGCAAAATGCATAGTTACTGTCTACTACTTGGACACTCTGGACACTTTTAGCTAGGATATTAGAAATCTACATTGCTACCCTCTATCCACCTATCCTGACTCAACTCTATTCTTCATTTTATTTACTCAAATCTAGAGATTTTGATTTATGTAAAATATTCAGAAACCAGCTTTTTATTGTCTAATTGTCCATTTTCTCTCACATCATAACACTCATAAATGGTCAATATGCTAGTTGGCCTACTGACGTGACTATAAAACAAAAAGGCATCCAAACTCAACACACTTACTTACTTGTTACTCCTCTACTGCTCCACTCTTGTCTTCTTATAGCTTACAAAACCAAAAGGTAAAATAGTGATAGTAACATACAAAGCATTTAGTAACACTGAATTATTTTATATCCAACTCCGACCTCCACTTACTAGTGAGAAACGGCATCTGTACCACGTACACCTTATGTAACTAATGTATTTAGGTTTTATACTACCTCTTAAATTGCCCTTTCTTCTTCCTTCTCTGTCCATTTTATTTATTTTTTCAGTCATTTTACAAATGGAATAATATTCCTTTTCAATGAATTTAAAAACAAGAGCTTACCCTGATATTAGCACTTCCCAAAAGTCTTATGTTTTCATTCATTAAGCTCATTAGCCTCAGGAATTTTGGATCCTCACAATCAAAACGATGACCAAGTAAAATAGATACAATTATGTTGGCCACAGCAGCATTCAGGATCATGGTATTCTCAAACGGTTTTCCTTGAATTAGAGCAAAACTTTAATAGCAGACTGAAAATTGCAGAAAAGCTTTATAACTAATGAAGTGAATTTTTTTTTTATCATATAGGTACAAGATCATGGTTCACATATTACAAAACTAATGTGTGCTATGTCAATGCCCAGATAGGTTAGTTAGTTCTATGGATAAAGCAATTCCTCCTGGGTTTACCTGTTACTGCGAAAACATTGAAAGAGTCCTAAGTATTCAAAAGCAATTTCTTCAGGAAATAAATAATATTTTATAATGTTGTGCCTACCAATGGGTAGGGTTGGTTATAAAATGTCTCTAGGAACCTTTAAAGCATGCATACAATAAACTGCACATACCAGATTTTAAAATATGCATAATTCTGAAAATAATTCCTTTTTTTTATTTCACTATTCTTTAAAAATTACATATAAAATGAAAGAATTAAAAATACATTTTATTTTGAACTAGATGTTTGTGTTTGAATTTTAAGCAAATATGTAATTTCTGTTATTTTATGTATGTTATTTACAAAAAAAGTAAACACTAACCATTGAAAGACTCAAACTTTTGTACCAAAAAATCAGTTTCCTCATTAATCCTGTCTTCTAGAGTTTTCTTTCCCATTCCAAAATCTCGTAAAGTTGTAATAGTAAATCTCCTCATGACTTTCCAGTTTTCCCCATCTGAAAATAAAACGCCTGTGTAGATACAAAAAGTTGTTATTTCACTAACTTCAACATGGACATCATTCCTGAAGGCAACTTTGAATTTTGTGATAATTACACTCTCACTACATCAAATGTGGCCATCTTTGTGTAGGTTTGTCAACACATGCATATCCGTCCAGGGTTTTGCTCAAAAGTAGTGTTCTAATGGCAGGGGTAAAAAGGGCAGTGTAGTCCAGGGAACCGACACCCTACAATTTCTCCAACATTTCTCTTCATGTCACATGAACATATTAGATTACAGGTATTTACAGCTTTGTGTTAATTTGTAATATTCAATGAATCCTACTTCTCTGCTCTGAATCTTGCCAACACTACTTTTCATTGTTAATATCAATAATGTTCTTACAAGTGGATTTACCTTACAAGTAAAGGCTGATAAACTGCAGAGTGCACGAATTGTGCCCGGGTGAGAGGGGTGTGGTTTGACTGTTAAACTTGTATAAAAGGTTTGTGAGCTGGTTTGGGGCCTGTTTACAAGTGGATTTACCTTACAAGTAAAGGCTGATAAATTGCAGAGTGCACTAATTGTGCCCAGGTGAGAAGGCAGAAGTTAATATAAACAGGAGAAGGGGAACTTGTGAGCTTGCGAACATTTTCAGTATCAAGTGCAAGTCTAGTAAAATCCTAGGAGTTTAAATAAAAGGAGGGACTTCAAAGAAAAGGGAGGGCAGATTTATAGTGCAAAGGAGGAAAACTTTATATAAATATATTATTTTATATTCTTTATTTTTCCCACTGAAATTTTGTAGACAATAATAATAATTATGAGTCAGTCCAGTGGCAACCTTATTCAGTGTACATCCTGTCATATGTATGCAATACTGGAACAGATGATCCAGGGTCCATACCTCTGTTAGAGGTGTGAGCATGTTGCCTCTCTGGAAGCTAAAATTGGAGATCTGGAGAGGAGAATTGCAGCACTTAGTGCCATTGCTCCACTGGAAAGGGGGTTGGTGCTCACTGGGCCTAGCATGGAGGGTGGAGCTGGGGCTAGTGAGGATGTCCAGGGAGGCAGCTGGGTTACAGTTACAAGGGGTAGCGGGGGGAACAGGAGGAGGCAGGCCAGTTCTGAGTTGGCAAACACCAACAGATTTGCCAGATTGAGTGAAACTGTTGGGAATGTCCATTCAGGAATGGCAATGCCAGATAGAGCTGTTCCCTCTTACAGCCGGGCGAACAGCTCTACTGGAGGAGAGGGTGGGCAGAATAGGCAGAACAACAGACAGGTTTTCGTTGTAGGGGACTCTATTATTAGGAAGGTAGACAGGGTGATTTGTCACCCAGATCCCAGCAATCGAACAGTTTGCTGTCTCCCGGGTGCTCGGGTTCGTCATGTTGTGGATCGGGTAGACAAATTATTGGGAGGGGCTGGAAATGAACCGGCGGTCTTGGTACATATTGGTACCAATGACAAATTTAGTGGAAGATGGAGTGTCCTAAAGAATGATTTTAGAGAACTAGGTAATAAGCTGAAGGCAAGGACCTCCAAGGTAGTATTTTCTGAGATACTACCAGTGCCACGTGCTAGCCCAGGGAGGCAGAAGGAGATTAGGGAGGTTAATGCGTGGCTAAAGATGTGGTGCACTAAGGAGGGGTTTGGCTTTTTAGAGCACTGGTCTGACTTCTCACTTCGGTACAATCTCTACAGTAGGGATGGATTGCACCTTAATGATGAGGGAGCTTTTGTACTAGGGGATAGGATGGCAGAAAGGCTGGAGGAGTTTTTAAACTAGTAGGTGGGGGGGAGGGACTAGATATAAGTAATGGGGTAGAAAGTGTAGAGGGTATAAGGGATGAATTAACAACTCATAGGGGAGGAGATGGGGGGAGGGGTAGTATAGTCAATAGGGAGGTAGTACTAAGTAATTCAAGTACAGTGGCAGGCACTTCAGAACTACAGACTCATAACATAAGGTGTATGCTTGCTAATGCCAGAAGCTTGCCAGGAAAAATGGGAGAGTTAGAATTATTAGCAATTAATGAAAAATGTGATTTAATAGGCATTACCGAAACGTGGTGGGATGAATCTCATGACTGGACTGTTAATCTGGATGGTTATAACCTATTTAGGAAAGATAGAGGCAATGGTAAAAGAGGAGGAGGGATTTGTCTGTATGTTAAGCCTGAATTTAAGGCTATAGTCAGAGAAGATATTTATGGTGGACCTAGTGATAAAGCTGAATGTTTGTGGGTAGAGTTAAATAGCGGAGCAGCAAATTCCAAAAGAATATTAGTAGGAGTATGCTATAAACCCCCAAATATAGCTGAAAGTGAGGAAATACAATTATTGTTACAGATTGGAAATGCAGCTAAGCACGGGCAAGTTCTAATAATGGGAGATTTTAATTACCCTGAAATAAACTGGATAAATGAGACCAGCAGTTCAGCTAAGGGGAGCAGTACACTCAGGGATAAATATCTGGCCCAGGTTATACAGGAGCCTACTAGAAATGAAGCTATATTAGATTTACTCATCACAAATAATATTGATATAGTATCAAATGTTGAACTAGGGCAACCTTTGGGAAACAGTGATCACAACACAGTCTCATTCTAGATTGAATTAAAAAAACTAAATTTTAAATGGCCAACAAAACCTCTTAATTTTAAAAGGGCAGATTTTAACGGTCTAAGGGCAGCAATACAAAGTATAGACTGGGACAGAGAACTGATAGGTAAAAACACTGAACATAAATGGACAACATTTAAATCCTTACTAAATATACATACACATCGGCATATACCGTGTGGGAATAAAAGTAAAAGGAGTAAATCCCATCCAATGTGGCTTAACAATGATTTAAAGATCAAGATACGGAGTAAAAATCAGGCATTTAAATTATACAAACAAGAGGGGACAGAGACTGCTTTATGGGAATACAAGGAAATCAACAAGGCTTGCAAAAGCGCAATTAGACTGGCTAAAATAGAAAATGAAAAATGTATTGCAAAAGAGAGTAAGACTAAACCTAAAATATTTTTTAAGTATATTAATGGGAAGAAGACGAGGAAGGAAGCTATAGGAACATTAGAATGTGAAACAGGAAAAGGCAGATGAGCTAAATAGGTTCTTTTCTTCGGTACACACAAAGGAAGGTACAAGTGGTTGGGACACTGCAACATAATGGGGCTACACTACCTTTGCCAAATAATTGGTTAACACAGGAAGTAATCCAAAAGAGGTTGGAAAAAATAAATGTTAATAATGCCCTGGGTCCTGATGGAATACATCCAAGGGTACTAAGGGAACTGGGTTCTGTAATAGCCAAACCATTATATTTAATTTTTCAAGATTCACTCAACACAGGGTCTCTACCTGATGACTGGAGAAAAGCTGATGTGATACCTATATTTAAGAAGGGAGCAAGAGCAAATCCGGGGAATTATAGACCAGTGAGCCTCACTTCTGTAGTGGGGAAGCTTTTAGAAGGGTTAATAAGGGATAATATACAAGAATATGTCTATTTGAACAGGATTATAAGTAGGAGTCAACATGGATTTATGAGGGATAGGTCATGTCAAACAAATCTAATTAGTTTCTAGTAGGAGGTTAGTAGGAACCTGGATCAAGGCAACTCAGTGGATGTAGTCTTTTTGGATTTTGCAAAGGCTTTTGATACAGTGCCACATGGGAGACTATTTGGCAAGCTAAGGGATACAGGAATTGCAGTAAATATCTGCTCATGGATTGAGAGCTGGATAAAAGACAGGAAGCAAAGGGTTGTTGTAAATGGAACATACTCCGATTGGACTAATGTGGTAAGTGGGGTTCCTCAGGGTTCAGTATTAGGTACTCTCCTTTTTAACATATTTATTAATGACTTAGAGGTAGGATTGGAGTGTGGGGTCTCCATTTGTGCTGATGACACAAAGTTGTGCAAGGTAATTAAATCAGATAATGACGTGCTTTCCCTCCAAGGGGATTTACATAAAATTGAGGAATGGGCATCTAAATGGCAGATGAGATTTAATACGAATAAATGTACGGTTATGCATCTGGGAAGGAAAAATAGCCATGCAATTTATAATCTTATTGGAGCAAATCTAGGTGTATCAGATATTGAAAGGGATTTGGGAGTGCTTGTGGACAACCACCTAGGTAACAGTGCTCCAAGACAAGCAGCAGCTGCAAAGGCCAATAAAATATTAGCATGTATTAAGAAGGGTATAGAAGCCAGAGAAGCAAATATAATTCTGCCACTATACAAATCTCTAGTACGCCCTCATTTGGAATATGGAGTACAATTTTGGGCACGACTTCATAAAAAGGACATTTTAGAGCTGGAAAAGGTACAGAGAAGGGCAACAAAACTAATTAGGGGAATGGAGGGGCTAAGTTATGAAGAAAGACTAACCAAATTACACTTATTTTCTATAGAAAAAAGGCGTCTAAGAGGAGATATGATTACCTTATATAAATACATCCAGGGTCAGTATTAAGATTTGTCAGGGGAGCTTTTTGTGCCAAGAGGTTTTCAACTGACAAGAGGACATCCCTTGAGGTTAGAAGTAAAAAGATTCCACTTCAAAGAAAGAAAAGGGTTCTTCACAGTAAGGGTGGTTAATCTGTAGAATTCTCTACCAGAGGAGGTGGTGACAGCAGATTCGATAGATAACTTTAAAAGGGGACTAGATTTATTTCTAGTTAAAAAGGGAATTCAGGGTTATCATGGATAATTAGAGAGACAGTATTGATCCAAATTTTTTACATTTCCCTTTGAGACAATTGGCTAAGTCTCGCTTAAATAATTAAATAATTGATTAATAATTAATTAACAACTAAAGAATTAATAATTTAATCCTCGTATTGCAGATCAGAGGATATCTTAAAAGGTTGAACTTGATGGACTGAAAGTCTTTTTTCAACCTTAAATACTATGTAACTATGTAACCCCAAACGTGTGATTGCTACATTAAACAACCTCTTCCTTCCCCTTTCTGTCTCACAGCTTAAGTGCAAGCTACTTGAAAAAATAAACTCTCCTCTCAAAGTTGCTCTAACACACCCTCTCAACAAACCCAAGCTTTGCTCTTTCTAATCCCACATCTAATATGGAGTACTTTGACACTGTAACTGAGGATGAAGTCTTTGTTCTCATATTTACCTCTCACACATCTATTCAAACTCTCTTTATACACTGGACACTTTCCATCATCTTCAAAACATGCCATAATTACACAACCAGCATCTGACTCAGCTTCTGAGTCTATCGCCCTCCCTTTACTTCACTTGGTTTCAAAACTCCTTTAGTGACTTGTCTACTACCCCCTAACCCAATTCCTTTCCTCCAAGTATCTTCATGACCCCTTCCAAACTGGCTTCCGGACCCAACTCTCCACAGGAGAAAACGCTCACAGAAGTCACTAATGACTTGCACTCGGTCAAATCAAAGTGTCACTTCTCTATTCTAATTCTCCTGGATCTCTCTGCTGCTTTTGATACTGTTGACCTCCATTCCATTTTCTTATTCAAATCTTTTGGCATCTGTGGCACAGCTCTCTCCTCTCATGGTTTAAATTTTAGCTAGCAAAACAAACATTTAATATCTCATTCTCTGGCACCTCTTCATCGCACTCCCTCTGACTGTTGGCATACCCCAAGGTTCAGTCATAGCCCCTCCTCTTCTCCATCTATACATTCTCCCTTAGTATCCTAATAAACTTTTTAAAATTCAGTATCATCTATATGCAGATGACATTCAAACTACCTCTTACCATCAGATGTATCCCCTCCCTTCGAGCACATCAACCAAGTGCCTCTCAATCATATCCTGCCATCAACTCAAATTTAATATGTAAAAAGAATGAGCTACTAATCTTCCC
Organism: Discoglossus pictus; assembly: GCA_027410445.1. NCBI lineage: Eukaryota > Metazoa > Chordata > Amphibia > Anura > Alytidae > Discoglossus > Discoglossus pictus. The sequence continues at coordinate 422,064,600 of CM050165.1, forward strand.
ACGCTCTAGTACAGCTTCCTCTCATCAAATATATCCCATAGTTGACATTGTTGTTGTTTTTGTCTACCGTGCCCTCTCTTTCATTCCTCCCATACAATTAATAACCATATCAGGTAATTTTCATCTAAAAAAAAATCTTCAAAAATACATCACTATCTTACACAAAAACTAAAATTGTAACGCAGCTGTCTCCACTTCAAACCAAAATAAACACATCTGCTCGACCCACCCTCCCAGTTCAACATTTCACCATCTGCCACTGGCTTCCCTACATATAAATGTAATCATATTCAGTGAGGATCACTTTTACAATCTAAACATATTAGACCAGGGCCTCTTAATATTATATTGGCATTCATTAAGGGCCAGCTATAATTATAATACAAATATACACATACTCAGCTAGGGGCCCTTACATTGAATTAAGTATACACATATTTGCTCGATTACCTCCTTTTTATTTATGTAGCAGTTACTTATTTATGTAGCAGTTACTGAAAGAGTTTTTATTTATGTAGAAGTTACTGAAAGAGTTAATCAACAATACTACATATGTACACATATTCAGACAGGGCCTCCAATAATCATATTAATGTATAAATATTCAGAGAGAGTCACCTGGAATCATCATAGTAATACAGTATATAAATATTTAGTCAGTGTCTCATACAAGCAAACACATATTCATATACAAGGTCTCCTAAAGACATTTATGGGACATAAGCCAGGGACCATTATATTATAAATTTATAACCTCAATAAGTATATTAATGTATATATATTCAGGTAGGTTCACCTATAATCATATAAAAGTATACATATTTAGCCACATTCACCAATACTTATAAACACAGACATATTTAATCAGGGTCATCTATAATTATAATTCCTCAAGGGTCCCCTATTTTTATTTTATAATTATATATTCAGCCAGGGCTCCCTTTTATTATTATTATTATTATTATTGGTATTATTATTATTATAATTTATTTGTAATGCGCCAACATATTCCGTAGAACTATACATGGGTAAAGTTCCCGGCAGACACAAAAACAATACAAAACACATTTCAAAGAATGGAGGGCCCTCTCTTTGAGCTCAGAATCCTGTGTCCATAGTGCTTTCCCCAAAATGCCATGCAAGATTGAAAATTTGCAAATTTACAATCTAAAGAAAGTAAACTGTATACTTCAACAGCACTGATGTCACTACAATATACTTAAGGATAAGACCATTTCATTATTTCTTGAATCCATTAGCTTACATATGTTCACCCAGGGTCAACCATAATCATAATATAAACACATATATATTTAACCGGCTTCACCAATAAGCATACAAATGTATGCATATTCAGCTAGGGTCACCAAAAATCAACTATAATTAAATAAATGTACACATATTCAGCAAGGTTCACATAAAAAAATATTTACCATATAAATGTTAACCAAGGAATACCTATAATCATATAAATAGCTATTCATAAAAAATACCTATAATCAAGTATGTAACCTACCTCCAAGAATAAATACGAGGAGCTGCTTTCTACCAATATTTCCTTACAAACACACATATTAGAGAAAAACATTATATAAACCTACTATGCTGCGTCTGTTCAACTGGTGCACTTTCTACCACTCTGTACACACAGCTGGAAACATATGGGATGAAAGAGGAACGAGGAACACTGAACACTCTACAGTTACACTCTAGCTCGAGGCAGTTTGTGAACTGCAGTATTTTGTTTTCAAGCCCAAAAAGTATTTTTATATGTTTTTAAGCCAAAAAAACAGGCACCCCTCACAGGGAAGCTCTCCCTAGGTGGCTTCTTAGTTTGCCTAATGGGTAATCTGGCCATGGACCCATCTACCATATTCAACTCTTTGCACCTGTCAGTCACTGCACTGGCTTTCCATAACCTCCAGAATAAAATTTTATATCATGACCCTAACGTATAAAGCCCACATCAACTTTGCACCCCCTTGTATCTCTGACCTCATCTCAAATTATTCCCCAACTTCACTCTTCTCTCTGCTAAACCTTCGTTTCTTTACTCTTGTCACCTCCTCTCGCCTACCTTCAAAACTTTTCTTGATCTCCCTACACTGTGGAACTCCTTGCCTCGCTCCCCCAGACTATCTTCCTACCTCAAAACCTTAAACAAACTGACTAAAATGCATTTGTTTAAAAAAAACTCACTCCTGTTGCATCAATCTGTCTGCGGATCTTTTGTTGAAGAGACCATATAATGACTTCAGTATGTTAGTAAACATATGTGGAAGTGAGAAAAAAAACAGGAAAGAAAAAAATACATTTTAATAACATATCATTTCATTAATTGCCAATAAAGCCCTTTGCCCCCTACCCTGTTGCATAGTTTATGGTAATAATTATATTTATATACCATATTGTAATTATTATTATTATTCACAATGTGTTATCTTATCTATCTTCAAATGTATGTAATCTTTTGGTGCTCTACAAATAATAATATATTGATTTGTAAATTGATATTGAATTGAATAGCCTTTTTAAAAAATAGGAATTCATTTTAGTTTGTTCATTGAATATTTTGCTACACTGCCAGTAGAAAACATTCCAAATTAATTATAAAAAATGGTTTCATGAAAAACTTCTCAGCCAATCTTTATTTCTCAATATTTAATCTAAAAAGAAAAACACCACACTCAGTAAAATTAATGCAACATTAGTCAGACAGGAACCTAGCTCAGAAATTCGTAATGGTGAAGCTGTAATAAAAACAGCTATCATGATTCATTTAAGTTGAAGGAGCCTGATGATGGCAAACTTACAACCCCATTAAATTCTCTCCGTGTGTAAAACCGTAGGCCGTTACGTAGCCCGCAAGACTTGCGGCTATTAAGGTGGCTTCTTAAAGCTCCCTGCAAATGACTTGCGGATTAAGGGAGATAAAAATCCTACGGGACATGAAAATTTAAACTGCGCGCCCGCAAATCCTTTGTTCTCTCAAGCCCGTAACTGTTATGTTCCAATTTTGCTGTTAAATTGCAACAAATCCACTGGTGTTAAAACCCAAAACCCGCAAAGGAAGGCAAAAAGCCAAAAGGTAGTAGAGAGGACTCACAAGGGGGTTAAAGTCCAATCCGTAGCACTGTAAATGCAAATATCAAAACACTACTGTACTTTTAATGCAAGGGAAAGTGATGTTAGGTATTACAATTAATAGCACAACATTCCCGAACTCTCAAAATCTGCAATATAAATTATGAAAGGCATACAATTAAAAATCATGGACAATTTAAATAGCTTATATTGTTCTGAAACAAGCAGCATGGACTAAGCTAAATACAATAATTAGTTATTCAGAAGTAATGTATTTACTGTAAATAAAGACAATTAATTTGTTCTCACTTTGCCTAACTGTGATAAGTCACCTGCCGGCAACTGTAATCAGACAATCCTCATTTCTGTTGGAAAATTAAACTATAATTGCTTCTCTAAACCTGTTATTAATACCATCTGTTGTATTGAGTTGAAGCTTTAGCAAATGTGTATCTAGCTCTATGCATAATGTGTAATATTGCTCACTAGTCTCTTAACTTTAGGTAAAAAAATTGCATTTATAAGAAAAATAATTTCCGATGTCATATCAGTGATATGATGTAATGATTATCCATTCACTTTTTAGTTGCTTCAGGACATTGACCATGTAAGCATTTGTTAATATATTCATTGCGCCGCCCCCGCAAGGTAAATATATATATACTAGCGACTTGCCCGTCAAAAAATGGTGGTCAATAAAATTTGAAACCATGGCAATGCTGTTTGGCACAGAATGTTAAGCTTTTTATACTCTAAGGACCTTTGGCGCTCATTGCAAGCCTGTCCTCGCGTGTCCTTTTGCTCGTCCCTATATATTTTAAAATACTAATTAATTAATTCATCGAATAATAAATTAATATAGTTTACCTTTTTCTAATTAAGATATGTAACAATCAATAGCCTGAAGAGGCAACAATCTCTTTTTATTGTCCTGCAGCATATAATGTCCAGTGGGACTGTTGCTGGGCTGAGGACATAGTGTTATGAATGTCCCAACTGTGCATTAGAAATAGGCTGCGTGCACGAGGGCAAACCGTTGGTTTATTTCTGCAAAGCGCTACTGTAGATGCGTAATGTTGTTAATGGCAAGTTAGGATCGTAAAATAGCATGTATTGTCTATGTGTTACGCGGTTCGCAAGCATTTGTTGTCCTATGTAATAGTCTATTTTGTACCTCGTAGGTTCCTGTATAAAAGTGGTACATGGTTGGCGGTGTTTTGCGCGGTCCAGGGTTGTGTAGCCTCATTTTAATTTTTTTGGGCCGCCATGTTTTTTCTCACTTAGCCGTTTTTTGAGTGCCGAAACTCGACAAAATCTACTTAAATTCGCGTTCCACCTCACTTCCAGACGTCCTGGCTGTTCCTCCGTGCTGTGTGTGATGTTTTTGTTGTATTTTATTTTATTTTTTTATTTTTTGTGTGTTTCGTGTTTTGTGCTTTGCGCGGTACTGCAGTTAACTTCGTATTTTCACTATCTCATATTTTTTCGAAGTACCGCATCTCGTAAAGTGGTATGCGGTTGTCGGTGTTTTGCGTGTACAGGGTCGTGTAGCCTCGTTTTCATTTTTTTGTCCACTGTATTTTTCTCGCTTAGGCGATTTTCGAGTGCCGAGACTCGCCGTAATGGACTTAAATTCACGTTCCACCTCACTCCTAGAAGTCCTGGCTGTTCCCCCGTGCTGTGTGTGCTGTTTTTGTTGTATTCTTATTTATTTTTTTGTGTGTTTCGTGTTTTCTGCTTTGCGCAGTTCGGCCGTTACCTTCATTGTTTTTTGCTAAGTCCCGCGTTCATCAAGTGCTTGCGTTTTCTAAGTGTTTCTTTGGCTCCACTGCTCGCATCGCTTCGTGAGGCTTGCAGGCAATGAGTGCCTTTGGCGCTCATCGCCCAAGTGCTGCAAGTTTTAGTGCTGTGAGTTAACGGCTTGCCTCGCTATGCGAGGCTCGCAGGTGATGAGCGTAGTTGGCGCTCATCGCCCAAGTGCTGCGAGTTTCAATGCCTTAAGGGCTCGACTCGCAGGCGATGAGCACCTACGGCTCTCATCGCCTAAGTGCTGCGAGTTAACTGCATGCTTTGCTACACGAGGCTCACAGACGATGAGCGCCAAAGGTCCTACGTACCACGCAAAGCGTGATGACATCTCGTAGTTTGACAATTATAATATGTGGTATATGCTTCCCAGAATGCAGAGTAATAACTGTCTTTCTCTGAATTCTGAGCTGGAAGCAGTTTTTTTTACTTGCTTTAGACATTCAAATGTGAACACAGATGTACTATTTATTTACTGTACTACTATCGCTCTTTTGCCACCTTATATAAATAATTGTTGTGGTAAATTACCTACTCATAAAGTCATAAAGTCCACAACACAAGCTGAGATCCCACTCCATGCTGATGATGGGCAGTAACCTCGAAACAGCTGTACATGGATAGGATTCTCAGCTTGCGTTGGCATAAGCTTAAAGGAAGCCATGTTTGAAAATGGCTATGGATTGAAGAGTGAGGCATTTGTGGGCACATTTGCATGTCCCAGCTCAGCTTCCCAGAATGCAATGTAATAACAGTTTTTCCATTTTTTTTTAAATGTGACAACACTGAAGAAATGACACTCTGCTACAATGTAGTAAAGTGTACAGACTGTATAACAGTGTAAATTTGCTGTCCCCTCAAATCCATTGGAAACAAAAATGAGTACACCCCTAAGTGGAAATGTCCAAATTGCACCCAAAGTGTCAATATTTTGTGTGGTCACCATTATTTTCCAGCACTGCCTTAACCCCCATGGGTTGCTTCACAGGTTGCCACTGGAGTCCTCTCCACTCCTTCATTATGACATCACAGAGCTGGTGGATGTTAGAGACCTTGCACTCCCCCACCTTCCGTTTGAGGATGCCCCACAGATGCTCAGCTTCTTTAGCAAGGCAGTGGTGGTCTTGGAGGTGTGTTTGGGGTCGTTATCATGTTGGATTACTGCTTTGCGGTCCAGTTTCCGAAGGGAAGGGGTTGTGCCTTGTTTCAGTATATCACAGTACATGTTGGCATTCATGGTTTCCTCAATGAACTGTAGCTTCCCAGTGCCGTCAGCACTCATGCAGGGGATGGGGGGTCAGCCTGTCAGTTCTCAGACCATACACCACACACTGCATCAAATTGAGATGCATGGCTGTCTTCCCAGAAGCAAGCCTCTTCTAAAGATTATGCACAAGAAAGCCCAGAAGCAGTTTGCTGAAGACAAGTAGACTAAGGATATTGATTTCTGGAACCATGTCCTGTGGTTCGATGAGACTAAAATAAACGTATTTGGTTCAGATGGTGTCAAGTGTGTGTGGCGGCAACCAGGTGAGGAGTACAAAGACAAGTGCGTCTTGTCTACAGTCAAAAAAAAAATACCTTCCTGACCCCAGATTCTGTTGATCGGATTATTCCCTGGATTAATATTCTCTCTGTAATTATACATTTAAATTGTAAAAGCTGTAAATACATACAATGTAATCAAACATATTACAACTGTGTAAAGCAACTTGAAATACATGTAGAAATCAACTTGAAATACACATGCAAAAAGTAGTAAGTACTACATGATCTGTAATAGAGGTTTAAATTATGAAATAAACATATATACATACAATCTGGATCAATAGGCTCTCAGTAATTACACAGCTAAATGCATACAATTAAAGTTTTTAGCAAGTAATGTTAATGTAACAGCTGAAGAAATTAAACAGCTAACAACTGTATAAACAGACTTCAAATAGATGGACTGTTGAATATAGACAATGCAAATAGTAAGGGGTGGCATATTGTTGTTTTGTGGAGTGCTTTGTCAATTTTTTTTTCCGTGGATTCTTATGTCATTTAGGAGTGGTTTCTCTAAAAAGATCCCAGCAGACAAATAATGTTGTTTATGCGATGTAACCACAATTTTTTTTAAATAGTGGTCCTCTAAAAAGAGCCCAGCAGACAGATAATGTGATCTCTGCGATGTAACCACAGTATTCTTTTTGGTTTGTACTTCTTCAGAATGGCACATACAGCTTCCTATGTGAAAGAGTGGTCCTCTACAAAGAGTCCAAGTGACATAAAAAATTGTCCTCGAAGAAAAAAACACTTACACTGACACACGGACACTGATGTTTCCAATATTAGAACTGGAAGCTTAAATCCACTATGTACTGTTCTGCCACCTTCTAACAGTAGTGAAGCAATTCCAGTGGTTGCAAAGGGAAGTGCAATTTCACCTTTATCTCCAGGTGAACTCATCAACAAATTATAGAGAGAAGTTTTTCAAGATCCACTGGGTCCATCAACATAAAAATAACGCTCTTTGAGCAAGTCCTCATCTATTGCTTGTTGTCTTGCATTTAAAGCGTTCAATTGAAAATCATTTAAAGTGGCCATTTTTTCTTCAGTTTTTTGTTTCTCAACATCAGCGGCATAGTCGTCAAAGTTGATATCATCTATAATTCCTGGACCTGGAAGATTAAAAGTTACACAACTTAATCCATGACATAGAAACACTTCTTGAATTTCCATTAATGCTTTTAATTCAGCTATGGAGTCGTTCTACCTTCATACATATGTGTTTTAAAGTTTTCCCACAAAGCCAGTGCATTTTGGAATATTGCAAAATATGCAGATGTATGCAAACTGTTCCCTCATCTGGCATGGTATTTTAGACAGAGCTGCTTCTTTGAGACATCTCTCCCATTTTGTGTCATCAGCAAGAAAGTTTCTATGTCGTGCAGCCAATTGGAAGGTGTCATCAACTGTGTCATTGACAGCATCTACATGAGCATCTACATGAAATGCCAGTTCATCATGCAGTAACTCATTTTCTTGTTTATTTGGCCCACTTTTTATGATGACAGTTGCAGCATCATATCCTTTATAAATATATTTGTACACATATTTAATTTATTTAATGGAAGTGCAAGCTTCAACGTGGATTATATGGCAGGACATACGCGTTATCTACATCTTTTCCTCGGATGATGGCCTTTGGACCTTTTCTTCGCCTATACAAAGGATACCCATTGCAATTAGCAAAAGTTTGATCTCTAAAATCTTTGGGGAAATCTTTTGTGCATTTGTTATTTTCCATACACGGTGATTGTGTATTTAGCTGTCCACATGGACCATGAATCATACGATGTGTTAGAATTTCATATAGTGTGGCATGTTTTTCTGGATGTGGTTGTTCAGCAGTAATTACTGAATCCACTTTGTCAGCAGTATTTAATTTATGATTTTAGCCTAGTATTATCAGAATATGTGCATGTGGAAGGCCTCTTTTCTGGAAATCAATGGTATACACATAAGCCAAACACTTACCAAATAAGTTAGTAATGGTTATGTCATGTATTAAGGGTGATAATTTTATTTTGAAGACTCGAGCCACTAAGTCTGTTCTATCAGAAGCATTTTGACCATCTTTGAAATTGTCCACAATTTCTGGACTTTGAGGATTACATGTAAATGTAATAAATAAATCTGGTTTTCCAAATTTAGTTACAATAGTTGTATAATCATTGTATCTTTCTCACATATTTCGAGGAGATCCTTGGAAGGAAGATGGTAAAATGATGGCTCGGCCAGCGGCAAGCTTTTGGGTTGTAGCTGCTTCAGCAACATAATCCATGAGGCCACAATACTGTTCAACATGGGGTTTATGTTGTTGGTATTTGATAACATTTTAATTATTGGCTTCTACTTGCAGGTAGGAACCAATAATCCATTGTTGTGTCAGTTTTCCTGCACTTAAGATGGGATTAAATTCATCCCTAATGGCAGTTTAAGCCACTAAATTCCAGCATGGAAATATTATTTCTGACACGTTGTTTAGTGTTTGGATAGCTTGGAAGTATTAATTTTGGCTGCCAACCTGCCTCCCCATTGTGAAACAAAATTGGATATGTCATTGGATCTAAATTTGTATTTAATATATTGATGTTAATGAAAGGTTGCTCCCCATTTCTGGGATATGTTCTAATATACCTTTGAAAAGGTGGCTCTCCCTCATCGTTTTGAAAAACCATTGCAACCTCATTAGATGTTGGTAATTTATAACGTCTTTTATCAGTATGCCGATCTCGTCTCAGAACCATATTGATTGTTGGTATTGGCAACTGCCCCACAAAATTGACAAAGCACATTCAACATACCACAATTGTGTCTCACTACAGTTAGATCTGTGAAGCACTCCATTCTAGCAACTGTGAGCCCGCAGAGTTAGCAACAGCCCGCAAGCTCACAATTATATATGTGATACTTTTTTTTTGTATTGTTTTTACAGTCATGCACCGTACACGGCTTGCCTCGCTTTGCAAGGCTTTGCAGATGAGCGCCTTTGGCGCTCATGCAGCTTAATTCGGGTGAAGTACATGGCTCGCCTCGCAAGGTCGCAACTGCGTGACCAACATCGCAAACGTTCCGAACAGCATTCTTGGTCCACAAATATATATATGTGATTGTTATTGCTCATATAGCAATCAATAATCAAAGGAACATTATTTAAAAAAAAAGACAAGTTTCAATTAAGCCTCTATTTTAGGTTTTTGTTTTTGCAGCACTTGAAAATAGCAGTTTGTTTGCAGATGTAATGCTGCTCATCTACATCTATTATTGTTTAATCTAATAAAATTAACATACCATATCCCCATGCTATATCATTGATAATGGGCACGTTTCCTCTCCCAGCAAATTCATCAGCATGGTTCACAAGAGCATCTTTCACGGCCTCATAGCCACAGATTATAACTGCTTTCCTGTTCCCTATTTGGATGCTGTATACCGGGCCGTATTTTTTTGATAGCTGAAACAAACAATGTAAAATTACAGCAGTAAATTTTGCCTTTGTGCTTGAAATCTACAATTCATACAACAAACATAGCAGGTGATAGGCAACACACATTTAGGAGATTTCTGATATCTCAGTTGAAGTTGCAACATGGGTAATAACTTTTTTTCATGCAAATAAGGTATCAGCTATATATCATTAATTGAAGAAAATTATCACTAAAACATCAGACAGGTAGATAAAAAACTGTGGACTTATATTTATCTATATATGTATCAATGGGGGGAATTTTCTAAAACAATGTGCGTTAATCCGAGATGCACCACAGCAACCGATCATTAGCGCTACTCAGGTCTACATGTGAGTAGCCCATTTGTATTTTAGGGGTCAAGCAATTGTTAAGACTCCTCCCTCTCCCCCTCCCTCCCTCTCTCTCTGACTCCTCTTCCCCTCCCTCCCTCCCAGTCACCCAAGTCCTACAGGCATGCGGTGCGTATGCGTATCTCGCAGGCATTACTCACAACTGAAAACTATTATAGGTGATGTCTTCCTAAAATAATTTGCATTATTGACACTTACATTTACATTGACACTTACATTTTTTTTTGCTTACCATAAAATAATGTTGTTGTGTATATTCATTTTTACTTTTATATTTTGACTTGTACTGCATTAGTTATGTATCTATTATTTTCTGAATACACATTTCACAAAATATTAAAAAAGGTATTTTATGCTTTGCTATTGTGATGTAATAATTGTGTTTATAATAAAATATTATTGGAGAGAATTTATTAAGTGTTTTCTCACTGATATGAAGTAAGAAGGGCTCTGGTCTCTGGTTTTTCCCACCAAAAATAATGCACAGTAAATCAAGGGATTCCTGTGATATGCTTTGTAAATTCCCCCCATTGTTGTGCATCGTTACTTATGAGAATAATTAGAAGCATGCAATAGTATTCAATTCACTAGATGCCCCGCTGTTAAATACCAAGGCCCTCATTCAATTGCAATTTGGCCAATTGAATAGGGCTCTAAATAAGCACATAACATATATTTTTAGTTAGTAAACATCTATCCAAAAGCAAGGTTTTCACTAACTAAAAACTTATTTAAAAAAAAATATGCTATGTGCTTATTTAGAGCCCTATTTAATTGGCCAAATCGCAATTGAATGAGGGCCTATGTGTGTACTTGGAATTAATAAAATATGTGAGATCTTTGCTGAGTCACTTTAAGCATTATGGGCCTCATTCTATTATCGGCCGCAGCCGCTGCGGGGCCGCAAGGACCGGCCGCAAGCTATTCTGCTATTCTATTCCCTTACGGCCGTAGGCTCCGGCAGGCTTGCGGCCGGTGCCTTGCTATCTCTTGCGGCCGATCGCGCCGGAGGAAAGCCTTTGATCTAAAACGGCCGCAAGAGATTTGCAATTCAATTGCTCCGGGAACCCTCTCTGCAAGGCTAAAAACGAGCCGCAGTTACTTGCAGGAAAAAGGTCTCGCTAGCACCAATTAAGCACATAAAATAGCTCAAATAAAGCCATCCTGCACTTTGAGAAGACTATAAAGGGATTTTAGGTGTTAGAAAAAATAGCACATAATTATCCTGTACTCAAATCCGTAAAATATTTCATTTTTAATATCCGTAAAATATACATGTAAAAAGTCCAGAGGGCTTGGAGCACCTCAGACACGCCCACGCCGCAGCCGGAAAATAAACAGTTAATTTGAACTCGGGTTTGGGCAGATGTGCAAGCTTGAGAGTGGGTTCCTTTTATTCCTCATGTCCCCCAATATGATCCCTAGCATTTACAGAGCTGTACAGTGCAGGCTTGAATTTATTTTTGAGTTTTTATATTTCACAGTTTACGGCCGGTTCCAAGATATGCGGCCGGCCGTAAAAGGAGATCCTTGCGGGGCCGTATAATAGAATCGCGAGTTAACTGAACCCTCGCAAGGAATCGCAGCCTTACGGCCGATTTACGGCCGATAATAGAATGAGGCCCTTAGTATGTAAAAAAATAATTACCTCTTTAAATATCTCATGTGGACTCCTCTTATTCATTATAAGCATATTTCCAATAAGGGGTAAAAGTTTTGGTCCAGGGGGGAAATTCATGTAAATGGTTCTATTCCAGCTATAAAGACGATATATCAGACAAAGACATAGTGTGATTGACAAGAGAATTGTGACAGGATCTGGAAAAAACATATTTTTGGCAAGATCTGCAGAAAAAAAAAAAGAGAAAAATTGTAAAAATATATTTCATAAAGTTATACCGATAGCTAACTTAAATACATCAGAAAATAACACAGTGGAATAGGGTTTACAATAAAAAAAAAAAATATATATATATATTGGAAAATCTCGTGCCTGACTAAGCGTTAGTTTGAATTTAGAAAAAATAATTTGATGCCTCTGTTGGACCATGGAGATTCCAATTATATTTAATGATCTAATATTACATTGTATTGTTGTTTCCAGGAAGTCGTTAGTCTGCTCGTTCCTTTTTAAATATGTTTTAAAAATTGATAACAAAGTATGTGTTTTAATTATATCAATAAATGTATAAGTTTTACATTTTTCTTGTCTTATCACTTAAGGGGATATTTTGCTGGACATAAAGGGCGTCTTTGCTTTCTTCTTTAAAAATGGTTATTTTTACATCAGTTGGTCATATATAGAAATTAGTTGCAGTATAATATAGGCTGAATTATTATAATTGGGACCATAACTATTCCTCTACACTCTTTTTCCAAAACTTTTTTCAAAAGGACCATGGAGACCATAATGATAGTTTAGTGGAGGTGATGTGTACATTCCTTGATAGTAATTCTTGCCCCTCATTTCTATTTTCCACTTCAGTCTCCTGACCTTCAGTCTCTTGCTCCCTTTCACTCTCTCTCTCTGATTTTCACATTAACTCTACCACCCCTGCACTCTCTGCACACTCACTTTTTCTAATCTTTTTCTTCCCCTCATCTCTCCCTCCTGTTTTCCTTCTTTTGCTCCCTCTCCTTTCCTCCTCTTCTCTTTATCTTCCCTCTGCATCTTCTCCTTTTTTCTTTCCACTGCATCTTTCCCTCTTGACCCCCTTTGAGCCTATTTTTCTATAGCCCTCTCCCCTTCATTGTTTCTTCTTTTTTCTCTACCCCTCTCCTAGTTCCCCTTCTCTCACTCGTATTGTCATTCTCTGCTACCAGTAAAGGCAAAAAAAATCTGATTAAAAATAATTTTGTTTTTCTCATAGATTTTATCATAACAAGCTTTAATGTATAAAATAATGATAGCTTTTGATGGGAAAATATTATGTCTGAAGATGTTATACTTTTTAGGCTGCAATATTTGGAGACTTAGGGCCATATTAAATTCTAAGCTCGTAGCGGCACCGGTACACCCGCAAAGCCTGCGTGCTTGAAATTCAGCGGAGTTTCAGAGCAATTCAATTAGCCAAGCCCGCAACAGACTTGGCAGACATCCAAGCCCGTAAATCATTCTATTGCACGTTGCATGTGCGGCTGTGAACCATGATTAATTAGTCAAACCAGTAGTTACGGGTTTAGGCGGAGTCAAGGTTAGATTTCAATCCCTTACGGATTTGAAGTATGAGTTACGATCGGACCCGCATTCCAGAAATAATGCAATATTAATAACTTAATAAATATGATATTCTAGTCCATGCGAGTTCCATTATATGTATTAACACATTGATTGCCGGGATCGATATAACACGGAAATGAAACATAAAAAAAGTATTTTATATTGCAGATTTGCTAGTTTGAGAATGTTGTGCTATTAATTTTAATACATGACATCGCTTTCCCTTTAATTCAAAATACAGTAGTGTGTGTCTATTGGCATTTACAGTACCCTCTTGCGGGTCCTCTCTAGTACCCATTGGCTTTTTGGCTCCATTTGCTGTTTACGGGTTTGAACGCCAGTGGATTCATAGCAATTTAATAGAGAGATTGGAACGTAAGATTTACGGGCTTGACAGATCAAACGATTTGCTGCAACAGAGCTCTGATTTTGACATCCCGTAGGGTTTTTCCGCCTGTAACCGGCAGATCGTTTAAGGGTAACTGTAAGGGGCCAATGTAATAGCCGTAAGTCTAGCGGGCTCCTTTACGTGCTACAAGTTTTAACGTTGTGGGAATTTAATAGGGCTGCTTTTTAGGAACTATTCTAAATTCTTACTGACTACCAGCCCAGTAAAATAACAGCTTCAATCACTAATATAGTTGTGGTACTGCGGGTTGGTGTGTAACGCTCGCAAAATTGCAGCCTTGAAAATTGCAGCAGTTGCAGAGAGATTAAAAGCAAGTACAAAATCCTAAATCATGCTTAGTTACAATGCCTGAGGCTGTACATTTGCGGGCTTCAAAATTGCAGCAGTTACAGAACGATTAAATTATATCAGGCTTGGAACTACATGACAGAAAGCCAAAATCGTAAATCATGCTTCTATATGTAGCATTTCAGAGCCTGATCATGATCAAGTAAGCAAGACCTGTAACTTACTGCTGAGACAGAGTCAACTCAGAAATGTGAGGAGGAGGTAGAGAGTGAGAAGGAGAGAGAGAGAGAGAGAGAGAGAGAGAAGGAAGGAGGGGGGGATAAGTAAGGAGGGGGAGAGAGAGAGTGAGATAGAGAAGGAGGGAGAGAGTGAGAAGGAGGAGGGAGAGAATGAGAAGGAGAGAGAGAAGGAGAAAGAGAGAGAGGAGGGAAGGAGAGAGAAGGAAGGACGGGGGAGAGAGAAGGAAGGGGGAGAGAGAAATGTGAAATCAGAAATGTGAGGAGGAGGTAAAGAGTGAGAAGGAGAGAGAGAGAAGGAAGGAGGTGGGATAAGGAAGGAGGGGGGAGAGAGAGAGTGAGATGGAGAAGGAGGGTGAGAGTGAGATGGAGAAGGAGGGAGAGAGTGAGATGGAGAAGGAAGGAGAGAGTGAGAAGGAGGAGGGAGAGAGTGAGAAGGAGGAGGGAGATAGTGAGAAGGAGAGAGAGAAGGAGAAAGAGAGAGAGGAGGGAAAGAGAGAGAGGAGGGAAGGAGAGAGAAGGAAGGACGAGGGAGAGAGAAGGAAGGGGGAGAGAGACAGCTAGAAGGAGGGATAGAGTAAAAAGGAGGTAAGGAGAGAGAAGGATGGATGGGGAGAGAGAGAGTGAGAAGGAGAGGGAGGGAGAGAGTGAGAAGGAGAGGAGAGAGAAAGAGAAGGGGTGGGAGGGACAGAGGGAGAGAGAAAGAGGGAGGGGAGAAGGAGGGAGAGAGAGAGGAAGAGAGAGAGAGAAGGAGAGAGAGGAAGAGAGAGAGAGGAAGAGAGAGAGAGGAAGAGAGAGAGAGAGAGAGAGGAAGAGAGAGAGAGAGAGAGAGGAAGAGAGAGAGAAGGAGAGGGAGAGAAAAGGAAAGAGAGGAGGGAGAGAGAGAAGGAGAGAGAGGGTGCACAGAGAGAGAGAGAAAGTGTGCAGAGAGAGAGAGAGACAGGGTACACATAGTGAGGGCGCACAAAGAGATAAAACACACAATATTATACCATCACTTTTGGCGAGCAATTGACTAGTAGACTAATATTTTTGAATCTATTAAAGTGACATTATCAGTAAGATGTTTTTTTAATTGAGACTTTTGAATTGTTTTTTCTGTCTTTTTTTCTAAAGTTGACGGTTTAAATCAGTGGTGGAGCTAGGGAATGGAGGGGCCTTGTGCAAAAGCTAAAGCTAATTTTGGGCCCCCCTTGTGTTTTTCTTTTATATGTATGGGTGTCCCTTTCTCCTGGGAGCCCCTCCCGTGCCAACTCATTAAGAGAAGCCATGTTTGATATGGTTATGGATTGCAAGAGCAAAGCCTTTGTGGGCACATTTGCATGTCCCTGCCAAGGTTCCCAGAATGCAGTGTAATAACTGTATTTCTCGGAATTATGGGCACAAAACAGTTTTTTTAACTTGTTTTAGACATTCAAATGTGAGCACAAATGTTCTGTTTATTTACTGTACTACTGTACGGTGGAGGCCAATTTCCTTTAAGTGCAATGTTTTTCTTGACACATTCATGAAGCGAACATATATCACATATATATTGTCAGTGTAGGGGGCGTTTGCGATGTTGGTCATGCTTTTGCGTCTCTCGCAAAGTGAGAGACACCTGCAATCCTTGCAAAGAGAGGCGAGCCGTCGACGCACGCACGACTTAAGCGGCGAGCAGTTTCATGCGACTGTGAGCTTCATGAAACGAGGCAAGAAGTTGAGGCACACTACTGCGAGGGTCTCAACTGCGAGCCAAGCGCGTAACTCTAAAAACCCGAAAAACAAACAAAATTATTTAACAAAAATAATAACACACTCACACACAGCACAGGGGGAGAGCCAGGAAGCCTGGGAGTGAGGTTGCAAGCGAACTTGAGCCATATTTGGGGGTTTTCGTCAATCCAAAATCGGCTAAGCAAGGAAAAAAATGGCGACGAAAAACTTAAAAAAGTCTGAAACAGGATGAAAACGAGGCTCGCCAACGCCAGGCCCGCAGAACTTAGAAAATACACAACGGCGCAAACAGTAACACTTACACTAACAACGCCAGGCACGTGGGACTTAGAAAATAAATGACGGAGAACCCAGTAACACACATGAACAACGCCAGACACTCACAACTTTGAAAATAAAATCAACGGCAGTCGGCGCGCGCAACGCAAAGATTCAGCAGAGACACAGAGGAGAAACAGACAGGAAGGTGCAGGGGGGAGATGGTGGAAAGAGACACATGGCATTCCCAAGCACAAAACTTGCAGGTTAACAAGGCCTGCAATGAGCGGCAAAGACGCTCATTGCGAGCCACGGGATGAACGCCAAAGGTGCTCAGCGTGGGGCTTGCGATAAGCGCCGAATGGAACAGCATTCCCAGTCTTCAAATGTTATGCCCGTCATTTTTGATGGGCAAGTAGCTAGTAATATATAATAACAAAACTGTAAACACATTTACTTTATTTATAGTATTATTCAATTACCTCAGATGTATATATTGATAGATCTTTTCTTTCTGATTTATAAAAATTCTCATCCAGTACCGGGAATTAATCAGTGTAAGTATGAAACTGTACGCTGTAATTTGGGGACTTACTGTATTATAGAAACACACAATCAATGGCAGATAACAACCAAACCAAAGAGGTCCATGTAGTCTGCACATTCTATCTACCGAAAAGTTTGACTTAATTAAGCCTCAGATGGCCTTATGCTTATCCCAGACATGCTTAAATTACTTAACTCTGTTTCATCCTACCACTGTCATTCCCACTGGAAGGCTGTTCCTTTTTTCTACTAAACTTTCTTTTTTTTTGTTTTGTTATATCACATTACTCATGATCTCTTATTCTTCCTTCCCTCTTGAATTTGTTCAATTATTTTATATATCAGAAGTTTCCAGGAGTCATTTTAGAAACCATGGTGTTGAGGATTCTCTGTCCAGGTCTATATTGGGGCCTCCTAGATTATCTCATACTGTACTTGCTTTATAAGATTCTTCTATAGATTAACCTTGTTTGATAAATAGGCTCCATAGAAAATATTGGAAATGGAGATATGTTTAACTAGTAACTCCTTTCTTAACACCACTTTTCACCCTCATTGATAAGTATATTCCAGTTTGCTAATATTAACTATGTTATTTACATTGAAAACAAATGCATTTAACAAATGTTGCACTATGTTCAAAACAAATACTCACAGTATTTCCTGTTTTTCTTTTTCTTGTTTTCTTACGTCTTGTCAGTTTATGCAGATAGTTATATATTCATAGTCTGGAAACACTGAATGTCCGGCAAACCACTAATTACCTGAATGCATTATATGCCAAGGGTCCGGTAACACAGAGTTAGTTACTCTTTGGGCGAATAAATTGATTTGAATAAATCTTACCAAATTCTGACTCACACACTTCCTATTACTTAATAATGATAAGTACAGAATCTTAGGAACAAAATGTTATTAAATAACAAGTCCAGGGTTATGCAGCCAGATTAAGAGTAACTTTTTTTATCTCCTGTCCTTGCATGTCAGCACATTGGTACAATACCAAAAAAAGTCACAATAATCCATTGTAAATAAATATGTTTAAATGTTCATGTGCACTATGTAAAATGTATGTGGTTCTTAGTTAGCTCTTAGTTAATTGTAGTATTTTCTCTGTTTTTAATATGAGGTGAATACAGTATATAGTGAATAATATTATGAGACTAGAAGAGACTATTGTTTGCTGTATGCTCTATGACTCTGGTGGGAGAGAAGTGCCTAGAAGAGTCTGCAAAAGCCAAGGGCAGAGCTACCAATGGTGCAGGTGGTGCGGTGCACTGGGTCCTCCTATATGTCTACTTTTTATTTGTATTTATTTTTTATTTTTGTAGTGTAGGGGCTCCCCACCCAGGCTCCTAGATGCACCCTGTCCCCCAGGTAGAGGTTGTCGTGTTCAGCATAGTGAGAGGAGCATATACGCACCCTGGTGCTGTAATAATTTATGATTGGAGCTGGCACCAGCATCTACAAGCTGCTATGGGAAAGTGTCTTGGGGAGGGGAGCTGCTGTAGGAAAGGGTCTTTGGAGGGGAAGCTGCCATTGAAGGGGACTTGGGGATGGTTGGAGAGTTGTTATTGAAAGGGTTTTGGAGAGGAGAGCTTCTATGACAAAGGAACTTGGGGAGGAGAGCTGCTATGGGAGGAAAGGAGTTTTGGGGAAGGCACCTGCTATGGGAAAGGGTCTTGGAGGGGTAAGAAAATTGTTATTTTATTTATTTTAGTAGCATTGTTCTTAAATAACTAAAAGAGACATGCAGCAGATATTCTATTGCCTATGGCACCAGGGGCGGGGTAGAAGGTATCATTAAGTGAGGTGGCATATGGGGTCCTCCATTCAAAGCTAATAGTAAATGGATCTACCTGCTGACTCCCTGATTAGATTAATTTTATCTCAAAATGTATGGGAATATGATGGTTCACTATATAGACAATGTTTGCTATTGATAGGAAGAACTGATCATTAGACAGGTGGCTATATTCTTCTGGACACTGACGTATTGTGTTTGCTTCAGTTGGTCTATGTGGAATCTGGTTGGTGAGTAAATTGTTTAGCCAGTAACTCTTTCATTTATTGTCCAACTGGTCCTGTTTCCTCACAATGTCAATTTAAAACATTACATTTATTATTATTAACTTTTATTTGTAATGCGCCAACATATTCTGTAGCGCTGTACAGGGGATAAGAACTAGGAAAGACACTATATTAGCAAACTGCAGAAAATGGAGGGCCCTGTTTTGAGCATAGAATCTTTATAGAAACTGCTTTTTTCCAAAGCGCCCTAAAAGATTGGAAACTCGCTACTTACAATCTAAATGTAGTGGAAGAGACAAGGGGAAGCACAGACAGGGAATAGCAAGGATCAGGGATCTTATAGAAAGGGATCGTGAAACAGTAGTCCTACTATGCAGTTATTTTCTTGACCCAGTGCAAGTTTTGTGGCAAGCAAAGGGGGAAGTGCTGAAAAGTAATCAGGGTGGTTGTGGTGGGTGGAGTGGTGCCATATTAGGATAACATACACTGATGATTGGTCAGGTGCATGTGATTTCTATGCCTCTATAAATTGAATATGAGTAGGGGTGAGTGGGTGAAGGAGACGGAGGGAAGTGCTCATTGTTTCCTCAGGAGCAGAGAAGCCAAGATGTTGAATTAAAAGGCGCGCAGGTGTGTAGCTGGCTTTAGAGTTTCCTCAGGAACAGAGGAGCCAAGATGTCGAATTAAAGGGCGCTCAGGTGTGTAGCTAGCTTCAGAGTTTCCTCAGGAGCAGAAACGTCAATATCCAAACTCAATTTTTATTAAATACTAACTAAAGCTGAAACAGGAATATCCTGAAAATGAGACCTAGATCCACTAGATCCAGCCACCAGGTATAATGTCAGCTCTGCTCATTTCAACAACAAAAATACTTTCATTATTTTTAACACTTTTAGAGAAAATATAGTGGAAAGGTTCAAAAAGACATAAACAATTCCATATTATATATATATATATATATATATATATATATATATATATATATATATATACAGTGCTTTGCAAAAGTATTCACCCGCTTGACTTTTTACCTATTTTGTTACATTACAGCCTTAAGTGCAATGTTTTGTTAATTTGAATTTTATGTGATGGATCAGAACACAATAGTCTAAGTTGGTGAAGTGAAATGAGAAAAATATATACATAAAACTATTTTTTAGAAATAAAAAAACGAAAATTGGCATGTGCGTATGTATTCACCCGCTTTGTTACGAAGCACATAAAAAGCTCTGGTGCAACCAATTACCTTTAGAAGTCACATAATTAGTGAAATGATGTTCACCTGTGTGCAATCTAAGTGTCACATGATCTGTCATTACATATACACACCTTTTTTTAAAGGCCCCTGAGGCTGCAGCACCTAAACAAGAGGCACCACTAACCAAACACTGCCATGAAGACCAAGGTACTCTCCAAACAAGTAAGGGACAATGTTGTACAAGTCAGGGTTAGGTTATAAAAAAAAAAAAAACTTTGATGATTCTCTGGAGCACCATCAAATCTATCATAACCAAATGGAAAGAACATGGCACAACAGCAAACCTTCCAAGAGACTGCCGGCCACAAAAAAACTCATGGACTGGGCAAGGAAGCCATTAATCAGAGAGACAGCACAGAGACCTAAGGTAACCCTAGAGAAGCTGCAGAGTTCCACAGCAGAGACTGGAGTATCTGTACATAGGATGACAATAAGCCGTATGCTCCATAGAGTTGGGCTTTATGGCAGAGTGGCCAGAGGAAATCCATTACTTTCAGCAAAAAACAAAATGGTACGTGGGACTCCCAAAATGTATGGAGGAAGGTGCTCTGGTCTGATGAGGCTAACATTGAACTTTTCAGCCATCAAAGAAAACGCTATGTCTGACACAAACCCAACACATCACATCACCCGAAGAACACCATCCCCACAGAGAAACATGGTGGTGGCAGCATCATGCTGTGGGGATGTTTTTATTTTTTTATTGTAAATCAAACAACAAATAGGACAAAATAACAGAAAAAGTAAATGTGCATAACTATTCACCCCCCCTAAAGTCAATACTTTGTAGAGCCACCTTTTGCGGTAATCACAGCTCAAGACGCTTTGGATAACTCTCTATGAGCTTGCCACATCTTACCACACATCTTGCCACATTACCCAAAGAACACCATCACCACAGTGAAACATGGTGGTGGCAGCATGGTGCTGTGGGGAAGTTTTTAAGCAGCCAGGACAGGGAAACTGGTCAGAGTTAAGGGAAAGATGGATGGTGCTAAATGCAGGGATATTCTTCAGCAAAAACCTGTACCACTCTGTGTGTGATTTGAGGCTAGGACGGAGGTTCACCTTCCAGCAGGACAATGACCCCAAACACACTGCTAAAGCAACATTTTAGTGGTTTAAAGGGAAACATGTAAATGTGTTGGAATGGCCTAGTCAAAGCCCAGACCTCAATCCAATAGAAAATCTGTGGTCAGACTTAAAGATTGCTGTTCACAAGCACAAACCATCCAACTTGAAGGAGCTGGAACGGTTTTCCATGGAGGAATGGGCAAAAATCCCAGTGGTAAGATGTGGCAAGTTCATAGAGACTTATCCAAAGCGACTTGGAGCTGTGATTTCCACAAAAGGTGGCTCTACAAAGTATTGTCTTTAGGGGGGTGAATAGTTATGCACATTGACCTTTTATGTTATTTTGTCCTATTTGTTGTTTGCTTCACAATAAAACAAAAAAAACATCTTCAGAGTTGTGGGCATGTTCTGTAAATTAAATGATGCAAATCCTCAAACAATCCATGTGATTGCTTAGGTTGTGAGGCAACAAAACACAAAAAAATGCCAAGGGGGGTGAATACTTTTGCAAGGCACTGTATATATATACACCAGTCAAGCTAGGGTGTTTTTTTTACCTTTTTTACAAACATTCGGTACTGGCCCATTAAGGTATGGTTTTGGTAAATGGAGTAATATTAAACCATATAAGTGACATTAGTATGCCTTGGCAATATGTATTTTTTTCCATTAATCTGACAACTAAAGCCTATATTTGGCGTGGCATAGAGTGGTAGGTTGTTATTTATGTCAGAATGTTTGGGGTCAGTTTCCCTCCGACAAAGTGGAAATATATATATTTTTTATTTTATGTAGAAGATTTGGGGTCCAATACAAGGTCATTAATCTTTTATAATGGTACGTCATTTAAGTATTAGTTGGAGAAGCTGCAAGTATATTCAATATTTTGTCAACATCGAAACTCGACGAGTAGGGCATTGGAGCATTAAATCTTTAATCCTTATTAATATGAGTTGCCTGTTGCTTCCAGGGTACATACTGGGCTAAAAATAACAGCACAGTTAGGCAACATGCACAAATGTTACACTAGTTAAAATAAATTATTATAATTATTTATCCCATTTACCATTTATTTATACTAAATAATATTTTTAAAAAATTATAATTTTGTCAGATGTTTTCATTTTGGCTTGCTAAATCCATACGGGAGACTGATTGTATTTAATAAATGCAAATGTAATCTGCATTGCTTAAACTTTTTTGTTTAGTTTAGTTTAGGTTTTCTAAGCTGTCAATTTTTTATAAATATTCATAAGCTATTTACTTAAGGAGACCTTAGGTGTCCACTGAGATGGGTGTGCAGGTGAAATGGTTAACTGCAAAAAGCTTGTTTAATCAGCCATCTACAATGTTCAAAAAAAAAAAACTTGAAAAAAATAAATCATGCAATTATGCCATAATTAATACAATTTTAAATATTACTTTTGATTGCCAAAAACTTTTCAGAAATTAGTAATAAGTTATTAAGAATACTGAAAGAGAACTAATTAAAATTTTGTAATCTTAATACATTTTAATAGTATTTAAAAAAGAATAATAAATAGACATACAAGTTAATTTGTTCTATAAGTCTGGTTACCTTCCCAGAGAGCAGCCACTTGTAGCCTTTCACAGGGAGAAATATTCTATAGCATATCTGTCTGGTCTCATTCAAAAGAGTGATCCATCCCTGAAATACCAGGCAATTCTACCCTGAACAGGAGAAACAGCAAACCCCAGACATAGAGCCACATTCAATTCCAAGCCTGCAGCTTGATCGCTCTAGTCCGTATGTCTGCGGGTGTGTTGCGGGCTCCTGTTCGTCTCCGATTATGATGCTATTCAATTAAGAAAGCAGTTTAGCTGCAGATAAATGACAGAGGGATATTATAAATTTGATTTCCACCCGCCCATGTTTTAAGTGTGTTGTATTTTCTTTCGAAGTAGCACGCAGGTCCCGGAGGTGGGGGTTTTGGAGAGTGAGAGAGAGAGAGAGCAGGAGTTATTTCAGAGCAGTGATTTGCGGATTGTTCATTTATCTTCTACTATTTAATATTTCACACTTAATCCTTGATTACACATATTTACAAATTACACATATTTGTATTTTCTGAGATACTACCAGTGCCACGTGCTAGCCTAGGGAGGCAGAAGAAGCTTAGGGAGGTTAATGCGTGGCTAAAGATGTGGTTTACTAAGGAGGGGTTTGTGTTTTTAGAGCACTGGGCTGAGTTCTCACTTCGGTACAATCTCTACAGTCGGGATGGATTGAACCTTAATGATGAGGGAGCTTTTGTACTAGGGGATAGGATGGTAGAAAGGCTGGAGGAGTTTTTAAACTAGTAGGTGGGGGGGAGGGACTAGATATAAGTAATGGGGTAGAAAGTGTAGAGTGTATAAGGGATGAATTGACAACTCATAGGGGAGGAGATGGGGGAGGGGTAGTATAGTCAATAGCGAGGTAGTACTAAGTAACTCAAGTACAGTGGCAGGCACTTCAGAACTACAGACTCATAACATAAGGTGTATGCTTGCTAATGCCAGAAGCTTGCCAGGAAAAATAGGAGAGTTAGAATTTTTAGCAATTAATGAAAAATTTGATTGAATAGGCATTACCGAAACGTGGTGGGATGAATCTCATTACTGGACTGTTAATCTGAATGGTTATAACCTATTTAGGAAAGATAGAGGCAATGGTAAACGAGGAGGAGGGATTTGTCTGTATGTTAAGCCTGAATTTAAGCCTATAGTCAGAGAAGATATTTATTCTGAAGAACATCATAACATGCACAGAAAAGAGCTGTAATCTGGCAAAAGGATTTGTAAGGACTGTCAAAGTGAGTTGCAGAGTGTCAGTTCGCTGGCAAAGAGATCTGCAGTGTGCCGGTCCCATACCAATCAGATCTGAAGAACATCATAACCTTTCACAGAAAAGAACTGTAACCTGGCAAATACATCTGTAAGGACTGGCAAAGTTATCTGCAGAGTGTCAATTCGCTGGCAAAGAGATCTGAAGTGTGCCGGTCCCATACCACTCAGACCTGAAGAACATCATAACCTTTAACAGATAAGAAATGCAACGTGGCAAAGAGATCTGTAAGTACTGGCAAAGTGAGTTGCAGAGTGTCAGTTCGCTGGCAAAGAGATCTGCAGTGTGCCGGTCCCATACCACTCAGATCTGAAGAACATCATAACCTTTCACTGAAAAGAAATGCAAGCTGGCAAAGAGATCTGTAAGGACTGGCAAAGTGAGTTGCAGAGTGTCACTAAGCTGGCAAAGAGATCTGCAGTGTGCTGGTCCAATAGCAATCAGATCTGAAGAACATCATAACATGCACAGAAAAGAACTGTAACCTGGCAAAGAGATCTGTAAGGACTGGCAAAGTGAGTTGCAGAGTGTCAGTCCTCTGGCAAAGAGATCTGCATTGTGCCGGACCCATACCAATCAGATTCAGTGGCGGCTGGTGACTATTCTTATGCTGGGAAGTTCCTCCATTTTGTTGATGACATGTAATAATTAAATAAATACATATGAATGCATATTAGATCAGGACGTATGCTCCCTCTCTATTGCTCTCTCTATATCTCCCCTTTATCCCTCCCTCTAATCCCTCTCTCATTTATCCTCTCTCTATCTATCCCTCTCTCTATTCATCTATCCTGCTCTCTATTCATATTCCCCTCTCACTATCATCTCTATCTCTCTATCTAATCTACCTGTCTGTCTGTCTATCACTCTCTCCCTGTCCATCTCCCTCCCTGTTTCCTCTATCCCCTCTCTCTCGTTCTATCTCTCTCTCTCAAAAATAGACCTTACAATCACACTTATCTCTACACCATCAACCAAATGCAGTGTTATAATGTGCTATTAAATAAAGCTAACCGGTACCATACCAATCTGCTGCAGTCATGTCATGAGGTGCTGGTCTCAGTACTCTGTCCCTATATTTACGTATATTTTGCCTGTTAGTCTAGAAATGTAACAGTGGGGTTAAAAATATGTTTTTTACATAACTCAGCATCATCATTTACACAAACAAACACACAGCAAGCACTGTATATATATATATATATATATATATATATATATATATATATATATCACATATAATAGTTGTCAATGAGGCCTGCAAAGAACACGTGGGAGAGTCACGCAATGACCGTCGAAGGTGCTCAGAGGGGCCATAGCCTTGCATTGTGTGGCAAACAGCATTGCCAGGCTTCAAATTTTATTGCTGTCAATTTCGTAGTATAATATATTTACATATAATACTGGCTCATAGTGAATATTTTCATATACTGCTAGAACATGAAGTATAATGTGTATTTTATTAAATCTTTATTGTAAGCATAGATAATTTAACTATTAACGTAATCACATATAATAGTTGTCAAACTACAAAACGTCATCACGCTTTGCTAGCTTGCGAAGCGAGCTCGCAAAGAACCTTGTCCCTTGCGGGCCGTAAACGTGGACCCTCGCGAAGCGAGGAGCCGCATTTGGGGAGGTGGAGGATCCCACGTTGGCTGCAATGAGCCAAAGGCGCAAAGCGAAGGGCTGCATTTGCGGAGGTGGAGGCTCTACGGTTCCTCACAAGAGGTTACAAACACCCACAGAAGCGGGAACTCTAACACGCAATGACTAAATACGGACTTAAATAAAATAAATACGAGCACAGGACTTAGAAAAAAAATTACGAACTTGCAAAAATACGACCTTAACGGCCAAACCGCCACAGCGGAAAACATAAAAAAAACACTAAATACACAGAAATATGAAATAAAAACCTTCCCCACAGCAAGGGGGTCACCCAGCACGTCTGGAACTGAGGTTACACCTTAATTTAAGACCAATTTTTTGGCTGCCGAAAAAAAACAAATCGAGGCTACACGATCCCTAACGCCACAAAACACTGACAAACACATACGACTTTTACAAAAACCCATACGAGGTACAACATATAATATTAGCAAAGACGCTAAATCATCCACACCCATGTACCACATACACAATCGCCGTCATTTTACAACACTAACTTACACAATCTCAGCACGAGGCTCGCAAGGAGCGCCAAAGGATCTCAGACGACCAAAACACTTATTGTCTGTGGCAAACAGCATTACCTGCCTTACAATTTTATTGCCCCGTCATTTTTGACGGGCAAGTCGCTAGTATAAATTATAATACATAAAAATTAGAGGGGATTGCTATTTGTCATCAAACATACACCCATGTAGTATGTAACATAGAGACATGAAAGTAATCTTACACCTGATAATGAGTACAATAATTCACAACAGTGTTTTCCCCAGCCCAATTTAGGAGGGCGCGTCATCCACCTAATCTGAAGCACCACCTGGCTTGAGAGGCAAATAACACACATTACATAACTACTCCTTCATGCCCCCTCGCTGGTAGCAATGTCTAGGGTGAGCCAAGTTCCACGTATATACAATTTGCATAGTACAGTAAACTCCCGTTTATTTGGCACCTAACCAACCGAAACTCTCAAGCAACCAGCACCGGCATCAATTCCCCATTTTCAAAAAACTCCAGCTAAACCGGCATAACCGGCACTATCCGGCAGTTCGAGACTGCAAAAAAAAAAGAAGCTAACTCTTCTTCTTATTTGGGCGCTAAATGGCCCAGTTTAAGTGCTATTGCCTTTTTAAAGGCATTTTGAGGGCATTACATTTGGGGACTCCCGATTAACCAGCAACTACAGTTATCTGTTAAAGCCGTAATTTTGTTAAAGTCTTGCGTGCCCAGCGATCAGAGTCATAGTCCTATGGCCTTCGGCGCTGATCGTGGGCATCGCCATGAGCGCCTTTGGCACTCATGTCGAGCCTGTTTCAAAGTCTTGCGGGCCTCGCAATCAGCGCCTGTTGTGCTCATCGCAAGCCCTGCAATGAGCGCCTTTGGCGCTCATTGCAGCCCTCTTCATTTAAAATTTTCAAAGTCTTGTGAGCCTCGCGATCAGAGCCGCAGGCCTTCAGCACTCATTGCGCATGCGCAAGCCCGTAAATTTTTAACATTGCGTGACGACAACTCGCATTTACAACAACTACTATATGACGAAAATGACGGCAATAAAATTTGAAGCCATGGCAATGCTGTTTGCCACACAATTTAAGGCTTTTGCTCCTCTGAGGACCTTTAGCGCTCATTGCGAGCCTCTCCCCATGTGTACTTCAAGTTTCCTGCTTTGCAAAGATCACCTTCAGCGCTCATTGCGAAGACAGATATATAAGTACAGTGTAAAACATCCAATTTTTTTTTAGTACAGTGTAAACTATACATTTTTTTGAGGTCTCAGAGCATAATAAAGTGATTTACAAACCTGCTTTGAGAGTCATATCGCTGTCAGCCAATGAGCAGTAATACATATATATAAGTGCATTGTAAAATATATATTTTTTTAGTGCAGTGTAAATTATAGTCTCTCTCGCAGGCCTGTGGGTCTCTTACCTTCTTCACACATAGTGATATGTTCTCCAGTATCCGGTCCTTCACCACCTGGGGAAGTCCCCGGCGGTGGCGCACACAAATAGGATTGATCCAAATCCATTTCTAATTTTAATATATTAAAAAACATAAAAAATACACTTTTATTGTTGAAAAATCCATTTATTATTTAAACACTAGCGAATTGCCCGTCAAAAAATGACGGCAATGAAATTGTAAGGTAGCTAATGCTGTTTGGTGTATAATAATGAAATATGTAATACATTACTAAATGAATATACTGTACCTATTTTGAAGCATTGTGATGAAGAGCTGGCAATGTGTGTTGATGTTGCTGCAGCATTAGTGGTGTGGAGCTGCTGTGTAAGCATGCTGAATGTGTGCACTGTGTGGTATGAATATCCGTAGGTCGTTTGTTGCGTTTTGCGAGTTTGTTGTGGTGTTTTGCGAGTTTCTTGTGGTGTTTTGCGAGTTTAGAGTGCTGTAGCCTCGTTTTCGTTTTGTTCGGCGGCCATTTTTTCTCTCGCTTAGATTTTTTTTTAGTCTCTAAACTGTTTTTTTTTCGAGTAAAATCGAGGTGTAAGTTGTATTTTTGAGGTCCTGGGTGGTCCCTCTTGGTGTAGGTAAGGTTTTTATGTATGTGCTGTGTGTATGTATTGTGTTTTACATTTTGTAATGTTCGCGAGTTGCGTCCGAGTGTTGCGAGGCCGTAATGTGTGTGAACGTGTGTCGTATGTTGTTTGCGAGTGTCGTAATGTGTGTGTCGTGCTGTTTGGTTTGCGACGAGGAGTTTGCGAGGGTCGCAGTTTCTGGCATGGAGCGCCTTCGGCGCTCCATGCCAGCAACTGCGGCCCTCGCTTTGCGAGGTCCTCAGGTCCGCTTCGAGAGGGTCCTCAGTTGCTGGCAAGGAGCGACTTCGGCGCTCCATGCCAACAACTGAGACCCTCGGCCACTGCCCTCGCTTCGCGAGGGCCGCGACTCGCGTAGCGAGCCCGCAGCGTTAGCAACAACTCGTACGCTCACAACTATATATGTGATATGAAAAAGATTTTTTTTTTATCTATTATAAAAAAATGTGTTTTATAAATGTAAAAATATTATAAATTACTAGGGAATTGCCCGTCAAAAATGCCGGAAATAAACTGGCTGGCAGTGCTGTTTGCCCCTCTCTAACAGGTGCTCTCTCCTGCCTACTTTACGGGCCTCGCTTTGCCACTCATTGCAGGCGTGGTCCAAACCGTAACTTTCGGCCCCTCTGAATCCTGCCATCTCTATTCCTGGCCCCTCTGAATCCTGCCATCTCTACCCCTGGCCCCTCTGAATCCTGCCATCTCTACGCCTGGCCCCTCTGTATCCTGCCATCTCTATCCCTGGCCCCTCTGTGTCCTGCCATCTCTATTCCTGGCCCCTCTGAATCCTGCCATCTCTACGCCTGGTCACTCTGAATCCTGCCATCTCCACGCCTGGCCCCTCTGAATCCTGACATCTCTACCCCTGGCCCCTCTGCATCCTGCCATCTCTACGCCTGGTCGCTGTATCCTGCCATCTCTATCCCTGGTCACTCTGTATCCTGCCATCTCTATCCCTGTCCCCTCGAATCCTGCCATCTCTATCCCTGGTCCCTCTGTATCCTGCCATCTCTATGCCTGGTTGCTCTGTATCCTGCCATCTCTATATCTGGCCATTCTGTATTCTGCCATATCTATGCCTGGCCCCTCTGAATCCTGCCATCTCTACGCCTGGCCCCTCTGAATCCTGCCATCTCTACTCCTGGTCGCTTTGTATCCGGCCATCTCTATCCCTGTCTATTCTGAATACTGCCATCTCTACGCCTGGCCCCTCTGAATCCTGCCATCTCTACGCATGGCCCCTCTGAATCCTGCCATCTCTACGCCTGGCCCCTCTGAATCCTGCCATCTCTAAGCCTGGCCCCTCTGAATCCTGCCATCTCTACACCTGGCCCCTCTGTATCCTGCCATCTCTACACCTGGCCCCTCTGAATCCTGCCTTTTTTTACGCCTGGTCTCTCTGTATCCTGCCAACTCTATCCCTGGCCCCACTGTATCCTGCCATCTCTACGCTGGTCGCTCTGTATCCTGCCATCTCTATGACTGGTCGCTCTGCATCCTGCCATCGATATGCCTGGCCCCTCTGTATCCTGCCATCTCTACGCCTAGCCCCTCTGAATCCTGCCATCTCTACGCCTGGCCCCTCTGATTCCTGCCATCTTTACACTTGGCCCCTCTGAATCCTGACATCTTTACGCCTGGCCCCTCTGAATCCTGACATCTCTACTCCTGGCCCCTCTGTATCCTGCCATCTCTACGCCTGGCCCCTCTGAATCCTGCCATCTCTACTCCTGGCCCCTCTGTATCCTGACATCTCTACTCCTGGCCCCTCTGTATCCTGCCATCTCTAAGCCTGGTCGCTCTGTATCCTGCCATCTCTACACCTGGCCCCTCTGAATCCTGCCTTTTTTTACGTCTGGTCGCACTGTATCCTGACATCTCTACGCCTGGTCGCTCTGCATCCGGCAATCTCTACGCCTGGCCCCTCTGTATCCAGCCATTTCTACGCCAGGCCACTCTGAATCCTGCTATCTCTACGCCTGGTCGCTCTGTATACTGCCATCTCTACACCTGGTCGCTCTGTATCCTGCCATCTCTATCCCTGGCCCCTCTGAATACTGCCATCTCTACGCCTGGTCGCTCTGTATCCTGACATCTCTATCCCTGTCTATTCTGGATACTGCCATCTCTACACCTGCTACTTTGGTATCCTGCCATCTCTATACCTGGCCCCTCTGTATCCTGCCATTTCTATACCTGGCCCCTCTGAATCCTGCCATCTCTACGCATGGTCGCTCTGTATCCTGCCATCTCTACCCCTGGTCTCTCTGAATCCTTCCATCTCTACGCCTGGTCGCTCTGTATGCTGCCATCTCTACGCCTGACCCCTCTGAATCCTTCCATCTCTACGCCTGGTCGCCCTGAATCCTGCCATCTGTACGCCTGGTCGCTCTGTATCCTGCCACCTCTATTTCTGGCTCCTCTGTATCCTGTCAACTCAAAGCCTGGCCACTCTGTATCCTGCCATCTCTATATCTGGCCCCTATGTATCCTGCCATCTCTATATCTGGCCCCTATGTAACCTGCCATCTCTACGCCTGGTCTCTCTGGATCCTGCCATCTTTACACTTGGCCCCTCTGAATCCTGCCATCTCTACGCC
Organism: Discoglossus pictus; assembly: GCA_027410445.1. Classification (NCBI taxonomy): domain Eukaryota; kingdom Metazoa; phylum Chordata; class Amphibia; order Anura; family Alytidae; genus Discoglossus; species Discoglossus pictus. The sequence goes on from CM050165.1 coordinate 422,095,568, forward strand.
TGGTCGCTCTGTATCCTGCCATTTTTACGCCTAGCCACACTGAATCCTGCAATCTCTATGCTGGGTCGCTCTGTATCCTGCTATCTCTACCCCTGGTCCTTTGGCGCTCATTGTGAGCCTCTTCCCACTCCCTGCCTCCTGTGTCTGTTCCCCCCTCTCCCTTCCATGTGTCTGTTTCCCCCTCTCTTATCCTGCTGTTTATTTGCCCCCTCTCCCTGCCCTGTGGTATTTTTTCCTTTATTTCCCTCCCCTGTGTCTCTTTTCCCCCTTTGAAGTTGCGCATTTGCTACCTTGCCTCACATGCGCTACCCTGATGCACAATGCACATTATGCGGTGTGAGCTGCGCGATGCACGTGCGCTACCCCGCTGCAAAATGCGTATGCGTGGCTAATGCGGCGCAATGCGCATGCGCTACCCGCCGCTCTATGTGCATGAGCTACCCACCACACTCTGCGTGGCTTATATATTTATTATCACCCCTCTGACCTTACATCCTCTCCCCAGAGTACTGCACCTTCCTCTCCTGCTCTGGCCATCTTCCTATATAGGACTCTCAGTAAAGCAGGATCACCATTGCAGACAAATGATGAAAAATAAACCCACAGGAGCAACAACTGCGCCTCAGCTAGATAGTTTTCACTCCCCTGCGCATTGCAGTGAGTCACACTAGCACATGCCATAATAGCCAATCAGGAAGTGGAAGGGAAGGGCTGTCCACGTGTGATTGGTGAACTCTTCTTATTCACTTTACAGACAGCAGAGACCACACAACATGTCTCAGCCTGCTCCTGCACACTGCTGATGTCACATGCAGGGCCTGTCAGCTCAGACATGGGACAGCCCGCCTGTAATCACAGGGATCTGCCAGTGGAGGGGGAAGTGGATTAAAGGCATAACGCATGTTCGTTCCTTTCCCTTTTCACCATTGCAAAATCTTACAGCTGCAGTTACGCCTCCGGCGGGCAGATGGCTCTGCCAATTTTAGCATATAAGGCACGCCGACAGAAGAGGCCTTGAGTTATCAGAGGTGCTCCCGAGGCCCTGGGGGTCTGCGTGCCCGCGCCGAACATAGCAATGGCCTCACTGTCGATTCAGCGCCACGTCGGAGGGGAAAATAGCTCTATTCCTTCCCTGGAACTTGATGGTGCCTGAAAACTCACAGCGTCCTCTGGCGTATGGCACCTGTAACTGCAACTGTCAGTGCTGCAGAAGAAATGCGCAGGCAAAGAGGGATAGATCCGCATGAACTCCTATGCACAATATGCCTGAAATTTAAAGAGCCTCATGTAAAAAAAAATCTCCCAAATAAATAATGTGGGGGGGATTGGTCCCCCCATCCCCCTCACTTTCTATGCCCCTGCATGTACTACAACCGCTCTTTTTATGATTGGGATCAGTGATGGAGCTAGTGCATGGGGGGGCAAAAAGACAATTTGGGCCCCCTGAACCCCCTCCAACATCAACTCTTGCGGTACATATACATAAAGTTGTAAACCTGGCAATGCTGTTTGCCATACAATGTGAGGATTTTGCCCCTCTGAGCACCTTTGGTGCTCATTGCAAGCCTCTCCCCTTGTGTACTTTATAGGCCTTGCGCTTGAGCACCTTCGGCGCTCATGGCAAGTCTCTCCCTGCCGTGTAGTTTAGGGGCCTTGCGGTTAATGTTACTGCCTTGGGTTAAGTGTTACTGCCTTAAGTTAAATGTTACTGGCTTGGGATAAGTGTTACTGGCTTGCATTAAGTGTTACTGCCTTTAGCCTCCATTTCATCCTGTTACGTTTTTTCATCTGACATTTGTTTTCATTTGTGAAAAAACTGCAAATATGCCTCAAATTAACTTGCCCTGTGTGAGTGTGTAAGTGAATTTGAGGCATAATTGTGTTTTTTGGTGGTCTTTCCATTTGCTTGGTTCGGGCGTTTTATGTGCTTCGATCCTAAGTCCTACGGGGCTTGCGATTCCTGCGGCACTCATCGTGAGCCCTGCAATGAGCGCCTTCAGCGTTCATTGCAGCCTAAGCGTGCCTCAAGTGCTTACCTGCTTTGACTAAAATCGCAAACGTTCTCAACATTCACAAGATCCACTATTATCCACTATCAACTATTATAGTGATACACACACACCCCTACATATATACTACATATATACAGTGGGGTGGGGGGAGTGGAGTATTTGAATGTTTCCCCACTGACATATAAATGATCAGTCTATCATTTTAATGGTAGGTGTATTTTAAAAGTGAGAGACAGAATAACAAAAAAACAAACGAGAAATACCCATGTCAAAAAAATTATAAATTGATTTGCAGGTCAATGAGGGAAATAAGTATTTGACCCCTTCGTCTTAGTACTTAGTGACAAAACTCTTGTTGCCAGTCACAGAGGTCAGACGTTTCTTGCAGTTGGCCACAAGGTTTGCACACATCTCAGGAGGGATTTTGTCCCACTCCTCTTTGCAGATCCTCTCCAAGTCATTAAGGTTTCAAGGCTGATGTTTGGCAACTAGAACCTTAAGCTCCCTCCACAGATTTTCTATGGGATTAAGGTCTGGAGACTGGATCGACCACTCCAGGACCTTAATGTGCTTCTTCTTGAGCCACTCCTTTGTTGCATTGGCTGTGTGTTTTGGGTCATTGTCATGCTGGAATACCTATCCACAACCTATTTTCAATGACCTGGCTGAGGGAAGGAGGTTCTCACCCAAGATTTGACGGTACATGGCCCCGTCCATCGTCCCTTTGATGCGGTGCAGTTGTCCTGTCCCCTTAGCAGAAAAACACCCCCAAAGCATAATGTTTCCACCTCCATGTTTGATGGTGGGGATGGTGTTACTGGGGTTATAGGCAGCATTCCTCCTCCAAACACTGTGAGTTGAGTTGATGCCAAAGAGCTTGATTTTGGTCTCATCTGACCACAACACTTTCACCCAGTTCTCCTCAACACTTTTACCCAGTTCTCTGTGTAGATCTGGGCTGATTCCTCACCGTTCTCATGATCATTGAAACTCCATGAGGCAGCCACAGGGGCCTGACGGAGGACACAGAAATCTGTGGGAGCCACAGGGGACATAAGGGGTTGCAGGGGCCATAGGGGTTCCTCAGAAGACCCATGGGGGCCACAAATTACATGCAGGGGCAACAGGATCCATAAAAAGCCTGCAGGGCCACAGAGGACCACAAGGGTCTCTGAGGGCCTGCAGTGTGCCATGAGGGGTTGCAGGGGCCACAGGGTATCCTCAGGAGACCCGTGGGAGAAAGCAGGAGCCACAGTAGCCACAGAGTACATGCAGAGTCAATGGGAGCCACAAAAAACCTGCGGGGGCCACAGAGGACCCGCAGGGGCTACAAGAGACCCATTGGAAGGTCTGCAGGGCACAGGGGGCCCTGCAGAGGCCAGTGCCTCAGTGCCTTGCACCGGCTGTAGCTCCGCCTGTGGTTGGGATTGAATCATTGTATTAGAGCTGTTTTCTTTTAGTTTCACTGTATTGTGATTTATTATACCGTGGGAGAGCAGAGGTAGCTTGAAAGTGTTGTCTCATGATTTTACTATTTTCTCTACACAAAATAAGAAGATATTACCTCAAAAATAATTATTTGATAGACTGTGCCTCTGTGGATTATTATGAGTAGACAGATGTAGCTTTTTTGGTAGCCTCTGTGGTTTATGATTTACATGGAGAGTGATCAGAGTGCCTTACATAAGTCATTAATCGGGCGTTAATCATTATACATGGTGCCAAATAAGCACCATGTATAGTGCCTCATTCAATTGAGCTTTTGGGAGATCCAGGCTTTGCAAATGTAGCCCGCAAGTTATTTTACAATTCAATTGGCATCTGTTACGGGATCCAGCATCATTCAGGAAGTTAAAGCCAATCCAAGCCTTTGATCTTTAACGGCCGCAAGAGTTGCTAACGCTAGTATCGCAAATCGCTTTTCAATTGCTCCAATTGCCCCTCGCTAAGCAAGCCGTCAAGCCCGCAAATGGCAAAAGTTGAACCACAAGTTACTGGTATCAAGGAGAACTCGCAAAGGGCTTAATGACATGTCCGGAGCACCTTAAAAGGAAATAAAAAATCAATACTTTACTATTATTAAAAGTTAAAGTGATGTTAGGTTTTATAATTAATAGCACAATATTCTCAAACTCACAAATTGGCCCAAAAAATACTTTATTTCATGTTTAATTTCCGTGTTATATCGATCACAGCAATCAATATGTTAATACATATAATGGAACTCGCATGTAATAGAATATCATATTTACGGCTTTATCAATATGCCATTATATGTGGAATGTGGGTTCGATAGTAACTTTTAATTCAAGGCCGTAGGAGTTTAAAATTAAAACTCAATTTTCCATAGACGTAATGATGGCGATCTCTGTTTCCATTGGCTGTTTCTATCTCGGGAGTTACAGCCTAATGTTCAAGCTCGCAAATGCTACATACGATGGCATGGTTTCCGAATTTCGCTATTGGCCCCTGACTTGCGGGCTCGGCCAGTTGAATAGCACCATAAGTTGCAGACGCTGCAGGTCCACTGGAGGTGCTCATTACCAGCCTTTTTCAAAGTCTTGAGGGCCTTGCGATCATCAAAAGCCTATGGCCTTCCTCGCTCATCGTGGGCCTGGCAATAAGCTCCTTCGGCGCTCATTGCCAGCCTTTTTCAAAGTCTTGCGGTCCTTGCGATGAGCGCCTTCGGGCTCATTGTGCATGCGCAACCCCCATAAGTTTTGGTGAAAATTAGGTAGTACACCTGAGCCATCTGGTAACCTGCTCCTGTAGTATAAAAACACATCCAAATGAACCCCAACCCCCTAACTCTCTAACACTAACCCCCTATCCCTAAACCCCTAATCACTTACATTAACAGATGGCGCTGCCGTAGTAGCTCATTACCACTAGATGACGACGCGAACACTTGCTCGTTCCCAGAGTAGGCAGCAAACACAAAACAGGATAGGACCAAGTTACCAATTACTCTATCATGTTGGTCAGAGTGTAGGTCTGGTACTATAACTACTGAAGATACACCTGTGCATGCTTCACATCTTTTGTAGGCAGATAAATGTGCCATTAGCATTTGTTTTTTTCTGTTAAGTGGGCTCCTTACTACTAGCTGTTCCGGTTTAGGAGTTTATATATAAGAAAGGAGAGGATGAACTGAAAATATAATGTGCTAGTCTCTCATACATATGTAGGGTTGCCTAAACTGCTTTGACTTTTTTTTAGAGCTTCCGGGTGTGGGTTGTATGTCACTGTTAATGGTACCGTATTTCCATTTTGTGGCTCCAAGTGCTTTTTTCTGAGAATGTGTGTGGCTTTTGTTATATGGTGTCTGTAACCATGCCAGCATCAATGATTAGGCAACTTAGGCAGTCGCCTACAGGCACTACGCCCAAAGCGTGATGAGGAGACACACCACAGTGAGGGGCGCCCTATTTTGATAAAAAACATACAAATACTAGGCAAAAAAGCATACCCACGGCCGAACGTAGTGGAGGGAAAGGGGGTTTTGAGCCTGCCTAGAGACAAGGGAGTTAGTTGGAATTGATTGGTGGAGGAGTGATATATAAGGTGAGGAGAAGAGGATTGCAGCACATGTAAAGGAAAGTTCCTCGCGCTCCTTTGTGTTTCTTTAGAGATGGAGGGCATTATTGAAAAGCTCAAGGAGGCAGCATTGAAGATGGGGCAACATCAGCTTAGCATAGTGACCTACCTTGTGGACTTATGATGAGGGTTTTAGGCAGAGGATGGCAGTTAGGCAGGACATGAGATGGGATTATTATATGTAGGCCTATGGATGCGGATTGTGACACCACTGAGACCAGGGCTTTCCTTGCATAGCCAGGGAACAAAACAAAACCAGCAGTCAGCACCTGGAGTGGCAAAAAGAGGGTATTGTTTTGCATTCAACAAGGAGTTTTGGAAGTGGGGGAACACATGCAGATTCACGCATGAATGTTCAGAGTGTGGGTTCCCTCACTCACTTGTTAAATGTTTCAAACGCCAGTGAGCCGGAGGCACTCAGGCCGCAGGTGCAGCTAAAAGGGAACACGCCAGTGCAGTTAGGAAGGATGTTGCAGTGGCTAGAGCTATACGGTAGGCAGAGGGGTGGTGGGAGCAAGGCAGCATTGTTGTTTGAGGGAGTGACACCCTCAGAGATTGGTTAATTTAAAGTCTGCTAGGGAATTTCCTCAGATGGTTCAGGAAAATATTCAAAAGGAGGTCTCTTTAGGGAGGATGGTGGGCCCTATCAGTGCACCACCTATTTAGAGCAGGACAATTTCACTGTTAGGGGTAGTCCCAAAAAAGGAGCCAGACAGGTTTTGTTTAATTCACCACTTGTCATTTCCTAAAGGAGGATCAGTCAATGATGATATTGACAAGGAGATGGCGGCGGTGAAGTATGCATCATTTGGACAGGCTGTTCAATTGGTCCGTGAGACAGTAAGGAGAGCATTACTTGCTAAGGTAGACATAGAGTCGGCGTTTAGGCTCCTGCAGGTTAACCCGGAGTGTCACCATGTTCTGGGATGTTATTTTGATGAACAATATTACGTTGATCTATGTCTACCTATGGAGTGCTCAACTTCCTGCTCTCACTTTGAAGCGTTTAGTTCATTTGTACATTGCTAATAGTTGTTTGAATGCTAATAGCAATCATGATCGGAAATGGATAAATAATATTCCCTTTGGGCAGTTTCAAAGAGTACGGAGAAACTGTACTAGAATATCGGATTTTAAACTTGAAAGTGCTGTATTACAACAGAAGCTTTTAGATAAAGGACACAATCGGGTCCAAGTCATGAAAGCATTAGAGAGAGCAGAAGCTCTGGATAGGAATGATCTTCTAATTTGTAAAAGTAAGAGGAAAGATAGACAGGGTAATGATAAGGGATGTAGGTTTTTAACTAAATTTAACTAAGCATCAGGACAGATTTCTAATAGTATCCACAAGTTCTGGCCAGTGTTACTGGAAGATGAGGTCTTAAGGCAGTCCCTACCAGACAGACCGACTATAACATTTCGGAAGAGTAATAACCTAAAAAATGTGCTTGCACCGAGCAAATTAAGACGTGTGGGAAAAAAACAGACATGGCCTGCAGGTCTGATGGGAACTTTTAAGTGTGGGATCAAGGGATGCACTACATGTAGTCTCTTGAAAGAGAAGACTAAGAATTGTGTTGTATCCTCCAATAAGAAATGTGAATTTTGTGTTAAACATATGACAACTTGCAGATCTGAGTATATAGTATATGTGTTTACGTGCCACTGTAATAAACAATATGTAGGCCGAACGAAGAGGTCCCTTAAAACTAGGGTTAGAGAACACCTTGTTAATGTTAAAAAAGGTGTTCTTACTAATGGGCTGTCAGCACATAATGATAAATGCCATCAACAAGATGTAAGAGGTCTGCAAGTTCAAGCTGTGGAACATATTGTGTTGGAAGCTAAAGGTGGAGATAGACTTAACTTGTTGAGGAAAGCAGAGACTAGATGGATACATAAATTGGGTACATTAGTGCCTGAAGGGTTAAATATTGATATAGATTTGGCGGCCTTTCTATAGAGTTTGATTAATACTAAGTATTAAGTAGAGGATTTGTAATAATATTTTTATTATATTATTTTAAACATTTATATTATACATTTTATAATATAATTTAACTTTTTAATTCATATATGAGGAATACAAAGAGACTTTATAATATGGGGTAGATTTGAGGAGTTCCTAGAAGTATATATATTGCTTAGGTGTCTTTATCCTTATCCTAGATTTATTTATTTATTATTTCCTACATATATATTTCGAAGGAGCGGTTGATTTGGATATGTATAAGCTTAGGATGAGTACAGATTTTTACATTTTTATCTTTTTGTTATAATAGATATTAGAACTTTTTTGTTGATTCAATCGTGGTTATAATTGGATATTGTTGATATTTTTTTGTATTTTTATATAAACCATAGGATTCGAATATGTAATGTTCTTGAATTTTATCGGATGCTTCCTGTATACAGATTGTATTTTTAATATGGCTAACACAATGTAAACTTTGGGTCTGTCTATATCTAATAGGAATGGGAGTGTTTACAACATTTTTATCTTTTTGTTATAATAGATATTAGAACTTTTTTGTTGATTCAATCGTGGTTATAATTGGATATTGTTGATATTTTTTTGTATTTTTATATAAACCATAGGATTCGAATATGTAATGTTCTTGAATTTTATCGGATGCTTCCTGTATACAGATTTGTATTTTTAATTTGGCTCACACAATGTAAACTTTGGGTCTGTCTATATCTAATAGGAATGGGAGTGTTTACTAATTAATCAATTAACTGATCTTTTAACTGATTTGTTTATGTATATACTGGCCTGTATATATTTAGGGCTTCACGGCTTTGATTTTGATTCCTTTTTTTTGGTGTGTCTCCTCATCACGCTTTGGGCGTAGTGCCTCTGGGAGGAATGTATAGTGTGACCTGTTCCCGTCGGGTTCCGGGACCGGAGGTGACGTCATCCGATGTGCTGGATGTGGCGTGGACGGGAGCGCCGGAAGTGACGTCGCAGAGGTGGCAACATGCAGAAGTGACGTGGTCCATGCGCGCCGGAAGTGACGTCGCAGAGGTGGCAAAATGCGGAAGTGACATGGTCCATGCACGCCAGAAGTGACGTACTTGCGGCGCCCCGGACATGCCGTTGCATGGCGCGCCGAAAATTACATTGGACAGTGCGCCGGAAGTGACATCATGGGTGCACCTGAAATTACGTCACTTGGCGGGAAAAGCGACATTCCGGTCCGGAGCTCGATGGAGGTGGGCTGCAGGACGGAGGGCTCCCAGGATGGAGGTTCCAAGGTGAGAGGGGGAAACACACACACTCACTTATAAATAGGAATGTGATATATATGGGGCTTTATTAAGCTTCTCCCCTGGATGGTAGATTTTGGAATGCACATCTATTTTTTATGTGATTTATATATATAAAAAATATTATTTTTCTTTTATTCTTTTTTGTATATGTATATTTTTATATTATTTTATTTTATCAACTGAGGAAGCTCTAATAGCGGAGAGAAACGCGACTTGTTTTACATTGTTGATTTTTACATTGTTGGTTTTATACTGGAAGTTTGTTCCATGTGACCAGTGGAAGGCTCACAGTTTGTTATTTGTCAATAACTGGTCAAATTAAAATTAAAATACTATAAGTTTGACCTATTTTTGGAGTCCTTCTCTGTTGATCAGTATATCTGGAGATGCAGCCTCACTACCAAGAAGGAAGCCAAAGTGGACCACGAACCTTTGGAGTCTCAACCTATACCTGTATTATACCTCATATATTTGGGCTAACAACATGTGAGTTGGCATTCATTAACCATAAGCGAGGATCTATATATATAGAACTCTATTGGGTTTTGAATGTTGGAGGATAATCTGCACTAGGGTGGTGCCTTCTTTTTCTCTTTTTGTCTTGAAGAAATTATTTTAATTTAAGAAAATTAGCAATAAAGCAACAGAGAAATCAATACAAAAATCAGTTGATCCACCTTTATCTTATGTAACAATTGAGAGGAAGTGTAAACAAAGTCTCATTATGTGTCTTTTAATTATATTTTATTTTCTGATCTAGTCCAGGACAGAGAAAGAGAAAATAGTCCCACTGTATCTCCATGAATGCATCTGATAGATAATTAGTAGTGTATGCAAACATTTTCTGCATGAAATCCCCAAATAAACATTTAAACACTTACAATGAAGTTAGCAAAGTTGGAAATCAAGGGTTAACACTCTCCACACCCAGGCTAAATTAGCATCAAATTAAAAATGATTTGTCTTGTTCAATCAGGTTGGCTGAAACTTTTGAATTAACGCTAGGGTTTCTGTTTGTGCTGCAAAGCAGCCTGGGATATGTAGTGCATCACTGATATGTGCTATGTATTACTGCTGACAGGAAGCTGCAAGGAGATTGGCTGAGCAAGCAACAACAGGTAAATAGGGGGTAATATTGCTCCCTTGATGCTGCCTGCTGATTGGGGGGATCAGATATCTATGTGGACACCCCTGGAGGTGTCAACATAATTATTAGTGGGATCTTTAGATATTAATAGAAATTAAATGTTTTATGAGATGTGCTGCATACACATAGGCTGCTTTTTGCCTATAGAGTGCAGAAATGTATTAATCCATTAAACTTGTATATGCCTTTAATGTAATTTATCTACTTTAGTGTGTACAGAGGAAGAGAAAAAGCCCCATTGTGTCTACATTTAATGTACAGTAAGTTATCTACTTTAGTAGATAACTGTAGATCACTTATTTTTCATGCAAGCATATATAAAATAGTACGTCTTTTATTACCTTTATGTGTATTTTTCTATAATATATTCTACATTTTGCATTTTGCTCAACCTCCTACGGTAGAAGAACACTTAGAATGCACGCCACTTTCATGCCTCTATATGCTCATTGCAGGCATTATCCAACCCGCAACTTTTGGGCCTCGCAATGAGTGCGATCCTCTCTCCACTCTCTCACCCCTGTGTATCTTTCCCCTCTCTCCCTCCCCTGTGTCTGTTTCCCCCTCTCTTCCTTCCTCTGTCTCTTTGCCCCCTCTCCCTGCCCTGTGTGTTTTTCCCCTTATCTCCCTCCCTGTGTCTCTCCCCCCCTCACCCCTGTGTCTCTTTCCACCCTCTCCCTGTTCCCCCTCCCCTGTGTCTTTCTCCTCCCTCTCCATCCTCTGTGCTCTACGGGTCTAAAACCATTTGCAGGATTGGGAAATGTATCAATAACCCCAAGCACAAAATGTGCTTCAGCTTTACGGGCCATTTTTTTCTCGCATAGCCGTTTTGAGACTGCCAAAAAACGCCAATTGAATAACAAATTAACTTGCAACCTCACTTACAGGCTCCCTGCCTCTCCCCCTGTGGTGTGTGTGAGGATGTAAGCTCATTTTGTAATCAATTGTGGTCTTTTGTCTGTCCCTGAACGGGCTTGAAGAAACGGGCGGTTATGGGCTTGAAGAAAATGGTGGCTGTTCAAGTGGTATTTTTTTTCACAGTCTTGCGGGCCTTTGGCCCTCATTGCAAGCCTTTTTAAAAGTCTTGTGGGCCTCGCAATGAGGGGTAAAGGCCTGTGGCCTTCGGCGCTTATCGTGGACCTCACAATGAGCGCCGAAGTCTTTTTCAAAGTCTCACGGGCCCTCGTCGCTCAATGCCAGGCCCGCAATGAGCTCCTTCAGCGTTCATTGCAGCCCCCGTGAATCCTGCAACTCTAGGCCCTCGAGATGAGTGCCTTCGCTGCAAGCCTGTATCTTTTAACATAACATTGTGTGACAACAACTCGCAGTTACCACAACTATTATATGTGATATTTAATTTTGCTGTAATATATTCTACTTTTGCATTTTGTATTCTCCTGAGAAAATAGCAGAAAGGAAAAGGTGAAAAAGAAAGGAAAATTAGTACAAAATACCAGGTCACAGGTTCAAGAAACATATATGAGATATGTCTTTGTGTTCTCAAAAATAAATGTCTAGATTCAATTCATTTTGAAAGCAATGATGAAGGAGAAGGACTTTACTTGGAGCAGTTCCACTTTACGTATTTATGAAATGTATCCCTGGAACCCGGAGATAACGACTTCAATATGATGGAGTGAGTTACATATTTTCCGGTATCTGACTTTAGTTGGCATGGCAAGGACACAGTAGGGAACCTGATATAAAACTTGACAAATGCAAGTAATGTAGATACTATCAAAGCTGGAAGAGGCTGGTTTGGCTTCAGGCTTCACCCACTATTTGAATGATTTAGTATATGAGTTGTACTGTAATAGTCAATCAGTTTCCTTGATATCGGTGATCTTGCGCCACAGCTGCAGTGTGGTATTGCGTGGAATTGGACAAATGACCACGTCAACACTGTGACCTGAGTTTAGAAAGTTTTGTGTTAACATATAATCCAACTTTCATCTGATGAATCAGGCATGAGTTGGAGGAAATTCTTTGCTCTGCAGCTGTTCTAAGTTCCTTTAATGCAGATTTGATTTAAATCACTTTTCTACCTAACATAATAAAAAAAATGGTTCTAATGATTCTACAATGTCCAATTAAACTCAATAATTAAAATAAAAGTATTAAATATAAAATTATTATTTGGGCCACTGTGAGGAGCATAGGATATGGGATAATGCTATTGGCTTATTTTTGACAACAATGTCAACACTTGAAATGGCTCATACCTGACTTCAGATTTCATACATACTAGAGTCTGCTGTTGAATTTGAAAGCTAAGTTGTTGACTATTTGGCAATGATGTGAAATATGTAGTGTGACCTGTGACTCAGTTACTGTGCGTGACTTTATATTACTTCTAGTAATAAATCTTTATACTTGCAAACCTTAGTAATATTATTCTACAATTCAGATTTGACAAGTGAAATGTTTATGTCAGTATTTTACACAAGATCTTCTGTTGCACTCTTCCAGTCTTATGGTCATGCCAAGAGGTGACTGGCAGTGGCTGGAGGAAGAGTGATCCTTAGAACCCTCCAGTAATCTAATGTTCTGCAAAGCCACAGTTTAGCCTGTAACCAAGTAGTAAAAACTACACCTTCATTGGCACTCCTTTTATTCTTTTACATTTAAGTAAGTCGACCAGATTTTCTTACTTTCAAAGACGATTTATTATGTTTCAATACATATAGGAAATCAGTGCCTTAGAGCCAATATAAGGTCATACGAACAAAGAGCACAAACAAGTTACACTATGGTACAATAACAGGACCACAAGTATCTTATTCCTTCTGTAAGTTATGATGTCATTCTTCAGTTTATAATACACTTAGTTATTACAATAGGCAGTTAAGAACACTGACTGCGTGCCAAATTAAAATAATAAACCATTTAATATTAGCAATTACCATATTGGTCATACTATAAGTGTTGATGTACAGATAAGTGCTATGTGTATCTGGATTTGGTAAACAGGATAAGAAATGTTTCTTGTTTAGAAGCTGGGGTTAAATTCTAGAAACCATTAACTAGTAAGGTACAGTTTGTAACTATTGGGTTTGGCTTCCAGGCCTACTGTGATACTGGTTTAAACAAACTGGAAAAAATATATAACATGAATGGGTCGACACATCTCCCTCACACAAAAAGCTTCTAAAGTGTTGATGATCAAGCCTGTGGTTTTCTGTCCCTTTTTTGTCTGTCTCTTTTCCTGTCCCTGTCTATCTATTTTCCTCTTTCTGCCTATCTCCTTGTCTCTCTCTCTCTCTCTGTCCATTTCTGTCTCTTTCAATTTGCTTCAATCTGTCTGTCCATTTCTGTCTCTCTCTGTATCTTTTGGACTCTCTACCTTTTTGTTTCTCTCCTTTCTCTCACTCTCTCTCTGTCTTCCTTTGGGTCGCTGTCCCATCGTGTTTCTCTATCCCCTACCGCCCTCTGAACAGGACACAGCAGTAATTATTTATCTGTATCCTTTCCTGTCTCATCTGTCTCTTTTTTCTTTTTCTTTTCTCTCTCTCTGTTTCTATTTCTCTTTTTATCTATTTCTTTATGTCTCATTATGTCCCTTTATATTTCTCTCATTGTCTCTTTCTGTCCCTATGTATATGTATTTCTTTGTGTCTCTGTCCATCAGGTTTCTCTCTCCTCTTCTCCCTCATGTCTGTTTCCCAAGCTACCTGTCATGTCTCTTTCTCCCTATTTCCCTCATGCCTCTCTTTCTGTTACTCTCTCTTTTTGCTACCATCATGTTTTCTCAGTCTCTCTTTCTCTCCTCCTTTGAACAGGACAATTTTTTTAATAGGACAGTCTACTTTGTCCCCATTCCTGCCTATAGTATACTCTCTTTTGCATCCGGCCTTGCACACTCCTATAAACTGATCTATAGTTTATTCTCCCCTTTAACTCTTCAACCTATGGTGGAGTTATTAGAGGCAACCCAATTGTGGAGGGCAGTTAATAAGAAAAAAACAGAAAGAAAGAAGCAGAACAGAAAGTAAAGATGGAGGTAAACAAATAAACACAAGGGTCATGTCTAGATTCTGTAAATTGAGGCATATTATGTGAATTCTGTTTTGTTACCCAATTCTAAAATTATTCTGTAATTCAATTTTTTTATGTTTTGTCCACCCTTATGAGTATGTCTCACCTGGGATATTTCCAAAGCACTATATGATGAGTTGTCTAATGGCAACAAGGCTGAGCTGGGCCCACCAGGTAACAATCACTTCTGACATCAGAGATATGTTATAACAGATGATGTCACAGAGCCCAGGCACTATGTAAGGAGCTGTGTTGGGAGACAAAGACCTTCACATCAAGAAGGTTAACAGATGAACAACTGAATAACGATGTGCTGTGCCCTATAAACATAACTATAGGAAGCCTAAAGGAGTAAACTCTACCTTGCACATGGAGACTGAGGGATTGTATATATAAAGGTAAGGTTTAATAATTGGGTAATTATGTGAATTGAACAAAAAAAATTTTTTTTGTCACATTAATGTATGTGTTGATTTTGCCATTTTATCTGTGCAATCCCTGGTGAGCAATTAAGTGAGGAGAGTTGTCTTTATGAATATCAGAGATATATTGCCAACTTCTCCAAGAGGAAAATGTTCACCCAGACATCACCAGCAGTCTATTTTAAGTAACTTAGCTTATAAATATAAAACCAGCATAAAACTCAATAGATAATATCACAATGCTGAATTAATATACAGTAAACTCCCCGTTATCCGGCACCTATGGGGACTCCCTATTGCCGAATAAGTGTAGTTTCAGGTTAATCGAGAGTCCCCGAACTTAAGGGTCACCCAAACCCCCTCAAAATGCCTTTAAAAAGGCATTAGCACCTAAACTGGGCCATTTAGGCCCAGAAAAAGTAATTAGTTAACTCCGGATAGTGCCGGTTATGCCGGTTTAGCGGGAGTAAATTTAAAATGGCGTATTGATGCCGGTGCCGGTTGCTTGAGAGTGCCGGTTGGTTAGGTGTCCCGGATAACCGCCAGTTCACAGTATAGAGTTAGGGACTGAAGATCTGCAAGTTAAAATGTCTGGTGTATAACTACATTTACAGCCCTATTAATTTCCTTCAAAATGTAAAACCGTAGCCCGTAACGGAGCCTGCAAGACTCTCAAAGCCAACCGCAAACGATTTGTGGGTTAAGGGCGAAAAAACCCTACGGATGTCAAAATCTGAACTCCGCAGCCATAAATCCTTTATTCTGTCAAGCCCGTAACTGTTACGTTCGCAAATCGCTATTAAATTGCTACAAATCCACTGGCGTTCAAACCCGTAACCCGCAAATGGAGCCACAAAGCCAATGGGTACTAGAAAAGGACCCGCTAGGGGGTTAAAGTCCGATCCGTTGCACTGTAAATGCAAATATACACACACTACTGTATTCATAATTAAAGGGAAAGTGATGTTAGGTATTAAAATTAATAGCACAACATTCTCAAGTTCACAAATCTGCAATATATCGGGACCCCCACTGCATTTAAAAATTCAAACTCCCCACCTCGGGTCCTTAATGGGTTTGCGGCACAAAAATGGCTAACCCTTTGCTGCAGGGGTACTGTTAGTACCCCCACGGCACCTAACATTAACGCCCACTATAGGTCCCTACATTAAAACTTGCTTCGGGGGTCCCGATCGGGAGCCCCGCAGCATTTAAAATTTAAAATTCTTGATGCGGGTCCTGAAAGGACCTTAAAGGTATTTAAAGGAACCATGCTGCTATAGTAATTAACGCTATCACTCATGGGGCTCTATAAAGACCCACATGAGCCTCCCATCAATCCCATAAGGGTATATATAGACTCTTTTGGGACAATAATTAACCCTAACATTACCCTATAAGTGCCATGAGGGTCCTCCAGGACCTTCATAACACTAAGTCTAAGCACTACTGTACACTACACTACTAGCCACCCCAATAAACTAATACATCAAAATTACCCCCTCTAAGTAATAACACCCCTCTAACTAATTTAACCCCCTCTAACTTATTAACCCCCCACCAAGTAATAAACCTCCTCTAGCTAATTAACCCCCCTCTAAGTAATAAACCCCCCTCTAGCTTATTAAACTCTCACTTACTAATTAACCCCCCAACTATTTAACCCTCAACATACCTAACTAACCCTGTTACTAACTACTTAATCCTATCTAAACCCAGTTATCCCTATCTAGTCCTATTTAATCGTAACTGGACCTAGTTAACCCTAACTGGACCTATTTAACCCTAACTGGACCTAGTTAACCCTTAATGTACCCAATTGGGACAACCTGCACCATAAGGGATAATGCTGTGAAGATATGTGAGGCCCAATCGATCCCCTACAGCAATTCACCGTCCAAACAAACCAGGGGCTACCAGACGTGTTTTTAAAATGACAGTACAGCGAACCCTGTTGCTTCAAAGCAAAATGATTCAGTTTGCATGAAAGTACCAAAATTGGATCTCTTCTCATCGGCTGGACAGACATTGGAGTGTCAGGTGCAAAACCTCAGAGAACAAACACTCTGCAACCATTGTTGAAAGAACACAATCTGATGGCGGCTGCGTTATGGTCTGGGGAATGTTTTCTTGGCATTGTCTGGGCACATTGTCTGGAGAGCACTCTCAACAGGTTGGGTTATCTATCCATCCTTGCAGATCAAGAACACCCATACATGTTGTCTTCTCTGGAGTGGATGGGATCTTCCAGCAGGACAATGCAACATGTCATATGGCAAGAATTGTCCGGGAGTGGTTGGAGAAGCACGACAAAGACATCCAGGTACTTTCTTGGCCTCCAAATTGCCTGGACTTGAACCCAATCAACCACCTGTGGGACCACCTTGATTGCCATGTTCACTGTATGGATACACACACTCTTCAGGAGCTCTTGGTTGCACCGCATTCTGCAGGGCTCCAGATACCCTTGCCAACCTTACAGCAACTACCACACTGGCTAGCTACTGTCCGCGCTATACACAGGGGTTATTTGGGATATTAGCTGGAGGTCATAATAATGTGACTCGGCCATGTAATAGGTATAATTGAAAGTTTATTACTTAACTAGGACACACTCAATTGAGAAAGTAACACATTGTATTTGTTTATTCTTGCTTAAAAAAAAAAAGTTTGGTAACATGGGTGGAAGGCTCTTTTGTGTTTTGTGTAAGGCACATGACCTTAGCATCTTAGAGGTATATACTGTACAATGTTTTCATGTTATGTAAAACAATTATTTAATTAACAAAAAAACACTAGGCAAGGTTCTACCTCACTAACTCCATGCTGTTCCTTAATGTTTGTTACTGTGAATAAATAAAATAATATTATAATATAGTATTTAATCTATACAGAATACTGTCACTACTGGATTTTGTGAGGCACAGGGGGACCCCTTGTCACCCCATTTCTTCATGCCCAGAGCTTTACTGGACTTTTGTGGACTGTGTATTAGCCCTGGGATTTGGGAGCTTTCCTGGATTTTGGTATATGAGTTTTGTTATATGAGTATACTAGGTTTTGTATGATTTAGAATGCAAGGGTACCTTTGTTACTTATGGTCATGTCCAGAGCGGAGAGAGTTTGCTAAAGTAATGTGCCTAGGCCTGATATGACAAGTTCCTGCCCACCCCTATGGGACATATAGAGCCACATTCAATTGAGCTTTCGGGAGATCCGGGCTTTGGAAATGTAGCCCGCAAGTTACTTTGCTATTCAACTGGCGTCTTTTTATGGGCTCTGATTGAGTTACGGGCTCCAGCCTGCGATTCACTGTGATGGTTCACATCGCCAGTTAAAGCCTTTGATCTTTAACAGCCGCAAGAGTTGTGAACAATAAAATCACAAATTTCTATTTAGTCGCTCCGATTCCCCCTTGCTAACCACTCCGCAAAAAGTCGAACCACAAGTTACTGGTACCAAGGAGGTCTCGCAAAGGGCTTAATGACATGTCCAGAGCACTTTAAAATCAAATAAAACATCAATACTGTACTTATATTAAAAGTTAAAGTGATGTTAGGTCTTAGAATAGCTCAACATTCTCAAGCTTGCAAATCGTCCCAAAGAAATACTTTATTTTATGTTCAATTTCCGTGTTATATCAATCAATGTGTTAATACATATAATGGAACTTGCATGTAATAGAATGTCATATTTATGGCTTGATCAATATTACATTATATCTGGAATGTGGGTGCGATCGTAACTTGTAATTCAAGCCATAAGACTTCAATGAAAAATTGAGGTTGGATTAAATAAAATTATTGTTTTTTTAAATGTAGACTGCTGGTACCCCAACTAGATTGGATTGGTTGAACTTGGCACAGTACTTGTAACCCTGACACACACACTGGCTAGCGGTCAGGCAAATGAACTTAGATTGGCGGTCAGGCAAATGAACTTAGATTTAAGAAAATAAAATTATTGTTTTTTTAAATGTAGACTGCAGGTACACCACTAGATTGGATTGGTTGAACTTGGCACAATACTTGTAAGCCTGACACACACACTGGCTAGCGGTCAGGCAAATGAACTTAGATTGGCGGTCAGGCAAATGAACGTTCATTTGACTGACCGCCAATCTAAGTTCATTTGCCTGACCGCTAGCCAGTGTGTATACTGTGCCCACTTGCCCAGTCAGTGCCACCACTCATATCTGGTGTAACAGTCAGTAGTGCACATTTAAACAAAGAATACAATTTTGACTGTAATACATTGAATAGCAGTTACTTGTCTGCAAGCGTCTGTGTCAGGCCTACAGCGTCTACTTTGCCAACTTCTGCAAGTGCACAGTGCCACTCATATCTGTTGTCACAGTAGCTTGCACGCATAGTACCAATCTGTCAAAACCTGTAATGAAGAATGAGGTCTAGAGTAGCCTGGTTCCCTTATCCTCTACAGGTTGAGACCTAATGTTTGGGTGACTCCAGACCAACACATGAGTACAAGCAGCACACAAACTCAAAGCCGCCATCCTCCTCCTGGTCCAGCATCATCAGCCACATCAACCACCGCTGTCCTCCTTGCCCCCTCTCAACCATCCGCCACTCCGTCTCTTGCTTTGAGCAGTTACTGCTCATCTGCCCATAGTCAGGTGCCTGTAAAGCACATGTTTGAGCGTAAGAAGCTAATGTCACAAAGTGTCCCAAATTTGAAGTGATACGACCAACCAAGCAACTTTTTGCATCTCCCGGTCCCAAAAATCCAGGCCTTATACACGTGCCCTGATAGGTGACGTAACCAGTATTAAACTGATAAGAGTAGTACTTACAAACACGCCACTCCTATCTGGTGGCACCTTTGATTGCACGTGCCGTGCCCCAAAATTGAAGTGATACGACCAACCAAGCATCTTCTTCCATCTCCCGGTTCTAAAAATCCAGGCCTTATACACGCCCCCTGATAGGTGACGTAACAAGTATTAAACTGATAAGAGTAGTACTTACAAACACGCCACTCCTATCTGGTGGCACCTTTGATTGCACGTGCCGTGACCCAAAATTGAAGTGATACGACAAACCAAGCATCTTTTTCCATCTCCCGGTTTCAAAAATCCAGGCCTTATACACGTCCCCTGATAGGGGACGTAACAGGTATTAAACTGATAAGAGTAGTACTACTTAACACACCTTATAATAATGCAGAGAGAGGCAACGCAGTGAGAGGAGTCTGAAGAAGAGGAGTCAGAGGAGGAAGGTGGCTTTGAGGAGGTGGAAGACCAAACACAGCAGGCGTCCCAGGGGGCTTGTTGTCACCTTTTGGGGACCCTTGGTGGCTGGGTGGAGGAAGAGACCTTCAATGACATGAGTGAGGACAAGGAACGGGACATGGCTAGCTTGTTATCTAACCTTGTGCAAATGGGGAGTTTGCGGTTGTGCAAATAGACTGTTTGTGGTTGTTTGCGGTGCGTTAAACGGGGAGTTTGGTCTGTCACTGTGAAGCGGGCCTAACCCTTACACTACCTGATCGATACAACATCATACCTGATGTTTTAAAGCACGTTATTCCAAACAATTTAGGAATGTTAGGTAATTTATGCCCTTTATGGCTTAAAACCAGACTCTGCATCAACTATGTAATTTTCCGTGGGAGTTTTGCCATGGATCCCCCTCCGGCATGCTACAATCCAGGTGTTAGTCCCGTTGAAACAACTTTCCCATCACTATTGTGGCCAGAAAGAGTCCCTGTGGGTTTTAAAATCCGCCTGCCCATTGAAGTCTATGGCGGTTCGCCGGGTTCGCCGGTTCGCGAACATTTGCGGCGGTTCTCGTTCGCGGTTCGCGAACAGAAAATGTTATGTTCGCGACATCACTAGCTATCAATTTTCTGTGAAGTTATTCATTTTACAATGTATATAAATATAGCTTTTCACTGCAGATAGCAATCAAAGTGGCCCAACTGGTCTATTCACCTAAAAGTTTAAAAATTTTCAGCTTAAGATAGGACTTATGCTTATTTCAGGCATGCTTAAATTCCTTAACTGTGTTTGACCCTACCACTTCCACTGGAGAGCTGTTCCGTTTTCCTACTACTCTTTCTGAAGTATTAGCCCTAAATTGTCCACCTTCAAATAATGACTTTGTGTTCTTGCATTATTCTTTTTCTTGAAGACACTTTCCTATTCAACTTTATTAAACCCTTTGATACATTTGAAGGTTTCTATTTTCTAAGCTAGACATAGTCAGGTCATGAAGTCTATCCATAGAAGTTTTGTCTTTTATACCACTTTAGTTGTCCTCCTTTAAATTGTTTGCTCACTTCAGTCAGAAAGTAAGAGGCACACATATAGATAGAATTGTCTCTGCATATAGACATTTTTGTGCAAATTCCATCAGACAGCCTACTGCCCCCTGAAAATGTGCTCCCCTATCAGATTCCTCATATCTTTCCCATTTATAAATGCCTATATTTAACTCCTTTTATACTTTCTTATATCTGTACATTCCCACAATTAAGTCTATCTATTATCCTGCTCACTGTCTATCTATTACATGAATTCACTATTTACCTTATGTATGAGCATATGATGGTCATATGATGGTCTCTGTCTTGTTCGACGCCAGCGTGTGACGTCACACTCGCGTCTCTACCCTTGCGTACGTTTCTATGCCAATTTGATAGATTCTCATTCAGTTACTATGGCAACCAATTTAGCTGGAAATACAGGGTTTTTCATTCATGGCAACATTAGCGATATATGTCAGACAACAATACTGTGGTGTAATTCATCCAGGTAGGTATAAGATGATTTTTTTTGCAAAATAATTCATCATTAAGTGTAATAGTAATCATCATAGAAGCCCACTAAAGCACATTGATTTACTTAGCTATATGTCTGGCATTTAATGAAAATAGATATTATAATAAATATATACATTCTAAATGCGACAAGTGATGTCATAAATTTCATACAAAATAAAAAAGGGGTATCAATATCCAACACTTCCACCATGTATAAAATATCTATGAATTGTAAATAGTCCTCTCTTTTTATAAAAGAAAATATAGTGTTCTATGTCAAACTTGATCCTTTATCCAATGGTAAATACTACAGGTAAAGTGATCCTCTCTACTTATGGATGAATGAATAAGTGCCTGTACTTGACATCTCTAAAAGTGCTTTGCTATGTATATGTTGCCCTATATAATTTTGTGATTATAAAAAAATAAAAATAAAGGAAGTTAATGAATAAAAATAAATGAATGAAAACAAAAATTGGTGTTGTGGTTATTATGTTTTTTTCTAAAATGAAGTGTAAAAAGTGAATGTGTGCAATCCGGATACAGAATAAATTAACATTCAAAAATTGTTTAGATTCATAACACTTCTGTGTTAATATAATTTTATTAAACAATGTGCTTTATAAATAATTTGTTGTAATTCATAACTATTAATAAATGCCATAATATAATGTGATAATTGTTTAAAAGTAAAGAAAAGAAGAAAAAGTGTTCAGATAAAAACCCAATGTGATGTGTTTACTCATGCATTGTATCTCAGTACATCTAATTAAGAATTTATTATAAAAACATTATTAAATCTTTTCATTTAAACATATAAATGCTATAAATAAAAGGCTTATAGCTTAGAAATCCATGGAGCGTAAAACCTTATTTGGGCATATAGCTTGTATATCTATTGGCATCACAATGTATAAATGTAGCTTCATGTAGTAGAAATAAAATAGATTATATAGAAAAGTTATAATAGCTCTAAAATGGTCTATAAATAGATGCTCATTTGAACTTATCAATTATCAAGTCCTTTTGACGTAACAGTGTATAGATACATCTTAGTATATTAGATTAAACTTTACGAAGAGAGAATCCTAAATGTTTACAAAAAATAAAATAGTAATAAACATTCCTTGGCGTCAATTTGGCTCATCCATAATGATATATGAATGCATTTTCATACATTGAACTTAACGAGGGGTTTAAGAAAAAAGATTTTGATGAAAAAATAGGTCCACTATCTACAGAGGGTGAGGCCCACATTGTAACCTTTCCATGACAAACAAATGGTTTATAGATTGACACTAAAACTGAAGCCCTCATTAAGGCCTTCAGGTTTTTGGGCATGTCATTTGTAAAACCATTGACAACATGTAGTTTATGACACTTGACTAAGAATCCTATTTGGGCCTCCATACCTTGGCATCAAGTTGACTCATCCATAATGATATATGAATGCATGCTCACGCATTGCACTTAAGGAAAGTTTTAAGAAGAAGGATTTTGATGGAAAAATAGGTCTACAGAGGGTAGATCTACAGAGGGTGAGGCCCACATTGTAACCTTCCCATGGCAAGCAAATGGTTTATAGATTGGCACTAAAACTGAAGCCCTCATTAAGGCCTTCAGGTTTTGGGCATTAAGACCTTCAGGTTTTTGGGCATGTAATTTGTAGATCCATTGACATTCCTTTTAAGTAGCACACGGTCAATGTCACCCTTTCTAGGACCCAATATTGCTCCATCAATGGTATAAAATTTAACAAGGCTAGCGTTCTTGTTATGATAGAATTTCATATGTCTTGCTAAGGGTGTGTCAGGATCTTTTTCAATGGCATACACATGTTCTTCTATCCTGCGTCTTAGCTGTCGGGCGGTTTAACGGACATAGATCTTATTACAAATACATTGTGTCACATATATAACTCCTATTGTACAGCAGTTATAAAAACCTTTAATTGGGAATTCCTCCCTTGTGCCAGGATGTATGAACGATTTTGAAGGTTTTATGAATTTCCAGAATTTGCATTTACCACACCTATAACATGGCTTTAGTCATGTCTTTTCAGTATGTTTCTCATTAAAATGGCTGTTGACTAATCTGTCCCTTAGGTTTCTGTTCCTCCATTATGTTACATTAACCTAAAGAGTACGGACCTAAGGATACCTTGTATCAATTTATCATACTTAGTTTCTTCCACCCACTAATCAGTTCAGTCCTGTCGCAGTTCAATGCCCATTTGTAAGTATTTTTTATACACCTATTAGGGTGTCCTCTGTTCTTAAATCTTACTTATAATTTCTGGGCTTCTATTTTCATTTCTTCCGTACTACAATCGTACTACAATTCAGGAGGAATTGTAGTACGGAAGAAGAATTCAAAGTAGAAACCTAGATTCACAATGATTCACAATGCTAATTATGCAGGCCGTGGTTCCTGTCTGTAACACAGCCACTGCAGTCAATCACTTGTGACCATGATGTCAAAGGTATGGAAAAAAGTAGCTGTCAATTGTGTATGGAAAGCAACTCAAATATATTTTTCTCCCATTTCAGTGCTCAGCAGGACATGGCCAGCCACAGAGAAATAGTGGGAGGATTTGAGTTGGAGAGGATTTGAGTTGGGGAGGAGGAAGGCCAGGACATTGAAGAGGGACCTTCCACACAAGCTGGCCGGCCACATTCACTGGCATATGAGGAGTGGGAGTCACTGCCTAGGCCGTCACAAGAATCAAACAGCCATGTCCAGATGTTCCAGCACCCTCCACCAGTCATGTCCTGGCCCCAGACATCTTCCCAGCTGCCACCAATGACAGCACCATTGCAGCAATGGGGGCATTCCACAACCACACCATGGGTTCCCCCAACATATGCTAAATCATCATATGCTCAACCATCATGGCGTTCACCATCATGGCCTCAACCATCATGACCTCAGCCATCATGGCCCGACCCCCAAGCCTTCATGCCGCCACTTCAGGGCCTGCTACGGCTACTATTGCCGCCACCAATGCGGTCAACAATGCCAACACCAATATCGTCACCAGTGCAGCCACCAATGCAGTCACCACTGTCTTCACCAACACAGCCAGCGATGCCCCCACCACAGCCAACGTAGCCACCACCACCACATCCAGCCCTGCAGTCGTCACCTGCGGCCACATTGTTGGCAACACCACCACCCATGACATTCCAGGAGATCATGGCCTGGTTTGCCAGGGAGGACCCGGCGCTCAGCAAAAAGTCAGACCAGAGGCTCTGGTTGCTCCGGAGGCAGTGTCGGCTGACCAACACCCTCCTAGCTAGCACTAGATTCCTTGTGGATAGTACCAGATCTCTCCATGCTGAGATGAGGAGGCACAACTGAAGGATAGAGAGATATGAGGAACAGACAAGTCGTGACAGACGCCTACTCATTGAGCTAGCCCAAAGCCAGCCCATACCTCTCCATCCTTCGGTTGCGCAACAGGAGACGTCGGCCTTCTCATCTCAGACCTCACCCCAACCATCACAGCAAGATCCTCAGCCAGCAGATGTCGTGGTACCCCCCGCTCCTCCACAACATAGATGTGAAAGAGGGAGATGGAGATGGTCCGCGGGCACAGATGGTGGGGGCCCAACGCTGAGGAAGAGGTATTAGGTCCATGGAGTAAGTCCTCCTCCTGATCACTCCTCACTAAATACTGATTGTTATAGATTTTGACATACTATTGGCTGGCTACAGAGTGTGTATATGTCTGGTCATGTTTAACATTTCAACTTGAGATGAGGTGTTGTAGTTAAACAGAATATTGTTATGATTGATATCTTGTTCTTGTCTCTGTAGGTGTTATTAGCCAAATATCATGACCATGAAGTCACGTTCTTCATATTTGAGCAGTACAATACCATCATGTGAGTAAGCACTCAACCCAGTTCCCAAAAAATCATGCGATTAGTGTCATTCACCACTGCACATGGATCTGAAATGCAATATATGACTACATATGTCTTCACTAATGAACATAACTGTTGTGAGTTTCAATTATAATGAATAGTGTCCCGGCTTTAGAGTTGCATGGTCCCATTAGGATCTGCTAATCCAAAGCAGTAGTTATAAATGAGTTTTTGTAGCATTTCATCCGGTTAACAGTATGAAAGTGGATTAATGTATTTCATGTCATCCAAACAAAATGGATACTTTACTTGTTTTGACATCAGGATCAATGTGCATGTGTTTAGGGGTAATGTGAAAAGTGTAATCTGTCTGGCCTTGGTACCACCCATATACCAGTGAGATGTGATATCAGCATGGTCCAACTATTCCATGTATATAGTCATAGTACTCTTTGGTGAAAGATTGTGTTCACAGTGAAGCATGCCTTTTTGTCTTCCGCGTCCTCAAAATATTCCAGGAAGGCTGATTGAACAGGACATACTCAAAATGGTTAGTACTGCTCGTAGATGATGTTCATGTTAATTGGTTAATTGTAGTGTCCAGAGCAAAAACTGTACTATAATAACAGCTTATGATTGTTCTAACACCTCCTCTCCATGTTTTTCAGATTCCCATCATCTTCTGATCAATCAGCAGTAATGTATGCAAACACACTGTGTGTGGAATTGATTAGCATCACATGATCCATGATTTCCAGTGTCTGTTTAATATTTCATATGACAACCGTATGGTTGCTGTACGCACTTAATGGTTATTTTCATGAAATGGAGAGTTATATGATGTTGGTTACTGTGGTGTCCTGACAACATGTGACCCTAGTAGATGCTATGCATTATCCTTATGATGTTGATTAACTGTTTACCCTTTAGGTGTCCTCTGATCAGCCACAGCCTCTTGCCATACCGGTATCCGCCCACAAAACAACCATGATATCAATGCACAGTCTTGTCCATTTCTGATTGTGCTCTGTGTATGAAATAAAACTTTGTTATACAGTTAAAACCGTGTCAGTGTGTTGTCAATGGTTGGGGTTATGGGACATCCACATACTTGACATTTGTGTCCCATTCCCATATGTGTAAACTAATGAGCCCTAGTTACTAACACTCAGCAATCCACAAGGGGACCAGGGAAACATACACAACACTAATATAAATTGATGAATAGAATACATAATGGGAGGTGACAAAATGGGAATGGGTATACATCATGGCACATGACCACCAGCACTGGTAAGGGACTTTCCAGGATGGGCGTAGTGGAGATTACCCCTGATGGAGGTGAGTTAGCTGTTGATCACTGTACCTCTGCACAGGCTTCATGTGTTTTTGCGGCCCTTCCTGAGGGGTTAGAGTCGATTAGTATGGTGTATGTTTCCCTGGACCCCTTCAGCATTGCTAAGTGGCGGTGGTGAAGTGGCTTGTGTACCTGAATGAAAGTGTGAGCTATACATGTAGGGCCACTATCGGTGGGCAAATAATAGAAGAGAGGTCAGACAAATCCCAGTCCACTAGAGAAGGAACTGGCAACCCACTCCAGTATCACCGGCATGCAAACCTTTTAGAACAGCACAGGCAGAGAAACACAACTGAAGGACTGAATAAGACATAATCAAATGTTACCCTGTTACACTACATTTATATGTAGTGTATGCAGTATATATGTAGTTGTAAGTAGCCATTTCAGTCCAGTGATGAATGAGATTTAACATATATGATAATTTTTAAATTGGAGTAACCGGGGATATATATATATATATATATATATATATATATATATATATATATATATATATATACATATTCTTTTATATTCTGATACCTGTTTGTATTGCTATATTCTTCCTATTAAAGTGTGAACATTGTCATGCACTCCTCTCACACACAGCATGTACATGGTACCAGCATTGCACTCTATACAAAAACGAGTTACCCATATTTCATTCTTGGGGAGAGGTAAGCAAAAAGTAGGTATGTAGAAACTAATAGTGAATTCTGCATTGTCAGTCCTCCAGCATCAGCATAGCATTGGCACAACAGCATAGAGACCTGTAAGGACTGGCATAGTGAGTTGCAGAGTGTCAGTTTGCAGGTAGAGATTTCTGCAGTGTGCTGGTCCCATGCCAATCAGATCAGAAGAAGGTTATCATTTCACATTATATAGACTTATAGCTTTCACAGTAGATAGCAATCAAAAGGCGCATCTGGTCTATTTACCTAAAAGGTTAGCTGAATTCAGCTTCAGATTGGCCTTATGCTTATTTCAGGCATGCCTAAATTTCCTGTGTCTCACCCTACCCCTTTCACTGGAGACATTTTCCATTTACCTACTACTCTTTCTGAAGTATTAACCCTAAATCGCCCACCTCCAAATCATGACTTCTTGTTCTTGGATAATTTTTTTTCTTGAAGACACTTCCCTGTTCTACTTTATTAAATCATTCGATAAAGTTGAAGGTTTCTTTTAAATCCTCCCTTTCCCATCTATTTGCTAAGTGATACATATTCAGGTCATGAATCCTTAGAAGTTTTGTCTATTAGACCACTTTAGGTGTCCTCCTTTGAATTGTTTGCTCACTCCAGTATCTTTTGAATGCTTGTTATCTTTTTATTTTCTTACCCAAGATTTTAATTTATTCTTATTCAATATATCAGTTAGTGACCCTGTAGTTTGTATATATACCTATACATATCATTATACAGTGACACTCTATAATAGGGTTCTGTGGTACAATCAGTTATCATGGAAACCAAGAGGGATCCCTAGTTCTACTGACCAGCACAGCTTATCCTGCATTGTGATGTCATAAAGAAATATAACCCACATAACCATGGATTACACCATAAATTCCAATGATTCTGATTTTTATAAAAATGAAGCTGAAAGGCTGCCATTTGCTTACTACTATCTGTTTCAGTTGACTTTAGCTCCTACCACCAGATATCTAGGAATGAGTAGAAGACTTTGACTGAAGAGGGACAATATTTTGGGTCTGAATTAGTGCAAGGAACAGAGGGGGGGGGGGGGGGGGGAGACAAAGTGGGAAAGGGACACAGGGGAGGGAGGAAGGGGAAAAAGACACAGGGGAGAGAGGATAGGGGAAAGAGGGAGAGAGAAAGGGAGTGAGGAAAAGAGAGCGAGAGGGAAGAAGAGAAAGAGACAGGGAGGAAGAGAAAGAGGGAGGAAGAGAGACCGAGCACATAGAAGACAGAGAGGACACCGAGAGAGAGCACACACACAAAAAGAGAGGGCGCACAGAGAGAGGGAGAGGGCGCTCAGAGAGCGGGCGCACAGAGAGAGACAGAGCAGAGAGAGACAGCACACAGAACGTTAGCTGCGCATGCACAGGGTATGGGGGAAGGAGATACAGGGGAAAGGGGGAAAAAGACAGAGGGGGAAAGGGACACAGGGGAGGAGGAGGTGGGGGAGGGACAGAGAGGGAAAGGGAGAAAGAGAAACAGAGGAGGGAGGAGGGGGGAAAGAGACACAGGGGAAGGGGGGTGTTGGTGGGGAATATATTATCCCGTCATTAATGACGGGCAACCGACTAGTTTATTTATATTGAATGTATCAGTTAGTGACCCTGTAGTTTGTATATATACCTATACATATCATTATACAGTGACACTGTGTTTTTTAGTTCTACCAATACAACATTAGCCACTATAACTTTAAGTACCCATCTCTATAATAGGGTTCTGTGGGACAACCAGTTGTCCTGGAAACCCAGAGGCATCCCTAGTTCTACTGACCATTGTGATGTCATAAAGAATGTAGTTACTGATAAAAGTGCATCACGCTCACACACAGCCAGGCAGGCCTCTGATACACATCTCTTACACACTTAATACACACAACCTGATACACAAACACAACCTGATACTAATATAGGGTATATAACCCACATATTCATGGCTTAAACCATAAATTCCAATGATTCTGATTTTGATAGAAATGAAGCTGAAAGGCTGCCATTTGCTTACGACTGTCTGTTTCAGTTTGACTTTAGCTCCTACCACCAGAGAACTAGGAATGAGTAGAAGACTTTGACTGAAGAGGGACATATTTTGTGTCTGAATGTGTATATCTTATGAATAATGTCATAAGCTTAAAAGTGTCAATATTATATGGCTAACATTGTTATTATCCACAGGGGAAAACATAATGTCTTTTATCCATCTCTGGATAATGTTAATATTATTCAAACATATTTAGTTGTCGATTATGTTTTTAAAGCTAAATTATTGGTATTTATTTCATGAACACTTTAGAGAATCAGGTATTTCTTTCATTTAACATAAAGGTGCAGTAGCAGTAGCATATTTAGCTTTCATGTTCAGATCTTCAGTGTTGACTTTAAGCGTAGGCCAATTAGGCCGATGTCTATGGCAGCTCAAACTGAGCGTCAGAATTTGCATACAAGAGGTACAAGATAGCAAGTAACATGGAACAAAGATAATTATGACCAGAAGAGTGGAAAGGGAGGAGGATTCAAGATACATGTTATTAGTTACAATGACTTTGGATTGGGGCTCACATTAGGACTGAGTTTAGGGCAGCATGAAGCATAAGTTTATCTGAATCTATTGTACATGAAACCTCATTTAACACTGTAGATAGGTTCCAGGCTATAGGAGTGTTAAGCGAAAGAGCTCTAAATGGGGCAGTTTAACATGGGGAAGATAGGGATAACACTAACACAAACTGAACATTAGCATAAATATAAATATACTTTAAATTATTGATGTTGGGGGAGTGGAGCTTGCCGTGAAGTGCTCTTTGGTAAATCCACAATAAATACCAAATTTAGGCCCTAAACGTGCCTATTACCATCTCATATGGGTGCTTTCATTAGCTGAAATATAGCAGGGAAGGATGACCGGCCAATACTTGGACCTACTTGGCTTATATCCCTACCTCTCATTGTCTCTCTTTGTCTTCTAGAGGCCCTGCTTGCAATGGCCAGCTGGGCTGACACTGCAACATCGCACAGCAACCGGACCCTGTGTCTCCTGCCTCTCATAGCGCGACAGTGGCTTTAATTCCCGGAGGAACCCTATTCCGGCACAGCGACACCGAAATCCTGCGCGGGCCAGAACTACACAGCTGATGGTGGCGCTCTTCAATGGGGGGAAGGTTGAGGCCTCCCAGCGGCACCGCATGTAGGCCTCAACCTTCCCCCACACTGAACGGGGCACTAATAGGGGGTGGATCGTGACGGCAGTGGAACCATTCCCTTTTACAACAGAGCAACCTACTCCTTTATATAGCCTTAACACCCACCCATACACTCCAGACACAAACTAGAAATGTCTAGATCATTGCTGAACTCCTGTCTACTGTTAAATATATTTAAGCTGGACCAAATTTATTTCATAACTTAGTAGGCAGATTTGGTACCCTGAATCCGGTACTTTATTTAGTTCCTTCTTACTCAGTATTGCCCTCATATTATAGGATTTTTAGGGTGTGTCTGTTTTCCCTTTGGCACAGTTGTGCCTATAGTCTAGATTTGAGGATTAATGTGTACCTTACTGTTTACCTTGTTAATCTTGTATTTTTATATTTTATACTTTTATAAGTTTTTTTGGTCCTATTTGTTTTGCCAATGTCATTTCACAGGTTGTTTCCCAGCTGCTATATGGCTTAATGCACCTCCATCCTCCAGGGACCTTGCCATCCGACTTCCCGTGTCACTATACCACATCGTCCTCAAACTATCACAAGCTTGCTTATATCAGCATATCATAATGCTTAGCTATGGACGATGGCTTGTTTAGTATGAGATGGATGGAAACAGGAGCTGTTACGTTAACAGCATCTGTCTGTGGGTTTTCGAAATACAGACGAGTGGAGTGTGCCATTTGTGATGGATATGGTAGTGTCTAGAAAGTTCACCTGTTCTGTAGAGAAATCCATTTTAACCGTTATATATGAGTGCAAAGTGTTAAATGAATTGTGAAAATGTCAGCTTCAGTGCTATATTTATAGTTTTGAGTGTGTGTTAAAAGAAACTTAAAGCATGCCTTAGTGCCATCTTTGTTTGGGATGTTGCGATCATATCACCCCATTCCCTCCTATTTTCTAAGTGATACATATTCAGGTCATGAATCCTTAGAAGTTTTGTCTATTAGACCACTTTAGTTGTCCTCCTTTGAATTGTTTGCTCACTCCAGTCTTTTGAATGCTTGTTATCTTTTTATTTTCTTACGAAAGATTTTAATTTATTTGTATTCAATATATCAGTTAGTGACCCTGTAGTTTGTATATATACCTATACATATAATTATACAGTGACACTGTGCTTTGTAGTTTTACCATTACAACATCAGCCACTATAACTTTAAGTACCCATCTCTCTAATAGGGTTCTGTGGTACAACCAGTTGTCATGGAAACCAAGAGGCATCCCTAGTTCTACTGACCATTGTGATGTCATAAAGAATGTAGTTACTGATAAAAGTGCATCACGCTCACACACAGCCAGGCAGGCCTCTGATACACGTCTCTTACACACTTAATACACACCATCTGACACACAATCTGACACACACACACACAACCTTATACAAACACATGGTATGTAACCCACATGTCCATGCATTTAAACCATAAATGCCAATAATCCTGATTTTGATAGAAACTAAGCTGAAAGGCTGCCATTTGCTAACTTCTCTGCCTTTTTCAGTTCATCTTTATCCAGCTTCTCCAATGCTGGATAAATATTGTACTATTGTTACTGTGGTACCACCAGATATCTAGGAATGAGTAGAAGCCTTAGACTGAAGAAAGATTTGGGGTCTGTATGTGTATATCTTATGAATAATGTCATAAGCTAAATAGTGTCAAAATTATGTGGCTAAATGAATGGGTGTTATCTAATAACTGATGATTATTGTTGACATTATCTGGATAAAAATAGAAATTATCCAGATAAAGAAGCTTAGGATAAAGTCATCATTATCCATATAATTATTATTATTATATTTATTTATATTGCGCCAACATATTCCGTAGCGCTGTACAGGGGTTTAGTACATGGCAAAAAACAAAACAAACAAACAAACAAACTTAACACCTTATAAAGAATGAAAAAATGATCATGTTTTGACACTATACACATCTTATAAATGTAACATTTGAGTCTCTTCAGTGTTGTCTTTATGCGTAGGCCAGTTAGGCCCAACATCTATGGCAGCTCGAACTGAGCTTCAGCATTTGCATACAAGAGGTACAAGACAGCAAGTAACATGGAACAAAGATAAGGATGACCAGTAGAGGGGAACGGGAGAAGGATTCAGGTAATTAGTTAGAAAGTCTTTGGATTGGGGCTCACATTCGGACTGAATTTAGGGCAGCATGAAATATAAGTTTATCTGAATCTATTGTATTTCAGTTCTAGTAAATGGGCTTAGACTGAGCAAAGCTGGGTTTATCAGTGTCTCTATAATTTATATTTAATTAACATACGTGTGTTTAAAAATGTTTTTCTTCCATTGCCATCTACTAGATCAATAGTAAAATTCCCATATTCAAATCTGAGGAGATCTAATAAGGTAGAGATTGATGGACTACATATCCTTTTGAACCCAAGTTAAATATTAGTAACAACATGACATGGAGAAGGTTCCAGATATAATTCACTTTAAAACTGTAAGAAATAATAGGTACAAATGCATTTTCTTACAGTACAATTGCATTAAAGTTTTCAAGTTTTAAATGTTAACAGTTTTTTGATTCACCCACCAAGCACAGGGATTTATATCCAGTCCTATTTCCCAATCGGGTTCTATACACACATACTACCAAGGTGTTATGGATCAGCACCCATCCCCCTTTCAAAGCCACATTAACATGTTTTCTGGGTTGTATTCCAATTTTTCCCTTAATAAACATTTTCCTTCTTCATCATATGAATTTGACAAGATTTAGAGTGTGCAGATCTCAGTAGTGATCTCAGTCGAGATACTCCTTGGGTTCTCCATATACTCATTGGTATAATGGAATAATAAACAATTATTGTTAATAATCACCCATAAGGTATCAGACTATCCTTGCTGTTTGGAAATATTGATTGACAGGTATTATTGCAAATTTCAATACACATTTAATTTAAAAAAAATACATTTTATTTATATTGACAAACTTTCAAGATGTCTGACCTCTCTTTATCAAGTCTGAAGGAGTACTGACATGGAATGGAACTTTCAATTTGAATTTAAACAGTGATGGAGAGAGAGTGGAGACAGCATCTAACCTCACCAGGTAAATACATATAGGGGAAATCAACACAATATAGTATAGGAAACTGTAGTCATAGTTTACTGAGTGACAAACTTGTTATAAACATGAGAAGGATTGAGGTAGAATCACAAGAAATTGTGATAGTGTGTTAAATCCTGTATCTTTAGTGTTGAAGAATGTTATTATCTTTATTTCAAATGTTTTTGTCTCATTGTTTATTTTGAAATTCCCTCTCAGTATTTAGATGTTTAGGTTTTGGATGAAGTGATTATTTTGGGTAAAATGGTGTCAAACTGGAGTACAATAATTGTCCTCATTGTGTTTTTAATAAAGTGTCTGTATAGGGTCATCCTTAAGTGCAGCTTTTGGCTGGTGTCCACCATGTATTTCACGTACAGTACATTGTATTATGTAAACTACATTTGAGGATATACAGTACATGAATATGACCTCCTGGTGTTATAGCTCTTGTTATGTGTGGCTGTGTCATAATTACACATTTGTTAATATAATTTGCAGGAACTTTTGTTTCAAAGTTTAGTTTCTTATTTTTATTTAAATCTTCATTGGCTAATCTTCTGATGATAAGCCTCTGTTTCAGGTATGGTGGTTGTTTAAATTCAAGCATTGTACGCTTGGGGAATACATATTTTTAACTGTGTGTCTTCAGTTAATAATGGTTGTAAATCTTTGATTATTTTTCATATTTTCTCTAAAGTTGGATGGTACAGTATGTAGTCACTAAAGGTATATGTGAAGTAGTTTCTTTTTTTGTTTTACTTGAATAAGTGTTCATGGGGTGTTTTAATGGCAGTGGTTATTTTGTGGGTAATGATACAGGGTTTGTAACCGTTCTGTTTGAAAGATTCAGACAGTGTTTTCAAGTGTTTGTCACTGTCCCCGGTATTTATAACTTTATATATCCTTCATTATACTGAAATTAAGGAAGCTGATTGTTGACCTTCCTGCAACGGAGTGAAGTAGCCCTAAATGTCCAGTATACCAGATTAATACTACCATAACTATTGCAGTATACTGTGATACCTTTTGTATTGGACAAACATTTTATTTATATAGACAAACTTTCAAGAGGTCTGACATCTCTTTATTAAGTCTGAAGGAGTACTGATATGGAATTGAACTTTCAGTTTGAATCTAAACAGCAGATGCAGAGAGAGTGGAGACAGCATCTAACATCACCAGGTAAATACATATAGAGGGAATCAACACAACATATTACAGGAAACATATACACACACTATTTACAAATATGCATCAATATACATGAAAAACAAGAGCACTGTAGTCATAGTTCTTGTTTAGTTTTTCATGGATGGAAGCAGGAGTTGTTAAGGTATCTGCATCTGTCTGTGGGTTTCCGATATACAGATGAGTGGACTTGTGGTGGATATGGTAGTGTCTAGAAAGTTCAGCTGTTCTGTAGAGAAATCCATTTTAAATTTTATAGATGCAAGCAAACCTTTTTGGAGCCCATAGGCAGTGAAATGGAGGAGTCCCAGTGAGTAAGTATGCAAGGATCCATTTTGCCGTTTCTGTCCATATAAGATTATTTTCCTGTTGTAACACTCTTGTTTAAGGTGGTTACCCCCAGTAGCCAGTCTATGAACTACAGCATTTCCTTTTTTTTAAGCAATGAACCATTTAAAAAAATAATAAAAGCAGCACCCCTCACAGGGAAGCGCTCCTAGGTGGCTGTCTAGTAGGCTTAATGGGTAATCCAGCCATGAGTGCAAAGTGTTAAATTAATTTTCTTCTTCTGTCCATAGGATGAACAGTGCATCTATGTAACAGAAGTATCTGTCTGGTTTGTTAATGGATATCGAAAATAATGTATTTTCTTGATTTACCATAAATAGATTGGCGTCTTGTGGAGCTATTTTATTACCCATGGCAGTCCCATCATTTGTAGGTAGGTATATTTGTGAAAAGCAACAGCTTCACTGCTATATTTATGGTTTTGAATGTGTGTTGAAACTTAAAGCATGCCTTAGTGCCATCTTTTTGGGGGGGTGTTGCTATAAAGAGACTCTACATCCATGGTAACAAGTAGTGTGTTTGCAGGTAAGTTCTTAATCTGAATGAGTCTGTTGAGGAAGTGAGTGGTGTCTTATTATTATTATTTATTATTATCTTTATTTATATCGCGCCAACATATTCCGTAGCGCTGTATAGGGTTGAGTACACGGCAAAAAAACAAACTTAACACCTTATAAAGAATGGAGGGCCCTGTTTTTGAGCATAAAATCAAATATACATAGTGCTCGTTTCCAAGGCACTGACACAAGATTAAGAATTTGTCAATTTACAATCTAAGGATTTAGGTGTGATACAAGAGGGTGACAAATGCAAGATGGCAGTGTGAAAGCAATTTGTTCAGCCAAGTGGAGGGGTCTGTGTGTTGTACTGTAGATTGTGGGTGTAGGTGTTAAGCTGTGGAGTGTGCAGTTGTGTCTATGAAGGCTGAAGGTGATAAGATTAAACAGGTGTGTTTTTAGTATTTTGTTTAAGGTTTTGAGGCAGGAAGATAACCTAATGGAGCGGGGCAAGGAGTTCCAAATGGATGGGGAAGCACGAGAAAAGTCTTGGAGATGGGAGTGAGAGGAGTTGATGAGAGAGGAGGAAAGAAGAAGGTCGTTGGCAGAACGAAGGGGGCGGTTGGGAGAGTATTTTGAAACAAGAGCAGAGATATAAGGGGGTGCACTGTTGTTGAGGGCTTTATATGTTAGGGTCATGATTTTAAATTTGATTCGGGAAGCTATAGGAAGCCAGTGGAGTGATTGACAGAGAGGAGCTGCAGACACTGATCGTTTGGTATTGAAGATGAGTCTAGGGGAGGCGTTCATTATGTATTGAGGGGAGACAGATGAGAGATGGGGAGGCCAGCAAGGGGGGAATTGCAGTAGTCGAGTCAAGATATGATGAGAGAATGTATTAGACTTTCTGTAAGATAATGACACATTTTGGAGATGTTTTTTAGGTGAAACTGAAAAGATTTTGTTATTGATTGGATGTGAGGAATAA
The DNA here is from genome assembly GCA_027410445.1 of Discoglossus pictus. Lineage (NCBI taxonomy): Eukaryota > Metazoa > Chordata > Amphibia > Anura > Alytidae > Discoglossus > Discoglossus pictus. Next base: position 422,132,049 of record CM050165.1, read on the forward strand.
AAGAGGGCGGGATCCAGTAGAACCCCAAGACAATGGGCCTGGGAGGTGGGAGTGATGATGGCGCTGTCAACAGTGAGAGATATTTGAGGAGTGGAAGCTGTAGTAGAGGGTGGGAAGATTAGGAGTTCAGACATGTTGAGTTTGAGTTGACGGGCGGACATCCAGGAGGATATGCTAGAGAGGCAGTTGGAAACTTGGGCTAAAAGAGAGGGGGATAGATCATGTGCAGAGAGGTAGATTTGAGTATCATCTGCACAGAGTATAATCTTGTGTTCAGCTATTGCTGTTACTAATAATGTGTTCAATATATACATATATTATTTTATAATCTGATATCTGTTTGTATTGGTATTTGAAAATATATTCTTCTCATCAAAGTTAGGGCATCGGCCTATACCATCTCACACACAGCTGTAACACAGCACTCAGATAGTACTCTAACACTAGGTAATACACCTTCAGGTGACACTCACCTTGGTAGCACTGCACAAATCTTACCAACATTGCACACTAAAAAGAGAGCTACCCATAGTTAAAGCTTGGGAAAGAGGTAAGAGTAAAAGTAAGTACAGTATGTAGAAACTAATAGTGAATTCTGCATTGTCAGTACTTCAACGTCAAGAGAGCATCGGCACAACAGCAAAGAGATCTATAAGGACTGACAAAGAGATCTGCAGCGTGCCGGTCCCATAGCAATCAGATCTGAAGAACATTATAACATTGCACAGAAAAGAAATGCAACCTGGCAAAGAGATCGGTAAGTTAATTATTTCACATTATATAGACATATAGCTTTCACACTAGATAGCAATCAAAAAGGCTATCTGGTCCATTTACCTAAAAGGTAAGCTTAATTAAGCTTCAGATTAGCCTTATGCTTATTTCAGGCTTGCTTACATTCCTTCACTGTGTTTGACCCTACCACTGCCTCTGGAGAGCTGTTCCATTTACCTACTACTCTTTCTGAAGTATTAGTCCTAAATAGTCATCCTTCAAATCATGACTTCTTGTTTTTGGATAACTCTTTTTCTTCAAGACACTTCACTGTTCACATTTTTAAATCCTTTGATACATTTGAAGGTTTGTATAAGATCCTCTGTCATGGCTGAAGCATGCCAAGGCACAAGCTGGAAATACCTTCCAAGACTGATGCCCCTTATAATATAGGCTTATTGTGCCAGGGGAAATGGGCCCACTGAAATGGGTTAACATTGGGGATTGTGATTTATGTGTTACTCCTTGTTTACCTGTTTAAAGTTACTTGGGTACCACTGGGCCCATACTGTGGTACCCATGTTTATAGTTGGGGTGTTTGTGATGTCATAAAGCACTGTGATGTCATAAAGAATGTAGCTACTGATAAAAGTGCATCACGCTCACACACAGCCAGGCAGGCCTCTGATACACGTCTCTTACACACTTAATACACACAATCTGATACACACACACACACAACCTTATACAAACATCACAGGGTATATAACCCACATGTCCATGGATTTAAACCATTAATGACAATGTTCCTGATTGAAAGGCTGCCATTTGCTCACTACTCTACCTGTTTCAGTTCATCTTTATCTAGCTTCCCCAATGCTGTAATAAATATACACAAATTGTACTATTGTTACTGTGATACCACCAGATATCTAGGAATTAGTAAAAGCCTTAGACTGAAGAAAGATAATATTCTGGGTTTGTATGTGTATATAGCTTATGGATAATGTCATAAACTAAATAGTGTCAATATTATGTGGTTAACATTGTAATTATCCATAGGGGAACACAATATTTTTTATCCAGTGTATCTCTGCAATTTTGAAAGTTAAATTATTGTTATTTATTTGAAGGATACTATAGGGAGCAAGAAATCATGTATTGCTTTAATTTAACATAAAGGTGCAGCAGAGTGGTATATTTAGATTTCATGTTCAGATTTGTGTGCACCCCAATGACCCTACTCCTCTTTTCCTCTTGCCCATTATATTAGTTTATCCCGGACCTATAGAAAAAATAATAAATATATATTTCTTGGTAGGTATACAGTATGTCAGAAAGTAGCAGGCACACGTACATTGTCTCTGCATATAGACATTTTTGTACAAATTCTGTGGCATTGCATTAGTAACTTGAGACAGCCTGCTGCCCCCTTAAAATATGCTGTCCTAGGCCTATGTCTTGTGGGTCTAGGCTAAGACACACTCATGTGCAGGATTGTAGAGCCAGGGGTAGAGGTAGCTGGGGTGGTGTGTTAATGATTGTACAGATGGGGTTAATTGCAGATGGGGTTAATTGTAACAAATTAGTTAATTGCCAGTAGAAGAGAACATAGAATAGATGGACAGGTGACCAGTTTATTTTATTTTGCAAACAATAATACGTTATTAATAAATGGATGTTATCTTGTAACGGATGAATGTTGTTGACATTATATGGATAAAGATAGAAATGATCCAGATAGAGGAGCTCAAGATAAAGTCATCATTATCCAGATAATGAAAAATTGATCAAGTTGATCAATGTTATCTTTATGCATAGGCCAGTTAAGCCCAAGACTGAGCAAAGTTGGGTTTATCAGTGTCTCCATCATTTATATTTAATTGAACTATGTTTGCTCAAAAATAGATAGCTTTTATTGCCTTCCACGGATCAATTAAACTATAATAAAAATCTGAGTAGATCTAAAAAGGTAGCACTTGGACTATAAGTCTTTTTTTAACCCGTAACATAATTTTATAGAAAAAGCATGACATGGAAGAGGTTCCAACTATAATATAATTTTAAACAATAAAGAATAAGTACAAGTTATTAAAAAATCATTTTCTTCCAGTAAACTTGAAGAAACTCTGAAGTATGCAATTTTTAAATGTTACCCAGATGTTTTGCTAATAAAACTCTAGGGGATCCGGTTATATAGATATTAATCATATGAATTCGACAAGATTTAGTATGTGTAGACCTGTGTGAGAAATGTGGCTAATCAGCCTAGATACTCTCTGGGCTATCCATATACACGTTGGTGTAATGGATTAGATAACAATTATTGTTAATAATCACCCATATAGTATAAGGTATCCTTGCTGTGTGGAAGTTGATTGATAGGTACAATTGCAAAGTTCATGCACATTTTTAATTTAGAACACATATTTTAATAAAATTCAATTGATAAACTGTTTATTATTAGGGAACCCCTGTTGTATACTTTTTTTTTAAAGAGAACTATAAAGACATAGGGTCTCATTCAATTGTGATTTGGCCATTTGAATAGGTCTCTATTTAAGCACATAGCATATTTTGTTACAGAAATTTTTAGTTAGTGAAGACCTTGCTTTTGGATAGAAGTTCACTAACTAAAACTTTCTGTAAAAAAATATGGTATGTGCTTAAATAGAGCCCTATTCAATTGGCCAAATCGCAATTGAATGAGGCCCCCAATTTTTAAGCAGTAGATATAAATATAAATAAGCTTTCATTATACTGAAATTAAAGAAGCTGATTGTTATCTGAGCTTCCTGCAGCAGTAATAAGAGCAGTATATTCCACCACACTGGACCGGTAAAGCTCCAGGAAAGGAACTGTCTGAAAAAGATGGTAAGAGAGCCAGGCTAAAAATGGTGGAAAAATAACCAATTTGGGTGCCATTTTTATCACACAAGATCACTGCTATGCACAATAAATTGATCAGGTCATGAAATCTATCCTTAGAAGTTTTGTCTTTTAGACCACTTTAATAGTCTGCTCACTCCAGTGTTGTGAACTCTTCTTATCTTTTTATAACTAATAAACACACTCATACACAATCTGATACAAACATCAAAGCGTATATAACCCACATATCCATGGATTTAAAGCCTAAACCATAAATGCCAATGATTCTGATTTTTATAGAAATGAAGCTGAAAGGCTGCCATTTGCTTACTACTCTACCGGTTTCGGTTCATCTTTACCCAGCTTCTCCAATGCTCTATTAAACAGACACACGTTACTACAGTTATTGTGGTACCACCAGATATCTAGGAATAAGTAGAAACGTTAGACTGAAGAGGGACAAGATTTTGGGTCTGTATGTGTATATCTTATGGATAATGTCATAAGCTAAATAGTGTCAATATTATGTGGCTAACAATTATTATTATCCACAGGGGGATACATAATGTCTTTTATACAGTGCATCTCTGGATAATGTTAATATTATTAAAACATATTTAGATACTGTTGATTGCATTTTTAAGCTAAATTATTGATATTTATTGCATGGACACTGTAGGGAGCAGGAAACCAAGCACTTCTTTAATTTAACATATAGGTGCAGCAGCAGTGGTATATTTAGATTTCATGTTCAAGGAAATCTGTAAGGACTGGCAAAGTGAGTTGCAGAGTGTCAGTTTGTGGGCAAAGAGATCTGCAGTGTGCCAGTCCCATACCAATCAGATCTGAAGAACATCATAACCTTTCACAGAAAAGAAATGCAACCTGGCAAAGAGATCTGTAAGGACTGGCAAAGTGAGTTGCAGCGTGTCACTAAGCTGGCATAGAGATCTGCAGTGTGCCAGTCCCATACCAACCAGATCTGAAGAACATCATAACCTTTCACAGAAAAGAAATGCAACCTGGCAAAGAGATCTGTAAGGACTGGCAAAGTGAGTTGCAGAGTGTCAGTTCGCTGGCATAGAGATCTGCAGTGTGCCAGCCCCATACCAATCAGATCTGAAGAACATCATAACCTTTCACAGAAAAGAAATGCAACCTGGCAAAGAGATCTGTAAGGACTGGCAAAGTGAGTTGCAGAGAGTCAGTTCGCTGGCATAGAGATTTGCAGTGTGCCAGTCCCATACCAATCAGATCTGAATTCCATCATAACCTTTCACAGAAAAGAACTGTAACCTGGCAAAGAAATCTGTAAGGACTGGCAAAGTGAGTTGCAGAGTGTCACTAAGCTGGCAACGAGATCTGCAGTGTGCCAGTCCCATACCAATCAGATCTGAAGAACATCATAACCTTTCACAGAAAATAAATGCAACCTGGCAAAGAGATCTGTAAGGACTGGCAAAGTGAGTTGCAGAGCGTCAGTTCGCTGGCAAAGAGATCTGCAGTGTGCCGGTCCCATACCAATCAGATCTGAAGAACATCATACCCTTTCACAGAAAAGAAATGCAACCTGGCAAAGAGATCTGTAAGGACTGGCAAAGTGAGTTGCAGAGTGTCATTAAGCTGGCAAAGAGATCTGCAGTGTGCCGGACCCATACCAATCAGATCTGAAGAACATCATAACCTTTCACAGAAAAGAAATGCAACCTGGCAAAGAGATCTGTAAGGACTGGCAAAGTGAGTTGCAGAGTGTCATTAAGCTGGCAAAGAGATCTGCAGTGTGCCAGTCCCATACCAATCAGATCTGAAGAACATCATAACATTCACAGAAAAGAAATGCAACCTGGCAAAGAGATCTGTAAGGACTGGCAAAGTGAGTAGCAGAGTGTCAGTTCGCTGGCAAAGAGATCTGCAGTGTGCCAGTCCCATACAAATCAGATCTGAAGAACATCATAAACTTTCACAGAAAAGAACTGTAACCTGGCAAAGAGATCTGTAAGAACTGGCAAAGTGAGTAGCAGAGTGTCAGTTCGCTGGCAAAGAGATCTGCAGTATGCCAGTCCCATACAAATCAGATCTGAAGAACATCATAAACTTTCACAGAAAAGAACTGTAACCTGGCAAAAAGAACTGTAAGGACTGGCAAAGTGAGTAGCAGAGTGTGAGTTCGCTGGCAAAGAGATCTGCAGCGTGCCAGTCCCATACCAATCAGATCTGAACAACATCATAACCTTCTACAGAAAAGAAATGCAACCTGGCAAAGAGATCTGTAAGAACTGGCAAAGTGAGTTGCAGAGTGTCAGTTCGCTGGCAAAGAGATCTGCAGTGTGCCAGTCCCATACCAATCAGATCTGAACAACATCATAACCTTCTACAGAAAAGAAATGCAACCTGGCAAAGAGATCTGTAAGGACTGGCAAAGTGAGTTGCAGAGTGTCAGTTCGCTGGCATAGAGATCTGCAGTGTGCCGGACCCATACCAATCAGATCTGAAGAACATCATAACCTTTCACGGAAAATAACTGTAACCTGGCAAAGAGATCTGTAAGGACTGGCAAAGTGAGTTGCAGAGCGTCAGTTCGCTGGCATAGAGATCTGCAGTGTGCCAGTCCCATACCAATCAGATCTGAAGAACATCATAACCTTTCACGGAAAATAACTGTAACCTGGCAAAGAGATCTGTAAGGACTGGCAAAGTGAGTTGCAGAGCGTCAGTTCGCTGGCATAGAGATCTGCAGTGTGCCAGTCCCATACCAATCAGATCTGAAGAACATCATAACCTTTCACAGAAAAGAGCAGTAACCTGGCAAAGAGATCTGTAAGGACTGGCAAAGTGAGTTGCAGAGTGTCAGTTCGCTGGCAAAAAGATCTGCAGTGTGCCAGTCCCATACAAATCAGATCTGAAGAACATCATAACCTTTCACAGAAAAGAACTGTAACCTGGCAAAGAGATCTGTAAGGACTGGCAAAGTGAGTAGCAGAGTGTCAGTTCGCTGGCAAAGAGATCTGCAGTGTGCCAGTCCCATACAAATCAGATCTGAAGAACATCATAAACTTTCACAGAAAAGAACTGTAACCTGGCAAAGAGATCTGTAAGGACTGGCAAAGTGAGTAGCAGAGTGTCAGTTCGATGGCAAAGAGATCTGCAGTGTGCCAGTCCCATACAAATCAGATCTGAAGAACATCATAAACTTTCACAGAAAAGAACTGTAACCTGGCAAAGAGATCTGTAAGGACTGGCAAAGTGAGTAGCAGAGTGTCAGTTCGCTGGCAAAGAGATCTGCAGTGTGCCAGTCCCATACAAATCAGATCTGAAGAACATCATAAACTTTCACAGAAAAGAACTGTAACCTGGCAAAAAGAACTGTAAGGACTGGCAAAGTGAGTAGCAGAGTGTCAGTTCGCTGGCAAAGAGATCTGCAGCGTGCCAGTCCCATACCAATCAGATCTGAACAACATCATAACCTTCTACAGAAAAGAAATGCAACCTGGCAAAGAGATCTGTAAGAACTGGCAAAGTGAGTTGCAGAGTGTCAGTTCGCTGGCAAAGAGATCTGCAGTGTGCCAGTCCCATACCAATCAGATCTGAACAACATCATAACCTTCTACAGAAAAGAAATGCAACCTGGCAAAGAGATCTGTAAGGACTGGCAAAGTGAGTTGCAGAGTGTCAGTTCGCTGGCATAGAGATCTGCAGTGTGCCAGTCCCATACCAATCAGATCTGAAGAACATCATAACCTTTCACAGAAAAGAAATGCAACCTGGCAAAGAGATCTGTAAGGACTGGCAAAGTGAGTTGCAGAGTGTCAGTTCGCTGGCATAGAGATCTGCAGTGTGCCAGTCCCATACCAATCAGATCTGAAGAACATCATAACCTTTCACAGAAAAGAACTGCAACCTGGCAAAGAGATCTGTAAGAACTGGCAAAGTGAGTTGCAGAGTGTCAGTTCGCTGGCAAAGAGATCTGCAGTGTGCCAGTCCCATACCAACCAGATCTGAAGAACATCATAACCTTTCACGGAAAAGAACTGTAACCTGGCAAAGAGATCTGTAAGGACTGGCAAAGTGAGTTGCAGAGCGTCAGTTCGCTGGCATAGAGATCTGCAGTGTGCCAGTCCCATACCAATCAGATCTGAAGAACATCATAACCTTTCACAGAAAAGAGCAGTAACCTGGCAAAGAGATCTGTAAGGACTGGCAAAGTGAGTTGCAGAGTGTTAGTTCGCTGGCAAAAAGATCTGCAGTGTGCCAGTCCCATACAAATCAGATCTGAAGAACATCATAACCTTTCATAGAAAAGAAATGCAACCTGGCAAAGAGATCTGTAAGGACTGGCAAAGTGAGTTGCAGAGCGTCAGTTCACTGGCATAGAGATCTGCAGTGTGCCAGTCCCATACCAATCAGATCTGAAGAACATCATAACCTTTCACAGAAAAGAACTGTAACCTGGCAAAGAGATCTGTAAGGACTGGCAAAGTGAGTTGCAGAGTGTCAGTTCGCTGGCAAAGAGATCTGCAGTGTGCCAGTCCCATACCAATCAGATCTGAAGAACATCATAACCTTTCACAGAAAAGAAATGCAACCTGGCAAAGAAATCTGTAAGGACTGGCAAAGTGAGTTGCACAGTGTCATTAAGCTGGCAAAGAGATCTGCAGTGTGCCAGTCCCATACCAATCAGATCTGAAGAACATCATAACCTTTCACAGAAAAGAACTGTAACCTGGCAAAGAGATCTGTAAGGACTGGCAAAGTGAGTTGCAGAGTGTCAGTTCGCTGGCAAAGAGATCTGCAGTGTGCCAGTCCCATACCAATCAGATCTGAAGAACATCATAACCTTTCACAGAAAAGAAATGCAACCTGGCAAAGAGATCTGTAACGACTGGCAAAGTGAGTTGCAGAGTGTCAGTTCGCTGGCAAAGAGATCTGCAGTTTGCCAGTCCCATACCAATGAGATCTGAAGAACATCATAACCTTTCACAGAAAAGAACTGTAACCTGGCAAAGAGATCTGTAAGGACTGGCAAAGTGAGTTGCAGAGTGTCACTAAGCTGGCAAAGACATCTGCAGCGTGCCAGTCCAATACCAATCAGATCTGAAGAACATCATAACCTTTCACAGAAAAGAAATGCAACCTGGCCAACAGATCTGTAAGGACTGGCAAAGTGAGTTGCAGAGTGTCACTAAGCTGGCATAGAGATCTGCAGTGTGCCAGTCCCATACCAATCAGATCTGAATTCCATCATAACCTTTCACAGAAAAGAACTGTAACCTGGCAAAGAAATCTGTAAGGACTGGTAAAGTGAGTTGCAGAGTGTCATTAAGCTAGCAAAGAGATCTGCAGTGTGCCAGACCCACACAAATCAGATCTGAAGAACATCATAACCTTTCACAGAAAAGAAATGCAACCTGGCAAAGAGATCTGTAAGGACTGGCAAAGTGAGTTGCAGAGTGTCAGTTCGCTGGCAAAGAGATCTGCAGTGTGCCGGACCCATACCAACCAGATCTGAAGAACATCATAACCTTTCACAGAAAAGAAATGCAACCTGGCAAAGAGATCTGTAAGGACTGGCAAAGTAAGTTGCAAAGTGTCAGTTCGCTGGCAAAGAGATCTGCAGTGTGCCAGCCCCATACCAATCAGATCTGAAGAACATCGTAACCTTTCACAGAAAAGAAATGCAACCTGGCAAAGAGATCTGTAAGGACTGGCAAAGTAAGTTGCAGAGTGTCAGTTCACTGGCAAAGAGATCTGCAGTGTGCCGGTCCCATACCAATCAGATCTGAAGAACATCATAACCTTTCACAGAAAAGAAATGCAACCTTGCAAAGAGATCTGTAAGGACTGGCAAAGTGAGTTGAAGAGTGTCACTAAGCTGGCAAAGAGATCTGCAGTGTGCCAGTCCCATACCAACCAGATCTGAAGTACATCATAACATGCACAGAAAAGAAATGCAACCTGGCAAAGAGATCTGTAAGGACTGGCAAAGTGAGTTGCAGAGTGTCACTAAGCTGGCAAAGAGATCTGCAGTATGCCAGTCCCATACCAATCAGATCTGAAGAACATCATAACCTTACACAGAAAAGAAATGCAACCTGGCAAAGAGATCTGTAAGGACTGGCAAAGTGAGTTGCAGAGTGTCAGTTCACTGGCAAAGAGATCTGCAGTGTGCCAGTCCCATACCAAACAGATCTGAAGAACATCATAACCTTTCACAGAAAAGAACTAACCTGGCAAAGAGATCTGTAAGGACTGGCAAAGTGAGTTGCAGAGTGTCAGTTCACTGGCAAAGAGATCTGCAGTGTGCCAGTCCCATACCAACCAGACCTGAAGAACATCATAACCTTTCACAGAAAAGAAATGCAACCTGGCAAAGAGATCTGTAAGTCCTGGCAAAGTGAGTTGCAGAGTGTCACTAAGCTGGCAAAGAGATCTGCAGTGTGCCAGTCCCATACAAATCAGATCTGAAGAACATCATTACCTTTCACAGAAAAGAAATGCAACCTGGCAAAGAGATCTGTAAGGACTGGCAAAGTGAGTTGCAGAGTGTCAGTTCACTGGCAAAGAGATCTGCAGTGTGCCAGTCCCATACCAACCAGATCTGAAGAACATCATAACATGCACAGAAAAGAAATGCAACCTGGCAAAGAGATCTGTAAGGACTGGCAAAGTGAGTTGCAGAGTGTCAGTTCACTGGCAAAGAGATCTGCAGTGTGCCAGTCCCATACCAACCAGATCTGAAGAACATCATAACATGCACAGAAAAGAAATGCAACCTGGCAAAGAGATCTGTAAGGACTGGCAAAGTGAGTTGCAGAGTGTCAGTTCACTGGCATAGAGATCTGCAGTGTGCCAGTCCCATACCAATCAGATCTGAAGAACATCATAACCTTTCACAGAAAAGAAATGCAACCTGGCAAAGAGATCTGTAAGGACTGGCAAAGTGAGTTGCAGAGTGTCACTAAGCTGGCAAAGAGATCTGCAGTGTGCCAGTCCCATACCAATCAGATCTGAAGAACATCATAACCTTTCACAGAAAAGAAATGCAACTTGGCAAAGAGATCTGTAAGGACTGGCAAAGTGAGTTGCAGAGTGTCAGTTCGCTGGCAAAGAGATCTGCAGTGTGCCAGTCCCATACCAACCAGATCTGAAGAAATCATAACATGCACAGAAAAGAAATGCAACCTGGCAAAGAGATCTGTAAGGACTGGCAAAGTGAGTTGCAGAGTGTCAGTTCGCTGGCATAGAGATCTGCAGTGTGCCAGTCCCATACCAATCAGATCTGAAGAACATCATAACCTTTCACAGAAAAAAAATGCAACCTGGCAAAGAGATCTGTAAGGACTGGCAAAGTGAGTTGCAGAGTGTCAGTTCGCTGGCATAGAGATCTGCAGTGTGCCAGTCCCATACCAATCAGATCTGAAGAACATCATAACATGCACAGAAAAGAAATGCAACCTGGCAAAGAGATCTGTAAGGACTGGCAAAGTGAGTTGCAGAGTGTCAGTTCGCTGGCATAGAGATCTGCAGTGTGCCAGTCCCATACCAATCAGATCTGAAGAACATCATAACATGCACAGAAAAGAAATGCAACCTGGCAAAGAGATCTGTAAGGACTGGCAAAGTGAGTTGCAGAGTGTCAGTTCGCTGGCATAGAGATCTGCAGTGTGCCAGTCCCATACCAATCAGATCTGAAGAACATCATAACCTTTCACAGAAAAGAAATGCAACTTGGCAAAGAGATCTGTAAGGACTGGCAAAGTGAGTTGCAGAGTGTCAGTTCGCTGGCATAGAGATCTGCAAGTGTGCCGGTCCCATACCAATCAGATCTGAAGAACATCATAACATGCACAGAAAAGAAATGCAACCTGGCAAAGAGATCTGTAAAGACTGGCAAAGTGAGTTGCAGAGTGTCAGTTCGCTGGCATAGAGATCTGCAGTGTGCCAGTCCCATACCAATCAGATCTGAAGAACATCATAACCTTTCACAGAAAAGAAATGCAACTTGGCAAAGAGATCTGTAAGGACTGGCAAAGTGAGTTGCAGAGTGTCAGTTCGCTGGCATAGAGACCTGCAGTGTGCCAGTCCCATACCAATCAGATCTGAAGAACATCATAACCTTTCACAGAAAAGAAATGCAACCTGGCAAAGAGATCTGTAAGGACTGGCAAAGTGAGTTGCAGCGTGTAACTAAGCTGGCAAAGAGATCTGCAGTGTGCCAGTCCCATACAAATCAGATCTGAAGAACATCATAACCTTTCACAGAAAAGAAATGCAACCTGGCAAAGAGATCTGTAAGGACTGGCAAAGTGAGTTGCAGAGTGTCAGTTCACTGGCAAAGAGATCTGCAGTGTGCCAGTCCCATACCAACCAGATCTGAAGAACATCATAACATGCACAGAAAAGAAATGCAACCTGGCAAAGAGATCTGTAAGGACTGGCAAAGTGAGTTGCAGAGTGTCACTAAGCTGGCAAAGAGATCTGCAGTGTGCCAGTCCCATACCAATCAGATCTGAAGAACATCATAACCTTTCACAGAAAAGAACTGTAACCTGGCAAAGAGATCTGTAAGGACTGGCAAAGTGAGTTGCAGAGTGTCAGTTCACTGGCAAAGAGATCTGCAGTGTGCCAGTCCCATACCAACCAGATCTGAAGAACATCATAACATGCACAGAAAAGAAATGCAACCTGGCAAAGAGATCTGTAAGGACTGGCAAAGTGAGTTGCAGAGTGTCACTAAGCTGGCAAAGAGATCTGCAGTGTGCCAGTCCCATACCAACCAGATCTGAAGAACATCATAACATGCACAGAAAAGAAATGCAACCTGGCAAAGAGATCTGTAAGGACTGTCAAAGTGAGTTGCAGAGTGTCACTAAGCTGGCAAAGAGATCTGCAGTGTGCCAGTCCCATACCAATCAGATCTGAAGAACATCATAACCTTTCACAGAAAATAAATGCAACCTGGCAAAGAGATCTGTAAGGACTGGCAAAGTGAGTTGCAGAGTGTCAGTTCACTGGCAAAGAGATCTGCAGTGTGCCAGTCCCATACCAACCAGATCTGAAGAACATCATAACATGCACAGAAAAGAAATGCAACCTGGCAAAGAGATCTGTAAGGACTGGCAAAGTGAGTTGCAGAGTGTCAGTTCGCTGGCAAAGAGATCTGCAGTGTGCCAGTCCCATACCAATCAGATCTGAAGAACATCATAACCTTTCACAGAAAAGAACTGTAACCTGGCAAAGAGGTCTGTAAGGACTGGCAAAGTGAGTTGCAGCATGTAACTAAGCTGGCAAAGAGATCTGCAGTGTGCCAGTCCCATACCAATCAGATCTGAAGAACATCATAACCTTTTACAGAAAAGAAATGCAACTTGGCAAAGAGATCTGTAAGGACTGGCAAAGTGAGTTGCAGCGTGTAACTAAGCTGGCAAAGAGATCTGCAGTGTGCCGGACCCATACCAATCAGATCTGAAGAACATCATAACCTTTCACAGAAAAGAAATGCAACCTGGCAAAGAGGTCTGTAAGGACTGGCAAAGTGAGTTGCAGCATGTAACTAAGCTGGCAAAGAGATCTGCAGTGTGCCGGACCCATACCAATCAGATCTGAAGAACATCATAACCTTTCACAGAAAAGAAATGCAACCTGGCAAAGAGATCTGTAAGGACTGGCAAAGTGAGTTGCAGAGTGTCAGTTCGCTGGCAAAGAGATCTGCAGTGTGCCAGTCCCATACCAACCAGACCTGAAGAACATCATAACCTTTCACAGAAAAGAAATGCAACCTGGCAAAGAGATCTGTAAGGACTGGCAAAGTGAGTTGCAGAGTGTCCCTAAGCTGGCAAAGAGATCTGCAGTGTGCCAGTCCCATACCAATCAGATCTGAAGAACATCATAACCTTTCACAGAAAAGAACTGTAACCTGGCAAAGAGATCTGTAAGGACTGGCAAAGTGAGTTGCAGAGTGTCCCTAAGCTGGCAAAGAGATCTGCAGTGTGCCAGTCCCATACCAATCAGATCTGAAGAACATCATAACCTTTCACAGAAAAGAACTGTAACCTGGCAAAGAGATCTGTAAGGACTGGCAAAGTGAGTTGCAGAGTGTCAGTTCACTGGCAAAGAGATCTGCAGTGTGCCAGTCCCATACCAACCAGATCTGAAGAACATCATAACCTTTCACAGAAAAGAAATGCAACCTGGCAAAGAGATCTGTAAGGACTGGCAAAGTGAGTTGCAGAGTGTCACTAAGCTGGCAAAGAGATCTGCAGTGTGCCAGTCCCATACCAACCAGATCTGAAGAACATCATAACCTTTCACAGAAAAGAACTGTAACCTGGCAAAGAGATCTGTAAGGACTGGCAAAGTGAGTTGCAGAGTGTCAGTTCACTGGCAAAGAGATCTGCAGTATGCCAGTCCCATACCAATCAGATCTGAAGAACATCATATCCTTTCACAGAAAAGAAATGCAACCTGGCAAAGAGATCTGTAAGGACTGGCAAAGTGAGTTGCAGCGTGTCACTAAGCTGGCATAGAGATCTGCAGTGTGCCGGTCCCATACCAACCAGACCTGAAGAACATCATAACCTTTCACAGAAAAGAAATGCAACCTGGCAAAGAGATCTGTAAGGACTGGCAAAGTGAGTTGCAGAGTGTCAGTTGGCTGGCAAAAAGATCTGCAGTGTGCCAGTCCCATACCAATCAGATCTGAAGAACATCATAACCTTTCACGGAAAAGAAATGCAACCTGGCAAAGAGATCTGTAAGGACTGGCAAAGTGAGTTGCAGAGTGTCACTAAGCTGGCAAAGAGATCTGCAGTGTGCCAGTCCTATACAAATCAGATCTGAAGAACATCATAACCTTTCACGGAAAAGAAATGCAACCTGGCAAAGAGATCTGTAAGGACTGGCAAAGTGAGTTGCAGAGTGTCAGTTCACTGGCATAGAGATCTGCAGTGTGCCAGCCCCATACCAATCAGATCTGAAGAACATCATAACCTTTCACAGAAAAGAAATGCAACCTGGCAAAGAGATCTGTAAGGACTGGCAAAGTGAGTTGCAGAGTGTCAGTTCGCTGGCATAGAGATCTGCAGTGTGCCAGTCCCATACCAATCAGACCTGAAGAACATCATAACCTTTCACAGAAAAGAACTGTAACCTGGCAAAGAGATCTGTAAGGACTGGCAAAGTGAGTTGCAGAGTGTCAGTTCACTGGCAAAGAGATCTGCAGTATGCCAGTCCCATACCAATCAGATCTGAAGAACATCATATCCTTTCACAGAAAAGAAATGCAACCTGGCAAAGAGATCTGTAAGGACTGGCAAAGTGAGTTGCAGCGTGTCACTAAGCTGGCATAGAGATCTGCAGTGTGCCGGTCCCATACCAACCAGACCTGAAGAACATCATAACCTTTCACAGAAAAGAAATGCAACCTGGCAAAGAGATCTGTAAGGACTGGCAAAGTGAGTTGCAGAGTGTCAGTTGGCTGGCAAAAAGATCTGCAGTGTGCCAGTCCCATACCAATCAGATCTGAAGAACATCATAACCTTTCACGGAAAAGAAATGCAACCTGGCAAAGAGATCTGTAAGGACTGGCAAAGTGAGTTGCAGAGTGTCACTAAGCTGGCAAAGAGATCTGCAGTGTGCCAGTCCTATACAAATCAGATCTGAAGAACATCATAACCTTTCACGGAAAAGAAATGCAACCTGGCAAAGAGATCTGTAAGGACTGGCAAAGTGAGTTGCAGAGTGTCAGTTCACTGGCATAGAGATCTGCAGTGTGCCAGACCCATACCAATCAGATCTGAAGAACATCATAACCTTTCACAGAAAAGAAATGCAACCTGGCAAAGAGATCTGTAAGGACTGGCAAAGTGAGTTGCAGAGTGTCAGTTCGCTGGCATAGAGATCTGCAGTGTGCCAGTCCCATACCAATCAGATCTGAAGAACATCATAACCTTTCACAGAAAAAAAATGCAACCTGGCAAAGAGATCTGTAAGGACTGGCAAAGTGAGTTGCAGAGTGTCAGTTCGCTGGCAAAGAGATCTGCAGTGTGCCAGTCCCATACCAACCAGATCTGAAGAACATTATAACATGCACAGAAAAGAAATGCAACCTGGCAAAGAGATCTGTAAGGACTGGCAAAGTGAGTTGCAGAGTGTCAGTTCGCTGGCAAAGAGATCTGCAGTGTGCCAGTCCCATACCAATCAGATCTGAAGAACATCATAACATGCACAGAAAAGAAATGCAACTTGGCAAAGAGATCTGTAAGGACTGGCAAAGTAAGTTGCAAAGTGTCAGTTCGCTGGCAAAGAGATCTGCAGTGTGCCAGTCCCATACCAATCAGACCTGAAGAACATCATAACCTTTCACAGAAAAGAACTGTAACCTGGCAAAGAGATCTGTAAGGACTGGCAAAGTGAGTTGCAGAGTGTCAGTTCACTGGCAAAGAGATCTGCAGTATGCCAGTCCCATACCAATCAGATCTGAAGAACATCATATCCTTTCACAGAAAAGAAATGCAACCTGGCAAAGAGATCTGTAAGGACTGGCAAAGTGAGTTGCAGAGTGTCAGTTGGCTGGCAAAAAGATCTGCAGTGTGCCAGTCCCATACCAATCAGATCTGAAGAACATCATAACCTTTCACGGAAAAGAAATGCAACCTGGCAAAGAGATCTGTAAGGACTGACTAAGTGAGTTGCAGAGTGTCACTAAGCTGGCATAGAGATCTGCAGTGTGCCGGTCCCATACCAACCAGACCTGAAGAACATCATAACCTTTCACAGAAAAGAAATGCAACCTGGCAAAGAGATCTGTAAGGACTGGCAAAGTGAGTTGCAGAGTGTCAGTTGGCTGGCAAAAAGATCTGCAGTGTGCCAGTCCCATACCAATCAGATCTGAAGAACATCATAACCTTTCACGGAAAAGAAATGCAACCTGGCAAAGAGATCTGTAAGGACTGGCAAAGTGAGTTGCAGCGTGTCACTAAGCTGGCATAGAGATCTGCAGTGTGCCGGTCCCATACCAACCAGACCTGAAGAACATCATAACCTTTCACAGAAAAGAAATGCAACCTGGCAAAGAGATCTGTAAGGACTGGCAAAGTGAGTTGCAGAGTGTCAGTTGGCTGGCAAAAAGATCTGCAGTGTGCCAGTCCCATACCAATCAGATCTGAAGAACATCATAACCTTTCACGGAAAAGAAATGCAACCTGGCAAAGAGATCTGTAAGGACTGGCAAAGTGAGTTGCAGAGTGTCACTAAGCTGGCAAAGAGATCTGCAGTGTGCCAGTCCCATACAAATCAGATCTGAAGAACATCATAACCTTTCACAGAAAAGAAATGCAACCTGGCAAAGAGATCTGTAAGGACTGGCAAAGTGAGTTGCAGAGTGTCAGTTCACTGGCATAGAGATCTGCAGTGTGCCAGCCCCATACCAATCAGATCTGAAGAACATCATAACCTTTCACAGAAAAGAAATGCAACCTGGCAAAGAGATCTGTAAGGACTGGCAAAGTGAGTTGCAGAGTGTCAGTTCGCTGGCATAGAGATCTGCAGTGTGCCAGTCCCATACCAATCAGATCTGAAGAACATCATAACCTTTCACAGAAAAGAAATGCAACCTGGCAAAGAGATCTGTAAGGACTGGCAAAGTGAGTTGCAGAGTGTCAGTTCGCTGGCATAGAGATCTGCAGTGTGCCAGTCCCATACCAATCAGATCTGAAGAACATCATAACCTTTCACAGAAAAAAAATGCAACCTGGCAAAGAGATCTGTAAGGACTGGCAAAGTGAGTTGCAGAGTGTCAGTTCGCTGGCAAAGAGATCTGCAGTGTGCCAGTCCCATACCAATCAGATCTGAAGAACATCATAACATGCACAGAAAAGAAATGCAACCTGGCAAAGAGATCTGTAAGGACTGGCAAAGTGAGTTGCAGAGTGTCAGTTCGCTGGCAAAGAGATCTGCAGTGTGCCAGTCCCATACCAATCAGATCTGAAGAACATCATGACCTTTCACAGAAAAGAAATGCAACCTGGCAAAGAGATCTGTAAGGACTGGCAAAGTGAGTTGCAGAGTGTCCCTAAGCTGGCAAAGAGATCTGCAGTGTGCCAGTCACATACAAATCAGATCTGAAGAACATCATAACCTTTCACAGAAAAGAAATGCAACCTGGCAAAGAGATCGGTAAGGACTGGCAAAGTGAGTTGCAGAGTGTCAGTTCACTGGCAAAGAGATCTGCAGTGTGCCAGTCCCATACCAACCAGATCTGAAGAACATCATAACATGCACAGAAAAGAAATGCAACCTGGCAAAGAGATCTGTAAGGACTGGCAAAGTGAGTTGCAGAGTGTCAGTTCGCTGGCAAAGAGATCTGCAGTGTGCCAGTCCCATACCAATCAGATCTGAAGAACATCATAACATGCACAGAAAAGAAATGCAACTTGGCAAAGAGATCTGTAAGGACTGGCAAAGTAAGTTGCAAAGTGTCAGTTCGCTGGCAAAGAGATCTGCAGTGTGCCAGTCCCATACCAATCAGATCTGAAGAACATCATAACCTTTCACAGAAAAGAAATGCAACCTGGCAAAGAGATCTGTAAAGACTGGCAAAGTGAGTTGCAGAGTGTCAGTTCGCTGGCAAAGAGATCTGCAGTGTGCCAGTCCCATACCAATCAGATCTGAAGAACATCATAACCTTTCACCGAAAAGAACTGTAACCTGGCAAAGAGATCTGTAAGGACTGGCAAAGTGAGTTGCAGAGTGTCACTAAGCTGGCAAAGAGATCTGCTGTGTGCCAGTCCCATACAAATCAGATCTGAAGAACATCATAACATGCACAGAAAAGAAATGCAACCTGGCAAAGAGATCTGTAAGGACTGGCAAAGTGAGTTGCAGAGTGTCAGTTCACTGGCAAAGAGATCTGCAGTGTGCCAGTCCCATACCAACCAGATCTGAAGAACATCATAACATGCACAGAAAAGAAATGCAACCTGGCAAAGAGATCTGTAAGGACTGGCAAAGTGAGTTGCAGAGTGTCAGTTCACTGGCATAGAGATCTGCAGTGTGCCAGTCCCATACCAATCAGATCTGAAGAACATCATAACCTTTCACAGAAAAGAAATGCAACCTGGCAAAGAGATCTGTAAGGACTGGCAAAGTGAGTTGCAGAGTGTCACTAAGCTGGCAAAGAGATCTGCAGTGTGCCGGTCCCATACCAATCAGATCTGAAGAACATCATAACATGCACAGAAAAGAAATGCAACCTGGCAAAGAGATCTGTAAGGACTGGCAAAGTGAGTTGCAGAGTGTCAGTTCGGTGGCAAAGAGATCTGCAGTGTGCCAGTCCCATACCAATCAGATCTGAAGAACATCATAACCTTTCACAGAAAAGAAATGCAACTTGGCAAAGAGATCTGTAAGGACTGGCAAAGTGAGTTGCAGAGTATCAGTTCGCTGGCAAAGAGATCTGCAGTGTGCCAGTCCCATACAAATCAGATCTGAAGAACATCATAACCTTTCACAGAAAAGAAATGCAACCTGGCAAAGAGATCTGTAAGGACTGGCAAAGTGAGTTGCAAAGTGTCAGTTCGCTGGCAAAGAGATCTGCAGTGTGCCAGTCCCATACCAACCAGATCTGAAGTACATGATAACATGCACAGAAAAGAAATGCAACCTGGCAAAGAGATCTGTAAGGACTGGCAAAGTGAGTTGCAGAGTGTCAGTTCGCTGGCATAGAGATCTGCAGTGTGCCAGTCCCATACCAACCAGATCTGAAGAACATCATAACATGCACAGAAAAGAACTGTAACCTGGCAAAGAGATCTGTAAGGACTGGCAAAGTGAGTTGCAGAGTGTCAGTTCACTGGCAAAGAGATCTGCAGTGTGCCAGTCCCATACCAACCAGATCTGAAGAACATCATAACATGCACAGAAAAGAAATGCAACCTGGCAAAGAGATCTGTAAGGACTGGCAAAGTGAGTTGCAGAGTGTCAGTTCGCTGGCAAAGAGATCTGCAGTGTGCCAGTCCCATACCAATCAGATCTGAAGAACATCATAACCTTTCACAGAAAAGAAATGCAACCAGGCAAAGAGATCTGTAAGGACTGGCAAAGTGAGTTGTAGAGTGTCAGTTCACTGGCAAAGAGATCTGCAGTGTGCCAGTCCCATACCAATCAGATCTGAAGAACATCATAACCTTTCACAGAAAAGAAATGCAACTTGGCAAAGAGATCTGTAAGGACTGGCAAAGTGAGTTGTAGAGTGTCAGTTCACTGGCAAAGAGATCTGCAGTGTGCCAGTCCCATACCAATCAGATCTGAAGAACATCATAACCTTTCACAGAAAAGAACTGTAACCTGGCAAAGAGATCTGTAAGGACTGGCAAAGTGAGTTGCAGAGTGTCACTAAGCTGGCAAAGAGATCTGCAGTGTGCCAGTCCCATACCAACCAGATCTGAAGAACATCATAACATGCACAGAAAAGAAATGCAACCTGGCAAAGAGATCTGTAAGGACTGGCAAAGTGAGTTGCAGAGTGTCAGTTCACTGGCATAGAGATCTGCAGTGTGCCAGTCCCATACCAATCAGATCTGAAGAACATCATAACCTTTCACAGAAAAGAAATGCAACCTGGCAAAGAGATCTGTAAGGACTGGCAAAGTGAGTTGCAGAGTGTCACTAAGCTGGCAAAGAGATCTGCAGTGTGCCGGTCCCATACCAATCAGATCTGAAGAACATCATAACCTTTCACAGAAAAGAAATGCAACCTGGCAAAGAGATCTGTAAGGACTGGCAAAGTGAGTTGCAAAGTGTCAGTTCGCTGGCAAAGAGATCTGCAGTGTGCCAGTCCCATACCAACCAGATCTGAAGTACATGATAACATGCACAGAAAAGAAATGCAACCTGGCAAAGAGATCTGTAAGGACTGGCAAAGTGAGTTGCAGAGTATCAGTTCGCTGGCAAAGAGATCTGCAGTGTGCCAGTCCCATACAAATCAGATCTGAAGAACATCATAACCTTTCACAGAAAAGAAATGCAACCTGGCAAAGAGATCTGTAAGGACTGGCAAAGTGAGTTGCAAAGTGTCAGTTCGCTGGCAAAGAGATCTGCAGTGTGCCAGTCCCATACCAACCAGATCTGAAGTACATGATAACATGCACAGAAAAGAAATGCAACCTGGCAAAGAGATCTGTAAGGACTGGCAAAGTGAGTTGCAGAGCGTCAGTTCACTGGCAAAGAGATCTGCAGTGTGCCAGTCCCATACCAACCAGATCTGAAGAACATCATAACATGCACAGAAAAGAAATGCAACCTGGCAAAGAGATCTGTAAGGACTGGCAAAGTGAGTTGCAGAGTGTCAGTTCACTGGCATAGAGATCTGCAGTGTGCCAGTCCCATACCAATCAGATCTGAAGAATATCATAACCTTTCACAGAAAAGAAATGCAACCTGGCAAAGAGATCTGTAAGGACTGGCAAAGTGAGTTGCAGAGTGTCACTAAGCTGGCAAAGAGATCTGCAGTGTGCCGATCCCATACCAATCAGATCTGAAGAACATCATAACCTTTCACAGAAAAGAAATGCAACCTGGCAAAGAGATCTGTAAGGACTTGCAAAGTAAGTTGCAGAGTGTCAGTTCGCTGGCAAAGAGATCTGCAGTGTGCCAGTCCCATACCAATCAGATCTGAAGAACATCATAACCTTTCACAGAAAAGAAATACAACCTGGCAAAGAGATCTGTAAGGACTGGCCAAGTGAGTTGCAGAGTGTCAGTTCACTGGCAAAGAGATCTGCAGTGTGCCAGTCCCATACAAATCAGATCTGAAGAACATCATAACCTTTCACAGAAAAGAAATGCAACCTGGCAAAGAGATCTCTAAGGACTGGCAAAGTGAGTTGCAGAGCGTCAGTTCACTGGCAAAGAGATCTGCAGTGTGCCAGTCCCATACCAACCAGATCTGAAGAACATCATAACATGCACAGAAAAGAAATGCAACCTGGCAAAGAGATCTGTAAGGACTGGCAAAGTGAGTTGCAGAGTGTCAGTTCACTGGCATAGAGATCTGCAGTGTGCCAGTCCCATACCAATCAGATCTGAAGAACATCATAACCTTTCAAAGAAAAGAAATGCAACCTGGCAAAGAGATCTGTAAGGACTGGCAAAGTGAGTTGCAGAGTGTCACTAAGCTGGCAAAGAGATCTGCAGTGTGCCGGTCCCATACCAATCAGATCTGAAGAACATCATAACCTTTCACAGAAAAGAAATGCAACCTGGCAAAGAGATCTGTAAGGACTGGCAAAGTGAGTTGCAAAGTGTCAGTTCGCTGGCAAAGAGATCTGCAGTGTGCCAGTCCCATACCAATCAGATCTGAAGAACATCATAACCTTTCACAGAAAAAAAAATGCAACCTGGCAAAGAGATCTGTAAGGACTGGCAAAGTGAGTTGCAGAGTGTCAGTTCACTGGCAAAGAGATCTGCAGTGTGCCAGTCCCATACAAATCAGATCTGAAGAACATCATAACCTTTCACAGAAAAGAAATGCAACCTGGCAAAGAGATCTGTAAGGACTGGCAAAGTGAGTTGCAGCGTGTAACTAAGCTGGCAAAGAGATCTGCAGTGTGCCGGTCCCATACCAATCAGATCTGAAGAACATCATAACCTTTCACAGAAAAGAAATGCAACCTGGCAAAGAGATCTGTAAGGACTGGCAAAGTGAGTTGCAGAGTGTCAGTTCAGCTGGCAAAGAGATCTGCAGTGTGCCAGTCCCATACCAATCAGATCTGAAGAACATCATAACCTTTCACAGAAAAGAAATGCAACCTGGCAAAGAGATCTGTAAGGACTGGCAAAGTGAGTTGCAGAGTGTCACTAAGCTGGCAAAGAGATCTGCAGTGTGCCAGTCCCATACCAATCAGATCTGAAGAACATCATAACCTTTCACAGAAAAGAAATGCAACCTGGCAAAGAGATCTGTAAGGACTGGCAAAGTGAGTTGCAGAGTGTCAGTTCGCTGGCAAAGAGATCTGCAGTGTGCCAGTCCCATACCAATCAGATCTGAAGAACATCATAACCTTTCACAGAAAAGAAATGCAACCTGGCAAAGAGATCTGTAAGGACTGGCAAAGTGAGTTGCAGAGTGTCAGTTCGCTGGCAAAGAGATCTGCAGTGTGCCAGTCCCATACCAATCAGATCTGAAGAACATCATAACCTTTCACAGAAAAGAAATGCAACCTGGCAAAGAGATCTGTAAGGACTGGCAAAGTGAGTTGCAGAGTGTCAGTTCGCTGGCAAAGAGATCTGCAGTGTGCCAGTCCCATACCAATCAGATCTGAAGAACATCATAACATTCACAGAAAAGAAATGCAACCTGGCAAAGAGATCTGTAAGGACTGGCAAAGTGAGTTGCAGAGTGTCAGTTCGCTGGCAAAGAGATCTGCAGTGTGCCAGTCCCATACCAATCAGATCTGAAGAACATCATAACCTTTCACAGAAAAGAAATGCAACCTGGCAAAGAGATCTGTAAGGACTGGCAAAGTGAGTTGCAGAGTGTCAGTTCGCTGGCAAAGAGATCTGCAGTGTGCCAGTCCCATACCAATCAGATCTGAAGAACATCATAACATGCACAGAAAAGAAATGCAACCTGGCAAAGAGATCTGTAAGGACTGGCAAAGTGAGTTGCAGAGTGTCAGTTCACTGGCAAAGAGATCTGCAGTGTGCCAGTCCCATACCAATCAGATCTGAAGAACATCATAACCTTTCACAGAAAAGAAATGCAACCTGGCAAAGAGATCTGTAAGGACTGGCAAAGTGAGTTGCAGAGTGTCAGTTCGCTGGCAAAGAGATCTGCAGTGTGCCAGTCCCATACCAATCAGATCTGAAGAACATCATAACCTTTCACAGAAAAGAAATGCAACCTGGCAAAGAGATCTGTAAGGACTGGCAAAGTGAGTTGCAGAGTGTCACTAAGCTGGCAAAGAGATCTGCAGTGTGCCAGTCCCATACCAATCAGATCTGAAGAACATCATAACCTTTCACAGAAAAGAAATGCAACCTGGCAAAGAGATCTGTAAGGACTGGCAAAGTGAGTTGCAGAGTGTCAGTTAGCTGGCAAAGAGATCTGCAGTGTGCCAGTCCCATACCAATCAGATCTGAAGAACATCATAACCTTTCACAGAAAAGAAATGCAACCTGGCAAAGAGATCTGTAAGGACTGGCAAAGTGAGTTGCAGAGTGTCAGTTCGCTGGCAAAGAGATCTGCAGTGTGCCAGTCCCATACCAATCAGATCTGAAGAACATCATAACCTTTCACAGAAAAGAAATGCAACCTGGCAAAGAGATCTGTAAGGACTGGCAAAGTGAGTTGCAGAGTGTCAGTTCGCTGGCAAAGAGATCTGCAGTGTGCCAGTCCCATACCAATCAGATCTGAAGAACATCATAACCTTTCACAGAAAAGAAATGCAACCTGGCAAAGAGATCTGTAAGGACTGGCAAAGTGAGTTGCAGAGTGTCACTAAGCTGGCAAAGAGATCTGCAGTGTGCCAGTCCCATACCAATCAGATCTGAAGAACATCATAACCTTTCACAGAAAAGAAATGCAACCTGGCAAAGAGATCTGTAAGGACTGGCAAAGTGAGTTGCAGAGTGTCAGTTCGCTGGCAAAGAGATCTGCAGTGTGCCAGTCCCATACCAATCAGATCTGAAGAACATCATAACCTTTCACAGAAAAGAAATGCAACCTGGCAAAGAGATCTGTAAGGACTGGCAAAGTGAGTTGCAGAGTGTCACTAAGCTGGCAAAGAGATCTGCAGTGTGCCAGTCCCATACCAATCAGATCTGAAGAACATCATAACCTTTCACAGAAAAGAAATGCAACCTGGCAAAGAGATCTGTAAGGACTGGCAAAGTGAGTTGCAGAGTGTCAGTTCGCTGGCAAAGAGATCTGCAGTGTGCCAGTCCCATACCAATCAGATCTGAAGAACATCATAACCTTTCACAGAAAAGAAATGCAACCTGGCAAAGAGATCTGTAAGGACTGGCAAAGTGAGTTGCAGAGTGTCAGTTAGCTGGCAAAGAGATCTGCAGTGTGCCAGTCCCATACCAATCAGATCTGAAGAACATCATAACCTTTCACAGAAAAGAAATGCAACCTGGCAAAGAGATCTGTAAGGACTGGCAAAGTGAGTTGCAGAGTGTCAGTTCGCTGGCAAAGAGATCTGCAGTGTGCCAGTCCCATACCAATCAGATCTGAAGAACATCATAACCTTTCACAGAAAAGAAATGCAACCTGGCAAAGAGATCTGTAAGGACTGGCAAAGTGAGTTGCAGAGTGTCAGTTCGCTGGCAAAGAGATCTGCAGTGTGCCAGTCCCATACCAATCAGATCTGAAGAACATCATAACCTTTCACAGAAAAGAAATGCAACCTGGCAAAGAGATCTGTAAGGACTGGCAAAGTGAGTTGCAGAGTGTCAGTTCGCTGGCAAAGAGATCTGCAGTGTGCCAGTCCCATACCAATCAGATCTGAAGAACATCATAACCTTTCACAGAAAAGAAATGCAACCTGGCAAAGAGATCTGTAAGGACTGGCAAAGTGAGTTGCAGAGTGTCAGTAAGCTGGCAAAGAGATCTGCAGTGTGCCAGTCCCATACCAATCAGATCTGAAGAACATCATAACCTTTCACAGAAAAGAAATGCAACCTGGCAAAGAGATCTGTAAGGACTGGCAAAGTGAGTTGCAGAGTGTCAGTTCGCTGGCAAAGAGATCTGCAGTGTGCCAGTCCCATACCAATCAGATCTGAAGAACATCATAACCTTTCACAGAAAAGAAATGCAACCTGGCAAAGAGATCTGTAAGGACTGGCAAAGTGAGTTGCAGAGTGTCAGTTCAGCTGGCAAAGAGATCTGCAGTGTGCCAGTCCCATACCAATCAGATCTGAAGAACATCATAACCTTTCACAGAAAAGAAATGCAACCTGGCAAAGAGATCTGTAAGGACTGGCAAAGTGAGTTGCAGAGTGTCAGTTAGCTGGCAAAGAGATCTGCAGTGTGCCAGTCCCATACCAATCAGATCTGAAGAACATCATAACCTTTCACAGAAAAGAAATGCAACCTGGCAAAGAGATCTGTAAGGACTGGCAAAGTGAGTTGCAGAGTGTCAGTTCGCTGGCAAAGAGATCTGCAGTGTGCCAGTCCCATACCAATCAGATCTGAAGAACATCATAACCTTTCACAGAAAAGAAATGCAACCTGGCAAAGAGATCTGTAAGGACTGGCAAAGTGAGTTGCAGAGTGTCAGTTCGCTGGCAAAGAGATCTGCAGTGTGCCAGTCCCATACCAATCAGATCTGAAGAACATCATAACCTTTCACAGAAAAGAAATGCAACCTGGCAAAGAGATCTGTAAGGACTGGCAAAGTGAGTTGCAGAGTGTCAGTTCGCTGGCAAAGAGATCTGCAGTGTGCCAGTCCCATACCAATCAGATCTGAAGAACATCATAACCTTTCACAGAAAAGAAATGCAACCTGGCAAAGAGATCTGTAAGGACTGGCAAAGTGAGTTGCAGAGTGTCAGTTCGCTGGCAAAGAGATCTGCAGTGTGCCAGTCCCATACCAATCAGATCTGAAGAACATCATAACCTTTCACAGAAAAGAAATGCAACCTGGCAAAGAGATCTGTAAGGACTGGCAAAGTGAGTTGCAGAGTGTCAGTTCGCTGGCAAAGAGATCTGCAGTGTGCCAGTCCCATACCAATCAGATCTGAAGAACATCATAACCTTTCACAGAAAAGAAATGCAACTTGGCAAAGAGATCTGTAAGGAGTGGCAAAGTGAGTTGCAGAGTGTCACTAAGCTGGCAAAGAGATCTGCAGTGTGCCGGTCCCATACCAATCAAATCTGAAGAACATCATAACCTTTCACAGAAAAGAAATGCAACCTGGCAAAGAGATCTGTAAGGACTGGCAAAGTGAGTTGCAGAGTGTCACTAAGCTGGCAAAGAGATCTGCAGCGTGCCAGTCCCATACCAATCAGATCTGAAGAACATCATAACCTTTCACAGAAAAGAAATGCAACTTGGCAAAGAGATCTGTAACGACTGGCAAAGTGAGTTGCAGCGTGTCACTAAGCTGGCAAAGAGATCTGCAGTGTGCCAGTCCCATACCAATCAGATCTGAAGAACATCATAACCTTGCACAGAAAAGAAATGCAACCTGTCAAAGAGATCTGTAAGGACTGGCAAAGTGAGTTGCAGAGTGTCACTAGACTGGCAAAGAGATCTGCAGTGTGCCAGTCCAATGCCAATCAGATCTGAAGAACATCATAACCTTTCACAGAAAATAAATGCAACCTGGCAAAGAAATCTGTAAGGACTGGCAAAGTGAGTTGCAGAGTGTCAGTTCGCTGGCAAAGAGATCTGCAGTGTGCCAGTCCCATACCAATCAGATCTAAAGAACATCATAACATGCACAGAAAAGAACTGTAACCTGGCAAAGAGATCTGTAAGGACTGGCAAAGTGTGTTGCAGAGTGTCACTAAGCTGGCAAAGAGATCTGCAGTGTGCCAGTCCAATGCCAATCAGATCTGAAGAACATCATAACCTTTCACAGAAAATAAATGCAACCTGGCAAAGAAATCTGTAAGGACTGGCAAAGTGAGTTGCAGAGTGTCAGTTCGCTGGCAAAGAGATCTGCAGTGTGCCAGACCCATACCACTCAGATCTGAAGAACATCATACCCTTTCCCAGAAAATAAATGCATCCTGGCAAAGAGATCTGTAAGGCCTGGCAAAGTGAGTTGCAAAGTGTCACTAAGCTGGCAAAAAGATCTGCAGTGTGCCAGTCCCATACCAATCAGATCTGGAGAACATCACAATATGCACAGAAAAGAAATGCAACCTGGCAAAGAGATCTGTAAGGACTGGCAAAGTGAGTTGCAGAGTGTCAGTTCGCTGGCAAAGAGATCTGCAGTGTGCCAGTCCCATACCAATTAGATCTGAAGACCATCATAACCTTTCACAGAAAAAAAATGCAACCTGGCAAAGAGATCTGTAAGGACTGGCAAAGTGAGTTGTAGAGTGTCAGTTCACTGGCATAGAGATCTGCAGTGTGCCAGTCCCATACCAATCAGATCTGAAGACCATCATAACCTTTCACAGAAAAGACATGCAACCTGGCAAAGAGATCTGTAAGGACTGGCAAAGTAAGTTGCAGAGTGTCAGTTCGCTGGCATAGAGATCTGCAGTGTGCCAGTCCCATACCAATCAGATGTGAAGAACATCATAACATGCACAGAAAAGAAATGCAACCTGGCAAAGAGATCTGTAAGGACTGGCAAAGTGAGTTGTAGAGTGTCAGTTTGCTGGCAAAGAGATCTGCAGTGTGCCAGTCCCATACCAATCAGATCTGAAGACCATCATAACCTTTCACAGAAAAGACATGCAACCTGGCAAAGAGATCTGTAAGGACTGGCAAAGTGAGTTGAAAAGTGTCAGTTCGCTGGCATAGAGATCTGCAGTGTGCCAGTCCCATACCAATCAGATCTGAAGACCATCATAACCTTTCACAGAAAAGACATGCAACCTGGCAAAGAGATCTGTAAGGACTGGCAAAGTGAGTTGCAGAGTGTCAGTTCGCTGGCAAAGAGATCTGCAGTGTGCCAGTCCCATACCAATCAGATCTGAAGAACATCATAACATGCACAGAAAAGAAATGCAACCTGGCAAAGAGATCTGTAAGGACTGGCAAAGTGAGTTGCAGAGTGTCAATTCACTGGCAAAGAGATCTGCAGTGTGCCAGTCCCATACCAACCAGATCTGAAGAACATCATAACATGCACAGAAAATAAATGCAACCTGGCAAAGAGATCTGTAAGGACTGGCAAAGTGAGTTGCAGAGTGTCAGTTCGCTGGCAAAGAGATCTGCAGTGTGCCAGTCCCATACCAATCAGATCTGAAGACCATCATAACCTTTCACAGAAAAGAACTGTAACCTGGCAAAGAGATCTGTAAGGACTGGCAAAGTGAGTTGCAGAGTGTCAGTTCGCTGGCAAAGAGATCTGCAGTGTGCCAGTCCCATACCAACCAGATCTGAAGTACATCATAACCTTTCACAGAAAGGAGCTGTAACCTGGCAAAGAGATCTGTAAGGACTGGCAAAGTGAGTTGCAGAGTGTCAGTTCGCTGGCAAAGAGATCTGCAGTGTGCCAGTCCCATACCAATCAGATCTGAAGAACATCATAACGTTTCACAGAAAAAAAATGCAACCTGGCAAAGAGATCTGTAAGGACTGGCAAAGTGAGTTGCAGAGTGTCAGTTCACTGGCAAAGAGATCTGCAGTGTGCCAGTCCCATACCAACCAGATCTGAAGAACATCTAAACCTTTCACAGAAAAAAAATGCAACCTGGCAAAGAGATCTGTAAGGACTGGCAAAGTGAGTTGCAGAGTGTCAGTTCGCTGGCAAAGAGATCTGCAGTGTGCCAGTCCCATACCAATCAGATCTGAAGAACATCATAACATGCACAGATAAGAAATGCAACCTGGCAAAGAGATCTGTAAGGACTGGCAAAGTGAGTTGCAGAGTGTCAGTTCGCTGGCAAAGAGATCTGCAGTGTGCCAGTCCCATACCAATCAGATCTGAAGAACATCATAACCTTTCACAGAAAAGAAATGCAACCTGGCAAAGAGATCTGTAAGGACTGGCAAAGTGAGTTGCAGAGTGTCAATTCACTGGCAAAGAGATCTGCAGTGTGCCAGTCCCATACCAACCAGATCTGAAGAACATCATAACATGAACAGAAAAGAAATGCAACCTGGCAAAGAGATCTGTAAGGACTGGCAAAGTGAGTTGCAGAGTGTCAGTTCGCTGGCAAAGAGATCTGCAGTGTGCCCGTCCCATACCAATCAGATCTGAAGAACATCATAACCTTTCACAGAAAAGAAATGCAACCTGGCAAAGAGATCTGTAAGGACTGGCAAAGTGAGTTGCAGAGTGTCAGTTCGCTGGCAAAGAGATCTGCAGTGTGCCAGTCCCATACCAATCAGATCTGAAGAACATCATAACCTTTCACAGAAAAAAAAATGCAATCTGGCAAAGAGATCTGTAAGGACTGGCAAAGTGAGTTGCAGAGTGTCACTAAGCTGGCAAAGAGATCTGCAGTGTGCCAGTCCCATACCAATCAGATCTGAAGAACATCATAACCTTTCACAGAAAAGAAATGCAACCTGGCAAAGAGATCTGTAAGGACTGGCAAAGTGAGTTGCAGAGTGTCAGTTCAATGGCAAAGCGATCTGCAGTGTTCCAGTTCCATACCAACCAGATCTGAAGAACATCATAACCTTTCACAGAAAATAAATGCAACTTGGCAAAGAGATCTGTAAGGACTGGCAAAGTGAGCTGCAGAGTGTCACTAAGCTGGCAAAGAGATCTGCAGTGTGCCAGTCCCATACCAATCAGATCTGAAGAACATCATAACATGCACAGAAAAGAGCTGTAACCTGGCAAAGAAATCTGTAAGGACTGGCAAAGTGAGTTGCAGAGTGTCAGTTCGCTGGCATAGAGACCTGCAGTGTGCCAGTCCCATACCAATCAGATCTGAAGAACATCATAACATGCACAGAAAAGAAATGCAACCTGGCAAAGAGATCTGTAAGGACTGGCAAAGTGAGTTGCAGCGTGTAACTAAGCTGGCATAGAGATCTGCAGTGTGCCAGTCCCATACCAATCAGATCTGAAGAACATCATAACCTTTCACAGAAAAGAACTGTAACCTGGCAAAGAGATCTGTAAGAACTGGCAAAGTGAGTTGCAGAGTGTCAGTTCGCTGGCAAAGACATCTGCAGTGTGCCAGTCCCATACCAATCAGATCTGAAGAACATCATAACCTTTCACAGAAAAGAAATGCAACTTGGCAAAGAGATCTGTAAGGACTGGCAAAGTGAGTTGCAGAGTGTCACTAAGCTGGCATAGAGATCTGCAGTGTGCCAGTCCCATACCAACCAGACCTGAAGTACATCATAACCTTTCACAGAAAGGAGCTGTAACCTGGCAAAGATATATGTAAGGACTGGCAAAGTGAGTTGCAGAGTGTCAGTTCACTGGCAAAGAGATCTGCAGTGTGCCAGTCCCATACCAATCAGATCTGAAGAACATCATACCCTTTCACAGAAAAAAAATGCAACCTGGCAAAGAGATCTGTAAGGACTGGCAAAGTGAGTTGCAGAGTGTCAGTTCGCTGGCAAAGAGATCTGCAGTGTGCCAGTCCCATACCAACCAGATCTGAAGAACATCATAACATGCACAGAAAAAAAATGCAACCTGGCAAAGAGATCTGTAAGGACTGGCAAAGTGAGTTGCAGAGTGTCAGTTCGCTGGCAAAGAGATCTGCAGTGTGCTGGACCCATACCAATCAGATCTGAAGAACATCATAACCTTTCACAGAAAAGAACTGTAACCTGGCAAAGAGATCTGTAAGGACTGGCAAAGTGAGTTGCAGAGTGTCAGTTCGCTGGCAAAAAGATCTGCAGTGTGCCAGTCCCATACCAATCAGATCTGAAGAACATCATAACCTTTCACAGAAAAGAAATGCAACCTGGCAAAGAGATCTGTAAGGACTGGCAAAGTGAGTTGCAGAGTGTCAGTAAACTGGCATAGAGATCTGCAGTGTGCCAGTCCCATACCAATCAGATCTGAAGAACATCATAACCTTTCACATAAAAGCAATGCAACCTGGCAAAGAGATCTGTAAGGACTGGCAAAGTGATTTGCAGAGTGTCAGTTCAATGGCAAAGAGATCTGCAGTGTGCCAGACCCACACCAATCAGATCTGAAGAACATCATAACCTTTCACAGAAAAGAACTGTAACCTGGCAAAGAGATCTGTAAGGACTGGCAAAGTGAGTTGCAGAGTGTCAGTTCGCTGGCAAAAAGATCTGCAGTGTGCCAGTCCCATACCAATCAGATCTGAAGAACATCATAACCTTTCACAGAAAAGAAATGCAACCTGGCAAAGAGATCTGTAAGGACTGGCAAAGTGAGTTGCAGAGTGTCAGTTCGCTGGCATAGAGATCTGCAGTGTGCCAGTCCCATACCAATCAGATCTGAAGAACATCATAACCTTTCACAGAAAAGAAATGCAACCTGGCAAAGAGATCTGTAAGGACTGGTAAAGTGAGTTGCAGAGTGTCAGTTCGCTGGCAAAGAGATCTGCAGTGTGCCAGTCCCATACCAATCAGATCTGAAGAACATCATAACCTTTCACAGAAAAGAAATGCAACCTGGCAAAGAGATTTGTAAGGACTGGCAAAGTGAATTGCAGAGAGTCACTAAGCTGGCAAAGAAATCTGCAGTGTGCCAGTCCCATAAAAATCTGATCTAAAGAACATCATAACCTTTCACAGAAAAGAAATGCAACCTGGCAAAGAGATCTGTAAGGACTGGCAAAGTGAGTTGCAGAGTGTCAGTTTGCTGGCAAAGAGATCTGCAGTGTGCCAGTCCCATACCAATCAGATCTGAAGAACATCACAACATGCACAGAAAAGAGCTGTAACCTGGCAAAGAGATCTGTTAGGACTGGCAAAGTGAGTTGCAGAATGTCAGTTCGCTGGCAAAGAGATCTGCAGTGTGCCAGTCCCATACCAACCAGATCTGAAGAACATCATAACATGCACAGAAAAGAAATGCAACCTGGCAAAGAGATCTGTAAGGACTGGCAAAGTGAGTTGCATAGTGTCACTAAGCTGGCAAAGAGATCTGCAGTGTGCAAGTCCCATACCAATCAGATCTGAAGAACATCATAACCTTTCACAGAAAAGAAATGCAACCTGGCAAAGAGATCTGTAAGGACTGGCAAAGTGAGTTGCAGAGTGTCAGTTCGCTGGCAAAGAGATCTGCAGCGTGCCAGTCCCATACCAATCAGATCTGAAGAACATCATAACCTTTCACAGAAAAGAAATGCAACCTGGAATAGAGATCTGTAAGGACTGGCAAAGTGAGTTGCTGAGTGTCAGTTCAATGGCATAGAGATCTGCAGTGTGCCAGTCCCATACCAATCAGATTTGAAGAACATCATAACCTTTCACAGAAAAGAAATGCAACCTGGCAAAGAAATCTGTAAGAACTGGCAAAGTGAGTTGCAGAGTGTCAGTGCACTGGCATAGAAATCTGCAGTGTGCCAGTCCCATACCAATCAGATCTGAAGAACATCATAACCTTTCACGGAAAAGAAATGCAACCTGGCAAAGAGATCTGTAAGAACTGGCAAAGTGAGTTGTAGAGTGTCAGTTCGCTGGCAAAGAGATCTGCAGTGTGCCAGTCCCATACCAATCAGATCTGAAGAACATCATAACCTTTCACAGAAAAGAACTGTAACCTGGCAAAGAGATCTGTAAGGACTGGCAAAGTGAGTTGCAGAGTGTCACTAAGCTGGCAAAGAGATCTGCAGTGTGCCAGTCCCATACCAATCAGATCTGAAGAACATCATAACCTTTCACAGAAAAGAAATGCAACCTGGCAAAGAGATCTGTAAGGACTGGCAAAGTGAGTTGCAGAGTGTCACTAAGCTGGCAAAGAGATCTGCAGTGTGCCAGTCCCATACCAATCAGATCTGAAGAACATCATACCCTTTCACAGAAAAGAAATGCAACCTGGCAAAGAGATCTGTAAGGAGTGGCAAAGTGAGTTGCAGAGTGTCACTAAGCTGGCAAAGAGATCTGCAGTGTGCCGGTCCCATACCAATCAGATCTGAAGAACATCATAACCTTTCACAGAAAAGAAATGCAACCTGGCAAAGAGATCTGTAAGGACTGGCAAAGTGAGTTGCAGAGTGTCACTAAGCTGGCAAAGAGATCTGTAAGGACTGGCAAAGTGAGTTGCAGCGTGTCACTAAGCTGGCAAAGAGATCTGCAGTGTGCCAGTCCCATACCAATCAGATCTGAAGAACATCATAACCTTTCACAGAAAAGAAATGCAACCTGGCAAAGAAATCTGTAAGGACTGGCAAAGTGAGTTGCAGAATGTCAGTTCGCTGGCAAAGAGATCTGCAGTGTGCCAGTCCCATACCAATCAGATCTAAAGAACATCATAACATGCACAGAAAAGAACTGTAACCTGGCAAAGAGATCTGTAAGGACTGGCAAAGTGTGTTGCAGAGTGTCACTAAGCTGGCAAAGAGATCTGCAGTGTGCCAGTCCAATGCCAATCAGATCTGAAGAACATCATAACCTTTCACAGAAAATAAATGCAACCTGGCAAAGAAATCTGTAAGGACTGGCAAAGTGAGTTGCAGAGTGTCAGTTCACTGGCAAAGAGATCTGCAGTGTGCCAGACCCACACCAATCAGATCTGAAGAACATCATAACCTTTCACAGAAAAGAACTGTAACCTGGCAAAGAGATCTGTAAGGACTGGCAAAGTGAGTTGCAGAGTGTCAGTTCGCTGGCAAAAAGATCTGCAGTGTGCCAGTCCCATACCAATCAGATCTGAAGAACATCATAACCTTTCACAGAAAAGAAATGCAACCTGGCAAAGAGATCTGTAAGGACTGGCAAAGTGAGTTGCAGAGTGTCAGTTCGCTGGCATAGAGATCTGCAGTGTGCCAGTCCCATACCAATCAGATCTGAAGAACATCATAACCTTTCACAGAAAAGAAATGCAACCTGGCAAAGAGATCTGTAAGGACTGGTAAAGTGAGTTGCAGAGTGTCAGTTCGCTGGCAAAGAGATCTGCAGTGTGCCAGTCCCATACCAATCAGATCTGAAGAACATCATAACCTTTCACAGAAAAGAAATGCAACCTGGCAAAGAGATTTGTAAGGACTGGCAAAGTGAATTGCAGAGAGTCACTAAGCTGGCAAAGAAATCTGCAGTGTGCCAGTCCCATAAAAATCTGATCTAAAGAACATCATAACCTTTCACAGAAAAGAAATGCAACCTGGCAAAGAGATCTGTAAGGACTGGCAAAGTGAGTTGCAGAGTGTCAGTTTGCTGGCAAAGAGATCTGCAGTGTGCCAGTCCCATACCAATCAGATCTGAAGAACATCACAACATGCACAGAAAAGAGCTGTAACCTGGCAAAGAGATCTGTTAGGACTGGCAAAGTGAGTTGCAGAATGTCAGTTCGCTGGCAAAGAGATCTGCAGTGTGCCAGTCCCATACCAACCAGATCTGAAGAACATCATAACATGCACAGAAAAGAAATGCAACCTGGCAAAGAGATCTGTAAGGACTGGCAAAGTGAGTTGCATAGTGTCACTAAGCTGGCAAAGAGATCTGCAGTGTGCAAGTCCCATACCAATCAGATCTGAAGAACATCATAACCTTTCACAGAAAAGAAATGCAACCTGGCAAAGAGATCTGTAAGGACTGGCAAAGTGAGTTGCAGAGTGTCAGTTCGCTGGCAAAGAGATCTGCAGCGTGCCAGTCCCATACCAATCAGATCTGAAGAACATCATAACCTTTCACAGAAAAGAAATGCAACCTGGCAAAGAGATCTGTAAGGTCTGGCAAAGTGAGTTGTAGAGTGTCACTAAGCTGGCAAAGAGATCTGCAGTGTGCCAGTCCCATACCAATCAGATCTGAAGAACATCATAACCTTTCACAGAAAAGAAATGCAACCTGGAATAGAGATCTGTAAGGACTGGCAAAGTGAGTTGCTGAGTGTCAGTTCAATGGCATAGAGATCTGCAGTGTGCCAGTCCCATACCAATCAGATTTGAAGAACATCATAACCTTTCACAGAAAAGAAATGCAACCTGGCAAAGAAATCTGTAAGAACTGGCAAAGTGAGTTGCAGAGTGTCAGTGCACTGGCATAGAAATCTGCAGTGTGCCAGTCCCATACCAATCAGATCTGAAGAACATCATAACCTTTCACGGAAAAGAAATGCAACCTGGCAAAGAGATCTGTAAGAACTGGCAAAGTGAGTTGTAGAGTGTCAGTTCGCTGGCAAAGAGATCTGCAGTGTGCCAGTCCCATACCAATCAGATCTGAAGAACATCATAACCTTTCACAGAAAAGAACTGTAACCTGGCAAAGAGATCTGTAAGGACTGGCAAAGTGAGTTGCTGAGTGTCAGTTCGCTGGCATAGAGATCTGCAGTGTGCCAGTCCCATACCAATCAGATCTGAAGAACATCATAACCTTTCACAGAAAAGAAATGCAACCTGTCAAAGAGATCTGTAAGGACTGGCAAAGTGAGTTGCAGAGTGTCACTAAGCTGGCAAAGAGATCTGCAGTGTGCCAGTCCCATACCAATCAGATCTGAAGAACATCATAACCTTTCACAGAAAAGAAATGCAACCTGGCAAAGAGATCTGTAAGGAGTGGCAAAGTGAGTTGCAGAGTGTCACTAAGCTGGCAAAGAGATCTGCAGTGTGCCAGTCCCATACCAATCAGATCTGAAGAACATCATACCCTTTCACAGAAAAGAAATGCAACCTGGCAAAGAGATCTGTAAGGAGTGGCAAAGTGAGTTGCAGAGTGTCACTAAGCTGGCAAAGAGATCTGCAGTGTGCCGGTCCCATACCAATCAGATCTGAAGAACATCATAACCTTTCACAGAAAAGAAATGCAACCTGGCAAAGAGATCTGTAAGGACTGGCAAAGTGAGTTGCAGAGTGTCACTAAGCTGGCAAAGAGATCTGTAAGGACTGGCAAAGTGAGTTGCAGCGTGTCACTAAGTTGGCAAAGAGATCTGCAGTGTGCCAGTCCCATACCAATCAGATCTGAAGAACATCATAACCTTTCACAGAAAAGAAATGCAACCTGGCAAAGAAATCTGTAAGGACTGGCAAAGTGAGTTGCAGAATGTCAGTTCGCTGGCAAAGAGATCTGCAGTGTGCCAGTCCCATACCAATCAGATCTAAAGAACATCATAACATGCACAGAAAAGAACTGTAACCTGGCAAAGAGATCTGTAAGGACTGGCAAAGTGTGTTGCAGAGTGTCACTAAGCTGGCAAAGAGATCTGCAGTGTGCCAGTCCAATGCCAATCAGATCTGAAGAACATCATAACCTTTCACAGAAAATAAATGCAACCTGGCAAAGAAATCTGTAAGGACTGGCAAAGTGAGTTGCAGAGTGTCAGTTCGCTGGCAAAGAGATCTGCAGTGTGCCAGACCCATACCACTCAGATCTGAAGAACATCATACCCTTTCCCAGAAAATAAATGCATCCTGGCAAAGAGATCTGTAAGGCCTGGCAAAGTGAGTTGCAAAGTGTCACTAAGCTGGCAAAAAGATCTGCAGTGTGCCAGTCCCATACCAATCAGATCTGGAGAACATCACAATATGCACAGAAAAGAAATGCAACCTGGCAAAGAGATCTGTAAGGACTGGCAAAGTGAGTTGCAGAGTGTCAGTTCGCTGGCAAAGAGATCTGCAGTGTGCCAGTCCCATACCAATTAGATCTGAAGACCATCATAACCTTTCACAGAAAAAAAATGCAACCTGGCAAAGAGATCTGTAAGGACTGGCAAAGTGAGTTGTAGAGTGTCAGTTCACTGGCATAGAGATCTGCAGTGTGCCAGTCCCATACCAATCAGATCTGAAGACCATCATAACCTTTCACAGAAAAGACATGCAACCTGGCAAAGAGATCTGTAAGGACTGGCAAAGTAAGTTGCAGAGTGTCAGTTCGCTGGCATAGAGATCTGCAGTGTGCCAGTCCCATACCAATCAGATGTGAAGAACATCATAACATGCACAGAAAAGAAATGCAACCTGGCAAAGAGATCTGTAAGGACTGGCAAAGTGAGTTGCAGAGTGTCACTAAGCTGGCAAAGAGATCTGCAGTGTGCCAGTCCCATACCAATCAGATCTGAAGAACATCATAACCTTTCACAGAAAAGACATGCAACCTGGCAAAGAGATCTGTACGGACTGGCAAAGTAAGTTGCAGAGTGTCAGTTCGCTGGCATAGAGATCTGCAGTGTGCCAGTCCCATACCAATCAGATCTGAAGACCATCATAACCTTTCACAGAAAAGACATGCAACCTGGCAAAGAGATCTGTAAGGACTGGCAAAGTAAGTTGCAGAGTGTCAGTTCGCTGGCATAGAGATCTGCAGTGTGCCAGTCCCATACCAATCAGATGTGAAGAACATCATAACATGCACAGAAAAGAAATGCAACCTGGCAAAGAGATCTGTAAGGACTGGCAAAGTGAGTTGTAGAGTGTCAGTTTGCTGGCAAAGAGATCTGCAGTGTGCCAGTCCCATACCAATCAGATCTGAAGACCATCATAACCTTTCACAGAAAAGACATGCAACCTGGCAAAGAGATCTGTAAGGACTGGCAAAGTGAGTTGCAGAGTGTCAGTTCGCTGGCATAGAGATCTGCAGTGTGCCAGTCCCATACCAATCAGATCTGAAGAACATCATAACCTTTCACAGAAAAGAAATGCAACCTGGCAAAGAGATCTGTAAGGACTGGCAAAGTAAGTTGCAGAGTGTCAGTTAGCTGGCATAGAAATCTGCAGTGTGCCCGTCCCATACCAATTAAATCTGAAGAACATCATAACCTTTCACAGAAAAGAAATGCAACCTGGCAAAGAGATCTGTAAGGACTGGCAAAGTGAGTTGCAGAGTGTCACTAAGGTGGCAAAGAGATCTGAAGTGTGCCAGTCCCATACCAATCAGATCTGAAGAACATCATAACCTTTCACAGAAAATAACTGTAACCTGGCAAAGAGATTTGTAAGGACTGGCAAGGTGAGTTGCAGAGTGTCACTAAGCTGGCAAAGAGATCTGCAGTGTGCCAGTCCCATACCAATCAGATCTGAAGAACATCATAACCTTTCACAGAAAATAACTGTAACCTGGCAAAGAGATCTGTAAGGACTGGAAAAGTGAGTTGTAGAGTGTCAGTCCGATGGCATAGAGATCTGCAGTGTGCCAGTCCCATACCAGTCAGATCTGAAGAACATCATAACCTTTCACAGAAAAGAAATGCAACCTGGCAAAGAGATCTGTAAGGACTGGCAAAGTGAGTTGCAGAGTGTCACTAAGGTGGCAAAGAGATCTGCAGTGTGCCAGTCCCATACCAATCAGATCTGAAGAACATCATAACCTTTCTGCTTCCCCTGAATACAGACCAGCAATCCCCTCCCTCCCTGCCCCACTTCTACCCACCCATCCACCCATCCACGATTTACTTTAATTTATTGAATCACTCCAACTACTCGCACCTGATCAATCAGCTGCACAAGATTACTATCCCTACTTCCTCCTCTTAGATCACTCTCCTAGCCACTATGTTCCCTTTCACTTTCTTCTTCACCTTAAGCTCTAGCGTTATTCTCAGACTATCCTCCTCATTTGCCCCACATTATGTCTCCAACACCATTAACATCTCTTCTTCCCTACTTTCCTCCCCTCTGCTCTGCTCCCACAAGCTCCTCTCCTTCCTTCAATCACTATTTCATTCATGTTCTAAAGACCGTAAGCAGAAATGCTTCTTTAAGTCCTACGCTCATCTCATCTCCCTGCTTATTTCCCTGCTGGAGTTATATCTCCTAACCCCAACCCCTCACTCAATCCCACCTCTCATCTACTCTTTCCAGCAACAAAGTTATTAACTCTGTCCTTAATCCATGTATTTCAATTTGCTCCTCTATGTCTAAAATGTACCCTCCACCACTTATTTCCAAGTTCTTACATCTTCCCACCTAAGCAAACTTTCACACCTCCTTCCTGAGCCTGCTATTCCTTACTTTTCTTCCCCAGACTTCTGCCTCTTCCATTCCCTTTAGCTTGTAAGTAGCAAGTTTTCAGTCTTGTAGGGTGCTTTGGGAAAAAGCACTTTCTACAAAGACACTAAGCTCAAAACAGGGCCCTCCATTTTTCAGTTGTTAATATTGTATTTTTCACTGTTCTCTCCCCTTGTACATCGCTACAGAATATGTCGGCGCGTTACAAATAAACGCTAATAATAATAATAATAAGAGTACCAACCCCATACCAAAAAGAACATCATAACCTTGCACAGAAAAGAACTGTAACCTGGGAAAGAGATCTGCAGTGTGCCGGACCCATACCAATCAGATCTGAAGAACATCATAACCTTTCACAGAAAAGAAATGTAACCTGGCAAAGAGATCTGCAGTGTGCCGGACCCATACCAATCAGATCTGAAGAACATCATAACCTTGCACAGAAAAGAAATGCAACCTGGCAAAGAGATCTGTAAGGACTGGCAAAGTGAGTTGTAGAGTGTCAGTGCGCTGGCAAAGAGATCTGCAGTGTGCCAGTCCCATACCAATCATATCTGAAGAACATCATAACCTTGCACAGAAAAGAACTGTAACCTGGCAAAGAGATCTGCAGTGTGCCGGACCCATACCAATCAGATCTGAAGAACATCATAACCTTGCACAGAAAAGAAATGCAACCTGGCAAAGAGATCTGTAAGGACTGGCAAAGTGATCTTTAGTGTGCCAGCACCATACCAATCAAATCTGAAGACCATCATAACCTTGCACAGAAAAGAACTGTAACCTGGCAAAGAGATCTGTAAGGACTTGCAAAGTGAGTTGCAGAATGTCACTAAGCTGGCAAAGAGATCTGCAGTGTGCCAGTCCCATACCAATCAGATCTGAAGAACATCAAAACTTTGCCCTGAAAATAAATGCAACCTGGCAAATAGATCTGTAAAGACTGGCAAAGTGATCTGCAGTGTGCCAGCCTCATACCAATCAGATCTGAAGAACATCATAACATGCACAGAAAAGAAATGCAACCTGGCAAAGAGATCTGTAAGGACTGGCAAAGTGAGTTGCAGAGTGTCAGTTCGCTGGCAAAGAGATTTGCAGTGTGCCGGTCCCATACCAATGAGATCTGAAAACATCATAACCTTTCACAGAAAGGAAATGCAACTTGGCAAAGAGATCTGTAAGGACTGGCAAAGTGAGTTGCAGAGTGTCACTAAGGTGGCAAAGAGATCTGAAGTGTGCCAGTCCCATACCAATCAGATCTGAAGAACATCATAACCGTTAACAGAAAAGAAATGCAACCTGGGAAAGAGATCTGTAAGGACTGGCAAAGTGAGTTGCAGAGTGTCAGTTCGTGGGCAAAGAGATCTGCAGTGTACCAGACCCATACCAATCACATCTGAAGAACATCATAACCTTGCACAGAAAAGAACTGTAACCTGGCAAAGAGATCTGTAAGGACTGGCAAAGTGAGTTGCAGCGTGTCAGTTCGCTGGCAAAGAGATCTGCAGTGTGCCAGTCCCATACCAACCAGACCTGAAGAACATCATAACCTTGCACAGAAAAGAACTGTAACCTGGCAAAGAGATCTGTAAGGACTGGTAAAGTCAGTTGCAGAGTTTAATTTTCCTGGAAAAGAGATCTGCAGTGTGCCAGTCCCATACCAATCAGATCTGAAGAAAATCATAACTTTCCACAGAAATAAAATACAAAATGGCTAAGAGATCTGTAAGGACTGGCAAAGTGAGTTGCCGAGTGTCAGTTCGCTGGCAAAGAGATCTGAAGTGTGCCAGTCCCATACCAATCAGATCTGAAGAACATCATAACCGTTAACAAAAAAGAAATGCAACCTGGGAAAGAGATCTGTAAGGACTGGCAAAGTGAGTTGCAGAGTGTCAGTTCGTGGGCAAAGAGATCTGCGGTGTGCCAGCCCCATACCAATCACATCTGAAGAACATTATAACCTTGCACAGAAGAGAAATACACCCTGGCAGAGACATCTGTAAGGACTGGTAAAGTCAGTTGCAGAGTTTAATTTTCCTGGAAAAGAGATCTGCAGTGTGCCAACCCCATACCAATCACATCTGAAGAACATCATAATCTTTCACAGAAAAGAACTGTAACCTGGCAAAGAGATCTGCAGTGTGCCAGTCCCATACCAATCACATCTGAAGAACATCATAACCTTGCACAGAAAAAAATACAACCTGGCAAAGGGATCTGTAAGGACTGGCAAAGTGATTTGCAGAGTCTCAGTTCGCTGGCAAAGAGATCGGCAGTGTGCCAGTCCCATACCAATCAGATCTGAAGAACATCATAACCTTTCACAGAAAAGAAATGCACCCTGGCAAAGACATCTTTAAGGACTAACAAAGTGAGTTGCAGAGTGTCACTAAGCTGGCAAAGAGATCTGCAGTGTGCCGGTCCCATACCAATCAGATCTGAAGAACATCATAACCATGCACAGAAAAGAAATGCACCCTGGCAAAGACATCTTTAAGGACTAACAAAGTGAGTTGCAGAGTGTCACTAAGCTGGCAAAGAGATCTGCAGTGTGCCAGTCCCATACCAATCAGATCTGAACAACATCATAACCTTTTACAGAAAAGAAATGCAACCTGGCAAAGAGATCTGTAAGGACTGGCAAAGTGAGTTGCAGATTCTCAGTTCGCTGGCAAAGAGATCTGCAGTGTGCCAGTCCCATACAAATCAGATCTGAAGAACATCATAACATGCACAGAAAAGAACTGTAACCTGGCAAAGAGATCTGCAGTGTGCCAGCCCCATACCAATCAGATTCAGTGGCGCTGTTGACTTTGCAATTTGGTGGGGCGAAACCCGGCCCCACCTTTTACATTGACTCCACCCAACAGTATAAACTCCTCCCCTTCACAACATGTTACCTCTATAGGCCCTGCCAACTGACATACTCCACCCACTTGTTTTTTTTTCTGTCACTTCATCTTGATGAGGTTGAGGTGGTGCTGGTTCTGCTTACTATGCTTATGCTGGGAAGTTCCTCCATTTTGTTGATGACATGTAATAATTAAATAAACACATATGAATGCATATTAGATCAAGACGTATGCTCCCCTCTCTATCCCTCTCTCTATCATATCTCCTTCTATCTATCTATCTATATATCTATTCTACCTGCCTATACCTTTCTCCTTGTCCATCTTCTTTCCTGTCCCCTCTATCCCCCCTCTCTCGTTCTATCTCTCTCTCTCATATATCCAAAAATAGACCTTACAATCTCTCTACACCATCAATCAAATACAGTGTTATAATGTGCTATTAAATAAAGCTTACCGCTACCATACCAATCTGCTGCAGTCATGTCATGAGGTGCTGGTCTCAGTACTCTGTCCCTATATTTACGTATATTTTGCCTGTTATTTTAGACATGTAACAGTGGGGTTAAAAATATGTTTTTGACATAACTCAGCATCATCATTTACACAAAACCTGCTTCCAGCTCATAATTCTGAGAAGAACAGTCCAGATCCTGATAGATGCAAGATTGGGAGCAGTGTAAAGCAGCACCAGCCACTGAGAAATGGACAATAAACAGAAAAGTTCCAGCCGCTAAGAAAGAAGAGAGTCTGCACAACTACCCATGATTTGTCACCTTTCCTGAACCACAGATCGCTGATGTCCAGACGCCAAGGCTGATATTCAGGGAGAGTGTGATGCCAGATCGGGGCATGAGTTTATCAGGAGAGGAGGCGTCCCCTGAGACCATGAAGCTCTTGCCCAGCATGGATCAGGTGGATCCAGATAAGTGTGGGAGTTCAGGTGAGGGCACTGGCCCTGAGACCCTGATAAAGGAGCAAGTTGAGACTCCATTTCCAAACCCTGCAGAGTTACCAGCAGGGCTGTAGTGAATTGCTTCAGTCCAGGCAGAGTTCAATGATATGGGCAAGCAGCCCACGGTACCAGAGGACCTGACACATTGTACC
This sequence comes from Discoglossus pictus, assembly GCA_027410445.1. NCBI lineage: Eukaryota > Metazoa > Chordata > Amphibia > Anura > Alytidae > Discoglossus > Discoglossus pictus. Next base: position 422,175,270 of record CM050165.1, read on the forward strand.
CTTGCTGCAGAGGTAATCCCAACCTTATCAGCCCTTGAGGATACTCACCCTAAGGAGCTACTGACCCCAGCAAAGTCTGCTACCCCGGGTGCGCCTCAGCCAGGAAAGGGCCTCCATCCAGAGACCCTAATCCTGAGTCCTGCTCGTTTTTTCCCCAACCCTGCCTTGACAACTAACCCTGAGGAGATTGTGCTGATGGGGAAGTGCTTTTTTTCCCTGCCTGAGCTGCTCACTAGATGGAATACCCTAGAGCCACTACCTGCCTGTGGCCAAGGGGGTAGAAGTATGCCCCATGATGGGATCGTAGTTTCTCAGACCTTGGATGTATCCCCAAGATTGATGTCTGTAATTTGGGGTGGGTTATTGAAGGAAAAGGAGCTGGGGTGGGGCTGTGTTGCTACCTTGAGCCCTGAGAACTGGGATCCCAGATGTTGTGAAGGAAAAGGGGGAGGGTGGCTAAGAAGTGGCTACTTGCCCAGACACCCCCGGAAGGACTATGCAACTGGATTACGTTCCCAAGACCCTACAGAAATAGGGGTTAGAGCCTGTAGACATTTTCCTGAAATCTCGGCAACCACCATACCAATCAGATCTGAAGAACATCATAACCTTTCACAGAAAAGAAATGCAACCTGGCAAAGAGATCTGCAGTGTGCCGGTCCCATACAAATCAGATCTGAAGAACATCATAACCTTTCACAGAAAAGAAATGCAACCAGAAAAAGAGATCTGTAAGGACTGGCAAAGTGAGTTGCAGAGTGTCACTAAGCTGGCAAAGAGATCTGCAGTGTGCCAGTCCCATACAAATCAGATCTGAAGAACATCATAACCGTTAACAGAAAAGAAATGCAACCTGGGAAAGAGATCTGTAAGAACTGGCAAAGTGAGTTGCAGAGTGTCACTAAGTTGGCAAAGAGATCTGCAGTGTGCCAGCCCCATACCAATCACATCTGAAGAACATTATAACCTTGCACAGAAGAGAAATACACCCTGGCAGAGACATCTGTAAGGACTGGTAAAGTCAGTTGCAGAGTTTAATTTTCCTGGAAAAGAGATCTGCAGTGTGCCAGTCCCATACCAATCACATCTGAAGAACATCATAACCTTTCACAGAAAATAAATGCAACCTGGCAAAGAGATCTGTAAGGACTGGCAAAGTGAGTTGCAGAGTGTCACTAAGCTGGCAAAGAGATCTGCAGTGTGCCAGTCCCATACCAATCAGATCTGAAGAACATCATAACTTTGCCCTGAAAATAAATGCAACCTGGCAAATAGATCTGTAAAGACTGGCAAAGTGATCTGGAGTGTGCCAGCACCATACCAATCACATCTGAAGAACATTATAACCTTGCACAGAAAAGAATTGTAACCTCGCAAAGAGATCTGCAGTGTGCCAGCCTCATACCAATCAGATCTGAAGAACATCCTAACATGCACAGAAAAGAAATACACCCTGTCAAAGACATCTTTAAGGACTAACAACGTGAGTTGCAGAGTGTCGATTCACTGGCAAAGTGATCTGGAGTGTACCAACCCCATACCAATGAGATCTGAAGAACATCATAACCTAGCACAGAAAAAAATTGTAACCTGGCAAAGAGATCTGTAAGGACTGGCAAAGTGAGTTGCAGATTCTCAGTTCGCTGGCAAAGAGATCTGCAGTGTGCCAGTCCCATACAAATCAGATCTGAAGAACATCATAACATGCACAGAAAAGAACTGTAACCTGGCAAAGAGATCTGCAGTGTGCCAGCCCCATACCAATCAGATTCAGTGGCGCTGTTGACTTTGCAATTTGGTGGGGCGAAACCCGGCCCCACCTTTTACATTGACTCCACCCAACAGTATAAACTCCTCCCCTTCACAACATGTTACCTCTATAGGCCCTGCCAACTGACATACTCCACCCACTTGTTTTTTTTTCTGTCACTTCATCTTGATGAGGTTGAGGTGGTGCTGGTTCTGCTTACTATGCTTATGCTGGGAAGTTCCTCCATTTTGTTGATGACATGTAATAATTAAATAAACACATATGAATGCATATTAGATCAAGACGTATGCTCCCCTCTCTATCCCTCTCTCTATCATATCTCCTTCTATCTATCTATCTATATATCTATTCTACCTGCCTATACCTTTCTCCTTGTCCATCTTCTTTCCTGTCCCCTCTATCCCCCCTCTCTCGTTCTATCTCTCTCTCTCATATATCCAAAAATAGACCTTACAATCTCTCTACACCATCAATCAAATACAGTGTTATAATGTGCTATTAAATAAAGCTTACCGCTACCATACCAATCTGCTGCAGTCATGTCATGAGGTGCTGGTCTCAGTACTCTGTCCCTATATTTACGTATATTTTGCCTGTTATTTTAGACATGTAACAGTGGGGTTAAAAATATGTTTTTGACATAACTCAGCATCATCATTTACACAAAACCTGCTTCCAGCTCATAATTCTGAGAAGAACAGTCCAGATCCTGATAGATGCAAGATTGGGAGCAGTGTAAAGCAGCACCAGCCACTGAGAAATGGACAATAAACAGAAAAGTTCCAGCCGCTAAGAAAGAAGAGAGTCTGCACAACTACCCATGATTTGTCACCTTTCCTGAACCACAGATCGCTGATGTCCAGACGCCAAGGCTGATATTCAGGGAGAGTGTGATGCCAGATCGGGGCATGAGTTTATCAGGAGAGGAGGCGTCCCCTGAGACCATGAAGCTCTTGCCCAGCATGGATCAGGTGGATCCAGATAAGTGTGGGAGTTCAGGTGAGGGCACTGGCCCTGAGACCCTGATAAAGGAGCAAGTTGAGACTCCATTTCCAAACCCTGCAGAGTTACCAGCAGGGCTGTAGTGAATTGCTTCAGTCCAGGCAGAGTTCAATGATATGGGCAAGCAGCCCACGGTACCAGAGGACCTGACACATTGTACCCTTGCTGCAGAGGTAATCCCAACCTTATCAGCCCTTGAGGATACTCACCCTAAGGAGCTACTGACCCCAGCAAAGTCTGCTACCCCGGGTGCGCCTCAGCCAGGAAAGGGCCTCCATCCAGAGACCCTAATCCTGAGTCCTGCTCGTTTTTTCCCCAACCCTGCCTTGACAACTAACCCTGAGGAGATTGTGCTGATGGGGAAGTGCTTTTTTTCCCTGCCTGAGCTGCTCACTAGATGGAATACCCTAGAGCCACTACCTGCCTGTGGCCAAGGGGGTAGAAGTATGCCCCATGATGGGATCGTAGTTTCTCAGACCTTGGATGTATCCCCAAGATTGATGTCTGTAATTTGGGGTGGGTTATTGAAGGAAAAGGAGCTGGGGTGGGGCTGTGTTGCTACCTTGAGCCCTGAGAACTGGGATCCCAGATGTTGTGAAGGAAAAGGGGGAGGGTGGCTAAGAAGTGGCTACTTGCCCAGACACCCCCGGAAGGACTATGCAACTGGATTACGTTCCCAAGACCCTACAGAAATAGGGGTTAGAGCCTGTAGACATTTTCCTGAAATCTCGGCAACCACCATACCAATCAGATCTGAAGAACATCATAACATGGACAGAAAAGAAATGCAACCTGGCAAAGAGATCTGCAGTGTGCCGGTCCCATACCAATCAGATCTAAAGAACATCATAACCTTTCACAGAAAAGAAATGCAACCAGAAAAAGAGATCTGTAAGGACTGGCAAAGTGAGTTGCAGAGTGTCACTAAGCTGGCAAAGAGATCTGCAGTGTGCCAGTCCCATACAAATCAGATCTGAAGAACATCATAACCGTTAACAGAAAAGAAATGCAACCTGGGAAAGAGATCTGTAAGAACTGGCAAAGTGAGTTGCAGAGTGTCACTAAGTTGGCAAAGAGATCTGCAGTGTGCCAGCCCCATACCAATCACATCTGAAGAACATTATAACCTTGCACAGAAGAGAAATACACCCTGGCAGAGACATCTGTAAGGACTGGTAAAGTCAGTTGCAGAGTTTAATTTTCCTGGAAAAGAGATCTGCAGTGTGCCAGCCCCATAACAATCACATCTGAAGAACATCATAATCTTTCACAGAAAATAAATGCAACCTGGCAAAGAGATCTGTAAGGACTGGCAAAGTGAGTTGCAGAGTGTCACTAAGCTGGCAAAGAGATCTGCAGTGTGCCAGTCCCATACCAATCAGATCTGAAGAACATCATAACTTTGCCCTGAAAATAAATGCAACCTGGCAAATAGATCTGTAAAGACTGGCAAAGTGATCTGGAGTGTGCCAGCACCATACCAATCACATCTGAAGAACATTATAACCTTGCACAGAAAAGAATTGTAACCTCGCAAAGAGATCTGCAGTGTGCCAGCCTCATACCAATCAGATCTGAAGAACATCCTAACATGCACAGAAAAGAAATACACCCTGTCAAAGACATCTTTAAGGACTAACAACGTGAGTTGCAGAGTGTCGATTCACTGGCAAAGTGATCTGGAGTGTACCAACCCCATACCAATGAGATCTGAAGAACATCATAACCTAGCACAGAAAAAAATTGTAACCTGGCAAAGAGATCTGTAAGGACTGGCAAAGTGAGTTGCAGATTCTCAGTTCGCTGGCAAAGAGATCTGCAGTGTGCCAGTCCCATACAAATCAGATCTGAAGAACATCATAACATGCACAGAAAAGAACTGTAACCTGGCAAAGAGATCTGCAGTGTGCCAGCCCCATACCAATCAGATTCAGTGGCGCTGTTGACTTTGCAATTTGGTGGGGCGAAACCCGGCCCCACCTTTTACATTGACTCCACCCAACAGTATAAACTCCTCCCCTTCACAACATGTTACCTCTATAGGCCCTGCCAACTGACATACTCCACCCACTTGTTTTTTTTTCTGTCACTTCATCTTGATGAGGTTGAGGTGGTGCTGGTTCTGCTTACTATGCTTATGCTGGGAAGTTCCTCCATTTTGTTGATGACATGTAATAATTAAATAAACACATATGAATGCATATTAGATCAAGACGTATGCTCCCCTCTCTATCCCTCTCTCTATCATATCTCCTTCTATCTATCTATCTATATATCTATTCTACCTGCCTATACCTTTCTCCTTGTCCATCTTCTTTCCTGTCCCCTCTATCCCCCCTCTCTCGTTCTATCTCTCTCTCTCATATATCCAAAAATAGACCTTACAATCTCTCTACACCATCAATCAAATACAGTGTTATAATGTGCTATTAAATAAAGCTTACCGCTACCATACCAATCTGCTGCAGTCATGTCATGAGGTGCTGGTCTCAGTACTCTGTCCCTATATTTACGTATATTTTGCCTGTTATTTTAGACATGTAACAGTGGGGTTAAAAATATGTTTTTGACATAACTCAGCATCATCATTTACACAAAACCTGCTTCCAGCTCATAATTCTGAGAAGAACAGTCCAGATCCTGATAGATGCAAGATTGGGAGCAGTGTAAAGCAGCACCAGCCACTGAGAAATGGACAATAAACAGAAAAGTTCCAGCCGCTAAGAAAGAAGAGAGTCTGCACAACTACCCATGATTTGTCACCTTTCCTGAACCACAGATCGCTGATGTCCAGACGCCAAGGCTGATATTCAGGGAGAGTGTGATGCCAGATCGGGGCATGAGTTTATCAGGAGAGGAGGCGTCCCCTGAGACCATGAAGCTCTTGCCCAGCATGGATCAGGTGGATCCAGATAAGTGTGGGAGTTCAGGTGAGGGCACTGGCCCTGAGACCCTGATAAAGGAGCAAGTTGAGACTCCATTTCCAAACCCTGCAGAGTTACCAGCAGGGCTGTAGTGAATTGCTTCAGTCCAGGCAGAGTTCAATGATATGGGCAAGCAGCCCACGGTACCAGAGGACCTGACACATTGTACCCTTGCTGCAGAGGTAATCCCAACCTTATCAGCCCTTGAGGATACTCACCCTAAGGAGCTACTGACCCCAGCAAAGTCTGCTACCCCGGGTGCGCCTCAGCCAGGAAAGGGCCTCCATCCAGAGACCCTAATCCTGAGTCCTGCTCGTTTTTTCCCCAACCCTGCCTTGACAACTAACCCTGAGGAGATTGTGCTGATGGGGAAGTGCTTTTTTTCCCTGCCTGAGCTGCTCACTAGATGGAATACCCTAGAGCCACTACCTGCCTGTGGCCAAGGGGGTAGAAGTATGCCCCATGATGGGATCGTAGTTTCTCAGACCTTGGATGTATCCCCAAGATTGATGTCTGTAATTTGGGGTGGGTTATTGAAGGAAAAGGAGCTGGGGTGGGGCTGTGTTGCTACCTTGAGCCCTGAGAACTGGGATCCCAGATGTTGTGAAGGAAAAGGGGGAGGGTGGCTAAGAAGTGGCTACTTGCCCAGACACCCCCGGAAGGACTATGCAACTGGATTACGTTCCCAAGACCCTACAGAAATAGGGGTTAGAGCCTGTAGACATTTTCCTGAAATCTCGGCAACCACCATACCAATCAGATCTGAAGAACAACATAACATTGCACAGAAAAGAACTGTAACCTGGCAAAGAGATCTGCAGTGTGCCGGTCCCATACCAATCAGATCTAAAGAACATCATAACCTTTCACAGAAAAGAAATGCAACCAGAAAAAGAGATCTGTAAGGACTGGCAAAGTGAGTTGCAGAGTGTCACTAAGCTGGCAAAGAGATCTGCAGTGTGCCAGTCCCATACAAATCAGATCTGAAGAACATCATAACCGTTAACAGAAAAGAAATGCAACCTGGGAAAGAGATCTGTAAGAACTGGCAAAGTGAGTTGCAGAGTGTCACTAAGTTGGCAAAGAGATCTGCAGTGTGCCAGCCCCATACCAATCACATCTGAAGAACATTATAACCTTGCACAGAAGAGAAATACACCCTGGCAGAGACATCTGTAAGGACTGGTAAAGTCAGTTGCAGAGTTTAATTTTCCTGGAAAAGAGATCTGCAGTGTGCCAGCCCCATAACAATCACATCTGAAGAACATCATAATCTTTCACAGAAAATAAATGCAACCTGGCAAAGAGATCTGTAAGGACTGGCAAAGTGAGTTGCAGAGTGTCACTAAGCTGGCAAAGAGATCTGCAGTGTGCCAGTCCCATACCAATCAGATCTGAAGAACATCATAACTTTGCCCTGAAAATAAATGCAACCTGGCAAATAGATCTGTAAAGACTGGCAAAGTGATCTGGAGTGTGCCAGCACCATACCAATCACATCTGAAGAACATTATAACCTTGCACAGAAAAGAATTGTAACCTCGCAAAGAGATCTGCAGTGTGCCAGCCTCATACCAATCAGATCTGAAGAACATCCTAACATGCACAGAAAAGAAATACACCCTGTCAAAGACATCTTTAAGGACTAACAACGTGAGTTGCAGAGTGTCGATTCACTGGCAAAGTGATCTGGAGTGTACCAACCCCATACCAATGAGATCTGAAGAACATCATAACCTAGCACAGAAAAAAATTGTAACCTGGCAAAGAGATCTGTAAGGACTGGCAAAGTGAGTTGCCGAGTGTCAGTTCGCTGACAAAGTGATCTGCAGTGTGCCAGTCCCATACCAATCACATCTGAAGAACATCATAACTTTGCCCTGAAAATAAATGCAACCTGGCAAATAGATCTGTAAAGACTGGCAAAGTGATCTGGAGTGTGCCAGCACCATACCAATCACATCTGAAGAACATTATAACCTTGCACAGAAAAGAATTGTAACCTCACAAAGAGATCTGCAGTGTGCCAGCCCCATACCAATCAGATCTGAACAACATCATAACCTTGCACAGAAAAGAACTGTAACCTGGCAAAGAGATCTGTAAGGACTGGCAAAGTGAGTTGCAGAGTGTCAGTTCGCTGGCAAAGAGATCTGCAGTGTACCAGACCCATACCAATCAGATCTGAAGAACATCATAACCTTTCACAGAAAAGAAATGCAACCAGAAAAAGAGATCAGTAAGGACTGGTAAAGTGAGTTGCAGAGTGTCAGTTCGTGGGCAAAGAGATCTGCAGTGTGCCGGTCCCATACAAATCAGATCTGAAGAACATCATAACCGTTAACAGAAAAGAAATGCAACCTGGGAAAGAGATCTGTAAGGACTGGCAAAGTGAGTTGCAGAGTGTCAGTTCGTGGGCAAAGAGATCTGCAGTGTGCCAGTCCCATACCAATCAGATCTGAAGAACATCATAACCTTTCACGGAAAAGAAATGCAACCTGGCAAAGAGATCTGTAAGGACTGGCAAAGTGAGTTGCAGAGTGTCAGTTCGTGGGCAAAGAGATCTGCTGTGTGCCAGCCCCATACCAATAACATCTGAAGAACATCATAACCTTGCACAGAAAAAAATACAACCTGGCAAAGGGATCTGTAAGGACTGGCAAAGTGATTTGCAGAGTCTCAGTTCGCTGGCAAAGAGATCGGCAGTGTGCCAGCCCCATACCAATCAGATCTGAAGAACATCATAACTTTCCACAGAAATAAAATACAAACTGGCAAAGAGATCTGTAAGGACTGGCAAAGTGAGTTGCAGAGTGTCAGTTCGCTGGCAAAGAGATCTGCAGTGTGCCAGTCCCATACCAATCAGATCTGAAGAACATCATAACCATGCACAGAAAAGAAATGCACCGTGGCAAAGACATCTTTAAGGACTAACAAAGTGAGTTGCAGAGTGTCACTAAGCTGGCAAAGAGATCTGCAGTGTGCCAGTCCCATACCAATCAGATCTGAAGAACATCATAACCTTTTACAGAAAAGAAATGCACCCTGGCAAAGACATCTTTAAGGACTAACAAAGTGAGTTGCAGAGTGTCAGTTCGCTGGCAAAGAGATCTGCAGTGTGCCGGACCCATACAAATCAGATCTGAAGAACATCATAACATGCACAGAAAAGAACTGTAACCTGGCAAAGAGATCTGCAGTTTGCCAGCCCCATACCAATCAGATTCAGTGGCGGCTGTTGACTTTGCAATTTGGTGGGGCGAAACCTGGCCCCTCCTTTTACATTGACTCCACCCAACAGTATAAACTCCTCCCCTTCACAACATGTTACCTCTATAGGCCCTGCCCACTGACACAGACTCCACCTGCTTGATTTTTTTTCCTGTCACTTCATCTTGATGAGGTTGAGGTGGTGCTGGTTCTGCTTACTATGTATATGCTGGGAAGTTCCTCCATTTTGTTGATGACATGTAATAATTAAATAAACACATATGAATGCATATTAGATCAGGACGTATGCTCCCCTCTCTATCGCTCTCTCTATATCTCCCCTCTATCCCTCCCTCTAATCCCTCTCTCATCTATCCTCTCTCCATCTATCCCTCTCTCTATTCATCTATCCTGCTCTCTATTCATCTTTCCCTCTCTCTATCATCTCTCCCTCTCTCTATCATATCTCCCTCTATCTATCTACCTATCTATCTATCTATCTATTCTGCCTGTCTATCCCTTTTCTCCATGTCCATCTTCTTTCCTGTCCCTTCTACCCCCCTCTCTCGTTCTATCTCTCTCTCTCATATATCCAAAAATAGACCTTACAATCAAACTTATCTCTACACCATCAACCAAATGTAGTGTTATAATGTGCTATTAAATAAAGCTTACCGCTACCATACCAATCTGCTGCAGTCATGTCATGAGGTGCTGGTCTCAGTACTCTGTCCCTATATTTACGTATACTTTGCCTGTTAATTTAGAAATGTAACAGTGGGGTTAAAAATATGTTTTTGACATAACTCAGCATCATCATTTACACAAACACACAGCAAGCAGTGTGTATATATATATATATATATATATATATATATATATATATATATATAGTAAATAAATAGTACATCTGTGTTCACATTTGAATTTCTAAAACAAATTAAAAAACCTTCTTCCAGCTCAGAGTTCTGAGAAGAACAGTCCATATCCTGATAGATGCAAGATTGGGGAGCAGTGTAAAGCAGCACCAGCCACTGAGAAATGGCCAATAAACAGAAAAGTTCCAGCCGCTAAGAAAGGATGAGGAGCTGGAGACGTAACTGTTAGAAGAAAGGTGCAAGCCCTGAGAGTCTGCACAACTACCCATGAATTGTCACCTGTCCTGGACCACAGATCGCTGATGTCCAGACGCCAAGGCTGATATTCAGGGAGAGTGTGATGCCAGATCGGGGCATGAGTTTATCAGGAGAGGAGGCGTCCCCTGAGACCATGAAGCTCTTGCCCAACATGGATCAGGTGGATCCAGATAAGTGTGGGAGTTCAGGTGAGGGCACTGGCCCTGAGACCCTGATGAAGGAGCAAGTTGAGACTCCACTTCCAAACCCTGCAGAGTTACCAGCAGGGCTGTAGTGAATTGCTTCAGTCCAGGTAGAGTTCAATGATATGTGCAAGCAGCCCACGGTACCAGAGGACCTGACACATTGTACCCTTGCTGCAGAGGTAATCCCAACCTTATCAGCCCTTGAGGATACTCACCCTAAGGAGCTACTGACCCCAGCAAAGTCTGCTACCCCAGGTGAGCCTCAGCCAGGAAAGGGCCTCCATCCAGAGACCCTAATCCTGAGTCCTGCTCGTTTTTTTCCCAACCCTGCCTTGACAACTAACCCTGAGGAGATTGTGCTGGTGGGGAAGTGCTTTTTTTCCTTGCCTGAGCTGCTCACTAGATGGGATACCCTAGAGCCACTACCTGTCTGTGGCCAAGGGGGTAAAAGTATGCCCCGGGATGGGATCGTAGTTTCTGAGACCTTGGGTGTATCCCCAAGATTGATGCCTGTAATTTGGGGTGGGTTATTAAAGGAAAAGGAGCTGGGTTGGGGCTGTGTTTCTACCTTGGGCCATGAGAACTGGGATCCCAGATGTTGTGAAGGAAAAGGGGGAGGGTGGCTAAGAAGTGGCTACTTGCCCAGACACCTCCTGGAAGGACTATGCAACTGGATTACGTTCCCAAGACCCTACAGAAATAGGGGTTAGAGCCTGTAGACATTTTCCTGAAATCTCCGCAACCACTCACAAACCTGTGCCAACTTACTAATGCCTCCAGGAGGAGGTCATGCACTGGTTCCTATGCAGTGGCTGCTTGGGACAACATTTTTATTTGGATGGGGACTTGGGCTATGGGCTGCAGTTCAATACTATCATCCGTTAAGGATCATAGCCACAGAACTACTGTCTGGAAGGAGGGAGTAATGTCACGGACCCCTTTATCTCTGCCTGGGTGTTGGGCCATTGATCCATCATAAAAGCACAGACTGATTGGCTCCAGCCACTGGATTATCTGCATAAACATGTCCATTGTATTTGTAAATATTGTTTTGTCCTATTGTTTGCCAGATTAAGTTATTCACGTCTGATATGTGCTAGAGACGGCAGGATGTATTTTGCAGGTTAATCCTATTGCTCACAAGATGCTACTTTAAGACCCCATGTGGAGTTTATCTCTTGTGTTTGTCTGCCACACCCTCTCATTGTTGTGCTGTGTACACCTCCTCTGTATCTATCCCCTATAAATATTGCTGTCATTTAAAAAATAAATCAGTTTACTGAGAGAAATATAGAATTTGTATCTTCCTTTATTTTGTTACTGGTGGCTGTGATACTGAACCTATCTCCACCCTCTAAGTATCCTGTCCTGATCACTACCACAGGAAGGTTACTGGGACTCCTGGAAGTGCTGGGACTCCAGGGTACTGGTGCAGAGATTTCAAAGAACCCAACGATCCTTGTGGGTAGATAACCTTCTAGTCTATAGCAGGTGGCTCTCAGATCGTCACAGCAGGATTGCATGTACTTTTTCTGTTGCCCCTGGGGTAATTATAGGAGCTGCTTGGAAGAAAAAATAAATAAAAGAGGAGTAATAATCTGATCTTGACACATGTCCTTCATTATTATATAATTAGAATATTGCCCATCAAAAAATGACGGCAATGAAATTGTAAGTAAGCTAATGCTGTTTGGTGTATGGTAATGAACTAAATAATACATTAATAAAGGAATATACTTTACCTATTTGGAAGTAATATATGCAGGAAGCATTATGCTGAAGAGCTGACAATCTGTTTTCATGTTGCTGCAGCATACAATGTGTGTTTTCAGTGTTGTGGAGCTGCTGTGTAAGTGTGAGCAATGTGTGTAGTGTAAATAGTGTGCGTGCGCGAGGAAAATCCATTAGGGTAGCTGTGTACTTCCGCATTCTGTAAGGCAGTGTTGTAAAATGGCACCTAATGTGTCGTACGTGGCTATGGCTGATTTAGCGTCCTTGTTCTTGGACCTCGTCCGGCTTTTTCGGGAAAATCCGTATGTGTTTGTTGGTGTTCTGCGTCTTTAGGGTCCTGTAGACTCGTTTTCGTTTTTTCCGGCAGCCATTTTTTCTCTTGCCTAGGTGATTTTCCGGTGTCTAAACTCTGGAATTTGGACTTAAATGGAGGTGTAACTTCACTTGCAGAGGTCCTGGGTGCCCCCTCTTGCTGTTGGTAAGCTTTTTATGTGTTTGTTGTGTGTGTTTATTGTGTTTTTAATGTTTTGAGGTTTGCGCAGGTCGGCCGTTAAAGTCGTATTTTTGCACGGTCGTAATGTTTTTTTTTATATGTCCCGCGACTCGTATTTGTGTGTCGTAAGTCCGTAAATGTTGCAAGGTCCGCAGTTGCTGGCAAACACGGAAAGTATTACGTCCCAAGCAGCCTCCTCTCCTGTCAGACCTCCTTCCATAGCAGGAAGCCAATCATGATTAAGGTCTAATCCACATCTAGCCCAAGAGCTAAACAATAGAGGCATTACTTTTTCCAGTGTCTGCAAGAAAAGCTGAATTGTACCTTCTTCTTCATAGCAGCCAAAATACTCCACCATCACATTGTGACCAACTTTCTCAAATGCAAAGGATATTATAAGATATCACTGCATCTATCAGCTCCCTTGAAAGCCGGATGTCTTGCTTGGAGGTGAGCATTCTAATATCCCACCTACAATCATGTCAGCCCCCTATGTCCCTGATCACATCAAAGGGATATCATAGAGGGTACGGATGTGATCCTGGTACTACTCCTCATACAACTCTTCTTCGTCATCATTAAATCAAAGATCCTAGGGATCTCACAGTGACAGAGTTTGTCTTGGCATTCAGTATGTACAAGGAGATAGTCTGCTCCTCTGTCCCTCTAAGAACTTGTAAGCTGGATGATTTTACATACCTGATAATTGACCTAGTTCCTAATACAGCGGTTTCAACTATTTTGACTACCACCAGTCATTTACAGTGAAGGCTGTCGCAACTATCCTCATTCTAACTATACAATGGAACTTTCTTGCAAACGTTTCGCTGGCATCAAACTTGCATATGCCAGCACTGTCAGTCCCCTCTCCATGCTTCAGGTTTCTACTCAAGCCTCTCCATCTCACTCTTTGGACCATCAAATATCTCTTCACTCCTGTCTATTAATCAAAATCAACCTGTTGCTTGCAGAAAGACTAGGTCTAGGTCATGAGGGGCCACAAATTACATGCAACGTTGGTGTGCCCCAAGTGATGCATCCCAAATGACTAGCACCTCTTTATCTAGTCTTGCTACCCCACTACCTCTCTTCACACCATTCACCAGAATAATCCAACCATCTGCTCACAGGGATCTCCAAAAGTTTCCATACTGGGTCACTATATTGTCTCAGGTTTACTTTGCCAGTGAATCAATCTGCTGTGAAGAAACCTGAAGTAGTGAAACAGCTCCTCCCTTCAGAGATCTCTAACAACTATATTATGGGACCTTTCAAATCACCTCCTTTCCCTGCATGGAGAATTAACCCTATTAGAATTGCTACGCGAAAGTATAAAAATTGGCTAGTCGTCAATCTCTCAACACCTTACAATAACCCAGCCATTAGCATTAATTTCCTGATTCCATCAGAAGAATACTCACTGAAGTACTCTAAAATCGACAAAGCTATTATGCACCAAAACCAACTTCAAAGATACTTATAATAAAATCCCCATCCACTCTTCACTATGGCATCTGCACGGCAATCAATGGACATACAACTTCATTCAACATATTTCCTGAAGGTTTATATTGGTTCCTAATTCTAATAAGAATAGATTGAATACTAATATTTATTATAATTATTTAGAACAGTGCCACAACTTTAAAATATACCTGGTGTATGGAGACAAATTAGTTGTGAGGGAGCTTAAATATCCTAAGTCCATTTCTTTCAAAATAGACTCAAATTCACCACAAAAATGATAAACCAACATTTGGAACCATTAAAGCAGGCAAACGTGTAGGCAGATAGCCCTATGACCCTATTACTCTTGGATGCTCATAGTCCCACAAGCTATCTTGTGTTCCTTATCATGTGGCTGAAATATTAATTATTAATAGTAGATTAATGAAGTACAAGCGGACCCATAAATGGGTAGCATCCAAAACACTCCTGTCTCTCGGATAATTTTCCACAACCTAGGCACACATGCCTAAGTGAACAACCTAATGTAAACATTTTGAACAAATACTCTCAGCCAGTACCATCAAAACTTACTAAAGAACATGGCACCTATTTGGCATATTTACAGCCAACTATAAGATGAATCCACTCTATGGTTTTTCCATCATAGTGGCTTTTGCATCCCATTGCAATTCAGGGCGAAACCTGACCAACCACACCATTAAAATTTACCTATCCGGCATCCAGTTCCACCTTTTGCAAAACTTTGAATTAAGCATATGCTTTATGATAACCTCACCTATCAAAGCCTTTCTCAGAGAACTAACAAACAAAACTGCCAAAACCAAAGCAAAATGCACAATGTCAGCTTCACGTGCGACCTCTATTCAGGAGGGAGGGCTCTGACCAAAAATGGCAGGTTGTTTTGAATCCTGAGGTTTTGGGAGGAGGCTTAAACCTCTCACACTATTTAAAACCCTCCTTCCTACATACCTGTGCACCTGTCCATTTGACCCTCCCTCATCTCCCTTCTCTCATTCACTCTACCTAGCACTTTAAGCAGGCTAGGGTGACATAGCTATTTTGATTATATATGTACTAGCGACTTGCCCGTCAAAAAATGACGGTCAATAAAATTTAAATGTTGTGAAATTTATTTGCAACACAAAATGAGTCTACTACATTTGTCCCTTTTTTGTTTCTAAAAAGAAATACACATTTCTTTTTATAACTTTTTATTTTTTGTAACTTTCAACTTATATTTCATAATCATTTTTTTTTTTAAAAACAATATAATAATATCTTAATTTTAATGCATACATATTGTACTTTTTAATGCATACATATTGTAAAGTGTAACATGAAATTTTGTAACAGGCAACTTGTATATTATACAATCTTTCAACCTTCTTTTAACAATACTAACACTTTTAAATAGATATTTATCACTTAGTAACTGCAGACTATATTAACTTAGAGTAAGTACATTTTTTTACAACTAATTTTTTTATTTTTATTTGTAACATTTTTGTTAAACTCTCGTTAAACTAAATTACCGTTGAATTCAGAGGAAGGCAAACAATAAAAACCCCCATTCAAACTTTTGCAATTGTATCTTAGAGGGAAAAAAATTAATTCCTTCCTGACCCCATTAACTGGCGATCGGATTACTCCCTGAATCAATACTTTTCTAAATCTTATGAAATGATTCAACTACATAGTAACAATACATGTTTGCCTATAACATATCTCTTTAACAAACAGTTTTTAAACTTTTTTTTTGTGGGACCAATCATATGAACATGAAACTTGTAACCCATTTCAATATGTTTAAGGATGTTTAAGTTTTTTTTTTATTTTCTGTTTGTCTTTTATGCAAATATCACATAGCGTTTCCAAAGTGAAATAGTGGTCCCCTATTTAAAGAGTCCCAGAGTACTTACATTTTGTACTGGAAGTCAAACCACTGTTCTCTATGGATTTTTTTTTCCATTGTATATAGTTTGTTCTTGAAATGTTGTTTTTGTGCAATAATATTGAGTACCTTAAAATGTTGTCATAGAAATGAACCTACTCTACTCTATGTTTACAACACCTCATAGTACACAATGTTTTTTGTGTAAACGCATCCATCGTCTAATAAATGACCCTGACTTTCATTTTCGTCAACAGTCACTTTAATTTCGTTTGGATTGGTGCACCTTGAAAAAGCAACATAGAGTTGTCCATGTGCAAAAACTGGTTCCTTTAAAAAAATCCCAACAGACTTAAAAGTTTGGCCTTGTGATTTATTGATGGTCATGGCAAATGCCATGATAACTGGAAACTGTCTCCTTTGAAGGACAAAAGGCAAACCACTCTCGCTTGGAGCTAAATCAATTCTTGGTATAAAAACTCGGTCACCTCTATGGGTCCCAGTTATAATTTCTGCATGTATAAAATGATCTTTTAACTCATGCACAATTAATCTGGTGCCATTACAAAGTCCTTTTTTTGGATTCATATTTCGCAATAACATGACAATTGCACCTTTTTTCAATTGTAAAATATGTGGTGGCATTCCAGATGGTGTTAAGGAATTAATAAATTCGATACTAAAATTCGATTCACTCTCTTTATCATCAGCCAGAACAGAATCTGCACTGTAATAATTCTTCTGTGGTGCATTGATGTATTTTAAAATTTCATTATTTACATTCAAGGCATCGATATTTTTTGATGTTAATATCACTTTGTTTGCAATGTCTGAGTAATCCTCGTTATTAAGAGTGTTTAGAAATATGGCTGATATCAGTGATTCGTTGCAAACCATTTCTGATGGAATTTCAATAGTATCATTTGGTAAATGCTGTATTTCTGGATGTTTTCCTTCTCCGATTTTAATAAGCCAATCATTGAATTCATTTTGGCCTTCAGATCTCATATTTAATTCTAATTTGAGATGTGTAAATATTTGCCACAGTTTACTGGTCTTGATACATGTTTCAATGATCTCTGTTCTATTTCCGTGTGGCACAACAGGTAATGTTTGCCGAAAATCTCCTCCTAACAGCATCACCTTTCCACCAAATGGCAACTTATTATCCATCACTTCTTTTAAGAATCTGTCAATACATTGCAGTGCGTGACATGACATCATTGTTGCCTCATCTATGATAATTAGTTTCGTTAGTTTAAATTTTTTTGCTTGTATAGAATTGAGTCGAATATCTGACACTGATGTTTCCAAAATGGGAACTGGCAGCTTAAATCCACTATGAACAGTTCTACCACCATCTAACAAAAGTGCAGCAATTCCAGTTGTTGCAAATGGCATAGCTATCTGACTGTGTGATCGAATATAACTCATCAAACAATTGTAAAGATAAGTTTTTCCAGATCCACCTGGGCCGTCTAGATAGAAATACCGGTCTTTGACCATTTCATCATCTGTAGCATTTGTGATGGCCTGAAATGCTTCTAACTGTTTAGTATTTAATGTTGCCAGTTTTTCTTGTGTTTTTTGTTTTTGTAGCTCAGTGTCATAATCATCAAAATTAATGTCATCTATAAGTCCTGGATCCGGTAAATTAAAACTTGAACAATTTAATCCATGAGCAAACAATATTTCTTGAATTTCCAACAATGTTTTTAACAGAGCGATTGGTTCTCTGTAACGTTTCAAGAAGTCTTCTGACATGTTTAATTTAAATGTTTCCCACAAAGTGAAAGCATCAGGTACATTGCAAAATATGCATATGAATGCAAATTGTTGTCTCATTTGCTTTGGCATTTGACATAGCGCTGCTTCTTCCAGACACCTCTCCCATTCTGTATCATCAGCTATGAAATTTTGCTGTCTTGCAGCTAATAGGAATGTATCATAAACAATGTCATTGACTGTACGTAAATGCTCAAAACTCTGTGCACCGGGAACATGTAGCAGAAGTAATCTTAAGCTGAAACGTTCAATATCCCTTGGACTGACGGTATAAATGCGTGGTATAATTTTTTGTGCATCTCTTCTTCGTTCTTTCCATTGACCATTTACAAATACATAGTAATATGGTATCTCTATGTATAAAAATTGTCTGGCCTGCGTATCCTGACAGTTTAATTTAAACCATGCTATAAGTGTGGTATCTCTGTCTTCACTTTGACATAATGCAAGTCTTTCATTTCCTTGAGTAAAGCAAACCATCTGACTTTGAGGCAAATGTACAGCTAAGCGATAGATAGCATGTGACCGATCATGCATCTCAAATTTCAAAAGGCGCCACATTGCTTCAGGAGCACTAACATAGCGAGCATCTAAATAATTTGATAGTTCATCGTGTACAATTGGATTTTCGTTTTCATTTACAGCACCTTGTACAACAACAGTAGCTGCGTCATATCCTTTGTATATATATTTATACACATACTTAATTGATTTAATCGAAGTGCAAGCTTCTACATTGATGTGTGCATTGTACTTGATGAGCAAATGTGGATTGTATGGAACAACAAATCTATTATCAACCTTTTGGCCCCGGATAATAGCTGTTTCTCCTTGTGTTCTTTTATACAAAGGATATCCATCACAATTAGCATAAGTTTGCATTTGAAATTGTTTTGGGAATTCTTTTGTACATTTTTTATTTTCCATACATGGTGAATTAGGATTCATCTCTCCACATGGGCCATGAATCATTCTATGTGTAACAATCTCCCAAAGTTTTGTATATTTTTCTTGGTCTGGCAATTCGGCAGAAATGACTGAATCCACTCTCTCTGCAGTTTTCAACTTATCTTTTTCCTGCAGTATTAAAAGTATGTGAGCATGTGGCAGTCCTCTCTTTTGAAATTCAATAGTGTAAACAAATGCCATACATTGTCCAAATAATTTTGCTTTAGTGATATCATGTATTAATGAATTCAGTTTGATTTTAAATACTCTTGCCACTAAATCTGGTCGGTCAGATGTAGTTTGTCCCAAATACAAATTTTCCTTGATCTCTGGCCATTGGGGATTACACGTGAATGTAATAAATAAATCTGGTTTTCCAAATTTTGTGACAATAGCCATGGCATCATTATACCTTTCTCGCATATTGCGAGGAGATCCTTGGAAAGTTGATGGCAAAATAATTGCTCTTCCAGCTGGAATGTCTCTGTTTGCAGCTATTTCAGCCACATAATCCATTAATCCACAATACTGTTCAACTCGTAATTTTTTTTGTTGAAATTTAATGAAATTTAAATTATTGGCTTCAACTTGTAGATATGAATCAATAATCCATTGTTGAGTGAGTTTGCCTCCATGTAAAATTGGATTAAAGCAGTCACGGATAGCAGTTTGTGCAACTTTATATTCCAGCATTGAAACATTAGATCTAATGCGAAGTTTAGTATTGGGATAAGTTTCCAATTTTAATTTTGGTTCCCATCCAGGTTCACCATTTGGAAAGAAAATGGGATATGTCATTGGATCTAAATTACAACTTAATATATTGATGTTGATAAATGGTTGTTCTTCATTGCGTGGATATATTCTAATATCACGCTGAAAAGGTGGTTCACCATCCTCATTTTTAAACACCATAGCAACCTCATTTACTATCGGTAAATTATATCTTCTTTGATCAGTGTTGCGATCTCTTTTTAACACCATATTTACTCTTGGTATAGGCAATAGATGTCTTTCAGCATGTTCCTGTTGTTCTTTTTCCAGCTGTGCTAATTGTTTGTATGCTTTACTATATGGGTTGTTTTGCATAATTTTATCCAGCTGTTCAAAGACTATGCGCAAACACTGTCTATTTTCTGGTAGTGTCATTCTTTGTTCCACAGCTTCCATCGTATCCAAGACATACAACTGTGCAAATTTCCTTGGCTCTCCTTCTTGTGGGTGTAAATGTGAAGTTCGGTGGTATATTTGACCTTGAATTTTGAAACAATAAGGACCATGTCCTGGTACATTTTCTGCTAAAGTTGCACCCATTGAAGCAAATGAAATTGCACTGTTATAAGACCTGATGTTTTGTTTGAAATTATTATAATTTGAAAATGTTGGATCACTCATAATACATTCTAAATAATATGGAAATGGATGTCTTAGTGGAAGTTTCACCTTTCCTTTCTGACAGCAACTAATGAAATTTCCATCAGTAGGTCTTTCCTTTATGAAATGATAGGCCCCACAAAACTGACAAAGCACATTAAGTAACCCACAATAATGAGTATCTACATGTACTGCAGTATTGAACACATTGTCATGCATTTTTTCCACATATATATCAAACCCACTTTCTATATGTACATTGTTGTCATGTGTGTCTACATTTAAGTCATTCTGCACAATAGAATCATTAGACACTGGTTCACATAGATGTTTTTTTTTACTTTTCCTTTTTTTGCAAGGCCCAACAGACTCACTTTTGGCTTTCTTAGCAATCTTTCTTTTATTTAAAAGTCTCTGTTGATCTTCTTCTCTCAAGCGTTGTGAAGTTTCTGGTGTATGAGCATCTCTCCACCTTTGCTTCCTTTCCCTTGCCAATCTTCTTTTGCGTTCCATTTTGTCTTCTCCATTATCTTCCATTTTTTAATCTGTAATAGTCAATATAAATATTAATTAGTCTTTCTTCTTATTTTTGTGTACATATGTCTTTTTACTTTTTGGACTGTTACATTAAAGTTGATGAATAAACGTTATCCTTGTTTCCAATGAAATAAATGAAACCATTTTTCAAATTATTTTATTGACATATATTAAATTGGTAATAACTGGACATATATATTTATTATATCAATTATTCATCTTTCAATTCATTTTAAATCCTTCTTGATTCACTTCACTGCATACATTTTTTTTTTTTTTTGGCAAGTGCTTCTTCGTTTTGTTAAATGTTTGTATTGCTTCGTATTGTCTATTCAACTTTCCATAATTTTTTTTAACATATGCTGTTTTGATGTGTCAGGACCAAATTAAATATTTACCTGCAAAGACGGTCTTGATGTTGTTCAAAGGCTGCAAACTTCACACTGTGTGTTTATTCACTTTCCTTGATCAATAATCTGTAATTTAAATTTTAGAATCTTTGTATTATTTCACTTCACCCATATCATGAAATAAACATCAATCAAGAGACATATATTTTTATTCCTTAAAAACCTGAAAGCAAATTCTTTAATATGTTCCTATAGTAATGTAATACAAAACTGTTTTTGATATTACTCATTATTAATAATTAATTCATTAAATAAAGTGCATTATGAATGTTATTTTTAATTCTTTCACACAGGTAAGCACAATATCTAATGAATTAATTACTAATGTAATATACATTATTAATTAATAATTATATTTAATGTACATTATTAATTAATGCAGAATATATAAGCAATTATTAATTTAATGTACATTATTAATTAAATTTAAACTGAAAACATAAACATGAGTCTATCTGAGAATTAAATTATTAAAATCATGTACATTCTTAATTAATGAATCAATGTGTTTGTTTTCTGCACATTCTTAAACGCTAACATTTTTGATATTACTGTTTAGTAATAATTAATTAATTGTAGAAAGTACATTATAAACGTTATTTACAATTCTTTTACACAGGTAATTACAATATCCAATTAATTAGTAATGTAATCTACAATTAATTAATGTTCAATATATAACCAATTAATTTGTAATAGAATGTACATTATTAATTAATAATTAAATTTAATGTACATTATTTATTAATTCATGAATAAATGTGTTTCTTTTTTATGGACATTCTTAAACGCAAACTCACTTTTATATTAATGCTTAATTCATTAATTATTTAATGTACATTATCAATAGTATTGTCAATTGTTTCACACAGTTAAGCTCAATATTATATTTCTGTTAATGAAATAATGTACATTAATTTAATAGTTAATTGGTTATATTTTATTGATTATTAATTATTAATTAAATAAAATACATTATGAATATTATTTACAATGTTTCACACATTTAAGCACAATATATAATCAATTAATTATTAATTTAATGTACATTATTAATTAAATTTAAACTGAAAACATAAACATGAGTCTATCTGAGAATTAAATTATTAAAATCATGTACATTCTTAATTAATGAATCAATGTGTTTGTTTTCTGCACATTCTTAAACGCTAACATTTTTGATATTACTGTTTAGTAATAATTAATTAATTGTAGAAAGTACATTATAAACGTTATTTACAATTCTTTTACACAGGTAATTACAATATCCAATTAATTAGTAATGTAATCTACAATTAATTAATGTTCAATATATAACCAATTAATTTGTAATAGAATGTACATTATTAATTAATAATTAAATTTAATGTACATTATTTATTAATTCATGAATAAATGTGTTTCTTTTTTATGGACATTCTTAAACGCAAACTCACTTTTATATTAATGCTTAATTCATTAATTATTTAATGTACATTATCAATAGTATGGTCAATTGTTTCACACAGTTAAGCTCAATATTATATTTCTGTTAATGAAATAATGTACATTAATTTAATAGTTAATTGGTTATATTTTATTGATTATTAATTCTTAATTAAATAAAATACATTATGAATATTATTTACAATGTTTCACACATTTAAGCACAATATATAATCAATTAATTATTAATTTAATGTACATTATTAATTAAATTTAAACTGAAAACATAAACATGAGTCTATCTGAGAATTAAATTATTAAAATCATGTACATTCTTAATTAATGAATCAATGTGTTTGTTTTCTGCACATTCTTAAACGCTAACATTTTTGATATTACTGTTTAGTAATAATTAATTAATTGTAGAAAGTACATTATAAACGTTATTTACAATTCTTTTACACAGGTAATTACAATATCCAATTAACACATTTAAGCACAATATATAATCAATTAATTATTAATTTAATGTACATTATTAATTAATAATTCAATGTAATGTACATTAATAATTAATGCACAATACATAACCAATTATTAATTTAATGTACATAATTGTCCTTATTAAGTAACTAATAATATAGTAATTAATTAATGATACTTCTTAAAATGTACCTTTTGTAATTCAATGTTCCTGAATCAGTATCCTGAAGAGCTATCAATCTCTTTCGATTTTCCAGCATCCGAAAATGTCCAGTCACACTGTCATCACCTCAGGAAAAGGTGTCAGTAATGTGTCAATTGTGCCCTATATATAGGTTTTTGCGCGAGCCAAATGCATTGTTTTCGGCGGGAAATACGGGTGCGCGAGCGAAATGCATTGTTTTCGGCGGGAAATACGCTGTTGCTCGAGACCAATGTGTTGTTTTCGGCGGGAAATCGGAGTTGGCGCGAGACAAAGGCGGGAAATCGTAGTCGGCGCGAGGCAAAGGCGGGAAATCGTAGTCAGCGCGAGGCAAAGGCGGGAAATCAGAGTCTACGCGAGACAAAGGCGGGAACTCCGTGTTAATCCGGAAATGTGTGGTGTGCGTCTTATCGGATTTTCCGTAAGTGTTTTCCGTGGCTATAGTGCTGTAGCCTCGTTTTCGTTTTGTTCGGCCGCCATTTTTTCTCTCGCTTATTTTTTTTAAAGTGTCTAAACTCTTTTATTTTGCTTTAAATGAAGGCGATAGTTTTTGTTTTGAGGTCCAGGATGCTTCCTCTTGCTGTCGGTAACTTTTTTATTTATGTGTTGTGTGTATTTAGTGTGTTTTATCTTTTTTCTTGTCCGCGGGTTGCGTCCGATTTTTGCGATGTCGTAATGTGTCTTATACGCCGTCACGGATTATCCGTAATGTGTCTACGCCTTTTTTTTCGGCCGCCATTTTTTCTGTCGCTTATTTTTTTTTTTGTGTTTACATTTTTGTATTTTAAGGTAAATCAATGTGTAACTCGCTTTCTGCAGGTCGTGGATGCTCCCTCTTGCTATCGGTTAGGTTTTTATGTATGTGGTGTGTGTAGTTATTGTTGATTTTAATTTTTATGATAGGCGGTTTGCGGCCGTATTTTTTTACTACGTTTTAACTACGCTCATCGCTAAGCCCGCTAAAGTTCTACGGGTTAACGGCTCGCCTCGCTTCGCGAGGCTCGCCGGGCGATGAGCGCCTGCGGCGCTCATTGCTAAGGACGCCTCACGTTCTACGGGTTAACGGCTCGCCTCGCTTCGCGAGGCTCGCCGGGCGATGAGCGCCTGCGGCGCTCATCGCTAAGCCCGCTAAAGTTCTACGGGTTAACGGCTCGCCTCGCTTCGCGAGGCTCGCCGGGCGATGAGCGCCTGCGGCGCTCATCGCTAAGCCCGCTAAAGTTCTACGGGTTAACGGCTCGCCTCGCTTCGCGAGGCTCGCCGGGCGATGAGCGCCTGCGGCGCTCATCGCTAAGCCCGCTATTCGTACGGACCACGCAAACAGCGTGACGACGACTCGTAGCAGGACAATTATAATATGTGATTGATTATATACTTCCATGTCAAGTTGGTTATTTGAAATATATTTTATCATCATATATATTTGCTTGTCTAAAACCCATTAATTAAAGTTATATTTTTCAATTGTTGCACACTTCTTAGCTTTACAGCTAATATCCTTTTGATCCCCCGATTCCTTCCCACATTTATCTCATGAACTCAAGGAACCAAGGTGTAGGAACCAAAATAATTCTGGGGGGGGGGGGGGGGGGTAGAGTTTAAAAAGGCAAGCTCAGCATTGTGATAAAATGAACCTGGGCCTAAATACTGCACTGGAGTGTATCTTATCTGCAATAGTCACTCGAAAATCAGCAAGAAAAATAATGGAGGTTGAAAAAAACGTAAAAGGATAAGACGAGGCCGAAGGCAGTAGAAAAGAGCCCCAAGCCAGTAACACTTAATGCAAGCCAGTAATACTTAACCCATGGCAGTAACACTCAACTCAAGGCAGTAGGACTCATCGCGAGGCCCCTAAACTACACGGGGGGTGAGAGGCTTGCCATGAGCGCCGAAGGAGATCAATGCAATGCAGGAAAGTTGCGGATTACAAAAACCAGCAATGAGCGGCGAAGCGCTCATCACGAGGCCTGCAAAGTACACGGGGGGAGAGTCACGCAATGAGCGCCGAAGGTGCTCAGAGGGGCCATAGCCTCGCATTTGGTGGCAAACAGCATTGCCAGCGTTCAAATTTTATTGCCGTCAATTTCCTAGTATAATATAATTACATATAATACTGGATCATAGTGAATATTTTCATATACTGCTAGAAC
Source organism: Discoglossus pictus (assembly GCA_027410445.1). Taxonomy (NCBI): domain Eukaryota; kingdom Metazoa; phylum Chordata; class Amphibia; order Anura; family Alytidae; genus Discoglossus; species Discoglossus pictus. The sequence continues at coordinate 422,200,394 of CM050165.1, forward strand.
ATGAAGTATAATGTGTATTTTATTAAATCTTTATTGTAAGCATAGATAATTTAACTATTAATGTAATATAAATTATAATACATAAAAATTAGAGGGATTGCTATTTGTCATCAAACATACACCCATGTAGTATGTAACATAGAGACATGAAAGTAATCTTACACCTGATAATGACAATATTTAGTACAATAATTCACAACAGTTTTTTCCCCAGTTTTACGAGGGGCGCTTCATCCACCTAATCTGAAGCACCGCCTGGCTTGAGAAGAAATAACACACATTGCAGAACTATATACCCACCTGGCTACTCCTTCATGCCCCATCGCTGGTAGCAATGTCTAGGGTGAGCCAAGTTCCACGTAGTACAGTAAACTCCCGGTTATCTGGCACCTAACCAACCAACACTCTTAAGCAACCAGCACCGGCATCAATTCCCCATTTTCAAAAAACTCCAGCTAAACCGGCATAACCGGCACTATCCGGCAGTATGAGACTGCAAACATTTTTTTTTTTCTAATAGTTTTTTGGGCCCTAAATGGCCCAGTTTAAGTGCTATTGTCCTTTTAAAGGCATTTTGAGGGGTTTTGGGGTTTTTAAAGTCGTTTAGACCTTTAAATTTGGGGACTCCCGATTAACCGGCAACTACAGTTATCTGTTAAAGCCGTAATTTTTTTAAAGTCTTGCGTGCCCTGCGATCAGAGTCATAGTCCTATGGCCTTCGGCGCTTATCCACAACTACTATATGACGAAAATGACAGCAATACAATTTGAAGCCATGGCAATGCTGTTTGCCACACAATTTAAGGCTTTTGCTCCTCTGAGGACCTTCAACGCTCATTGCGAGCCTCTCCCCTCGTGTACTTCAAGTTTCCTGCTTTGCAACGATCACCTTCAGCGCTCATTGCGAAGACAGATATATAAGTACAGTGTAAAACGTACAATTCTTTTTAGTACAGTGTAAATTATCCTTTTTTTGGAGGTCTCAGAGCATAATAAAGTGATTTACAAATGTAACTGCGTTGAGAGTCCTATCGCTGTTACCCAATGAGCAGTAATACATATATATAAGTGCATTGTAAAATATATTTTTTTTAGTGCAGTGTAAATTATAAAAAAAATTCGGTCTCAGAGCATAATAAAGTGCTTTAAATCTTTTACAGATATATAAGTGCAGTGTAAAATATCAATGTTTGTTAGCGCAGTGTGAAGGATTTTTTTAAATTACTAATTAAGAATTATGAAATTTATGTACGTTAACAATTAATTAATGAATTAATTAATGAATAAATATATTAGAAAGTGCGAAGCATTTATGTATTCATAAAGTAAGGGCAGTGTAAAATATGATATTTAGCCTATTTTTATTTTTTATAATTTGTTTTTATTTTTTTATAATAATGAATGATTTAATAAACTTTACCTATTTATATTTAATATGCAGCATTCAATATCCTGAAGAGCTGACAATCTCTTTTGATTTTCCTGCATCAGAAAATGTACAGTTGGACTGTTGGTGACCTGAGGAGAAAGTGTCAGCAATGTGCCAAGTGTGCAGTGTAAATAGCTGCGTGCGCGAGGTCAAAGCGTTTTTTCGATTTCCGTATTTTTGCAAGGTCCTTTTTTTTTTGCCCCCAAGATTCTGAGGTCGTAATTTTTTTGCTAAGTCCGCATGTTTCGATGCCTCACTGGCTCGCCTCAAATTGCAAGGCTCGCAGTAGCGCCTTCGGCGCTCATTTCAGTCTAAATCCTGCGTGTTTCAATGCCTCAACTGCTCGCCTCGCTTTGCGAGGCCCACAGGACAATGAGCGCCTTTGGCGCTCATCGCCTAAGTGCTCCGAGCTCGGAAGGCTGTTCTCGGTTTTATGACAAATGGAACACCCAGCAATCTAGAAAACAGAAAATTGGCATGTGCGTATATTACCATCATTACATATACAAACCTTTTTTGAAAGGCCCCAGAGACTGCAACACCTAAGCAAGAGGCACCACTAACAAAACACTACCATGAAGACCAAGGAACTCTCCAAACAAGTAAGGGACAATGTTGTTGAAAAGTACAAGTCAGGGTTAGGTTAAAAAAATATTGAAATCTTTGATGATCCCCAGGAGCACCATCAAATCTATAATTTCTATACATTTTCTATATTCCTAATCATTACTGTTTTATGTAACTGATATTACTGCAAAAGTAGAGTATTTAAAAAATGACAAATTATGCCTAAAGGAAATTGAAAATGGAGCTGTGTGTCTGCTTGGCCTAACTAGCCCATCCACTGCGGTCACTCGATGCCACCCTGCCTATTCATGGATCCCTTCTGCTGAGTCTGGCAACATGGCTAGTCTACGTGACCCTGTATACACTGCTTATACAGTATTTCTACTTACACATCTAGCAAACGTAACAGAACATTACTTTTGCACAAATGCATAAAAAATGTACTCTATCTATGCCACAGTAAATAACAGATATTTTGGAAGAAATATTTCCTTGCAGACACATACCTATGCGGGCGTGCCCCTATTCATTGCCCCATCCTCATTCTCTGTCTCTGTACTGTAACACATTTAGCATATAGATTAATGCATAGGGTAAACTTTAAGAAGAGATACCGGTATCACATGGGGCTGGACTATGCCGCACAACATTACATGTTGTATTAGTTCCTGCAATTACACTTTGTCCAAAAAGGGAGATATTTATACAGACTGGTGGATATGAAAGGGGTTTGGGAAAAGAAGGGGAAGGGAATGTAGTGGGACCAGAAGGGGAATATGGTGAGGAGAAAGTAGATAATATGACATGGAAGAAAAGGTGGTATAAGGGGAGACAGGAAGGAGAAGAGAAGAAATAGCAGATAAAAGTATAGTGGTGCAAGTTATCCTACATATAAATAAATACCCACTGTGCCTTCTGTGGTCTGGGGGCTGAGCCTCACATCTTAATATACAGATGACAGGCAGAGAAAGCCACTCATCAGTCAAGTTCTGCAGGTCCTGAAAGAACTATAAAGCAGGAAAGAGAGTTCTGCTTGTGTCTCTGTTGAATAAATAATACATTTTTAGTCCTGCTACCCTGTGTTGTGTGATTGTTTTACTAGTTTACTGAGCTATCAGGATACCTAGAACTGTTCTGATGAGTCAGTGAGCAGCCATTACAGCCATCTGTAATTTGAGAATTTGGACCTATACTGATATTTGTGCGCAAATACTCGCACGTGCACGCGCACCCCCCAGCGCAATTCGGGGCAATCTAGTGTTTGCATTTAGGTAGTGCCATTATGTGATGCTTAAATAATGTGTGATTCTTTTGACAAACAATTATTGCTTTAACTAAACTTATTGTTGTGTTTTTATTTTTGCCGGTTGCTTTATTATAATTTATAATATTTTTTAAGTTATAAAATACATGTTTTTTTATTTATATATATGCTTTATTATAATTTATAATATTTTTACATTTATAAAATACATGTTTTTTATTCTAATAATAAACACTTAGGGCCTCATTAAATTCCAGCCTCGTAAATAAGAGGCTTCTACTTAAGCCCTACGTACTGCACAGTTTCTCTAACTTACAATGCTATTAAATTAGCCCTGCTGTGAGCAACGTATGAGATACGCAGCAGGGCCGTACGTATCTACACTGCGTAAATGTACATGAGGAGTGACAGCCTGCGAGATGATATCGCAGGCTCCCACTCCTCATCAAGTGCTGCTGGGGTCCTAAAAGGGACCTCCGCGGCAGTCCCCCACATAAGCCCTGCCGTGGGGGGTACTCCAACCCCCCCCCAGGCACCTAAAATTAACCCCCCCTCAATGCGGGGGTCCCCGTCGGGACCCCCGAAGTGTCCTCACATGAACCCATTGCAGGGGGGTCCCCGATCTGCATAGATCAGGCCCCCCGCTGCATTTAAAACTTTTAAATTCCGCGCCGCAGCTCCTTAAAGGGGCCTCGGCACACTACTACCCAATCCCGGCCGCGGCACCTAAAATTAACCCCCCTCTATGCTGGGGGTCCCCGTGGGGACCCCCGAAGTGTCCCCACATAAACCCCCTGCCGCGAGGGGCCCCGATCGGCACCGATCGTGACCCTGCTGCAATTCAATTTTCAATTTCCCACTTTGCGGGTCCTCAAAGGACCGTAAAGGTCCTGAAAGGACTCTCACTAAAAATATTAACCCCAGGCAACTATAATTACCCCATTAACTCATGATGGTCAATACAGACCACCATAAGGCCTAAATTAACCCATTAACTCATGATGGTCAATACAGACCACCATAAGGCCTAAATTAACCCGTTAACTCATGGTGGTCAATACAGACCACCATAAGGCCTAAATTAACCCATTAACTCATGGTGGTCAATACAGACCACCATAAGGCCTAAATTAACCCATTAACTCATGATGGTCAATACAGACCACCATAAGGCTCTATTTAACCCCATCAGTCCCATAAGGGTATATTATTACCATTATGGGCCTGTTACAACCCAACATTAACCACATAAGTGCCATGATGGTCCTCAAGGACCATCATGACACTAACTACAAACACTACACTATAACCCCCAATAAACCATTTAATCTAAACTAACCCCCCTCTACACTAATCTATTAACACTTACACTACCTACCTACACTACCTACCCCCTAATAAACCTCCCCAACACTCTAATTACAAAAAAACAAAAAACCTACAGTACAGAAAACAAAAAACCTACAGTACAAAAAACAAAAAAACCTACAGTACAGAAAAAAAAACAATTACAACCCCACCCCCCACTACAGAAAACAAAAAAATACATTACAACCCCACCCCCCACTACAGAAAATAAAAAAATTACACACCTGAAAAGGAAAGACAGATAAACACAATACAATACATACATATAATACATTACATACATTACATACAATACATGACATTACATATAATATATTAAATATAATATATTACATATAATATATTAAATATAATATATTAAATATAATACATTACATACATTACATACAATACATGACATTACATATAATATATTAAATATAATATATTACATATAATATATTAAATATAATATATTAAATATAATACATTACATACAATACATGACATTACATATAATATATTAAATATAATATATTACATATAATATATTAAATATAATACATTACATACAATACATGACATTACATATAATATATTAAATATAATATATTACATATAATATATTAAATATAATATATTAAATATAATACATTACATACATTACATACAATACATGACATTACATATAATATATTAAATATAATATATTACATATAATATATTAAATATAATATATTACATATAATATATTACATATAGTCCAAATCAAATACCCCCTATCTATCTAACATACAATCTATTTAATTTAAAATAAATCCTAACTATATCAAAAACATCCCCCTATCTATCTAATATACAAAAAATCCTAACTACATACACAGACCCTAATGTCATGTATTGTATGTAATGTATGTAATGTATTATATGTATGTATTGTATTGTGTTTATCTGTCTTTCCTTTTCAGGTGTGTAATTTTTTTTATTTTCTGTACTGGGGGGTGGGGTTGTAATGTATTTTTTTTTTCTGTAGTGGGGGGTGGGTTTAGAATTTTTTTTTTTTTCTGTACTGTAGGTTTTTTTGTTTTCTGTACTGTAGGTTTTTTGTTTTTTGTAATTAGAGTGTTGTGGAGGTTTATTAGGGGGTAGGTAGTGTAGGTAGGTAGTGTAAGTGTTAATGGACTAGTGTAGAGGGGGGTTAGTTTAGATTAAATGGTTTATTGGGGGTTATAGTATAGTGTTTGTAGTTAGTGTCATGATGGTCCTTGAGGCACTTATGTGGTTAATGTTGGGTTGTAACAGGCCCATAATGGTAATAATATACCCTTATGGGACTGATGGGGTTAAATAGAGCCTTGTGGTGGTCTGTATTGACCATCATGAGTTAATGGGTTAATTTAGGCCTTATGGTGGTCTGTATTGACCACCATGAGTTAATGGGTTAATTTAGGCCTTATGGTGGTCTGTATTGACCATCATGAGTTAATGGGTTAATTTAGGCCTTATGGTGGTCTGTATTGACCACCATGAGTTAATGGGTTAATTTAGGCCTTATGGTGGTCTGTATTGACCACCATGAGTTAATGGGTAAATTTAGGCCTTATGGTGGTCTGTATTGACCACCATGAGTTAATGTGTTAATTTAGGCCTTATGGTGGTCTGTATTGACCACCATGAGTTAATGGGTTAATTTAGGCCTTATGGTGGTCTGTATTGACCACCATGAGTTAATGGGTTAATTTAGGCTTTATTGTGGTCTGTATTGACCACCATGAGTTAATGGGTTAATTTAGGCCTTATGGTGGTCTGTATTGACCACCATGAGTTAATGGGTTAATTTAGGCCTTATGGTGGTCTGTATTGATCATCATGAGTTAATGGGTTAATTTAGGCCTTTTGGTGGTCTGTATTGACCATCATGAGTTAATGGGTTAATTTAGGCCTTATGGTGGTCTGTATTGACCACCATGAGTTAATGGGTTAATTTAGGCCTTATGGTGGTCTGTATTGACCATCATGAGTTAATGGGTTAATTTAGGCCTTATGGTGGTCTGTATTGACCATCATGAGTTAATGGGTTAATTTAGGCCTTATGGTGGTCTGTATTGACCATCATGAGTTAATGGGTTAATTTAGGCCTTATGGTGGTCTGTATTGACCACCATGAGTTAATGGGGTAATTATTGTTGCCTGGGGTTAATATTTTTAGTGCGAGTCCTTTCAGGACCTTTACGGTCCTTTGAGGACCCGCAAGGCGGGAAATTTAAAATTGAATTGTAGCAGGGTCACGATCGGTGCCGATCGGGGACCCCCGCTGCAGGGGGTTTATATGGGGACACTTCGGGGGTCCCGATGGGGACCCCCAGCATAGAGGGGAATTATTTTTAAGTGCCGCGGCCGGGATTGGGTAATAGTGTGCCGAGGCCCCTTTAAGGAGCCGCGGCAGGGAATTTAAAAGTTTTAAATGCAGCGGGGGGCCTGATCTATGCAGATCGGGGACCCCCCCTGCAATGGGTTTATGTGGGGACACTTCGGGGGTCTCGATGGGGACCCCAGCATAGAGGGTGGTTAATTTTAAGTGCCGCGGCCGGGATTGGGTAATACTGTGCCGCGGCCCCTTTAAGGAGCCGCGGCGGGGAATTTAAAATTTTTAAATGCAGCGGGGGGCCTGATCCAGGCAGATCGGGGACCCCCCCTGCAATGGGTTTATGTGGGGACACTTCGGGGGTCCGGATGGGGACCCCCAGCATAGAGGGGGGTTAATTTTAAGTGCCGCGGCCGGGATTGGGTAATAGTTTGCCATCTCTACGCCTGTCCGCTCTGTATCCTGCCACCTCTATATCTGGCTCCTCTGTGTCCTTCCATCTCTACGCCTGGTCGCTCTGTATCCTTTTAGGAGCCGCGGCGGGGAATTTAAAAGTTTTAAATGCAGCGGGGGGCCTGATCTATGCAGATCGGGGACCCCCGCTGCAAGGGGTTAATGTGGGGGTGCTGCAGGGGTCCTGATAAAGACCCCTGCAGCATGGGGATGTGTATAGGGTGCAGGGGGGAGTCTCACACGGCTGTCTCGGGCTGTTCCGAGGCAGCACGTAGAGGCTTTCGGATCCCTTGCGTGGACTTTTTGTCCACGTAGGGATTCTTACGATATGCGAGACTCATGCATAGATTTAAGGCTACGTAGCTCTCTCGGAGCCTATTCTCGGCCATTTTCTCGCAGTCATATCGCAAAGCAGGCTGCGAGAGATTCGGTACTCGCAAACAGCAGGAAAACTGCCTTTGCGAGATACGATTTCATCCGCAGCTCGAATTTAATAGGGCCCTTATTGTTTTAATTATAAGCCACGCATGCGCATAGCGTGGCGGGTAGCACATGCACATAGCGTGGCGGGTAGTAAATGAGCATTGCGAGGTGTGAGCCACGTATACCCATCGCATGGTGGGCTAGCGCATTGCGCGGCAGAGTAGCACATGTTCATTGCGAGACTCACGACGCGTAATGCACACTTCGCAGCGGGGTAGCACATGCGCATTGCGCTGCATGAGCCACGCATACGCATTGCACAGCAGGGTAGCGCATGCAAAGTGGGGTAGCAAATGCGCAACTGGAGAGGGGGAAAGGAGACACTGGGAAAAAATACCACAGGGCAGGAAGAGGGGGCAAAGAGAAAGCGGGAGGGAGAGAGGGGGAAACAGTCACATGGAAGGGAGAGGGGGGAAAAGGGGGCAGAGAGTGGGAAGAGGCTCACAATGAGCGCCAAAGGACCAGGGGTAGAGATGTCAGAATACAAAGCGACCAGGTGTATAGACGGCAGGATACAGAGCGACCAGGGGTAGAGATGGCAGGATACAGAGCGACCAGGTGTATAGACGGCAGGATACAGAGCGACCAGGTGTATAGATGGCAGGATACAGAGCGACCAGGGGTAGAGATGGCAGGATACAGAGGCCATCTCTATGCCTGGTTGCTCTGTATCCTGCCATCTCTATCCCTGGCCCCTCTGTATCCTGCCATCTCTGCGCCAGTCCCCTCTGTATCCTGCCATCTCTATCCCTGGCCCCTCTGTATGCTGCCATCTTTATGCCTGGTCGCTCTGTTTCCTGCCATCTCTCCCTCTGGTCTCTCTGTATCCTACCATCTCTATATCTGGCCCCTCTGTATCCTGCCATCTCTACGCATGGCTCCTCTAAATCCTGCCATCTCTACGCCTGGTCCCTCTGTATCCTGCCATCTCTACGCCTAGTCGATCTGTATCCTGCCATCTCTACGCCTGGTCGATCTGTATCCTGCCATCTCTACCTAAGATCTCTCTGTAACCTGCCATCTCTACGCCTGACCCCTCCGAATCCTGCCATCTCTACCTCTGGTCGCTCTGTATTCTGCCATCTCTACGCCTGGTCGATCTGTATCCTGCCATCTCTATATCTGGCCCCTCTGTATCCTGCCATCTTTACACCTGGCCCCTCTGAATCCTGCCATCTTTATCCCTGGCCCCTCTGTATCCTGCCATCTTTATCCCTGGCCCCTCGAATCCTGCCATCTCTACGCCTGGTCACTCTGTATCCTGCCATCTCTACGTCTGGCCCCTCTGAATCCTGCCATCTCTATGCCTGGTCGCTCTGTATCCTGCCATCTCTACGCCTGGTTGATCTGGATCCTGTCATCTCTATATCTGGCCCCTCTGTATGCTGCCATCTTTACGCCTGGTCGCTCTGTTTCCTGCCATCTCTCCCTCTGGTCTCTCTGTATCCTGCCATCTCTAAGCCTGTCCGCTCTGTATCCTGCCATCTCTCCCTCTGGTCTCTCTGTATCCTGCCATCTCTATGCCTGTCCGCTCTGTATCCTGCCATCTCTACGCCTGGTCGATCTGTATCCTGCCACCTCTATATCTGGCCCCTCTGTATCCTGCCATCTCTACGCCTGGTCGATCTGTATCCTGCCATCTCTATTTCTGGCCCCTCTGTATCCTGCCATCTCTATGCATGGCCCCTCTAAATCCTGCCATCTCTACGCCTGGTCGCTCTGTATCTTGGCATCTCTACGCCTGGTCGATCTGAATCCTGCCATCTCTACGCCTGTCCGCTCTGTATCCTGCCACCTCTATATCTGGCCCCTCTGAATCCTGCCATCTCTACGCCTGGCCCCTCTGTATCCTGCCATCTCTACGCCTGGTCGATCTGTATCCTGCCATCTCTACCTAAGATCTCTCTGTATCCTGCCATCTCTTCGCCTGACCCCTCTGAATCCTGCCATCTCTACGCCTGGTCGCTCTGTATTCTGCCATATCTACGCCTGGTCGATCTGTATCCTGCCATCTCTATATCTGGCCCCTCTGTATCCTGCTATCTGTATGCCTGGCCCCTATGTATCCTGCCATCTTTACACCTGGCCCCTCTGAATCCTGCCATCTCTATCCCTGGCCCCTCTGTATCCTGCCATCTTTAACCCTGCCCCCTCTGAATCCTGCCATCTCTATGCCTGGTCGCTCTGTATCCTGCCATCTCTACGCCTGTCCGCTCTGTATCCTGCCATCTCTATATCTGGCTCCTCTGTGTCCTTCCATCTCTATGCCTGGTCGCTCTGTATCCTGCCATCTCTACACCTGGTCGATCTGTATCCTGCCATTTCTATTTCTGGCCCCTCTGTATCCTGCCATCTCTACGCCTGTCCGCTCTGTATCCTGCCACCTCTATATCTGGCTCCTCTGTGTCCTTCCATCTCTACGCCTGGTCGCTCTGTATCCTGCCATCTCTACACCTGGTCGATCTGTATCCTGCCATTTCTATTTCTGGCCCCTCTGTATCCTGCCATCTCTACGCCTGGCCCCTCTGAATCCTGCCATCTCTACGCCTGGCCCCTCTGAATCCTACCATCTCTACGCCTGGTCGCTCTGAATCCTGCCATCTCTACGCCTGTCCGCTCTGTATCCTGCCATCTCTACCCCTGGCCCCTCTGCATCCTGCCACCTCTATATCTGGCCCCTCTGTATCCTGCCATCTCTACGCCTGGCCCCTCTGAATCCTGCCATCTCTACGCCTGGCCGATCTGTATCCTGCCATCTCTATATCTGGCCCCTCTGTATCCTGCCATCTGTATGCCTGGCCCCTCTGAATCCTGCCATCTCTATCTCTGGCCCCTCTGTATCCTGCCATCTTTATCCCTGGCCCCTCGAATCCTGCCATCTCTACGCCTGGTCACTCTGTATCCTGCCATCTCTATATCTGGCCCCTCTGTATCCTGCCATCTTTATCCCTGGCCCCTCGAATCCTGCCATCTCTATGCCTGGTCGCTTTATATCCTGACATCTGAATGCCTAGTCGCTCTGTATCCTGCCATCTCTATATCTGGCCCCTCTGTATCCTGACATCTGTATGCCTGGCCCCTCTGAATCCTGACATCTCTATCCCTGTCTCCTCTGAATACTGCCATTTCTACGCCTGGTCGCTCTGTATCCTGCCATCTCTACGCCTGGTCGCGCTGTATCCTGCCATCTTTACGCCTGGCCCCTCTGAATCCTGCCATCTCTATGCCTGGTCACTCTGTATCCTGCCATTTCTACACATGGCCCCTCTGAATCTTTCCATCTCTACTCCTGGTCGCAATGTATGCTGACATCTCTACGCATAGGTGCTCTGCATCCTGCCATCTCTATCCCTGGCCCCTCTGTATCCTGCCATCGCTACGACCTGGCCCCTCTGAATCCTGCCATCTCTACTGTACGCCTGGTCGCACTGTACCCTGACATCTCTACGCCTGGTTGCTCTATATCCTGTCATCTATATGCCTGACCCCTCTATATCCTGTCAACTCAAAGCCTGGCCTCTGTATTCTGCCATCTCTTTTTCTGGCCCCTCTGTATCCTGCCATCTCTACGCCTATGAATGTTTGTGGGTAGAGTTAACTAGCGGAGCAGCAAATTCCAAAAGAATATTAGTAGGAGTATACTATAAACCCCAAAATATAGCTGAAAGTGAGGAAATACAATTATTGTTACAGATTTGAAATGCAGCTAAGCATGGGCAAGTTCTAATAATGGGAGATTTTAATTACCCTGAAATAAACTGGATAAATGAGACCAGCAGTTCAGCTAAGGGGAGCAGGTTCTTGAGTACACTCAGGGATCATTATCTGGCCCAGGTTATACAAGAGCCTACTAGAAATGAAGCTATCTTAGATTTACTCATCACAAATAATATTGATAAAGTATCAAATCTTGAAATAGGGCAACCTTTGGGAAACAGTGATCACAACACAGTCTCATTTGAGATTGAATTAAAAAAACTAAATTTTAAGGGGCCAACAAAATCTCTTAATTTTAAAAGGGCAGATTTTAACGGTCTAAGGGCAGCAATACAAAGTATAGACTGGGACAGAGAACTGGCAGGTAAAAACACTGAACATAAATGGAAAACATTTAAATCCTTACTAAATATACATACACATCGGCATATACAGTGTGGGAATAAAAGTAAAAGGAGTAAATCACATCCAATGTGGCTTAACAATGATTTAAAGATCAATATACGGAGTAAAAAACAGGCATTTCTATTATACAAACAAGAGGGGACAGAGACTGCTTTACGGGAATACAAGGAAATCAATAAGGCTTGCAAAAGCGCGATTAGACTGGCTAAAATAGAAAATTAAAAATTAGTTGCAAAAGTGAGTAAGACTAACCCTAAAATATTTTTTAAGTATTTTAATGGGAAGAAGGCGAGGAAGGGAGCTATAGGAACATTACAATGTGACACGGGCCGTCTGAAAATTAGTGACCAGGAAAAGGCAAATGAGCTTCTTTTCTTCAGTATACACAAGGGAGGTTCCAGTGGTTGGGACACTGCAACATAATGGGGCTACACTACCTTGGCCAAATAATTGGTTAACACAGGAAGTAATCCAAAAGTGGTTGGAAAAAATAAATGTTAATAAAGCCCCGGGTCCTAATGGAATACATCCAAGGGTACTAAGGGAACTGGGTTCAGTAATAGCCAAACCGTTATATTTAATTTTTCAAGATTCACTCAACACAGGGTCTCTACCAGATGACTGGAGAAAAGCAGATATGATATGTATATTTAAAAAGGGAGCAAGAGCAAATCCAGGGAATTATAGACCAGTGAGCCTCACTTCTGTAGTGGGGAAGCCTTTAGAAGGGTTAATATGGGATAATATACAAGAATATATCTATTTGAACAGGATTATAAGTAGGAGTCAACATGGATGTATGAGGGATAGGTCATGTCAAACAAATCTAATTATTTTCTATAAGGAGGTTAGTAGGAACCTTGATCAAGGCAACTCAGTGAATGTAGTCTTTTTGGATTTTGAAAAGGCTTTCGATACAGTGCCACATGGGAGACTATTGTGCAAACTAAGAAATACAGGAATTGCAGTAAATATCTGCTCATGGATTGATAGCTGGCTAAAAGACAGAAAGCAAATGTTTTTTTGTAGATGGACTAATGTGGTAAGTGGGGTTCCTCAGGGTTCAGTATTAGGTCCTCTCCTTTTTAACATATTTATTAATGACTTAGAGGTAGGATTGGAGTGTGGTGTCTCCATTTTCACTGATGACACGAAGTTGTGCAAGGTAAATAAATTAGATAATGATGTGCTTTCCCTCCAAAGGGATTTACATAAAATTGAGGAATGGGCATCTAAATGGCAGGGGAGATTTAATACGAATAAATGTAAAGTTATGCATCTGGGAAGGAAAAATAGCCATGCGATTTATAATCTTAATGGAGCAAATCTAGGTGTATCAGATATTGAAAGGCATTTGCGAGTGCTTGTCGACAACCACCTAGGTAACAGCGCTCAATGCCAAGCAGCAGCTGCAAAGGCAAATAAAATATTAGCATGTATTAAGAAGGGTATAGAAGCCAGGGAAGCAAATATAATTCTGCCACTACACAAATCTCTAGTACGCCCTCATTTGGAATATGGAGTACAATTTTGGGCACCACTTCATAAAAAGGACATTTTAGAGCTGGAAAAGGTACAGAGAAGGGCTACAAAACTAATAAGGGGAATGGAGGGGCTAAGTCATGAAGAAAGACTAACCAAATTAAACGTATTTTCTCTAGAAAAAAGGCATCTAAGAGGGGATATGATTACCTTATATAAATACATCCAGGGTCAGTATAAAGATTTGTCAAGGAAGCTTTTTGTGCCAAGAGGTTTTCAACTGACAAGAGGACATCCCTTGAGGTTAGAAGTAAAAAGATTTCACCTTAAAGAAAGAAAAGGGTTCTTCACAGTAAGGGTGGTCAATCTGTGGAATTCTCTACCAGAAAAGGTGGTGACAGCGGATTCGATAGATAACTTTAAAAGGGGACTGGATTTATTTCTAATTAAAGGGAATTCAGTGTTATCATGGATAATTAGAGATACAGTATTGATCTTTTTTCCCTTTGAGACGATTGGCTTAGTTTCACTTGAGTTTTTTTTCTGTTTGCCTTCCTCTGGTTTAATTAATTATTAATTCAAAATAAATAAATAAATACATCAATAAATCAATTGTTGATTAATAATTCATTAACAATTAATTAACAACAAATTAATTAATAACTAATCTGCATATTGCAGATCAGAGGAGATCCTAAAAGGTTGAACTTGATCGACTGAAATTCTTTTTTCAACCTCAATTACTATGACGGTTACAGTGACGTACTTGGTTGTGTTTCAATGTGCTATGTTTACGATTCAGAAAATTTCCCTCACAGCCATTTTATTATTGTACAGTATCTGGGATAGATTTGTGATTCCCCTGTGTGGTTTTCTTTTACAGCAATGTATTTCTGGATTATATAAGTCTGCAACCATATCTATATTACGGAGGCCCAAAAGCACTGTCTTAGCTACTACTCGTGCAGGCGATGCAAGGCACTGGGGCCCTTCCATGGAGAAGCCCCAGTGCTGGGGCTCCTGCCCTTCCAGATCACCACCACCACCACAGTAAGGCTCACCTGCTTTTGAGCGGTCTTTCTTCCCTGCCAGCATGTCTTACTGCCGGCGCAGAGAAACCCGAATTACATCACATACATGTGACATCATTCGGGGTTCCCTGCGCTGGCTTTAAGACACGCCGGTAGGGGAGGAAGGCAGCTCGGAAGCAGGGGAGCTTGATGGTATCAGGGTGATGGGGAAGGAGGGACAGGGGTGGGGAATAAATAATATATATATATATATTTATATAAATAATATATTATATGAACATATATATATATATATATATATATTTGTTAGTCAAGTAGTTGTGGATCTTGCGATGTTGGTGACATTTGCTAAGTTGCTAACGCACTTGCAGCCCTCATGAAGCGAGGCAAGCTTCGCAAAGAGAGGCGAGCCGTTGACGCACGCATGTTGATCACGCTTTTGCGTCCCTCGCAAAGTGAGGCGAGCAGTTGAAGCACGCAGGACTTAGGCTGCCAAGCGCTTAACTCTAAAACGCGAAAAAACTGCAAAATAATTTTTTGGTTGCAAGTGAATTTGAGGCATATTTGGCGTTTTTCGTCAATCCAAAATCAGCAAAATGAGGAAATAAATGGCAAACAAAAAACATAAAATATTCTGAACAAAGGCAGGCACGCGGGACTTTCGAAAATACACGACGGCGAACACAGTAACACTTACACCAACAACGCCAGGCACGGGGGACTTTGAAAATAAAACCAACGGCAGTCAGCTCGTAACACGCACACATACAGCAGACACACAGAGGAGAAAGACATAGGGAAGGGACAGGGGAGAGTTGGTGGAAAGAGACACATGGAATTCCCAAGCACAAAACTTGCAGGTTAACCAAACCTGAAATGAGCGGCCTGTACAGCGGCCTGATGAGGGCCGAAGGCGCTCATCACGGGGCTCGCCATGAGCACCGCAAGCGGGATAGGATGAGCACCAAAGGCGGTCATTGCAAGCCCCGCAATGAGCACTGAAGGACGGGGGAGCCACGTGATGAGCACCGAAGGTGCTCAGAGGAGCAAAAGCCTCACACTGTGTGGCAAACAGCATTGCCAGCCTTATAATGTTATTCCCATCATTTTTGATGGGCAAGTTCCTAGTATATATATATTTTATATGTATACTATAATATAATATGTTGTATATAGCATATGAACATATATATAATAATATATTCATATATATACAGGTATACCCCGCTTAAACCTACCCTATTTAGAGCTGATTCAATTGAAGTTGTGTGTTTTTTTCATGAGTTCCCCTATCCCTATTTACCCCATGTTAAACTGCCCCGTTTAGAGCTGTTTCGCTTAGCACTCTTTTGCAGCATGGGTTAACTATTTATGTGGACAACTGCAGCATCAGGGTTAATTTTAGCTACCACAGGTTGTCAGATCGGGACCCCATGCAAAGGGTCAACTAATTAGGTGCAACAGGGGTCCTTTAAAAACCCTTGTTGCACAGGGTTAACACTTTGGATGCCATGGGGGTCTCTATGGACCCCATGGTTATGTAGAGAGGGGTAGGGGGATTGTTTTTGAGCTCGAAAGGGAGAAGGGGGAAAGCAGTCACAAAGGCATTTTCATGCCTTTGCAAGTGCCCAGTAGTACTCACAGTCTTACTAGAAAAAAATCAGTGATTTTAGGAGTTGCGAGAGCCAAGTAATATAAGGTTGTTTGGAATAGACAAGCAACTCTATGGGAAAGTTTTCTGTGATTTGTGTCTCTGGCTTGCCGTAGTCATCAGGGGTAGTTCTCTATGCTGCAATGGTGTGATATAGTGTGATATAGTGAATAGAATAGGCCTCATATGTATGCCGACATTTGTGGGTGTTTCACAAAACCCTTCTTGGCTGGATGCTCTAACCCTTTTGGGATTTGTCAGTTTTTCTAGGGCTTAACTGATAAGAAAAACGGTAATTCAGGCAATCAATGAGGTGCCTACTACCTGTTGGTTCCATCTTGTATACTCCTTGTCAACATATCTAGTACCACTAATTCTGCAGTTGTAGATGGTGGATGATAAGGAAGTCCTGTTTCCCTATAGACTTGCCGGGGCAAATAAATAAGCCCTTGCTATGAACCCATTCATTTCAGCCATGGATCTCAGGTACATAAAACAGTCTTCCTCTTTCACATTTGATTCATTTGAATTTGGTGATATTCTTTCCTTCTAAAAAGTCTTAGGCGCTTGAGGACCAGTGTCATTCTCTTTTCTTTTATTTGTAAGTTTGCATAATTTTTCGCCGGCACCAGCATTGTATCTTTTCTTTCAATGAAGGGTTAATTGTTATTTGTGAAATGTGATCCAGTTGCATGAGAATCCACATTTAAAACAAAGATCCATTTCTTTTTCTGCAGTGCCACCTTGTGTTCTCTCTAGGTTTGTATGATACAAATATAAAAATCCCTTACATTATTTTTCCAGCTCAGGTCTAGAGGTCTTAAACAAGCCATGATTTTAGGATCTTTGGTTTGAAAACAAATGCCTTTGTTCTATTTCATCTGCAATTAATGTGTTTTGGATCATTTCTCTCGCAAAAATGTCCAAGTTCAGATATAGAGTTTTCCACTTATAGGACAAATAGCCGCCTATTACATGCAAAGGCAGTTCTTGTAATAATCTTGTGGGTTAATCAAAATTGTCTTGATCTCATAAAAAAACTCTAGTAATGGTGGTTACTTATTTTGTAGTAGGAGTTAAGGAGATTCCTGGTGTAGGAGTTTTTGGTCATATATTAATTTACATATATGTATGTATCTGTGACTGTGTGTTTTTCATGGTTACTCATTTGTAACATATTATATGCTAATAATGATCATATATTTATATATTACTCATGTGTTAAGGAATCTGGATGTGAATGCATCATGGATCATCTGAATCCAAATATCATCATCAAATGGAGGTCAATTGGTATCATACTTTAAATTGTATTATTTACTTATGTTATGTCAATAAGATGTTTATATTAATATGTTATATCAAGCATGTTGAAATACTTTTTGAATTTTTGAAATGCGTGCTTTTTTCACTGAGGTATTAATAAATGAAATCTCTGTTTACATGTGTCCCTGGCAGGTCCCAGGCAGACCCACAGCACCCGCTTTGTGCAGTAAGCATAAGCAAAAAAAGAGTCAATCCCTCACAAATTCATCTGTGCAGAGAATGGAATGCTGGAATCCCCTAAATGGGACAGTTGTGGGTTAACTGCTTGCTGCATTCCTGAGTTCAAAGAAAACTGCTATAAGTCTTTGTCTTCACTGTGCCTTCTCCACACGGTTCGACATATGTTATTAATCACCGAATAGTCATTAGACATGCTACAGTGTGTTTGTAGACAGACCTAAAACTTTAGATTCTTTAGGTATTATTAGTGTAACTAGCGACTTGCCCGTCCAAAAATGATGGGGCAATAACATTGTAAGCCATGGGAATGCTGTTTGACACACAATGTAAACCGTTTTGTACTCTGAGTACCTTTAGCGCTCATTGCGACGCTTGAGCTGAGCGCCTTCGGTGCTCATCGCGTGCCTCGCAATAAGCGCCTTCGGAGCTCATTGCGAGGCCTCTCCTGTCGTGTACTTTTGGTTTCCTGAGCACCTTCATGAGTGATGATAAAGAGAGATATATATTTTTAGGTACCGTTTATGTAGTTAAGTAATAATGAATAATTTTTTAATACATTTATATAGTTTAAGTATTTCTAATTAATATATGCAGCCATCAATAGGCTGAAGAGCTAACAATCTGTTTGTATTTTCCGACAGCATAAAATATACATTGTGAGTGTTGGTGCCCTGATGATAAAGTGTAATGAATGTTCCAAGTGTGCATTATAAATAGGCTGCGTGCACGAGGTAAAGCCGTTGGTTTATTGTGAAAAGCGGCATTGTATACTTGTAATGTTATTAATGTGTTATGCGGCTCGTGAGCATTTTCCGGCTTTTGTAATAGTGTATTTGGAAGTTCGTATTTAGGTGTATAAAGTGCTACGCGTTTGGCAGTGTTTGGCGCGGTCTGGGGTCGTGTAGCCTCATTTTACTTTTTTTCCTCGCTTAGGCGATTTTCGAGTGGCGAAAATCATCTAAATCAGGTTAAATTTGCGTTCCACCTCAATCACAGATATCATTTTTTTGGGTGGATTTAGTGTGTTTTGATTGTTTTTTCATATTCGCAGTTCTTCCATTAATCTCGTAATTTTTTGCGTCTAGTATCTTTTTTTTCTAAGTACCGCGTCTCGTATTTTGTTTTTCTAAGTCCCGCATCTCGTAATTTTTTATTTTCTGTAAGTCCTGCTTTTGTCAACCGCTTGCAGGCCAAGGCGATCCCGGGTTTAGGAATCTTGTGGCTAAGTCCCGCGTGTTTCATTGCCTCTTCGTGTTTGTGGTGATATTTGCGCTCATTGCCTAAGTGCTACTTGTTAACGGCTCGCCTCGCAACGATGAGCAACTTTCGCGCTCATCGGCGAAGTGCTACGTGTTAATGGCTCGCCACGCTTTGCGAGGCTCGCAGCGATGAGCGTCTTTGGCTTCACGAGGCTCGCAAGCAAGGAGCACCTGCTGTGCTCATCGCCTAACTCGTATGCACCAAGCAAAGAGTGACGACGTCTGACCGTTTGAAAACTAATATATGTGATTAAAAAAACAATAAATCATTTTAACATACAGTCTTGTGCTATTTCACACCATAAAGAGCACCTACAGTGAAGTAAATGGCTGTTTAACTGTTATGGTAAACAGTATTTTTTAAGAAATCTTACTTAGGTCAAAAAAACTAATAAAATCTAGCAAATAAATAAACAATATTTAACACCACGGTTTTCACTCACATGGCAACTTCTCCAGTCCATACCATGCCAGCTACATTGGGTACTTAGACCCATGATACTTCACCATCTCCCTCCAGTGCTAAGATGGGACAACCAAGTCATAGAGATAATGGGATTCATTGACTCAGATTCTATTAAGAATTTTATCAACAGAACCTATTGTGACACATTTCAAAATACCCACCCAAGTCAAGGAAAGACAAGTCAAGGAAAGACTACTACTTATCAATTATTATTATTATAGTTTATTTATAACGCGCCTACATATTCCGTAGCGCTGTACATTAATTAGATTCAGACAATGATAAATACAGATTAACATTTAGCAAAGGAAGGGCGATTGATTGATCCTATATTGGACCCCAAGTAAACTACCCCCATGGGGTCCAAGAGAACCCCCATAGTCCCTAAGCATAAATTAAAAAAACAAATAACACATAATAAAAAAAAATACACAAAATAAAAAACAAAAAGAAACCTGTAAGGGGTTAAAATATACTTACATACCTTGGGAAGCCCTCCAGCGATAATCCACAATGCCCTGGTCCTCAATCTTCTGCCGTGGATAAGTGGGCTATCCATGTTGCTAATATATTTTGGTTCTTTTCTTTATAGATTAAAGCTCTTGACCCTCATCTTTTGGGCCATTTAATTTCTTTATTGAGCTCTACATACTAGGAGCTCCCTTGATGCTAATGAAGTTTGCCAGCTTTTCTGCCTTAAATATTATTATTTTTTGTGGATTATGATTGACTGAAACATGTGTCAATAATTCAGTCAACCAGAATTGTGTAGTAATTATGCAGATTTATGAATGGGTAATTGTCTAGCCAATCAGAATTCACAGAGTGAATCATTGTGGATCATCGTTGGAGGACATCGCAGGGTAGATAAATATATTTTATCCTCTTGCAGGTTTATTTTTATTTTGTGCAATTTTTTCCCCCTTTCTTTTTAATATTTTTGGTACATTCTTTTTTATTCTATGTAATGATTCCCCTTTGGTGGAAAGTTGGTTGCTATTGGGATCATTAAGAACCCCTTTGGCATATCAAGGTTAATGTTAGATGTCATGGGGTCTTTTGAGGACCCCCTTGGTGTGGATTCATTAACTTTAGGTGCCATGGTGGCCATGGCAAGGGTTAATGTTAGATGCTACCAAGGACCTTTAAGGACCCCTTTGTCTTAGGAATTATTACCGGAACTCCCTAGATGGGGAGCAATTCCTCACAACAATGTAGCAGATTGGACTGGGGCCTCCGGTTCTTGGAATACCATGGCTCCCATGTCATGATCCCAAGATTTCATGGTCCATGGCACAGATCATGTTCTGGAGTGATTCCTGTCACAATAATGTTTTCCTGAATTCCCTGCTAACACCGGACAACCAGTGTCAAAGAACCCCTAGATGCCACAATAAACATATTTCTGAATCTATAAAAAACAGAAGAAATTGGATAGGGATATAGCTGATCTAAATAAAGGACTTCAACAATTTGAAACTATGGAGGAATTTAGGTCAGGATTTGTAAGAATCCAAAAGGACTTGGATAAAAAAGAGAGATATATAACAGCTACTAAAAGAGAAAAAATGAACAGCGATCTCAAAGATTATGAATCAGGAAGGATGTACAATTGGGATTATAGTTAGTTACTAGCATAATATATGGGCCTGATTAATTAAGGCAAAAATGATAACATCATAAGTCTTAAAGAATATAACTGTCTGAAAGTTGTTAAACCTTGTGTGGCCACTCTATACTTATTGTCCATGGTTCACAAAGACTGCAAAAAACCTCCTGGGAGGCTGATTGTCTCAGGAAATGGCAGTCTTTGTGAGTCCGCAAGCAGATATCTTTTTGCACGCTTAAGATCACATGTCCTTAGCTTACTATCATACATTAGGGACACAATGGATCTTTTGAACAAACTAGAGGAAATAATATTGGAAGCATTTTTGGCTACATGTGATATTGAGTCTCTCTATACCTCAATTGGACATGATGCAGGAATACATGCTAATCAATATTTCCTTCATATGGTGGCTCATGGCAACTTAGCTGAGAATGAATTTATTTTGAAATTGCTGAGGTTTGTTCTTAAACACAATTT
Source organism: Discoglossus pictus (assembly GCA_027410445.1). Classification (NCBI taxonomy): domain Eukaryota; kingdom Metazoa; phylum Chordata; class Amphibia; order Anura; family Alytidae; genus Discoglossus; species Discoglossus pictus. The sequence continues at coordinate 422,221,908 of CM050165.1, forward strand.
ATTCACATTTGACAATAAATTCTATTTACATGTTAGGGGAACAGCGATGGGGGCTGCATGTGCCCCCACCTATGCAAACTTGTTTTTGGAATGGTGGGAGAGGGAGCTTGTGTTTTCAGAGTTTATGAGCAAGCTCACATATAAGATTGTTGTGTGGCATCGCTACATAGACGATGTGTTTACACGGTGTATAGACACTAAGGAGTCTTTTATTGAATGTATGCATGAACTGAATACAAATGAGCTTAATTTGAGATTAACATTCAATATTGACTTTTACTCAATTGACTTTCTTGATGTTACAATAAGTCAGGGTGATTTTGGGACCATTAAAACAGACCTATTTAGGAAGTCAAATGTCACTAATAGTGTACTACACAACACTAGATCCCATCTCCCAGCCACCAGAAAAGCAGTACCGACAGGAGAATTTTTATTTTTCTTAGAAGAAATTGTTCAACCATTGAAACATATCAGTTACGTGCAGCAGAGATGAGGATAAGACTCAAGGAACACAGATATAGTGGACAGAGAATTAACAATACCTATCACAGAGGCTTACACACAAATTGGGATTATCTCCTGGTACCCAGAGAAAGATCTCCAAGTGCCAATGTGACTCGTTTTGTAAGTACGTATAATCCCCAATTGAAAAATATCTTGGATATTTTGAATAAACATCTCAATGTACTTCAAACCAACAATATATTAAAAGAACATCTGGGGGACTGTATACAGGGCAGTTGGAGGAGATCACCCAATTTACATGATATGATTGTACAAAGCCACTTTGTCAATAAATCATAAAAAAGTCAGGGCAAACCCCTACCGGATGGGACTTATGGTTGTTATCATTGAATATATTGCCAGTATCTAAAAAATATGACAGAGGTGATTGATAGAACCGGCAAAACCCATAAGATTAAGGGGTATTTTTCATATAACTCAACTGCAGTTAATTACTTCCTTGAGTGCCTGTGTGCCAAAAAATACATTGGCATTACCAGCTGAGAACTGCGTAAACGCCTGGGGTAACATCTAAGTTCCATTTGAAATGCTGCCACATCAATGTTTATGATCAGTGGTCGCTCATTTGTTGTGGTTTTTGGGGGCCACTATTATTCATTAGAAGTAACATCAATGTGATCCTTTCCTATTGACTTATATCACTCTGTGTCTTGAACTATCTTTAGATTTGGTTTTGTCTATCCCTTTTAGTGATTCTAATCACTTGGGTAACATTTATGATCCATTACTTGGGAAAGTGTTATGACATTATTTCCTTTAAGGCTTAATGATTTTTGCCTTATTAAGAGATTATCTAGGTGTTTTTTATTATTTTAGGAGGGATCACTGATATCATTTCTATTTAACAGCATACCATAGTATTATTATTCTTGGATGTCTTTTTGGAAAAAGACTTATTTAGTAGTGTATATATTATTATTTAATTTGGGGTTCCCATCTGTACTTTGATGTGTAGGATATGATTTTATTATGCATATTTATTGAATCTATTATAGTTATTATTGATGTGAGTCATATTAGATTGTGTTCTCCCCTTCTTTCTTGTTTTCTTGTCTGGTTCTCTCTGTTTAGACATCATATGGTCCTTTCCCTCTTCACCATCGCAAAATCTGACAGCTGCAGTTCAGTCTCCGGCCAACGCTGACATTTTTAGCATATAAGGGGGGGGAAATAGTTATTTGCCTTCCCTGGAACTTCATGGTGCCCGAAAACTACCAGCGCCCTCTGGCGGATGGCACCTGTAACTGCAGCTGTCAGTGCTGTAGAAGAAATGCGCAGGCAAAGAGGGATAAATCCCATAATATGATAGGATTCCATTACATGTAAATTTCTAAGTGGTAACCCCCTGGTCAGTATAGGTGTTAATCCACTGTAGTTAGGGCCGGTCTCTGTGAAGCTATTTAAGCCCTGAGACAGGAGACTGCCGCGACTCTCTGTAGAAGCAATAGAAATGTAAAACTATTGTTAGAGGAAGCTTTTTGTCCTATATAGATTGCCCTAGTCTTTAACTACCCTTTGGTTCCCATCAGGCTTGCCGCTGGCGTGTGCTAAGTGACATCATAGACGCTCTTGGCTTCTCTATGTGGCTCACTAGAGCTTGAACCTTAGGGAGAGATGGAGACTGTATTCAGTGGAGTCCTGTAGTTTATGTATTCTCCCCCCTCTAACTTGCGAGCCTTGCCAACCCACAACTTTCGTGCCCCGCAATGAGCACCGAAGTTGCTTATTGCGAGCCTCTCACCCCTCTACTTTCCGGGCCTTGTAATGTGCCCGCAATGAGTAGCTTTGCCTCTCATTGCAGGGGTCAGCCAACCCGCAATTTTCGGGCCTCGCAATGAGCACCTTTGGCACTTATTGCGAAGTCTCTCCCCAATTTCTCCCTCCCTTGTCTCTTTGCCCTCTCTCCCTCACCTGTTTTTTCACCTTATCTCCCTCCCCTGTGTCTTTGTGTCTCTTTCCACCCTCTAACCCCCTCTCCCTCCCCTGTGTCTCTTTCCACCCTCTCCCCCTTTCCCTTTCTCCCCCCTTTCTCTCCTCGGTGCTCCTGTTTGCATTTATGGGTGTGAAACCATTTGAGGGTTTGGGAAATTCAACCAGTTAAATATCAATGTAGCTTGCAACCTCACTTCGAGGCTCACTGCCTCTCCCCCTGTGCTGTGTGTGTGAGGATGTAAGTTCATTTTTGGATTAATTGGCATCTTTTGGCGGCCTCCCATTGGCTACCGAGTTACTGGCTTGAAAAAAATGGCGGACTTTAAATCCATAATTGTTTTGAAGCCTGTAACTCGTAAGACATTTTGATCCTCTCCCCCCCCCCCCCCCCCCCCCCTCAAGCCAGTCACGTACGGCCATCACGTACATAGGGAGAGATAGAGACTACATACAGGGAAGACCTGCCGCTGATGCATAAGTTCTCGGAGATAGAATTTACTGTGATAAGTTTGACTATTGAGGCCCTCAGTATACGCCAATGTGAATATTTACAGCGAAAAGTTGCCCTTTTAATCTCTAGTTTTAGATATAATCTGTCTTCCCAACTAGGTTCTTGGAGCTGTCATTTATTAATTCTTCCTCACTTCATTATTAGAGGTTTTATAATACCTATGTTGAGTGAGGATAATAGTCCATATACACTGGTATAGAAGTGAGGATTATAGTCCATATACACTGATATAGAAACCTCTTGCTCTTTATAGAAGTTGATATCCCCAAGACTCTTCTGCCTTAGGGTCTTAGAGGGTACTAAGATCTTATGTATGCATCCTCTATGATGTTGTGTCACCACATATTATAATTATATTTATGCTACAGGACAGTACATTGTTTGGCAGCTAACAACTGGATCTATTTATTTTAGAACATTGCATTTTATTATCAATAGGAGGGTTTTAATAAATTACTTCATAAAGGTTACTTTTTAAAGTGTGTCTGAATATAAATATTCCAAACTATTTGTGTTTAGGGGGATCCTATGCACTTCAGTCCTCTATTAAGCCTATACACCCCAGAACCCTTAGTTTAAGGTAAATCAGATATAAGTGGCTCTTTTCTTTTTTCTCATTTAACTTTATAGTATTCAATCTGTGACTCTATAACCTTTTGACCAGCAAGTGATTCATTAAGAGATTTAAGGAGTAACCAATGATCAAGGTATCTGGGTCCATATATGTCCTGTGTATCAGGAATTGTTTTGGAGGATTTAATTTCCAATAGTAATAGACCAGAAACGGATAATGTATCTGTAATACATCTTTATTTATTTTATGAAAATACATTAATTTAGCACTATAATTGCACCCACAACTGCTCTCACCAAGAAAAGAGCTAAACCAAAGAGATTTGGTTGGGGAGTTCCATCCCTTGCACCCATCAAAGCTCCCTTGCACCCATCTGGAGCTCGGTTCTTGTGTGGGAGGGTATAGTGTCAGGAGGAGTATCTGGTCTGGTTATCAGCACGGACGGCCATGGAGGAATTCTGTGGAGCCTATACCTGGCCTGACATACATGCTTGGTAGGCCGCAGGGTAGGCCTAGGTGGTGTGTATCTGCATACACTGAGGTACTTCCAAGTCCTTCCATTCCTAAGATATGGGTTTTCAGACCCCACTTCCTGGAGTTTGTACCATGTGTCATTACTCCTCATTTTATCAGCTACTGGGCATGGGCTCAGCCATTTGGTTAGTTACAGGGCCTTTATTTTCTGGCTGAATCATTGCACATTGCCTGTTAGCGCGCTCCCTTAGACTGCTACATTTATGCAGCTCATGGCCCAAGTCTCGACAAGAGACATAGAAAGTGTCTATCTGAGACCAAACCTCACCAAGGGACACAGAAAAGTGTCTGTCTGCAAACAAGCCTCTCCAAGGTACATAGAACGTGTCTGTCTGCGGCCAAGTCAAGGGAAGTGCCATCCCAAAGTTTGTGCCATTGCCAAGTCAAATCCCTTCAGTCAAGTCTGGGCCTCTGATATCAGACCCTATATCTTCAACCCCTGAACATCTGTTGGGTGACCCCTGTCATCCCCGACTAGTGATGTCCCGAAGAACAATTCACGGCGATTTTCGCATGTTCGCGTCCGCCGCGAATGGCGAACACATGCGCTTTTCGGTTCGCCCCCTTTATACTTTATCATTGAGGAAACTTTGAACATCATTTATTTATTTGTTTTTTTTTTTGTGTGTAATCTATGCCTGCCTGCCAGCGTGTGTGTGTGACAGGCTAACACCTAACAGCTTATATTGTGCTTATTTTCACTACTCATACCTGGTGGTGTAACATACATTGAAAACAACCATTTTTTTCCTGTAATCTAATTTCAGTTGCCTGCCTGTGTCAGACTCACAGCTTATATTGTGCTCAGTGACATAAAACAACACTTTTTTGACTGTAATAGATTGAATAGCAGGGCAGTGGAAGCCCCCAGACTCTGGGAGTCTGAAGAAGAGGATTCAGAGGAGGAAGGTGGCTTTGAGGAGGTGGAAGACCAAACACAGCAGGCATCCCAGGGGGCTTGTTGTCACCTTTTGGGGACCCTTGGTGGCTGGGTGGAGGCAGAGACCTTCAATGACATCAGTGAGGACAAGGAACGGGACATGGCTAGCTTGGTATCCAACCTTGTGCAAATGGGGAGTTTGCGGTTGTGCAAAGGGACTGTTTGCGGTTGTTTGCGGTGCATTAAACGGGGAGATTGGTCTGTTACTGTGAAGCGGGTGTAACCCTTACATTACCTGATCGATACAACATCATACCTGATGTTTTAAAGCATGTTATTCCAAACAATTTAGGAATGTTAGGTGATTTATGCCCTTTATGGCTTAAAACCAGACTCTGCATCAACTATGTAATTTTCCGTGGGAGTTTTGCCATGGATCCCCCTCCGGCATGCCACAGTCCAGGTGTTAGTCCCCTTGAAACAACTTTCCCATCACTATTGTGGCCAGAAAGAGTCCCTGTGGGTTTTGAAATTCGCCTGCCCATTGAAGTCTATGGCGGTTCGCCTGGTTTGCCCGTTCACGAACATTTGATGGAAGTTCGGGTCCGCTGTTCGGCGAACCGCAAATTTGATGTTCGCGACATCACTATCCCTGACATATAACATTTAGGTAATTCATGTTAATTGATGTAACATAAAATTAGACTAACACCAAACAGATTTTCTATTTTATATATATATATATATATATATATATATATATATATATATATATATATATATGCTAGTGTTGGCAGAAGAGGGAGAAAGGGATATAGACCCTCATGCTGGCAAAGGGAAACACAATAAAATGTATGTAGATTTTAAGGATGTAATTGACCAACATGATCAGAACAGCGCTACCTGTAATGTACCAAGGTTCTCTGTTGTGCTGTGTCATTTTTTTTCATTTATTTTTCTCCCACCCTGGCCCTCCTAGGCCTTCTTAGCTGTGACAGCCCCCACCCCATAGAGGAGGTTGATGCAATGTGGAGCTCGTGCATCCTGGAGCTGTGCTGCAAGGCAGAGGATCTTAGCACAGGCTTGAGGTAAGGTAAGGGGAGCAGCTATAGTCAGAGGGGAGCTGTTATGGGGAGGGGTCACAGGTAGGGAAACTGTTATGGGAATGGGTCTTGGGGTGGCACTGAGTGAGTTGGAATCTGAACAGTGCCTCACCCACCTTGGGGGGTCTTAATGCCACATGTATGTAATCAATAGCACCAAGGACATTGGGCAAACCCACTAGGCAATGGAAATAACATTGAGTCTTTCTGAACTCGTCTCTAGTTTTGGGGAACCTATGTACCTTTTAGCCTTCCTCATCATAGCATCATTGAATTTGTCCAGCACCTTGGAAAAGGTGGTACCAGAGATAGCTGGTCTATCAAAATGTATGAGTTAGGCAATAACGCTCATAGATTTTGCCGGTAAATTCCTCTGACATAACTCTTTCCATGTACACCCTTAGGGCACAATATGTTTCATGGATCTGTAGTACTACTTGCTGAGCTGGCTATGCCTGCCTTTGTCTCATGGGAAGACAGCTCCTGGTCCTTAGCAGCATCCTGCGGCTGATGCGGTGTTGCAAATTGCTGCTGGATCTCCTCAAAAGCTACACCCATGTCAATGTGATCCAAACTAATCCCCTCGTCTCTCTCCCGTTTACATTCTGTCCCTTTCCTAGCCATCAGCAATAATCCTTTGGAAAAGCTGTTCTGAGTTATCGATGGCCTATTGTGGTTTACCTCCAACACCGATTCCAGCCCGCCTTTCATCCACATTCACTAGCATACTCTCCTTTCTTGCATTTCTCGGTCTTACCCTTGTAACAATTCTCACACCTACACCTAATTCTACAGTATCCTTTAAACCTGAGTCTCAAAATCAAACCCTCAAAGCACCCAGATAACCAACCTCCATGATGGTAAAATGACTGTAGTTTTGAGTTTGTATGAGTTTTTTATAGGCCATGCATTACACCACCGGCTTATGTTCAATGATTTTTATTAACCTCTTGTGTAATGGAGTCGGGGAAACATGGCAGATTATATTTGTGATGATAACATGTGTTATTCCTAATAGATTATTATTCAAACATGCATGCAGACTTCACACATCATACAAGTCTATGATGAAATCTGTATATTAGCCATACTTTACTTTCCTCTTCTTTAACAGCTGATTTCAGGCAGTAGTAGCTCCTTAATTGACTCATATTTTAGCAATCAAGGCTTCTTGGAAGCATTTTTATGACTTTATGGGTGGTTGAAGGTTCCTAGAGGCTTTTAGCAAATTATTATCACTCTGAGAGACATATGATATAATTTAGATATTGAAGATATATCTGAAACAGCAACTCAGACATTATGGAAATTACAGACGTTTCAAGCACTCGGATGACACTTCTTAAAGAATTTCAGCCTTATTAAATTGCAATTCGGCCAATTGAAATGGGCTCTATATAAGCACATAGAATTTCTTTACAGAAGTTTTTAGTTAGTGAAGACCTTGCTTTTGGATAGAAGTTCACTAACTTAAAACTTCTGTAAAATTAATATGCTGTTATATATATATATATATATATATATATATATATATATATATATATGTGCTTATATAGAGCCATATTCAATTGGCCGAATCGCAATTTAATAAGGCTATGATGTGATCAGTAGTATTTTACGAGTGAAATTCACTTAGATATTAGATTCTGTGGGATATATTGTGCTCAGGTTCAGATATACTTAATCCTTGAAATGGGTAACATTATTCAGATTTATATCTTTCATATTTTATTATTATATCAAATATATATTTGCCTTTTTTTTTTAGCTTTGGCCCACTTTACTACCTACTTTAAAAACTTCCATAATTAAACTTTGTTTATGTGACAAATCTAGTTTTATTTTTTTCACACATTTTAAATGTTACAAATAGAAAAACAGACCACACATATGTTATAGAAAAAATTTATTGCAAAAAATAGGTTATGGAAAAAGGCCAAAAAGGTAATTACATTTATTTATTTATCTGTTTATTTTCCACGGATTTGTTTTTTAGTGGAGATATCTTTTAATGACTAGGAATGGATTGCAAGTTTTCATGGTTATTGTAACCACTTCATCAAACCAAATCAAATGCCAGCTTTATTCTCTGTCTACTATTATAGAATTGTTCTATGAGCGAGGCACAGCACAAATCTTGTGAGGCCTAGGGGCATTGGTAGCTCCACGTACTGGGGTAATATCAATTTCAACACCTGGAGGAGGCTGTAATGTGAACTTCTGCAATAGTCTTGTGAAGTATAAGAAGAGCTCCATTTTGGCTAAATTCTCTCCAGCACAAATTCGTCGACCTATACCAAAAGATACAATAGAGTAAGCCCAATTAATTTAATGATTTTTATCAACATACATTAGCATATATGATACTATATGAATATTTAATTATGTTATCATTTGATTTTTTTACAGTTTAATGATATAAACAATACATATTTCCATATGAAAGTAATGTCTATATAATTGAAGTTATAGGATTACGTTTTACACATAAAAATAAAAAAATGCACAGAAAAGCATGAACCAAGCATGAAAAAATCACGAAGATAGAAATAATTTAGTAAGAAACCTTATTTTGAAATTATGTATTGCAGTAGATGCTGAGTGATTCCATCAAGTGGAGATGCCAAATGGTCTGATACTTCTTTTAGGATAGGCTTCCAGCAGCCACAGTCATACCCCCCTAATGACCTCATGCTGGGTGGGACATTGGAAGCAAATCACTGGGAGGTTGCAAATATAATACAATTAATCAACATATTGCATATCAGAGAAGATCTAAAAAGGTTGAAGTTGATGGACTAAAAGTATTTTTTCATCCTCAATTGCTATGTAACTATGTAAATGTTTCCTGTTAATTCCAAAATCAACATTAATAGTTAAATGGACTCCTCATAAATAGTTTTAGTTAAAAGAAGAAAAAAATATGGTGCTAATGTAAAAAAATGTACATGTTTAATTTGTTTTAAAAACTTACAGCTTTATTAAATTGCAATTCGGTAAATTTAAAAGGACTCTATTTAAGCACATAGCATATTTTTTTACAGAAGTTTTTAGTTAGTGAAGACCTTGCTTTTGGATAGAAGTTCACTAACTAAAAACTTCTGTAAAAAAAATATGCTGTGTGCTTAAATAGAGCCTTTTAAATTTACTGAATCGCAATTTAATAAGGCTGTTAGTATTTTGCTTTGCTCTTAGCATTTTGGCTTCCCATCTGTTACATCATATATCACTAGATATGTGGTATTTATTCTAAGGTATAGGTACTATACCTGGAGTAAAGAAATTAGCAAGCCCAAGAGGTTTGAGTACAAAACAGAAAAAGTAGAAAACTATTCAAAGAAGTATTCAAAGAAGTATAGCAACATGAATCTAGGCGTACATATTCTAAGATTATTATGAGATATTTAATTTATTAATTAAACCAGGGCCAGTAAACAGGCAGCAATTGTCTGATTGACTTAAGCTTATTTATTCTGGACATCTATATCATCATCAAACTTTGTATATATTCGTCATAAAGCTTCCATATCATTAACCCGCCTGACGGTATGATTATTTCAGTATTTAGAATGTTAAAGAGGTACATTTAAAATACTGACATAATCATACCGCCTTTAGACACCACTACCCCTTCCCCCTCTCCTCCTCCCTTTCCCCTTATCCCCTTCTCCTCCTCCATTTCCCCCCTCTTCCCCCTAATCCACCCAGCCTCCATTTCCCCCCTTATCCGCCCCCCTTTCCCCCCTTATCCTCCTGATCCTCCCCCTCATCCTCCTCATCTTCCCCCCTCATCCTCATCATCTTCCCCCCTCATCCTCCTTCTTTCCCCCCTCATCCTCCTCCTTTCCCCCTAATCCTCCTCTTTCCCCTCATACTCCTCCTTTATCCCCTCATCCTCCTCTTCCCCCTCATCTTCCTCCTTTCCCCCCTCATCCTCCTCTTCCTCCTCTTCCTCCTCTCCACCCACTCCCCCACTCATCCTCCTCTTCCCCCCTTATCCTCCTCTTCCCCCCTCTTTCCCCCTTCCCCCTCTTTCCCCCTCACACTTCTCTTTCCCCCTCACCCTCTCTATCCCACTCATCCTCCTCTTCTCCCCTTCATCCCCCCTTATCCTCCTCCTCTTCCCTCCCTCCTTCCTCCTTCCGCCCTCTTCTGTCTTCTTAGCCTCGTATCAGCTCCTGCTGCTGATTGGAGGCTTGCAGCGCGTCTTATGCCTGTCTCTTTAACCGGCATACGCTAATGACGTGATGCGCTTCTGACGTCATTAGCATATGCCGGTTCCAGGCATAAGACGCGATGCGAGCCTTCGATCAGCAGCAGGAGCTGATCGGAGGCTAAGAAGACTTGAGAGGGGGGAAGAAGGAAGGAGAGGGGAGGAGCAATAGTGTGCTGAGGGGGCCCAGCTAAACACTGGGCCCCCTTCCACATCCTCCCTGCTGTAACCCGGAGTGTGGCTCGGGGTTACCGATTTAGGAAGAGAAGATTAACCCCCGAGTCACACTCGGAATTACCGCTAGGAAGGTTAAAGGTATATGAAAGTTTCATGGATTAATACATTTCGGCGCTCTATAGGCAGCCTTCATGTATGCAGCACACCTCATAAAAAAGCAGCCTTTATGTATGCAGCACACCTCATAAAATATTTTATTGTTATTAATATCTAAAAATCCCTCTAATGATTATGTTAACACCTCCAGGGGGTGTCTACACAGGCATCTGATCCCCCCAATCAGCATGCAGCACTAAGGGGGCAATATTAACCCACTATTTACCTTCTCTTGCTTGCTCAGCCAATCTCCTTGCAGCTTCCTGTCTGTATGTCAGCAGCAATACATATCAGTGATAAACTACATATCTCAGGCTGCTTTGCAGCACAATCAGGAACCCCAGAGTAATTTAAAAGTTTTAGCTAACCTGATTGGCCGAAATAAATCATTTTAAAATGTGATGCTAATTTAGCCTGGGTTTTTAGGGTGTTAATACTGATTTTCAACTGTCAGAAATTACAAGTTATTTTGCTGACTTCAGTGTAAGTGTTTAAATGTTTATTTTGGGACTTTTTCATGCAAAAAATGTTTGCAAAACTACTAATTCTCCTCTATCAGATGCATTCATAATCCAGCAAATTTATATATCGCTTTAAATAAGCTGCTAGTTAAGCTTTCCTTATGTCTTGTTCCTTATGCAATTTTCTTTCTGAACTATTTTGGATCCCATTATATTAATATATTTGTATGTGTATATGGAAACAAATATGCACTTATTTTCAAAAATACATTTGGACCTTGGTGAACTTTTAAAAAAATTAGTTGATTACTGATAACTTAAAATAAAAATCCTAAAATTGTAAATTAGACCTTTATTTTAGCTTATTATGGCTAATGCTGCACTTATTAAAATAGAGAAAAATTGAAGCTTAATGTATTTGAAAATGTTTTCAGTACAAAAAAAAAGAGACAAACATGCATGCCTCATGTTCTTATCTCATGATTGGAGCTGAGATACTACAATTCTCATATAATTGCAACTCTACCTAATAACCAATAGTTGCTCCATTTTTTTTAAAGCAAGGTAAAAGATGTACTAAGGGTTCACTGGTGGTCCAGTGGTTAGGATTTGGTTCTTTCTCCGCTGTGACGTGTGTTCGATTCTAGTCATGGAAACCAAGAGGTCACACCACTCTGAAACCATATAGGGATGGGCCTGGTAAGCACTTAGATGGGAGACCACTTGGGAATACATGGAGCTGTATGCTGTGGACCACTGAAGAAGGAACTGGCAACCCACTCCAGTATTTCTGCCATTAATACTAAGTGGATCAGCATTCTATGTTATGGCCCATAAGGTCAAAGAGTCAGACACGACTGAACAACACACACACACTTAAGATGTACTGGAGTTACATTACCTGCTGAAAATGGCATGAATGCATCACTTCGTACAAATTTTCCTTCGGAGTCAAGAAAGTTTTCAGGATAAAACTCATGTGGTTTTTTAAAACAAGCCTTGTCCTTCAATACAGAGGTCAACACTGGAAGAACGAAGGTCCCCTGGAGAGATTGAAAATTTTACGAGCACTCATATTGAAAATCGAATGTATTATTTCAATAACAAAATAAACAAATTATTTGGCTGTCATCAAAACAGGACTTTCAGCAACTGACTGAGATCAAGCTACAAGGCAATCAGACTGTGGAATTCACCACTAAAGGAGGTTTCTATAACAGATTTGGATAGCTTTAAAAGGGGTTAGGTGATATATAATGGTTATGTGGATAACTAGAATAGAAGAGATATTGATCCAAGGAATAATCCAATAGCCAGTATTTGGGATCAGGAACCTTTTTTTCCCCACTTCTGAGATAATTCCAGTGCCCCAGTGATTTTTGATGCCCCTTCCTGGATCAATTAGTTTATGGCGGGCAAAAGAGTGATAGAAGCCCTCCCCCATACACAATACAGTAAATAAATAAATAGTACATTTGTGTTCACATTTGAATGTATAAAGATAAGTTTAAAAAAACGAACAAAAAAAAACATATTATCTGCCCAAAATTCCAAGAAATACAGTTATTGCTCTGCACTATAGGAAACTGGGCAGGGACATGCATGCAAATGAGTCTTACATCGAATACCAGTTTATACATGGCTCCTGTCAGACCTATACTCGCTGTATTACACAGCTTTAAAGCATAGCATAAGATGGATTAGGAGATATACCAACAGACGATTGTTTCGATCATTAAATGGATCTCATCAGTGTGGGGCTGGTTTCTAACTCTGCTTTAGATGTTCCTTTGAATAAATTAACAGTTCACATAACACTATGATCAGATAAAAACTAAAAAGGCTGACCTAGAATTTTTCAACTTCATTTACTATGTTTATATGATACGGGCACTCATTTGTCCTAAGTAGCACATGTAAAATACAATTAGAGACAATATGAGCAATGCAATATTGAACATTTTACGTTTGATTCTTGTAGCTTGGCACTATTTATGTGGATACCTAATTGATATTCAAATAACTATTATTAGAGGTGACATCAATAAATATTTACAAAAGTAGTTATGACCCAATATAAAATCAATATTTTATTTTAAATCTCATTGTGATAAGCATTGAACATGCATCTATCCTACGTTTCAGCTTGTTATTAACGTCTTTTAATACACCTGCTTAATTCCTCCTCGTTTTCCATTGTTTGGTCTTATATATGATTTTACTAATTTCAGATTGTTTTTCATAAAATTAGACACTGTTTGTATACTTAAATCCAACTCTGCTGATCATAAAAGCTACAATAATTCTAATTTCAGGACAATATCACCCTCATATGTCTTTAATTTATGCTATTAAATTGGGCATGCTACTTCTGATATTTTTATTACATTTTATTTTAAGTTTTACTGAAAGGTGACATATTAAACGTAGGGAACCCTTATTGTTCCTTTAACAATTCAATGTATGTGTTACAATCACCTTTTATGAACTGGCATGCTTATTTCCTTTCCCTGCCCCTACTAATAAACTTAAATAATTGCTGTTGATAAAACCTTTAGCTCAGGGAACAAATCTTTCAGTTAATGCATAAATAAAATAACTCTATCTCCCACATCAATTTTAATTCACTTCCATTTAGATGTTTTAATTACAAGCAATTGAGTGGGTTTGCAGTTAATTTATACATAAAATAAGGGACATTTACATTTATTTGTATTTATACTTTTATTTTCCCACCAAATGGGACTTTTCTGCGTCACTCTAAGACTATTTTTATAATAAAATAATTCTTGTTATATAAACACATTCCTCTGTTTCAAATAATATTTCAATTAGTAGAAAAGTAAGTTAATTTCAGTCAAGCTGCACGTCGTTAGTGACAGTAAGAGGACTTAACAATGGAAAGCTAATTGCAATGCTAGACTACATAATAAAAATATCAGCTTACACCAATGTTCTGATTTAACACATTTATTCCACTGTTTCTTTACCATATAAGCCCCAACACCCTGAAACTTAAAGGATGATGTTTGATAAGCTTTTAAAACTCTCAAATATTGTTTGTATTGTAAATATCCAACCTGTGTCATATCATTTGCAGATATATATATATATATATATATATATATATATATATATACTGTATATATATATATATATATATATATATACAGTAATTTTTTTATTTAATTTTTTTTTAATTTATTTATTTGTTATATATATATATATATATAGTCCTTTTTGTCTTGGGGCCACATCCCGTCAGAACAGAGGGGTTGAGCGCTGCATCACAGAACCACCTTCTGGTGCAAAAAATGTACTGCAGGCAGAGAACTATTTCCACCTCCGATCTGGGTCATAAGGCGCGCCGACAGAAGAGGCCTTGAGCTATGAGAGGCGTACCCGAGGCCCTGGGGGGCCGAGGGCCCACGCCGAACATAGCAATGGTCTCGCTGTCGACTCAGCCCCAATCGCGTTGCACCACGTCGGAGGATGGAATAGTTTTTTGCCCGCAGTACATTTTTGCAGCACTCAACCCCACTATTCTGATGGGATACAGCCCCAAAATAGACTAGATCCATATATATATATATATATATATATATATATATATATATATATATATATATATCCGTAAATGAGATGACACAGGTTGGATCTTTATAATACAAACTATATTTGAGAGTTTTAATATGTTATCAAACATCATATGTGTCATATCATTTATGCATATATATATATTTTGTATTTATTTATTTTATATATATATATATATATATATATATATATATAAATGTATATATATATATATATATATATATATATATATTCAAGTATGACCCCCATAACCCTTTAAATGATATATTCTTAATCTGATTGTCTATGTTTTATATATTTTAGTCTTCTTTCATAAAGTAATTGATAATGCTGATATTAAAATAAAAACGTTGCTACTAACCTTTGGAATGAAATAACCTCTGAAAGTGACGTCCTGAGTAGTCTCGCGAGGTACATTTGTTGGTATAATGCTAGCAAATCTCTGAACTTCATGAATGACAGCATCCGTATAGGGCATGTTTTTCCTATGATCCATTTTGGGCAGGGACGATCCAATAACTTTATCGATTTCATTATGTACTTTTTCTGTAATAATTGATTATATGTATACTAAATTAAATGTGATTGATTTGAAACATGTTAGAAAATGTTGTGCTAAAAAGTTCTATGTATATAATGTAATATAGGATTCAGAAAGTTTTTTTAATAATATCAATATTACTTTGTGCTTATCTTAATTTTATATTATGGTTTTGTGAAAAACACAATTAAATTCACTATTTGCATTATTAAGGCGGTATGTATTAGTACATTTATTCACAAATAATGTTTATATAAAAGATGTCTCACACTTTCATGCCAGTGTATGAGCATTAATTCATACATAAGTGAAATAATCAAGGTCCATCTGCTGGTCCAAAGACCTAACAACATATATATATATATATAAATATAGGTATATATATATACATATAGGTATATAAGGCCCAGTTATGAAGGCCCACCTCTGCATTGTCCCTTTGAGTGAAACCTCTACTAAAACCCTCATATACCCTTGATCACTCCACATACATGTTACAAACACTATATATTAAATACATTTATACTATATATGATATATTTCATGTAGACTGCATATTATTCACTGTATGTTGTGTAATAACTGTGCATTACAATAACACAATATACAGTGCCTTGCAAAAGTATTCACCCCCCTTGACTTTTTACCTATTGTGTTACATTACAGCCTTAAGTTAATCTGAATTTTATGTGATGGATCAGAACACAATAGTCTAAGTTGGTGAAGTGAAATTAGAAAACTATTTTTTAGAAATAGAAAACAGAAAATTGTCATGTGCGTATGCATTCACCCCCTTTGTTATGGAGCCCATAAAAAGCTCTGGTGCAACCAATTAAGCAAGAGGCACCACTAGCCAAACACGGCCATGAAGACCAAGGAACTCTCCAAACAAGTAAGGGACAATGTTCTTAAGAAGTACAAGTCAGGGCCAGGTTATAAAAAAATATCCAAATCTTTGATGATCCCCAGGAGCACCATCAAATCTATCATAACCAAATGGAAAGAACATGGCACAACAGCCAACCTGCCAAGAGACGTCCGCCCACCAAAACTCACGGACCAGGCAAGGAGGGCGTTATTCAGAGAGGCAGCACAGAGACCTAAGGTGACCCTGGAGGAGCTGCAGAGTTCCACAGCAGAGACTTGAGTATCTGTACATAGGACGACAATAAGCCGTACGCTCCATAGAGTTGGGCTTTATGGCAGAGTGGCCAGAAGGCCATTATTTTCAGCAAAAAACAAAATGGCAAATTTTGAGTTTGCTAAACGGCATGTGGGAGACTCCCAAAATGTATGGAGGAAGGTGCTCTGGTCTGATGAGACTAACGTTCAACTTTTCGGCCATCAAAGAAAACGCTATGTCTGGCGCAAACCCAACACATAACATCACCCAAAGAACACCATCATGCTGTGGGGATGTTTTTCAGCAGCCGGGACTGGGAAACTGATCAGAGTTGAGCGAAAATAAAGGGATATTCTTGAGGAAAACCTGTACCACTCTGTGCGTGATTTGAGGCTAGGACGGAGGTCCACCTTCCAGCAGGACAATGACCCCAAACACACTGCTAAAGAAACACTTGAGTGGTTTAAGGGGAAACATGTAAATGTGTTGGAATGGCCGAGTCACAGCCCAGACCTCAATCCAATAGAAAATCTGTGGTCAGACTTAAAGATTGCTGTTCACAAGCGCAAACCATCCAACTTGAAGGACCTGGAGCAGTTTTGCAAGGAGGAATGGGCAAAAATCCCAGTGGTGAGATGAGGCAAGCTCACAGAGGCTTATCCAAAGCGACTTGGAGCTGTGATTGCCACAAAAGGTGGCTCTACAAAGTATTGACTTTAGGGGGGTGAACAGTTATGCACATTGACTTTTTCTGTTATTTTGTCCTATTTGTTGTTTGCTTTTACAATAAAATATTAAAAAAAACATCTTTAAAGTTGTGGGCATGTTCTGTAAATGAAATGATGCAAATCCTCAAACAATCCATGTTAATTCCAAGTTGTTAAGGCAACAAAACACGAAAAATGCCAAGGGGGGTGAATACTTTTGCAAGGCACTGTATAGTGCAGTCAAGGTATATTATACATACAGTATATTATTTTTAACCAATTGTTTTCTGTTCTGCAAGTTTAATGATACTCAATTTTTGCATGTTCACTTTAGCTGTAGAAAGTTATTCACATGCATACAGACAAGCAAATATGGCATACAAAATTTAATGAGCTTGTTCATTTATTTATTTTATATTATACAACCACAAGCATATAATAGAAAATGCAATCACTGTAAACTATTGTAGCAAGAGTCTTCCAATATTTGAAGTAAAGATATAAAATTAATTACTTACTTTGTATTTCAGGGTATTTAGTAACTAATATAAAACACCATTGTAGAGTGGTGGAAGTTGTCTCCATTCCAGCTGCAAACAGATTGCTCACAAGAGCCTTTAGGTTGTCATCATGGAAATATACTTCTGGAGAAGGCTTTTCCTAAAATGTATTTTTATTTAAATATACCAGAATATACAGTCCCTATTAAATGTACTGTGATAAACTATATATATTATTCCCATATATATACTATGACAGCTAAATCCAGACAGTGACAGCAAACTATTTGACTTTGATTTGTTACAAGGGCAGCACAACTCGTCTTTTTTGCACGTAGTATAATGGTAAGGAAGTAGAGATATGTTATTTGGTAATAGAGGTCGAGCTAAAGAAGATATGTATTTTGGAGTGTAAGACAGAGTGATTTGATAGTTGAGGAGAAATAAAATTAGACTCTCTATAGGTAGAGAACAGGCTGGCAGCCGAGTGGGAAATCTCCGAGGCCCCCTGAGTTGCCCACCACTGCTCTCAACAATAACAGTCTATAACAGGTCAGCCTTTAAGAATATCCCTAAACAAAGTGAGAAATTGACACCTATGAAGGCACCATGATTATTAGTGTAGCCAATGTTACAGTGAAGTCTTTTGAGTTTTAGATAACATGTACCATAACACAGCCGATTTTGTGGACTATATTAAATTGACTAAGTATAGGCTAGATCTAACATTGAAGAACTAATTAACCAGTATATAAGTATATATTTCTAATATGAATATGGTGAGTGTGGAGCACCCTCTACTATCCTACTTTCAAATACGATATAAGCAATAACTAAAGATGACAATATTCACGTTAATTCTTGATCAATTTAAAAATGTAAACATGATTTTACATAATCTAGGTGCAGAACACCTAAGGTAACTTCAGCAACACTTTAATTCCTTATGCATTTGCATGCATGCAACACCAAAAGTTGTTACGAGTTTGTTTTTTTATTGGTACTGTTTATGAGAAGTGATTGGTACTGAAAACTGTCCACTTTTGTATCAGCATTTTTACAATACAAGACAGAACATACCTCTTGTTGCTTGACAAGATAAGCATCAATCAAATTCCTCTGGTCATTTTCATCAAGATGAGCTCTGTACTTTGTAAAGGTCTCTGTAATATATTCATCAAACTCAGCAGCATTTCGGTGAATTGTTTTGTGATCTCCAGGTAGCCAGCTCATCAAAGTTGGAAAGGTGTTGTACAACTTGAAATGATAAACGGAAAACTAATTACATATATGCATTGCAAATCTAAGTATTATTAATTGAACCATTAGCTAAAGTGTGTTTTAGATATTATGTACACGGAATATGTATCCACAAGCCCACCCCTCATAATGCTGCCAGATTGACTTGCAAATCTACATGACATCATTTTTATGGATAAAAAAGGAAGATTTTTGAGATCCTAAATTGGGATACTCTATCCACATTATGCTAACCCCTTAATTTATACCACAATCGTGGTCTTCAAAGCAAACCCTAGTTCATATTGCTACTGAGAGCCTGTTACAGATATCACTCTCACTTCCGATTTATTACTTTGACTACAAAATTATTTTACATTCATATATCTCTACAATTGTCTCATGTAATACCATTATATGTTATTTTGAAGAACCTGGGCTGGGAAATGACCACAACATCACTATCTGTTGTCAATTCATCCTAGGCAGGAAGAGAGCTTTCCCCAGGCAGAATCAATCAGGGACGAAGTCTTGTTCTTTCAAACATAGATCTGATGATCCTCTGAACAGTCTAATTATTTATAGAGGCCACATAGAGGATGGGGCATTTATAAAATATTTTGAAAATATATTCATCCCCTGCTAACACCTATCAAGTGATGTTTGCCTATACTGATTGGTTTGATCAGAAAATGTACTGGATCATATAAGTCTGGTCTCCTTGGGATATATTGAAAATGCACAAATCACTCCTGGTTCAAATTGTATTAGTAGTGTCTGCTTCATGGGTGCTCCAGTGACTTTTAGACAGCGTATTATACAATTGTGCGTAAAAGCTTGCATACCCTGGTAGAAACTGTGAAATGTTGACATTTATTTTGAAAATATGACTGATCATGCAAAAAAAATGTCTTTTATTGAAGGTTAATGATTATATGAAGATTTTTTTTTTTATCACATAGTTGTTTGGCTCCTTTTAAAATCATAATGATAACAGAAATCGCCCACATGTCCCTGATCAAAAGTTTACATACCCTTGAATGTTTGGCCTTGTTACAGACACACAAGGTGACACACACACAGGTTAAAATGGCAATTAAAGGTTAATTGTCCACACCTGTGTTTTTTTCAATTGCAATTAGTGTCTGTGTATAGTTTGTTAGCTCTCACATTGATGCAATACACAGGCTAGATACTGAGCCATGGGGAGCAGAAAAGAACTGTCAAAAGATCTGCATAACAAGGTAATGGAACTTCGTAATGGAAAAGGATATAAAAACATATTCAAATCCTTGAAAATGCCAGTCAGTACTGTTCAATCACTTATTAAGAAGTGGAAAATTTGGGGATCTCTTGATACCAAGCCAAGGTCAGGTAGACAAAGAAATATTTCAGACACAACTGCCAGAGGAATTGTTCACAATACATATAATAACCCACAGGCAACATCAGGAGAAATACAGTCTGCTCTGGAAAAAGATTGTGTGGTTGTTTCAAGGAGCACAATACAACTATACTTGAACAAAAATGAGCTGCATGGTCGAGTTGCCAGAAATAAGTCTTTACTGTGTCATTGATGCTAAAGGGGCAATACACAGTATTAAGAACTAAGGGTATGCAAACTTTTGGAAAATGGTCACTTACTTGTTTTCTTTGTTGCCATGTTTTGTTTTATGATTGTGCCATTCTGTTATACCCTACAGTTGAATATAAATCCCATAAGAAATAAAAGAAATGTGTATTGCCTGCTCACTCATGTTGTCTTGAAAAATTGTACATATATTAGCAATTTGCCAAGGATATGCAAACTTTTGAGCACAACTGTATGTCTAGTTATTTACCTTGTTGTTCTCTATTTGTAGTTCCTTTCTAGGTATTCTGTCTCCACTCCATTCTCACTTCTTCATATTAATTTTGTTAGAAATATGCTATTTAATCTCTCCAGTCGGCATTCAATCGAATTATTCAGCAAATATAACATCATTCATATCATCCCACTCCACTCTGGGCATCTCCTGCATTGTCTTAGCAGTTTTTTTGTTTGCTTCTGCTTTTTTTATTATTTTTCTTCCTTTTTCTATTCATTTTGTATATTGCTTTCCTCTGATACAAATAGTTTTAGCCCTCCTTTGTATTATGGCTATTGGGTAACATATACTATTTTAATTTAACAATAATGTAATATTTTAACTTCACAATGTAATTATTTTGTAATGAATGTGAGATTAAGTTCTTACGCTAATCATTCGACTTCCCATAAGCAATATGTTTTCATTCATTATGTTCATTAGCCTCTGGAATTTTGGATCTTCATAATCAAAGCGATGACCAATTAATATGGACACAATTATGTTGGCCACAGCACTATATATAAACGTGGTGTTTTCAAATGGCTTTCCTAGAATTAGAGCAACAACAACAGAAAATGAATGAGGAAAATATTTTTTTTATAGAGCACCATGCTTAAACAACTATTTCAGATTAAATGACAACTGTGGTTGTAAACTTAAAATATAATCTCTTAAAGAACTACACCTGAAATTAGGAAAAACATTAGAAAAATATAATAAAGCCTTTTATATGCAATCATGTTGCTGTGCCATTGTACTTTTCAGTTATTTATTTCCTGAGATGTGAGAAAATTGTGAATGCACATGTAGTTTCCATTTACACTATACTGATATGGGGCCTCATTCTAATGCAATTTGGCCAATTGAATTGGGCTCTATATAAGCACAGAGCATATTTTTTTACAGAAGTTTTTAGTTAGTGAACTTCTATCCAAAAGTAAGGTCTTCACTAACTAAAAACTTCTGTAAAAAAATATGCTATGTGCTTATATATAGCCCTATTCAATTGGCCGAATCATTTTTGAATGAGGCCCATGGTATCTACAACATTCAATGTATTCATGAAGTCTAATAGAATTATCATTTGTTAACAAGGGCCCAGCCTGTTGAGATAGAAGCTGCAAGATGTCGGCTTGGTAAAGAAAATGCAATAAACAATAATTGCATATAAAAGTGAAAAATGTACAGTCAGTATTTTGTGTACTTTATAAAATAAATAGGCATTTTTTATAAAGTTTATTTATTCCGTTATTAAAAAAGACAGATTTAAATGCATATACTGCTTGTACCTTATTTGAAAATCTTCTTCTTGTCTGAACAATTTCTTAAAACCAACAATGTAACATATCTTTTCACAAGTTTAAAAATAATAATTAAACTCACAATAATGAGTCTAGCAAATATCCATGTCATATGTTAATTCAGTTACTAGAACTAGTTGTTTGGATTATGCATTGGTTAATAATAACAATATTCAATGTTAAATTAACTTTAAAAAATAAATTTACTATGGGGCTACTGAATGTCTCTAAGCAATAGACTTGGAATAGAATAGATATAGTCCACATACCAACTTTTTTTGGAAAGTAACCTGTTTAAATAATTTGAGATGAAAATTGCATTAAAAATTGTTTGTGTTTTCACTGAGTTTATTAGTTAAATATATCCTTCTCAATTTAATGTTCAAAATTTTACATTTACAGTATACTTCACTAACTAGTAAGAACCCTGGTGAATTTTACAACTTTTGGTGTCTGCCTTCAGTAGGTGCCATGTTTCACAGCTGTGACCTAAGGTCATAATCATAGTTAGTGGTTTCACACTACTAGCACATTGCTGCTGCATACAGACACACAACATGGCTTTGTCTATTTGCTAACAACATTACACTGGTAGAGCACCTCCCTTTGGGTGTGGCCTTAAGTCACAAATTTGAAACATGGCACTCTGCATGAGAGAGAACAGGAACAGAGGGGCAAGTCCCAGAAGGTAAATCAGTGTTACAGCTCACTGTGAGCTTCTAATGAGTAAGTGAAGGGTACATTTTATATGATAATTGTATTGAGTAGGATACAATTAATTAATGAATCTAGTTAAAACATTTGGCTAAAATCAAATGAAAAGGAAATCTCGGATATCAAAAACAGATTTTGTGTTTGAATTTAAAGGAATTATAAAATGTTTGTTCCACATAAATAATGTTATATTTATATTAGCAAAAATGTTCAAACAAAAACCAACCTTTGAAGGATTCATGCTTTTGTACCATGTAATCAGCTTCTTCAATAATTCTTTCTTCCAGAGTTTTCTTTCCCATTCCAAAATCTCGTAACGTTGTAAGAGTAAATCTCCTCATGACTTTCCAATTCTGCCCATTTGTGAAAACAATACCTGTGTGAATTACAAAACGGGTCACTTTGTCCCCTTGAGCATACAGGTTTAGGGAATTGTATATATATGTACATATACCTCATACTGATCATAGCCAAAAGCTTGAAACAGGCCTGTATATGAGTGATTCTTGGTTTGTGTAAAATCCAACCCGATGCTTTGCTTAAAAGCTGTTTAATACAGCGGGCATATGCTTTAAGGGAGCAATGTATAAAGTTGCTATTTTTGGATTAAAAGGGTGAGGTACATTGTATTCTCATTTGCATGTCCCCGCCTATTAGACATCTAAATAAGCTTATTAATGTATTATTCGTTTTCTATATATATATATATATATATATATATATATATATATATATATATATATACACAGTAAAATCCTGGTTATCCGGCACTCAACTGAACGGGACTCTCAAGCAACCGGCACCGGCATCAATTCAACATTTTCAAAAAAATATCCTGCTAAACCAGCATAACCGGCACTATGCAGCGCTATTCGACAGTTCGAAACTGCACAAAAAACTACACTTCTGGGCCAAAATGGCCAAGTTTAGGTGTTAATTTCTTTTCAAAGGCATTTTGAAGGGTTGTGGGGCTTTTTTGGGGGGGGGACTCACGATTAACCTGCCTGAAACTACACTTATCTAGCAATATGGAGACCCTGTGGGAGTTTACTGTATATTTATATATATATATAAAATATATATATATTTATATATATATATTTATATATATATATATATATATATATATATATACATATATATATATATATATATATATAAATAAATATATATATATATATATATATATATATATATATATATATATATATAGAGAGAGAGAGAGAGAGAGAGTATTGCAGTAAAGTGATATCTTTTTTTAATGCCCCTCTTTGCCAAGTCAGGAGCAATGCTAATAATAGGTTCCCATTTCAATAGGAATTTTCTATTTGTATTGCTCCTGACTTGACAAAGAGGAGAATCTCTCAAAAGCTAATTATAATATCTATATATAGTTATATCTATAATATCTATATAATATCTATATATAGTTGTGAGCATGCGAGCTGTTGCTAATGCTTGCGGGCTCGCAAAGCGAGAGTTGCAGTTGCTGGCAAGGAGCCCCGAAGGCCCTCCTTGCCAGCAACTGCGACTCTCGCAAAATTTACGCCGGGGTGTAAGGAAAATACGAGAAACACTAAGCCCTATTAGGATCTGGCAAAAATCAGCATAAAAAATACAACAAATACACACATACATAAAAAGCTTACTTACAGGAAGAGGGGGCATCCAGGACCTTGAAAACTAAAGTTACACCTCAATTTAACTCAAAATAAAAGAGTTTAGACACTGAAAAATTCTCTAAGCGAGAGAAAAAATGGCCGCCGAAAAAAACGAAAACGACGCTACAGCAGTCTAAAGACGGAAAACACCTACGAGATTAAAAAACAAGGACACAACCAGTGCGACCCCAAAAACATTACAAACACAAAAAATACAAACAACAAACACATAGAAAGCTTACCCACAGCAAGGGTGGGCACCCAGCACCTAGAATCAGCCACAGCGGCATACCACACAATAGCCACCATTTTAAAACAAAATTGTATATAATGCGGAAATACACAGCTACGCTAACGGTTTGGTCTCGCGCACGCACACTATTACACTGCACACATTCATGACGCTTACACAGCAGCTACACACCACTAATGCTGCAGCAACATCAAAACAGATTGCCAGCTCTTCAACACAATGCTTCCTGCATATATTACTTCAAAATAGGTAAAGTATATTAATTTATTACTCTATTATTTATTTTATTATGCACCAAACAGCATTAGCTCACTTACAATTTAATTGCCGTCATTTTTTGGCGGGCAATTCGCTAGTATATATATATACTGCAATACTCTGATTATTCATCTGGATTACTGGACACCCACGGTCAGACAAGCAAATATGGTTTAAAACACTTAAAAATCCTTGTGTTTTTATAACAGGATTTTCAGTTTTATTCTGGGCACTGAAACATAATTAAATATTTTTACATATAGGCCATATTTTCACAATTAAAGTTAATATACTCCCAAAAATTGCATATTTCTATAGATGTTTATTGGCGACAACTTTATTCAAAGGTTTAAAACTGAGTTTTAAATTGTGAAACATAAACATCATGAGAGCACTTCCTACCCTCCCTGCCCCTCACTCCTATTCAGATTCAATTTATAGAGGCATGGAAATCACTTGCACCTGACCAATCAGCAGTGTTTGGTGTCCTAATATGGCACCACTCCAACTACCATACCCACCGTCATTACCTCTCAACACTGTCCCTTGTCCTTTACCTAGCTAATCTCAATGCCTGTCTTACACCAACAGAATGGTCTTCTCATCTCTTTCATTCTCTTTTGCTTTGTATCTCTTCCTAGCCCTTCAAAATTCGTATCTTTGTGTCTTGCATAGGTTTATCCCACTCACACTTAGATTTCTAAGTCTGCGAGTTTTCAGTCTTGTAAGGTGCTTTGGAAAAATTCTTACTTATGTAAGATTTTAAAGCCAAAGACAGGGCCCTCCATTTGTTGCCATGTTTAATATTGCATTTTTGTTGTACTTAACCCTTGTATAGCACTAGGGAAAATATTGGCTTTTTTACAAATAAAACATAATAATCATAAAATAGATTGAGACATTATTTTTAATCATTGAAAAAAGATTATATCCACAAAATATATCCACAAAAAAGGATGGTGCTTGGATCCTGTTGCATAAAAAAAGCTGCAAAGTTCAGACCCGAGCATCTGAGCATGGATTACATTATGCTGGCTATTGTGGATGTTATCTGGCTGCAGCTAATTATTATTATTATTATTTATTTTTAAAGCGCCAACATATTCTGTAGCGCTATACATAAGTTAATTTCCAGGCAAAGACATATTCAATATTCAGCTAGTTTGGTCTGAGTGTTACTTGTATGTTATTCATGTCAGCTAACCTACAAACAAACTCTAAAAACCAGCATAGTGCATTCAGATTGTTCTTGAGTTGTTAGCTTGCCCAGTACAAGGCATGTCCAATTTTGTTGTCTCAGTTACAGACTTTTTGGATTTACTGTGGATTCAATCACAGTCTGTAGATTCAATCAACTCAAATATGAAAGAAGGCCTGTGCACCAAAAGATAGGGACATTTGGTCAACCTAACATAGATACACATACACAGCAAATCAGTTGGACCATTAGAGAGGCCTTTTCAGTATTCCAGAAAAATTTGCTTTCATCAATTTCTTAGAAGGACAAGGGTTTGCCAGAAAAGCAGATAATGAGAAGAAGGCCCTACTGGAGTATGAAGCATATAGGATTTATGCATTGACAACATAATTATGTATATATATATATATATATATATATATATATATATATATATATATATATATATATATATATATAGACTATCGTCATATTCTATAAGTGACTCTAACCCATAATTTTGGCTGCAGGCGTTTTTTTCTCTAAATGTCTAGATGTATTCTATTGACTCCAGGACACAACTATTTCAGCCTCCACATGCCTTTTTAAGTAGGAATTCAGGTGTGTGATCGTATGATCTAGTAATATTTAAGCAAGCCCGTAATTTACTTCTTAGACACAGCCAATAGTAAATGAGACCGTCATCATGACGTCAGTAAAACATGGAAGTTAAACGTAATCTGCAATCGGAGGCCATGAATTATTGAGAGCCAGTAAGTAATATTTGCTGATCAGGCTAACAATTAAGCAATCTAGCACACTATAAAATGCATTAGAGCATCTGTTCTAGTCCATGTTGGTTTCATGATATGTATTAACCTCTTGAGTCCCAGGATCGATATTACTCATAAATAACAGCTACAAATAATATTTTTTGGAAGCATATTTGTGGGTTTGAGACAGTTCTGCAATTAATTCTAATGTCTTTCCAAGAATTCCCACGATTATAAAGTACAGTATTGTGTATTTAATTGCTGCTATAGCACTAAGTGTTTGAAAAAAGACCTTGCGAGTCCTATTTAGTATCCGTAATATTTCTGACAGAAACTTGATACTTTATCAAGTTGCTTATCAGATTTAATTTGCAAGCTACGTGCAAAGTTCTAATAAAATATTGATTTTGTGTGACTTTAATTATTTAGCGCTCGTTATATTTGAGCGGTGCTAAAATCAATGGAGATTTAAGCCCTAAGTTGCGTCTTTGGCTGGCTTGAAGTGATTATGGGAGGGTAACTCGTAATCGGATTGCAAGTAGCTAATAGAATATGTGGCAATTTTAAGAGTGACTTTAAGTGTATGTAACATAACAATTTGGGCAATAGAATAGGGACCTATGGGCCCTATTTTATTGCCCAATTCGTAAATGTATACACACTTAAATCTGCTCTTAATATTGTCACAGACTCTATTAGCAACTCGCAATTAGATTATAAGTTACCCACCTACAATCAATACGTGCCAGCCAAAGTAAAAAAAAACTGCCTTAGAACTCCATTGGTTTTAGCACAGCTTGAATATTACAATCTCTAAATAATTAAAGTCACACAAAATCAATATTCTATTAGCCCCTTAGCTCTAGCTCGCAAATAAAGTCTAACCCTCAACTGAAAAAAGTATCAAGTTTCTGTAAAAAATATTATGAGTATTAAATAGGACTCGCAAGGACTTTTTCAAACACTTCTTAAAGCTGTAACACCTATTAATTAATTTGTAGCCTCCGATAGCAGATTACGTGCAACTTCCATGTTTTACTGATGTCATGATGACGGTCTCATTTACTATTGGCTGTGTCTAAGAAGTAAATGACGGGCTTATATATTGTCATATCATATGATCACACCCCCTGAAATCCGACTTAAAAAGACAGGGTTTATGAGTTCAGCCTTGAGGTCGGAATTTGCGAGCTGGAGTCAATAGAATACATCTAAACAATTAAATAAAAAAAAAACACCTGCAGCCAAAATTGTGAGTTTGAGGCATTTGCGGGCAGCTAATAGAATATGGCCCTATGTTAGATTTGTAGATGGTTACTACCCATTTTACCCAAGGCATAAATAGTTATTTATCTTTTTTAGTCGTTGTTGCTTCATGTGGATGTACTCATTCTTCATGCTTTTCACCAAATCTGATAACAATCTCCATTGATTTGAATGGAAAGGGAGATGGTTATCACTTGATTAAACCAGTAAAATTATGAATTTAGGTTTAGTACATCTGTATTTTAGGCTTACGAGATGTCCCCATTTTTAGGAAAGTGTGAGTAAATCTACAGTAAATAGGCTTATATGTAATATTGAATTTCTGGATTTATCACATACCCAAAGTATATTTTTAATTTGAATTTGATCTATGAGGGATTCTTGTATAGTCAAACACCGGGATATTTTAGATTGTGCAAACTGCTCTGTGGTCTATACTGGCTACCTGTGAAATACTACATATATTTCTAACTTGACTTGCTGACATACGAAGCGCCATCAATGCCTGAGCTTCCCGAAGGACCTTCTCACAAGCTAACAGTCCAAGCTACAGTCCATGCACAACTAAAATTATATGCTGGAATTATAGAAATATGTTCTATGAGGTAAGGTAGCTTATGGACAGCAATTAACAAGACGTATACTACTTTTTCATATTGTTTAATCTAATATGAATAATTTCAATTATTTACCATGTCCCTTTGATAGTGCTTGAAAAACAGGCATGTATGCTCTTCCACCAAACTCGTCAGCACGGTTCACAAGTGCTTCTTTCACAGCATCATATCCACAGATAATAACCATCTTCATACTTCCCATTTGCATACTGAATACTGGACCATACGTTTTAGATAGCTAACACAAAAATAAACAATATAAAACCATTAATGCATTAAATACAATAGAGTAATTATCAGTATAAAACATGTATTGTGATTAAAAAAGTTGATATTTTGTGAGAAAAGTTAAATTGAAAAAAGCTGGTTTTGGTCTGATATTTAAGATAAATGGACTTGGCTCCAGCGGAAAAATCATGGGAATTTTCTCTCAAAATAACTTATTAGTCAATTATATTTTTTTGTGTGTTAATCTTTACTGCTTAAGTGTTGCGATTGTCCTTGGGGGAGGTAAATGTGATAGTGGTTAGTATAGTCAAAAGGAAGCACATCAAATCAAGCCCTGGGTAATGAAAATTAGCTTATGAGAAATGTGATATTCCTGGCATTATTGAAAACCATTATCCACATGTCTTTGAATCATTGTATCATATTTAGGAGAGATGGGACAATAGAATAAAATGTGAGTGATTATGATGAGTCTGGTGATAACTAGTGTGTTGATAAAGGATTTAGCTGTACGTGTGGCCAAACATCTACTTTACAATGCTCAATGTCAGACAGCAGCTTCAAAGGCTACTAAAATCTTAGCATGCAAGGCAATCAAATATATGACCTCATCTAGAATAGGGAGTATATTGTTATATAACTTATGAAAGTAAACACCGGCTACTACTGCAACATATGTATATATGTAAAGCTTTAATTATACATTACATTTGTTGAAAAATAAATATTACCTCCATAAATTTCTCACATGGTGCCTTAGTCATCAAATGCAAATTTCCAATAAATGGTAAAAGCATAGGTCCAGGGGGGAAATTTGAGTTATATTTTTTGTTCCCGCCATAAAAAAGACTTATGAGAAGAAAACATAAGGTAATTGATAGGAAAATTGTGACTGGGTCCATTTTATCAGCAAAACCTATAAAAAGAAAAAATATAAGGAAATTAAAAAAAAAAGTAAGAAGTTACAGTTGTATAAAGACACGAAGATTAATTCAGTTCTTTACAAAGCAAAACACGCTCTTAGTATAACACATTAATGGATCATCATGTACAAAAGCATAGAAAATATAGTAGTAGGTCCAAAGAAAATATCAGTTGTGCTATGAATCGGTAGATACTGTGCTGCTTAATGGGATTTATTTACACTTGGTAAGCAGGTTGCTCTTTGAACCCTACCCCACCCCCACCCACCATTACCAACAAACTAACTTTAAATGCAAGAAAATGTGGTGCACATATATCTCAACTATGATATAATATGTAGGGACAAGAAGACTACAAAAAAGAGCCCTATTCTATTTCCTATATAGCAAAATTACACTGTCAAAAAGAGCAAAGTAAATATCCATTGCGAGATAGCTATCCCGACCAACTGTGGCAAGCTAGAGCCTCAAATTATGGTAACATTTTTCCATTTATATTTTTCACTGCCGAAATAATACAAGTTACTCCTTCACCAAAACCCTATTTAATTTAGACTTTACAGAGCAGTTGCAAATTACAGGAGAACCATAACTTCTAGAATCAGAAGAAAAATGTACAGGTTCTAAACACCACGCTCACATTACTTTAAAACCATTACTGAGGACTGGAGCAGAATCTAAAGAGACAAGAAACTACTAAAAACAGTACAAATGCAAAATTAATAGAAATGAATATCTAACATTGCTATATACACATATGTTCAATTAAAAACAATTCAATTTCCATGTGTGACTCATCAGACATATGTGAACATAAGTCTTTATACTCAGAGCTAGAGCACATTAATAAATAGCCTCATAAATCATATAACTATATGAGAAATAATATGTTACATTCACAGAGACACACATGTGAAAAATAATATCTTTGATTCATCAAATATATAATGGAACACCAACTACTGGCAATATCACACCTCCACATAACTTATTACAATGTCCACAGGAACATAGACCACAGTATATAAGAGGTTAATACCAATCAGCAAACACACATGGACCACAACAAATGCTATGAAGTATTCACTAATAAAGAGATAGACACACCCCAAACAATACTCAGCAACAGTAATGGTCACCACCACTTCACAGTACTGACAGAGATCAGCTATGGCCCATCTATGGGACAGTATGCCATCTACATAATAACCTTGTGTCTCATGCACTGGGGAAGTGACATATGATTTCATGGGTAGTATGAGGCCTTAAACAGACTGGCTGACAAATATGGTGGATAAATAGGGGAGGTAAACTCCACAGGTATATGACTAGATAGCACAGGCCAGACACTAGCTTTTTACATGGAGCATGTAAGGACAGGGTATTATAGGCAAAGGGACATGGACATATAGGGACATATCATGACTAAGGGGATTACAATAATGTCCTGAAGCTGAGGCCTACCAACCCAAAGGGCTGTGGTGAGGTACATAGAATCCTACCTCCATTAACGGATATCTCTGTTATGTCCCATGCCATTTTTGTTGTTCTTGTAGCAACATTGTTGTTCTTGTTGCAACATGTATACCAATAGTTATCATGTGTCAATTAGTACTATGTTTAATGTATCAATTAATTGTGAATTAGACATGTCATATGGTTAAGAACCCTTCAGTGGAATGGTGAGCCATAACAGTCACACTGTATGTTTATCAAATTATTAACTCCTGATAATTACTAATGATGCTGTAAACACATGCCATAACAAAATAGTGATGATAACGTTTAAATAAGTGTTTGAACATACTTTGGATAAATTAATACTTGTGATCACCTGTAACCCACACTTCTGTCAACGGTATGTTCCGGAATGAAAATAACAATGTTTTGGAATGAAAAGAAGTATACATATGCCATCATCATGTCACACTTCATGTAGAATTCAGATTTAACATGGAAATTGGAAACATATGGCCATAACAAAACCAATCACTAATCAACATAACTTGATTGACATGCAAATATATGCTTACAGTCATCAAATGAAGGGATGGATATACTGGATGATGACCATTATCCTTAAAATTTAGAGTTAAATAATTGTTATGTATGTTGATGTCCCAAGTTAGTAACCATAAGAAACACATGGAAATATTAATAACGGTATAACAAATATCATTGTTTAATAAATACACTAGCGAATTGCCCGTCAAAAAATGACAGCAATGAAATTGTAAGGTAGCTAATGCTGTTTGGTGTGTAATAATGAAATATGTAATAAATTAATAAATGAATATACTTTACCTATTCTGAAGCATTGTGTTGAAGAGCTGGCAATGTGTTTTGATGTTGCTGCAGCATTAGTGGTGTGGAGCTGCTGTGTAAGCGTGATGAATGTGTGCAGTGTAATAGTGTGCGTGCGCGAGACCAAACCATTAGAGTACTCGTGTACTTCCGCATTGTCGTAAAATGGCGGGTAATGTTTGGTATGCGTCTTAGCGGAATATCTGTAGGTCTTTTGTGGTGTTTTTCGAGTTTCTTGTGGTGTTTTGCATGTTTAGAGTGCTGTAGCCTCGTTTTCGTTTTGTTCGGCGGCCATTTTTTCTGTCGATTAGCAAATTTTTTTGTGTTTAAACTCTTTTATTTTGAGTTAAATGAAGGTGTAAGTTGCTTTTTTGAGGTCCTGGATGCTCCCTCTTGCTGTAGGTAAGCGTTTTATGTATGTGTTGTGTGTATTTATTGTGTTTTTCATTCTTTCATGTTCGCAAGTTGCGGCCGATTTTTGTGAGGTCGTAATGTGTGCTAACGTGTCTCGTATGTTGTTTGCATTTGTAGCCTCGTTTTCGTTTTGTTCGGCGGCCATTTTTTCTTTTGCTTAGCAAATTTTTTAGTGTCTAAACTCTTTAATTTTGAGTTAAATGAAGGTGTAAGTTGTTTTTTTGAGGTCCTGGATGCTCCCTCTTGCTGTACGTAAGCTTTTTATGTATGTGCTGTGTGTATTTATTGTGTTTTGAATTTTGTAATGTTCGCGAGTTGCGTCCGATTGTTGCGAGGTCGTAATGTGTGGTAACGTGTGTCGTATGTTGTTTGCGTCGCGAGGTAAAGTTTGCGAGGGTCGTAGTTGGTGTGTAGTGTTGTTTGCGTGGTCGCGGTTGTTGTGTGGTTGTTTGCGTTTGAACGTAAATTTAGCGACGGTCGCAGTTGCTGGCAAGGAGCGCCTTCGGCGCTCCATGCCAGCAAATGAGTCCCTCGCCCGCAACCCTCGCTACGCGAGGGCCGCGGGCTCGCAATGCAAGCCCCCAAGTGTTAGCAACAACTCGTACGCTCACAACTATATATGAGATAGAGCGACATTATAAACACATCTGACTGTGCATTAATATCATGGGTATGGTGTGGACGGATCCAAAAGGGCTACAGTCTGGAAAAAAAGGGAAACCTAAAGGGGTAAAGGTAATACTGTATGACAACAATGATGCATAGCATCTACTCGGGTCACATGTGGTCATTACACCACAGTAACCATAATCAGATGAATACAAATATAATAATTCAACACACCATATAATAGAAGTAACCAGTAATGCTCATAGTACATACATCATGTCTTCATCTGATCCATTACTCATTGATTATGTAATACTATTCAGTTACACATATACAGTATTTTCGGATAACCAAGAATGTCCAAAAAAAAAAAAGTCATAAACTAAAGAAGGCAGAGGAGGAGAAAAAAGCTGTCTAAAAATGTGTATTTACAGTACAGTGGTAACTACTGTAACTGTAACAATAAAACAGCTTACCTGAACTTCATCCACAAGCAGTGCAAGCCATTTGTTATCTGTCATGATAAATCAGTTGCCATCACTATTAGTAATGATATGGCACCACACAAGAAAAGCTGAACCATAGCAGTGACAACAGTCAGTGGGCCTAGTGTACTATCACCACCTCTATATTATATTATTTATCCACATGGATATCACATGCATCTGGTATACAGGTGTTATCAGATTATAACTGATTGCTGGATATCATAATGTATGATCACGTACCCATGAATACTGAGTGGAGACAAAGGTCAGCAGCCATCATAACTATTACTTACATCAAACAAAAGTATCTGTTCTCATATTGATGAGGGGATGACATGGTTAGTTCGTGCATGTAATAATGCTGGCTTTGATTAACATGTCATTGTCGGACTTTGGTAGTCTCACACCATATCTGCTTTGGTATTAGTTATTATTTGGTAGCACTACTTGTAGATGAAGATGATGCCTTCATGGTCCTGAATTGTATCTAATAATAAAAAATCAAAAAAGATAAATCCCAAGGGAAAAACAAAAATAGAGGCTGCACCATCTATTCTCAATGGCATTCCTCGGTGACCATCAATTTTTAAATATTAAACATAACCCCACATGTCCACAGTCCTGTACATCTGGCTAAGACCTGAGCCAACACCCCCTCCTCTGGCTCTGTAGTGGACCTAGACCTCTCACCAGCTGAAATGAGAGAATAGTATATGCTCAACATCATTGTATGGTCATTTGATTGATGTGTATTCCTATCTATCTAACATCATGTTGTCTTAAACCTGGATAGTTAACTTATTTACTATTGTATGGAGCTATCATTTGCTTAATGTGATCATTGCTTGGTATTATGCGCTTGTTTGTTATTACCTTATAATAATATATTGATTCGTGCACCTGTCTGGCCTCTGCAGCACATGCATATACATACTCTGCAGAAGATGCTACACATTGTTTCATACTAATCAATAAGTGAGCATATATCAACATTAGTTGTTAAAATGCCACTGAGAGGTGTTCCCTGATATGCTAGTAAACAAACTGCACATCCATACAGAGTCTGTATCTGCATATGCTGCAGTGGCCACATCCATGCAGTCTCAATTGGATATTTAATAAATGTATATATATATATATATATATATATATATATATATATATATATATATATATATATATATAATGCTGCCCACCAGTGATAGTGATATGTATCTATCTATCTATCTATGATCCATCTATCCCTAGCGAAATCCAGGGAGCTGACATCACACTCTCATTGGTGTGCAGCATTACCATGGGATTAGAGTTATCAATGTGTGTATAGTGTACATGTGGTGTATATGTGGGGGTATGTTGTTATATATTTGAATACATTCAAATTTTTTCAATAAAACCATTATAAGCATGTGTAATGTGTTATTATGAAAATATTAAAATATGTAATTCAACACAATTAAAAGTAATACAAATAATAATAATAATATAGAATATTATTCTATTTAGTATTTTGTTCAGATGTGTCAAACGATAATTCTTATATAAATATTTTAAATAGATGTGTAGGACTAAAATCTTTGAACCTTTTCATGTTAGCAGACCGCATGCAGTGGCGGCCAACTGCCACTAGGTGGCGCGGCCAAGATTTTATTGAATTTAGGGCTAGGGGTTAGAGTTGGGGTTGGGGTTAGGGTTTAGATTTAGGGTAAGTAGTTGGGGTACTGACAGATAATAAGCTTTACACTGACAAGAAATGTCTGCGTATGATCAGCTAACAGGAAAGATCCAAATCTTCAGATTGGTGGAGGGCAATATGGCCATTAAGTAACATTTATAAAGATAGTTTTTAAACTCTACACTAATGATGGTAATTCTGTAATTTTTATTTAGCTGACAGTTTTTATTTAGATCTGTAATATTGCTGTAAAGCTATGTGTAGATTTAATATATTTCATAATATTGCAGTACATTTTGCTGCTTCACCTTTCCAGTGAGCTATAAATATATGCATTGTCACTAATCTCTGAAGATCAAAGGTCATCCAGTGTAAACTCTGATATTTGCTGATGTATGTTTTTATGCTAGAGAAAAACCCTATAAAAGATTCCTATTTGCACTTTAAGATTTTACACTTTAAAAAAGAAATAGAAAAAATTGCAAATACAGAATTTTTCTTAGCACTTAAGAGGTTTACGTATATCCTTTAATTAACCGATTCCCACTGAAATTCTGAAATTATATTTTTTATATGTTTAAGTTCAGATAAAAT
The DNA here is from genome assembly GCA_027410445.1 of Discoglossus pictus. Taxonomy (NCBI): domain Eukaryota; kingdom Metazoa; phylum Chordata; class Amphibia; order Anura; family Alytidae; genus Discoglossus; species Discoglossus pictus. Next base: position 422,257,789 of record CM050165.1, read on the forward strand.
CAGTGTAATATTTATTTCACCAACCTTATTGCCTTTAGTGCTAGGCACTCTAAATCTAGATTATTCAAATAGTAGGATATTTTAGTAGATATATAATATACCTATGTATGTATTTACTTTTATGTAATTTATTTTGTAAGAAGTGTTTATAAGCTCTGTTTTTACTGCCATGCAGGCACTATTTGTTTGATTTTAGACAGAGCTTAGCACATCCTAATAAAATAAAGTACATACAATTATATGGATACACAGGTATATTATATGCATACAGCCTTATTAAATTGCTATTTGGCCACTTGAATAGGGCTCTATATAAGAACGGAGCATATTTTTTTACAGAAGTTTTTAGTTAGTGAAGACATTGCTTTTGGATAGAAGTTCACTAACTAAAGACTTCTGTAAAAAAAAAAAAAAATTATGTTTTTTGTTTCCTTATCATCTCTTATTTGAATAGCTAGATGCTTTAAAGCAGGAGCAAATACTACAAAATATAGAGGACATCCTTGTCCAGTTCCTCTAGATAATTTACAGCCTTATTAAATTGCGATTCAGTAAATTTAAAAGGGCTCTATTTGAGCACATAGCATATTTTATTTGCAGAAGTTTTTAGTTAGTGAAGACATTGCTTTTGGATAGAAGTTCACTAACTATAAACTTCTGTAAAAAAAATATGCTGTGTGCTTAAATAGAGCCCTTTTACATTTACCGAATCGCAATTTAATAAGGCTGTTAGTCAATAAGAAACTTTACCATTATATACAATGTTTACTTATTTTATAAATTCACAGCCTTATTAAATTGCAATTCAGTAAATTTAAAAGGGCTCTATATAAGCACATAGTATATTTTATTTACAGAAGTTTTTAGTTAGTGAAGACCTTGCTTTTGGATAGAAGTTCACTAACTAAAAACTTCTGTAAAAAAAACATGCTATGTGCTTATATAGAGCCCTATTCAATTGGCCGAATCGCAATTTAATAAGGCTGCCAGTCTTGAACAAATAGTCTCATTCAATCAAACAGTTTAGAAACATCTAAATACATTATTATCCTATTACCTATATTTTGATGTTTTAAATACATTGTAGAATGTAAAGGTCTTGTTTTAAATTGATCCACATGTATAATTTTACCTACTAATGCATTTTCATAAATAGAGATACTTTTTGCCAATATTTATACATCTCCACACATTAATAAGATGTGTGTCACATATCTGTAGCTCTGTATACCATTTAGTTAATTCTATTATTTTGTCTTCAAGAAGTGAAGTAGATAACATTGGTTTATCTTTGCCTTTTAACATCACGTTTATAGGCTTAAAATATCTTTAAATTATTTATACCAGTCCTCCAGAAATCCATCTGGCACAGTTGCTTACCATTAACAGGAAATAGATTATATCTATAATTGCATCCAAAATCAGTTTTATGAGGCAACATTAAAATGTATGTGTGGTATTGTAACGCACATTTAAGCATATCCCAAGTTGTATATGGATTCTGTGCTAAAAGTAGATTAAGTGAAGAGCTAAGTGAAATATTTACTTACTAGACGGCAATTATTATTATTATAGTTAATTTATAACGCACCAACATATTCAGTAGCGCTGTACATAGATTAAGTTCAGACAAAGATAAATAATTTGTATAATAATTTGGCAATAATTTGTAGCTTTAATATGTTCAGAAAGTGTTTACTCACTGTATTTGCTGATGTTTCTCCTTCTACCCTGTGAGGGCTGCAGTCAGTTTATGTCCTGTCCGCGTGTGTAGATTTTGAAATACCAGTAGTCTATATGAAATCATTCAACAGAATACACTCCCCTATGTGCCTCTAGGCTTTCTATGGAAAGTAACACAGTCCAAGTTGTTTTACAACCCAGTAAATTGATCAGATTACCTCTAACCCAGGTTTATCTCACTGGCTTCTATTGCCTGATATTCAGATAAAGATTATTAGAAAAAAAAAAAAAGTTTAATAAATAACCAGTTCAGGGTTACACAAATTCTGTATTTAGAAATAGCTAGACATATTGTACCTTTGTTTCCAAGTCACATGACTCGTTTCTCAATTTCTTTCAGTTCAATGCAGTAAATATCACATTATGATAGTATAAACAAGAAAAGGGTCCAACCACCCTTTCTGGAATGTATATATATATATATATATATATATATATATATATATATATATAGGGACATCCATTCATTTGCAATGTGTTAATATTGTTTTTTGCCCTGTACTTAACCCTTGTATAGCATAAAAGAATATGATGCTGCATTACAAATAAAGGATAATACTACAAATAATAAAATAAATAATACAATAACAATAGGGGAGAAGAGAAATCAGTAAAAGTAATGCCCCTCACATGAAACAAATAAATGCACATAATAATTAATGACACTGAAATCCAAAAGATATTATAAGGGTACCAAGGGAGGATGTATAGATAGAGAGGAGGAGAGGGCGAAGGACTGAAAAAAACAACAAAATAATGTCTGTCTCTGTAATACAAAAAAAAAGTATTATAGCTAAAAAGCAATGATAATATTTATATTTTGTTTTTACTTTTTTCAAGTTATTTCTACAATTTCATAATTATGCAGCTAGCTCGCTGTTGATAAGCTAAAAAGTGTTCTGTATATACAGTAGGTCTACTGCCATTGCAGTTCCATTACGTATTACGCATTAGAACGCGCATAACATTGTTGCCTATTTTACAAATCAGATATGTATACATTACACTTGCAAGAAAACCTTAAGAACGTTTATGTATTCAAATGACTAGAAAACTAATCAGTCCATGATAAACATGAGATAGATATTAAAAGGAAAAAACAAATAAAGAATATAATAACATATCATGTCTCATCATCATATGTGTAATGTAAAACTGCAAATACACATACTGAAACTCTGTGGTTAGTCCACTTATCCAGCTGTAGTTGTGCTGTAGTCGTTATTTCTATACTTCTTGTTTGCACTTGCATTTTGTATCCCCTAGTCTTTTTGTATAAATCTGGTTATGTTTGTGTAATTCATCCAGAGGACAACAGCTAATTGCTAATAATTAACAGACTCACCTTGAATTTCTGAAATCTTTCTTTGCCAACAGGTCAAGGTCACAATGCCAAGCCAGAAAATATATTTCAATATCTTTGATAATTTTTTGCAAATCTGTGATAGAGAAAGCAAATAAATAAAATAAAATAAATAGCTAATCAAGAATCATTACATATGTACATGCCAAAGTAGCCAATGTATCTTTGTGTCAAGTATAAAGATTCAGCTTTGCTTCAGTACAATTCTTTATCTTTACTGCACTTGTTTATACAAATGTATTTCTTCACTTTATAGGTCTAGAACTCTATCTCTACTGCTGAATCCCAAAAGATAGAAACAAGTGTCTATTGGTTGTGTACTTCCAACTGTGTCCTTCAGTTGTGTCTGACTCTCTGTAACCGCATTGAACGCAGCACACCATGCTGATCCACTTGGTATTCTTGGCAGAGATACTGAAGTGGGTTACCAATTTCTTTTCCAGTCCAGCTCGGGGTATTCCTAGGTGGCCTCTCATCCAAGTACTGACCAGGCCCAACCCTGCATGGCTTCAGGATGGTGTTACCTATTGGTTCCCTGACTGGAATCAAACCAAGATTACAGTAATGAAAGCACCAAATCCTAACCAATGGATTAACCACCAGGGAACCCATATGTAGCTCTAATGAAATATCACCAATTATTTCAGAATGCAAATGAAACACCAGGGGTTGCACTGAAATAATTTAAGTGCACTCAATAAAAATGTTTTAGATATACAGTATATATTTATCTAAATAAATGCAATGTATTTGTCCTCTTAGTATTATCTAATCTTTTTTATGTGCTACTAATGAGATAAGTACTTGGGTTATTCTTATCCTGATTTAAAAATATTTATGTCAGGGTGATTCAAGGCCAGTAGTAAAGGTAATAAAGGATCTCTAATTTGAACTCAAGTGTGTTCGTTAGCTTCAGATATATTGATTGAATCACTTATGAGATCCATGAATTTTGTTTATATGTATGCCTCAATGACTTTCATACTACTAATCCTTTAGGTTGTAAGTTTGTGAGTTTTCAATCTTTCATGGTGCTTAGGGGAAAGCACGATGGACACTGGCTTCTAAATCAAAGACAAGGCCCTCCTTCCTTTTCAACGTGTTAATATTGCTGCCTTGAACTTAACCCTTGTATAGCGTCACGGAATATGTTGGCGCGTTACAAATAAATGATAATAATAAATATTTTATGTTATATACCAGAAAGTGTAATTCCGTGGAGTGATTTAGGAGATTTGTATTGACGTATGAGCACAGAGTAAAATGCAAATATGTGCATACAGTATAAAACTTAAGTTTTATAATATTGAATTTAAACAAAAGATACTAATAGTAAATACATGAAAGATCTCAAAAGAATAGAGAAGCTTGCCAGATGTTTTAATTATACTGTAATTTAGGATAATAGTTCCTTCTTTTGGACACTTCACTCCCGGTGATGCTTCTTTATAATACACGATTCCTCTATTTAGTGGCGTGATATATCCAGCTTTGTAGCAGGTTGTGAATAGTTTTAGAGCTATAACTTGAATAGATGTATTATGAGGGGCTTGTCACTATATTGCCACACGGCCAATTCAGGATTAAAAACTCCCATAGAATGGAGTTGTTATAAACTGATGTAGTATATATTTATCTAAATACAGGAAAAAATATAGATCTATCAAAACACAGAAAGAATTTGTGGATATTCTCTATTAAATTATATCAAATTTGTATTAACAGCTATATTTAATAATGGCGTCTTTGTGTAAGCTTCAACTATCCAACCATTATCTTAAAGTGTTCGGAAATTAATTATAATTTTACTGTGTTTAAGAATGTTTTTTAGGAGATTATGAGTATATAAGTAATATATAAGTAAAATATATATTAATGCTTCAAAGAATTGAGTCAGTCTAAACTGATAAGGGAAGTAAAACACTTCATTATCTTCATTATCTCTTCTTTCAAGGATACCTCATTATGTTAGCTTGACGTTGGAGTGTATAATATGTATGCGATAGGGCAATTTGTTTGGGTTACATTAGAGCAAACGCAAAGGCACACACGTTAGCCATAAATAGTAAGCATAGATATAACAGTGGGTTAGAACCCAAAGGACCATCTAATCTGCCTATTATGCTTATCCCATACATGCTTAAATTCCCTTACTGTGCTTGTCCTTATCACTTCCCTGGAATGCTGATCTACTTATCTACTGCCCTTTCTGTAAAGTTGTGCTTTTGAACATTACCCCTAAAGTAAGTGCAATGTCTCCTTATATTTTAAATTTTTCATGCATCTTTTTCTTTCCCTTATCTTTTCAGTCTTTTTTACTTGTTCTGTTGCATTTCTTCTATGTATCATGTAAAAAGCTCTTTATCTAGCACTGGAATTTTTTGTAACTGAGAGACATTATGCTCTCCTACAAGCTTAACAAGGGAGATAATAGCATGACCCATGCATGATCCATTTAGGCTTAGATGATGAATAACGGACACGACGACTGACTGGGAGAACAACGAGCCACAGCATCACATATATAGTTGTGAGCGTACGAGTTGTTGCTAACGCTGCGGGCTCGCGTAGCGAGCCCGCGGCCCTCGCGAAGCGAGGGCACTGCCCGAGGGTCTCAGTTGCTGCAAGGAGCGCCTTCGGCGCTCCTTGCCAGCAACTGAGGACCCTCGCGAAGCGAGGGCCTCAGTTGCTGGCATGGAGCGCCGTAGGCGCTCCATGCCAGCACCTGAGGACCTCGCAAAGCGAGGGCCGCAGTTGCTGGCATGGAGCGCCGAAGGCGCTCCTTGCCAGCAACTGCGACCCTCGCAAACTTCACGTCGCAACCCAAACAGTACGACACACACATTACGACACTCGCAAACAATATACGACACACGTTCACACACATTACGGACTCGCAACACTCGGACGCAACTCGCGAACATTAGAAAATGTCAAACACAATACATACACACACCACATACATAAAAAACTTACCTACACCAAGAGGGAGCACCCAGCACCTCAAAAATACAACTTACACCTCGATTTTACTTCAAATAAAACAGTTTAAACACTAAAAAAAAAACGAAGCGAGAGAAAAAATGGCCGCCGAACAAAACGAAAACGAGGCTACAGCACTCTAAACTCGCAAAACACCACAAGAAACTCGCAAAACACCACAAAACAACTACGGATATTCCGATACAAACGTATAACACACATTACTCGCCATTTCGCGCCAATGCGGAAGTACACGACTACGCTAACGGTTTGGTCTCGCGCACGCACAGTGTTACACTGCACACATTCAACACGCTTACACAGCAGATCCACACCACTAATGCTGCAGCAACATCAAAACACATTCACAGCTCTTCCACACAATGCTTTAAAATAGGTAAAGTATATTCATTTATTAATGTATTATATATTTCATTATTACACACTAAACAGCATTAGCTACCTTACAATTTCATTGCCGTCATTTTTTGACGGGCAATTCGCTAGTTATTTATAAACAATTGTATATAACAAAACATAACTTTATGTACACAAAGTACCGCAATACTTTTTCCGGGGGACGAGCCACGGACAGTGACCTCACGCTCTGGGCCCTGCCCAAAGCCCCAATGCTTATATTAAGCACGCCCTGTGAGGTAGGGCCACCGCCCACTTAGGCCAGTGGGCCGGGCAACTCACCCCCCGCCAAGCCACAAAACATAGCAAAATACACAAAATTGCCACTTCCGTACAAATTCATTGAATACAAAATCTCTTTTTTTTTTATATAACTATTTACATTTTTCATATTAAGAAACAACCAAATTAACAGGGTGGGTGGGTGGAGACCGCGCTGCTGTGCCAAACGGAGCGAAACGCGGACGCACGACACGCCCCCGACGCAGATGATTGGCTGACGGCCTCACAGGCTCCGCTGGATCAGCGACGCTACGTGCTGTCCCAGGAAGCCTGTGCAGCCTCCGCGTCAGACAAAAGAGTTGCCCTTTTGTTGTTTATATAGTTTAATTTGCAATTCTTAGCACCGTTCTCTATACGAGTACTTTTGATGTAAATGTGGGAATGGGTCCTTGTTTACATAGTTTAACGATTATCCCCTGTATTTGTATAACTTTTACTGGACAAGGGTTTGGGTTATTTTTTTTTCTCTCATACATACTAAAAAGCCCTCATAGATAATTGAGTTGTGTCCCTAAACAGTTGCCTATGAATAATTACATTTCTAGATAGACCCTTGTCCTACATTAGTTTTCAGGGTCTGATTCAGACCACATTTCCATCATATCCTTGTGTTAGAGCAGATAAATACAACTATATTGACCCACTTTTAGTCAATACCAATGTTCAGTACAATTTGAAATACAGAAACATATTTGATGTAAAAAAAGAACAAAATATGCCCATCTAGTCTGTCCATTCAGTTAGGCATAACTCAGACATGTGCAAATTCCTTTAATGTTTTTATATCACGCCTCGACCAGAAAAGAGATAGTAGAATGATGAAGAATTGGTAGCTGCTATTCATCATGTTTCATTGAGCACGCTAAGTATTTTTTACCCATAGCCCTTCAGTTGGCTCTAGAGATCAGTGATATCAGTAATGGTATAATCAATCAATCAATGAATCAATCAAACGGGTCCCTCAATATAACCCACTAATGCCCGGCCATTGCGTTGATGTTATTAAGAAAGAGGGTACATAGTTTTGCTACTTTAACCTTAATCTGGCAAAATCTGTGCCAGATGATATGTTTGTGCTACCATAGTGTGGTTTCTATGCAGGTGCCAGCAGCTAGACTATGGCCCCCATTCAAGTTCTACAATTACAAAGCGATTCAATTGAACAAGCCCGCAAGTTACCGCTGAAAGCCGAAATCGTAGCATAATAAGTAGCATTTCAGAGCGTGATTATGATCAATTAAGCAAGGCTGGAACTACCGATTTAGAAACAGGCAATAGTAAATGAGTCATCATTACGTCAGTAAAACATGGAGGTTACACGTCAATCAATTAGCGTTTATAGGTCCGATATGCGATCAATGTACAAAATAATACAAATGAATGGCGACACTGTTCTAGTCTATGTGGGTGGCCTGATATGTACTAACTCATTGATTCCCGAGATTGATATGACACCAAAATGAAACATTGATAATTTTTATTTTGCTTTTACAGTGCTACGATCACCGCGGGTCCCATCTGGTACTCGTAGGATTTTCTTCTATGTTTGCCATTTACGGGTGTGAAAACATTTGCAGGCTTGAGGAATAATTTGCAATTGAATAGCGATTTGTGATTTTAGCGATTGTAACTTTTGGGGACTTGAAAGATTTTGACAACCACAGGCATTTTCAGCCTGTAACCCAAAGATCATTTGTGGTTCGCAAAAAGACGCTCCATTACAGGTCCAGTAACTTACAATTACTCAATTAAATAGGGGCCGATGGCTGCTGTAATAATTTCAGTGTTTCAGCACTAATACATTGTTGAAATTTTACTTTTTTATATCAATAATATCAATCCAGAAAATGTTTTACTACTACAAGCAGCACTCTACATAGGTTAATTAATATTGCACATATAAATATTAAATACGTGTACCGTGTTCATTACAGGTGAATATATATAACCCACACTGTAAAATTCAAAATCACATATAATAGTTGTCAAACTGCGAGTTGTCATCACGCTTGCGGGCCTCATTGCAGCCAGCGGCGCTGTCACACATGTAAGCCTCGAGAAGCAGCCAGTAGGGGGTTGCGAAGCTCCCCGGGCTTGCAACACCCTTTACCTGGTGCTGCCAGTGGTGTGTCTCCTCCCTCCTTCCCCCTCATCCTCCCTCCTTCCCCACCTCCTCCCTTTCCCTCCTCATCCTCCTTCATCCTCCTCCCTTTCCCTTCTCCTCCTCCTTCCCTCTTCTCCTCCCTCCTTCCCCTTCTCCTCCCTCCTTCCCCCTTCTCCTCCTCCATTCCCCCCTTCTCCTCCCTTTCCTAATTCTCCTCTCTTTCACCATTCTCCTTCTCCTCCTCCTCCCTTTCCCCCTTTCCTCTTACTATCAGGTGAGCAGCTCCTGCTGCTCTCTCCTTCCTGCAGAGCCGGCTTCTGGCTGTGTCCAAACCGGCATATGCTAATGACGTGACGCGGATGTGACATAACGTCATTAGCATATGCTGGTTGGGATACAGGAGCCGTGCTGCAGGGAGGAGAGAGCAGCAGGAGCTGCTCACCTGAAAGTAAGGTGAGAGGGGAAAGGGGGAAAGGGAGGAGGAGGAGAAGGGGAAGAAGGGAGGAGGAGAAGGGGGAAGGAGGGAGAAGGAGAATGAGGGAAAGGGAGGATGAGGGGAAGGAAGGAGAAGGAGGAGAGGGAAGGTGGAGGATAAGGGGGAAAGAGGGGGAGGAAGAGGGGCATTAAGAGACACTGGAGAGGGGGAAAGAGACAGGAGGAGAGGGAGAGGGGGGAAAGAGACAGGAGGAGAGGGGGGAAAGAGACACATGAGAGGGAAAGGGGGGAGACACAGGGGATGGAGAGGGGAAAGAGACACAGGGTAATGAGAGGGGGGAAGAGACAGGGGAGGGAGAGAGGGTGGAAAGAGAGATATGGGAGGGAGAGGGCTGAAAAGAGATACAGGGGAGAGAGGGGGAAGGATATAGAGGGGGAGAGTCACAGAGGAAGGGAGAGTGGGGGAAGAGACAAGGGAAAGAGGGGGAAAAAATCCAGGAGAGAGGGCAAGGGACACAGGAGAGGGAGAGGAGGGAAAGAGACACAGGAGAGGGGGAAAGAGACACAGGGGAGGGGAGCAATGAGCGCTGAAGGTGCTCACATTGGATGGCAAACACCATTAACATTTTATTCCTGTCATTTTTGATGGGCAAGTAGCTAGTAATCATATAAACAATGAGTCTTCTGCACATAAAGGTATACCAGATAACCTGATGACACATGATTAATTTCCCAAAACAGTCATTGGGAAAGACCTTGAATGCTTGTTTTGATTAAATCAATGATTAATGAAAAAATCTAACAAAGTTTGCCTTTTCTGCACTGTTGAATATTTCTCTGAGCCTTTAACTAATTCATATTTCTGCCAGAATACCCCTATATCACTTTCAACCAACTTCCTTGTAATAGATGATCAATGTAAGAATTTTGTCCACATCTTCCCTTCCTTGGCATTTTTTTCATATTCACGGAATGTATAAATCTCACATTATTTATAAAAATACATGCATAACCCTGCTGCTTAGTAAAAAAAATTAATGTAATTTGGTAATGTATCACTATCAACATTTTAGCCAAATATGTTATACAGAAGAAAACTGTATTCATATATATAGTTGTGTAGGGCCGATGATTACAGTAATTGGCACTGCATTCCCATAAGGTAGAAAATATGAAAGTGATACATGACATTGGCAGTGGAATCCATTACACAGGCATGACGTATGCTTGAAGACATCCTTGAACTTGAGAATTATCTGTGTACAACTCGGTCATTTGAGTGTATTGCTGCTTATAGTAGTACAGGTCTTGGGTTCAGAGTCCTTTTAGTTTATCACCCTGGAGATGGACATTTTGTGCAAGAAATTACAATTTCTTGTTGCAGACTTTGTTCTGATTCATCCCAGGTGGCTTATACTTGATCAATTATGATTTTCACAATTTGGGACAAGGCATAAAAAATTAATGGCTTGGGCCTCAAGCAAATAATCCAAATTTCCACCCATAAAAGCATCATTCATTCTGTGCAGACAACAATAAAGCTGTGACTACTCTTTGGAGGAGGACTTGAAATCCTGATGACGTTATTCTTGATCAAATGAAGGACACCATTGTCAGACCACTTCTAAAAAAGGACATTTTTAGATGCATGGAAAACTGTACATCTATTTAAAATCTTCACTTCCTAGGAAAGAAAAAAAGTAGTTGCACTATAACCCATCTGCAAAAACATTACTTCTACAGTCAATTACAATTTTTTTTTTTTTTTTTTTTTTATAAATATTTTATTGTTGTAGAAAAGGTATAAATAACATACACTTCATAAAAAGACATATCTTCTGCACTATCGTTGGGAAAATTGCACATCAACATGAGGAAAGGAGCAGTATACCAGAGCAAGTAATATATACAACTTAACAACTGGGTATAGCAATAAAACAAAATACTAAAACCCCGAACCTCTTGTCTTTACTTTATATTTTTAGGTTAACAACCCAAAATTTAAGAGGCACGGAGGTATACAAGACATAACATCGTTATAGTTCACACATGTTGTTGTTATCATTCTATCCTTGATTACCTTTTTCTTTCCCTCTATTTTTACCCTAGTTTTGTTTCGTTTTGTTAAAGCTTTCCATCTCTTTATTGGGTCCTTTACACCATTACGTTCATTAAAGAAAAAGTTGACCTACACTGTCCCAACGATAACCCAATAGTATACCAAACTACTATATTACAATATATATTCAAAATAAACACACCTCCAATCACACTTCTTTCATACATGGCATCAGGCATAGGTATAGCTCGGGAAGAGAAAACAGGGGAGTGGGTCCGGAGTAGAAGGTCAGAATGACCTAGGACAGATCAACAGCTTCTAATTTACCTATTGCGGAAATATCTATCCCATAGAGACCAGTATAAGCTGCTTTTTTTGGTCACACCCAGGTCTGTGAAGTTTAGTTCCAGTAAACGATTTTTATCTACTTTACTTTTAACCTCGTTCCAAGACGGAACCTCTTTCCGCTTCCACTTGGAAGCTATTAATGATTTTGCTACCATCAGTACCTGTAGAATAAGAGCTTTAACTTTTAGAGGTAGGGGGGGGAAGATGTGGAATAAAATTATTTCTGGGTGTGGATTCAATTCTACCTCACATATCCTAGTCAGATGGAAAAAAACCTCTGCCCAGAGTTTTTTGATGTATAAGCATTGCCACCAAATATGCAGGGAAGAACCTATTCCACTGCACTTACGCCAACAAAACTTCTCCTGATCTAACCCGCCAATCATTGCCATCCTAACCGGCGTGAAATGCCATCTATTGCAGATTTTAAAGTGGAGTTCTCTATAGGAGGGATATTTAACAAATCTGTCCGTAATTTCATATGATCTATACCACTCATCAATGGTCCATTTACGCTCCAGTTCATCTTCCCAATCCTGAATACATTTAGATTTATATTCCATTTGTGGCCTTCTAATAATATCGTAACATTTTGAGATAATATGCGTTTTAGAATCCGCCATGATCAATTTTTCCAGTGGAGTTAAGTCTCTTAATCTAGTCAAGTAAAATTCTGACTTTTTGAGGGCTTTTTCCAGTGAGAAAGATTCTAACCATGAAATCTTTAGTTGAGGGGCTTTCGTTTTAATATTCTCCAATGAAAAGTTATTGCCAGGGAACAATTCTAAGAGCCGGTTAAATCCTGCTTTAGCTATCCTCCTTAAGGTTGGAGATTCAATATGAGATGCTAGATCTAGTAACGGAGTAATTGGTGAGGGAAATGGTATCAAATTATATTTACCATTCAGTTTATTCCATATTTTCCCCTTTCCTCTAACCATAGTTTCATCCTGTTTCAAATATTTAAAGTTAATCTTTTTTAATAATAAAATAATTTTAATATTCTTTAAACCTGTTAGCTCTTGTTCAATTTGAACCCAATTATTGTCATTAATAGGAACTAGCCATTCCAACATATTTGCCACTAATGTAGCTTCCTGGTATTCCGTAAGTAATGGATAAGCCATACCACCATGTTTAAATTTCCCTCCCATTCTTGATCTTTTTATTCTTATTTTTTTCCCTTTGTGAATGAAGTTATCAATTTTATTTTGTAATTGGTTTAGGAAATAGGTAGGAATTCGGCAGGGGATATTCCTTAAGATATAGGTTATTTTTGGTAATATTACCATTTTTATGGCAATAATTCTCCCGGACCAAGATATATTTAAGCCAGACCAAGCATTCATCTTTTCTATAACCTTATTGTACACTTTTTTATAATTAGTTATTATTGTCTGCTTCAAATTTGGCTCCAATATTATCCCCAAATGTTTCAAGGAGTTTTGCCATATGAGAGGGAATACTTGTTTTAATTTGAGTAACAATTCATAAGAGATATTAATGGACATGGCTTCTGATTTGCTAATATTTAGCTTAAAATTTGATATTTTACTATACTCCTCAATCAGTCGGAATAAAGATCCGAGAGAGGCTACCGGATTTTCTAATGCAACAAGAATATCATCCGCAAAAGCAGATATTTTATTTTCCATAGCTCCCACCTGTATTCCCTGCACCTCTTTCGCATTCTTAATCAATATTATTAGAGGTTCAATAAACAAAGCAAAGATAGCAGGGGATAAGGGGCACCCTTGACGTGTCCCATTTGACATAGGGAAACTGGCTGAACTATAACCTGGCCCCGTTACTTTTGCGTTGGGGTTAGTGTATAGGGCCCAAATGGCCTTAGAACCAAAGTCCCCCAACCCATATCTGTCAAACAGTACTTCCAGGAACTCCCACCCGACCCTATCAAAAGCCTTCTCTGCGTCTAATGATACGAGGACGGTGGGAGCTCCCTTCCGATTCGCATAAGAGATCAAATTGACCATTCTCTTGACATTGTCAGAACCTTGCCTCCCTCTAATGAAGCCTTTTGGATCTGAAGAAATGAGTCCCCCTAAAATTGCATTCAACCTAATAGCTAAAATTTTAGCATAGATTTTAATATCAGTATTCAATAAGGAGATCGGTCGAAAATCCTTACACAATGGTTCTTTATGATCATTATTATTATTATCGTTTATTTGTAACGCGCCAACATATTCCGTAGCGCTATACATAAGTTAAGTTACAGGCAATGACAGGTTAAAGATTCATACATTGCAAAGAGTGTATGGCCCTGTCTTTGAGCTTGGAATCCAGTGTCCATAGCGCTTTCCCTAAAGCACTGCGCAGGATTGAAACTCGCAGACTTACAATCTAAAGGTTAAAGTTTGTATCTGGTACAGTAGGGAGAGAGTAGTGCTGAGCAGTGCTGAGCATGTTAGGGAGGAAGGTTATAGGCTTCTTTAAAGAGGTGCGTTTTTATTGATGTTTTGAAAGATTTAAGGCAGGAGGATAGTCTGGTGAAGCGAGGCAAGGAGTTCCAGAGAATAGGGGCAGCGCGAGAAAAGTCCTGGAGGCGGGAGTGAGAGGAGGTGACAAGAGTGGTAGAAAGAAGAAGGTCGTTAGCAGAACGAAGAGGGCGTGTGGGGGAGTATTTGGAGATGAGAGCAGAGATGTATGGGGGTGCGCTGTTGTTGAGGGCTTTATAAGTTAGGGTCAAGATTTTAAACTTTATTCTGGAGGCTAAGGGAAGCCAGTGGAGTGATTGACAAAGAGGAGCTGCCGACACTGAACGATGTGTACTGAAGATGAGTCTGGCGGAGGCATTTATTATGGATTGAAGTGGGGAGAGGCGAGTGATGGGCAGGCCAACAAGGAGCGAGTTGCAATAGTCAAGACGAGAAATGATAAGAGAGTGTATTAGAATCTTAGTATTGTCTTGTGTAAGGTAATGGCGTATTCTGGATATGTTTTTTAGATGGAAAAGACAGGATTTGGTTAGAGACTGTATGTGTGGGATGAAAGAGAGGGCAGGGTCCAGTAGAACCCCGAGACAACGGGCTTGGGAGGTGGGAGTGATGATGGCGTTGTTGACAGAGAGAGAGATGTGAGGAATTGAAGCTGTAGTAGAGGGTGGGAAGATTAAGAGTTCAGTCTTAGACATGTTGAGTTTCAGATGGTGGGTGGACATCCAAGAGGATATACTAGAGAGGCAGTCGGAGACCTGTGCTAGAAGAGAGGGGGATAGATCTGGTGCTGAGAGATAGATTTGGGTGTCGTCTGCATAGAGATGGTACTGGAACCCAAAAGAGTTTATTAGGGTGCCGAGTGAGGATGTGTAGATGGAGAAGAGGAGGGGGCCTAGGACTGATCCTTGGGGTATGCCAATAGACAGGGGGTGAGGAGAAGAAGATGTGCCAGAGAAGGAGACGCTAAATGATCGTTCTTGGAGGTATGATGAGAACCACAAGAGAGCAGTGTCTCGAATGCCGAGGGAGGAGAGAATGTGGAGTAGAATTGAATGGTCAACGGTGTCAAAGGCGGCAGAGAGATCCAGGAGAAGCAAAATAGAAAAGTGGCCTTTCGACTTGGCGGTGAGCAGGTCATTGGTGACTTTTATGAGGGCTGTCTCAGTGGAGTGTTGGGGCCGAAAGCCGGATTGGAAAGTGTCCAGAAGAGAGTTAGAGGAGATGAAACTGGTGAGGCGGTTATAGACGAGCCGCTCCAGCAGTTTGGAAGCCAGGGGAAGTAGAGAGATAGGGCGATAGTTAGATGCAATGTCAGAATCGGATGAGGGTTTCTTGAGAGTGGGTGTAATTATGGCATGTTTTAGAGATGATGGAAATGTGCCGGTGTTTAGGGAAAGGTTGAAGATATGTGTGAGAGCTGGGATAAGTGTAGTAGAGAGGGGAGGGATGAGCTGAGATGGAATAGGATCTGAAGGACAGGTAGTGAGGTGAGAGGATGATATTAGGATGGAGACTTCATCTTCTGTTGCAGGGGTAAAGTAGTCCAGAGTGGCTGTGGGAATGGAAGGGGGGATAGATTGGGTGTTGTTGGTTAGTAGAGTTAGTTGAGAGAGTGAAGTGTGTGAGCCATGGTGGGAGGAGAGTTCATTGTGGATAGATTGAATTTTATGTGTAAAATGGTTGGCAAAGTCTTCAGCCGTGAGACAGGAAGGGATGGGGGGAGGTGGTGGGCGAAGGAGAGTATTGAAAGTGGCAAAAAGACGTTTTGGGTTAGAGGACAGAGTTGATATTAGTGATGTAAAGTACTGCTGTTTGGCCAGGTTGAGGGCAGAGGAGTAGGAACGTAGCATAAACTTGTAGTGAAGGAAATCTGCTGCAGAGCGTGATTTCCTCCATAGTCGTTCAGCAGTGCGGGAGCACTTCTGAATGTAACGTGTGTGTGTAGTGTGCCATGGTTGTGGATGAGATTGAGGGCGTCTGCGTGTAGTTATGGGGGCCAGAGTGTCAAGAGTGGAAGTGAGAGTAGAGTTGTAGTGTGTGGTGGCAGTGTCAGGGCAGTTGAGGTTGGTGATAGTGCTGAGAAGAGGTTGGAGCACGGTGGAGAGTTGGGTAGGGTCGAGTTCTAGCAGGTTTCTGTGGGTTATTGTGGCTGGGGTTGAAGAAGAGCGATAGGATGAAGATGTGTTGAGGTTGAAGGTAAGGAGGTGATGGTCAGATAGAGGGAGAGGGTGGATGACTAGGTTGGAGGTGTGGGTAATATTGGTAAAAATAAGGTCAAGAGAGTGACCAGCATGGTGAGTTGAAGAATCTGTAAGTTGTGAGAGGCCGAGGGAAGAGGTGAGTGCAAGTAGTTTGGCGGCTGCTGAGGAGGTGGGGGTGTCAATGGCAATGTTGAAGTCACCAAGTATCAGTGTGGGAATGTTGGAGGAAAGAAAGTGTGGGAGCCAGGCGGAAAAGTGATCGAGAAATTGAGAGGAAGTACCTGGGGGGCGATAGATTACAGCAACACGTAGAGAGATAGGAGAGAAGAGGCGGATAGTATGAGCTTCAAAAGACGAAAATTGGAGGGATGGGACAGGGGGTATGAGGTGGAACGTACAGCGAGAAGAAAGTAATACACCCACACCACCACCTTGTTTGTTCCCAGGTCTAGGTGTGTGACTGAGGTGAAAACCCCCTTGCGAGAGTGCTGCAGGGGAGGCAGTATCAGAAGAGGAGAGCCAGGTTTCAGTAAGAGCCAGTAGATTGAGGGAGTTGGTAGTGAAAAGGTCGTGAGTGAAAGTGAGTTTATTGCAGATAGATCGTGCGTTCCAGAGAGCACAGGAGAAAGGAAGAGTGGAAGGTTTGTGACAAGTGATGGGTATCAAATTTTGTGTTTTTCTGGTGTTTTTTGCCCTTGGAGTAGAGCGTGTCTGAAAGCAGGTAGAAATGAGGGAGGGACCTGGGTTAGGGGATATGTCTCCAGCAGCTAGCAGAAGGAGGAGTGAGAGTGAGAGAATATGGGAGTGGGACTTACAGTGATGTTTCTGCTTATGAGTTTTGGGGAGGGGATGAGATTGTGATTGGAGGAGAGAGAATAGCTCATGGGAGCAGAGAAGAGGAGAGGAAAGCAAGGAAGGTGAGATGGTTATAGTATTGGAGGAGTGATACGGATAGGCTGCAAATGATAGTCTGAGATAGAGGCAGTAGAAGATGAGGAGGAGAAAAAAGTGAGAGAGCATTTCGACACAGTGTGTAGGTGTAGGGAGTAGATAAGATAAAGGTGTGAGAGTAAAAGAAAAATTGTTAGTGACCAAGATGGGAGAGTAGCTGGGTTGTGTGTAATTATATATATATATATATATATATATATATATATATATATATATCATCTTTAGGGATTGTTATAACCGAGGCCTCCAACATTTCTTTCGGTGCGCACCCTGAAGTCATAATTTCATTCAAAGCATTCTTAAGAGGGAATACTATTTCTGACTTACAGATTTTATAATAGCAATTTCTAAAGCCATCTGGGCCGGGGGATGAAAAATTTTTAAGGTTGTCAATTGCTTCCAAGATTTCTTTCGTAGTTATTTCTTTATTTAACATATCCAAATCGTCTTTAGAAATTTTTGGTAAGTCAATTTTATCCAAAAATTTAAGTATCTCTTCTTTAGATGGTGAAATAAATTTTTTATCTTCCCTCAAATTATAAAGATCTTGATAATAAAGACCAAAGGCATTCCCTATATCACTAGGCTTTGTCAGAGTTTCATTTTTATACTTTAACCTTTCTATTCTTTTGCTCGCTGTTTTGTTCTTTAATTTATTGGCTAATAGACGCCCTGATTTGTTCCCCATATGGTACATTCGTTGCTGCAGTGACCATAAGGATTTATCTAACAGTTCTTGTTCTATTTTTTTAATCTGAGATCTTATTGCATCCATATTCTTTACAATATTGTCATTTGAGCCCATCTTATTAAGCCTATCTAAGTTTGACAAGTCGATGTATAAATCTCGTAACGAACGACCTCTAAGTTTCTTCTTCATCACCTCCCAGCTGATCAAGTAACCCCTTATGGAGGCTTTGTGGGCAGTCCAAACTGTAACTTTAGATGTGACAGACGGGTTATTAGCTTTAAAGTAATTATTAAGTTCTTTTTTTAACAACTCTTTTATCTGTGGGTCCTGGAGTAATGAGATTTTTAATTTCCATGGTGGTCTGACTGTTTCTACATGACCCATTGATATATTTATAGAGACCATACCATGGTCTGACCATAATATAGGACCAATTTCTGTTTTGATCACGCTTTTTAACGTTGCCCTATTCACAAATATGTAATCCAATCTAACATGCGTATCATGTCGATAGGAATAAAAAGAGTAATCCCTTTCCTGGGGGTGAAAGGTGCGCCATGAATCATATACTTGATGTTTCATTAAAATATTATGAAAAAGATTACTTTTTAGTTTCACGTGGGAATCTAAAGCTATCCCTTTGTGGGATTTCCTATCTAGGTCCGCATCTATGCATAGGTTAAAATCCCCACAAATGATAAGAGCACCCGAACTATATCTTCTTATCAACTTGAAAGTTCTGTTCAGAAAACTAATTTGTCTTTGATTTGGGGCGTATATGTTAACTATTGTAAATTTCTCACTATTTATTAGACCTCCCCAAATTATATAACGACCATTAGGGTCTATTATGGAGATTTCTTCCTGCAAGATTAATTTAAGGTTGAAAAGAATTGAGACTCCCCGGGCTTTTTTCCTATAGGTAGAATTAAGAGTCAGGCCTATATTATTCATTTTGAAGTAGGGAATTTTACCTGTCTGCCAGTGGGTCTCCTGGAGGCATACCACATCAGCTGAGCCAGCACCAAACGATCTCTGGCATATCTGTCTTTTAACCCCTAAATTTAGTCCTTGGACATTCTGACTACAGATTCTCAGTCTGCTTTCTTTCAATTTGTCTATATTGGTCATCCTACTTTGAGACCCTTTGCTTCTCCTCACCCCCCACTCCCCCCTCCTTCCCGATCCCTTCCCAAGCTCTAATGCCTACCACAACATTCATACTGAACACAATCATAACCCATGCACTCACTGCCGGTGAATCTTCTTCATGAAAAATTGCTGGTTTGTGTTTTCAATGGCACCCCGTCCTATGCGCGATAACAGAGTGCCGACAATTGCACACTTGAAATGCGGTCGGCAAATGTGCACCATAAAAAGCGAGCAAGCTTGAACTATGTAGGTGCCCTTAACCCCGCCTAACCCTAATCCTAACCCAGGGGCCCCTAACCCTTAGACCTCTAAGCCTAACCCTAACCCTTAGACCCTAACACCCCTAAGCCTAATCCTAAACACCCTAAGTCTACAACCCTTAAGCCTAACACCCCTGCACTCACCTTAGCTCAGTCCACGGAGCGCTGTTGTTGGGCACTCAATTGTCTTGCCCGCAGTTGTCGGTGCGAGCATGTGACGGCACATTTGTGACATCACGCAACTGTTCTGCGTGCTGAGGACAGGACAACGTTTTCAATGCCCTTCTGATGTAAAAGATAGTGTTTTTTCATCCTATTTCTCCTTGACCTCTCTGCAGCATTTTACACAGCTAGCTTGACAGAGAGAATACGTGTCTAAGAGTCTGTATCAGTAAATTGCTGAGAATGTTTTACTGTTTCAACTGATACGCGATGTGCAAGTGTACTTTTGAGGAATAGAATCTGTAGGGCAAAGGGCATCCCTTGGAGATAAGATGTTTATTTATCACGTTTGAGCCATTTTTCTCAGTAAATGGGTTTAGTCTTAACAGTGGCTATGTTTCTCTAGGCTAGACCACTTTTAGACTGAAAACAATGCTTGCAGACCACAGGGTAAAATTAGCAATTATTAATAATCATTATACTGAAGTAAATAACACATATTTTGTGGTGTCACAATAGGATTTGGGGAAGCACAGGGGACCCTTTGCCACTCCATTTCTTCATGTCAAGAGCTTTACTGGACTATTGTGGACTGTGTATTGTTCCTGGGATTTGGGAACTTCTATGGGTTCAAATATGATTACAATATTATATGTATTTTGGTTTATGCGTATACTAGGTTCTGTATGGTTTAAAATGCCAGGGTACATATGTTACTTGTCGTCATGCCCAGAGCCTAGAGAGTTTGCTAGAGTAATGTGCCTAGGCCTCAGATGACAAGTTCCTGCCCTGCGCAACCCAGTGGGACATATATTATTTATATTGTGTATGATTGGATATAAATTATGTTTCATGTTACAGGTATTGTTGTAAATAACATATTGTTTATCCTGTAAGTGATTGAGGTGTGGACATGTTAGAAGTAAACCCTAAATCTGAGTAATTGTACAGAAAAGGTCCCACAAGGAGGTTTTGTGCATTGAGCTTTTACGCACGCACAAATAGGGTCTCTAGGATGCACCCCATTAAGTGCTATGGTAAAACCTATATAAGATGCTCTGCAGATGGACAGCTCTGCAGAATATTGCAGTTAAAAAAATAGCTCACACCTGCCCAGCCGAGCCAGATGGCTTATCCTTCAGTCAAGTGCTAAGTCAACACTCTTGAGATAGTGACCCTGACTATTACAGAGCAGATGGCGTGGTCTTGCATGTACACCTGATGCTCTGTTTGACATGTAGGCATGTGTTCCTAAGGCAACTAAAATTGCACATTGTCCTGATTGGAGAATCTTAATTTACATGTAGGTTTGTACCCATTGGTTACCAAAAATGCACAATTCTCTGAATGGTTGTTCTCCACTGGAGAAACTGTATAAATATGTCCATAGTTCATAATAAAAGGTGTCAGTTTTAGTTTTCACTATATACTGTGTGTCTGTATCCCGAGTGGGGAGTGGTCCTTTTCTAAGACCACTGATAATCTGCCTGCATTATCATCTGCACATATTCTTGGGTGTTGTCTCTATCTTGAAGCCATCTTTTGTGCTAGAGGTAACTAGAACTACATGTTCCTGCTGGGGTAGGTTTAAACTAGTTTCTTATCAAGTCCCATTGAAGAAGCAGGTTGTGACAGTTGGGTGGATCATAAAGGCTAAATATAATGTAAGTTTACTGTAATAAAATGTCATTTAAGTTTAAAGAAACTAGCAACATTAGCATCTGTGAACATAAAACACTTTAGAGTTTTATTTTATCTTATTTTGTATGCTTGTTATCCTGTCTGTCCAGTGATTAATGGGCAAGTTACTAGCATGAAAATTAGGATTTGCAGAAACCTGATTGCCTGCTCCATAAGCGAAAGAATTGGTGGAAGACACTACTTAAGGCTTCAAATCTGCAAGTAGTGTTAAGTGAGTTAATACGGAAACCCTTAGCCAGAAGCGGGGTGTGCTACAATTATCTGTAAAAAATGTTTTTCTGCTCATGACTTGCGTATCTGCTAATGTTGTTTGGTACATATTAAACTGCCTCTGATTGGCTGAAAAGTGGTGTTCAATTTTATGTATAGAGTGACAGTGGTAATGGAAGAGAGGAAGGTGCCAAAGCAGGAGACACTGAAGGAGTGATTATAAAGATAAGACTCAAACAAAGAGAGGACAGTGGTGCAGATGCCTAGTGAGTAGAGAATTTGCAGGATGAATGAATGGTTGACTATGCAAGAGGGAGAGGAGGAGTCAAGGAGATTGAGTAAGGAGAGGCATCTCTTAAATTTGGCAGTGAGCAGGTGATTTGATATATTGGTGTGTTCAGTTTCAGTTAAGAATCAGGGATTGGGTTAAGTAAGGAATGTATAAATAGGAGGTTAGTGGGACAATTGTAAACTACGTGTTCCAGAAGCTTGGAGGATAGGTTGAGTAGAGATATAGAACTGTAGGTAGAGAGGCATGAAAGCTGATGGTAGGGCTTCTTTATAAGGGTGTGATGTAATCCTGCTTGAAGTAGGATTGAAATGTGCAAATTGAGAGACCTATGTTGAAGAGATGAGTAAGGACTGGGGTTAGGGTGCTGGAGAGGAAGCAACGAGGAAAACAATAATGAGGACACTTCCTTAATGACTGATTTATAGTAGCTAGATGTGTCTGTGGGAATGAAGAAGAGTGGAAATAATGTGTCTGTGAGGTGGTGTGTGGAGATTTTGTGTCTGATATGGACTATTTTGCTTTGTAGTATTTAGGGAAAACTTTGGTTGTGAAGCTGCTCACAGAAAGTGGTCTTCAGGACTTGAGGATATGTAAGAAATTTATTTTGGTTTTGATTGTGTTGCAATGAGAAGTAAGTTTGCTTGGAGAAGTTAAGGAATGATATGTAAGAGCTTAGCATGAATTTATAGTGCAGTCCGAATACAATATTTTCCAGGCAGTGATGGACCACTTTTGGAGGTATCTTCTGTTCTGTGTCATGACTATGGGTTAATGTGAGGAGCTTAACAATTAGTGGTGGGTCAGGAAGTGTATGATTGTAGTACTCACTAGCAAGATATTGTGGTGATCTTTTAGCGAAGAAGATGTAGTGAGATGATAAGTCGATGTGGGTCTATGTCATGGAGAGTTCAATAGAATCGCCAAATATGTGGAGAAGGGAGTGGAGTGTGAAGTATCCTAAGGGCGATTGTGAAGAGATGGGAGGGTTTGGATTAGTTTTATGCCAAGCAAGTGAAAGGTCATCAACCACTGTGACACCTACATGGTTTTACTAATCTGCCATCAACTTATTCATGACAAGGCATGCTGTTTTGGCTTGATTGATTTGTATTGTATGCAACATCTTCAGCACAGAAGATGCACAAGTTCTTGCATGCAAGCAGTATAATAAAGTATGTAGCAGAGACATCTATCATACTCACATCATTCATACCTCACATATATTTTGTATTTCAATAAATATTTCCATTGTGTGTGTGTCACAGTAACTGGAGAATATTGTACTGGTTATGTAAAGTAATTGGTGGTATTCCCCAAATACTCACCATAAGAGTCTTGGTCCATATTCAATGTATTACCTAATGGGTTATTAAGCACTCATCTTATATACACATTTTACGTAAGTGAAAATCATAGGTCACTGTGACACCTACATGCAGTTTATTATTCTGCTGAATCCTTAAAGGTATTGATTGCAGGAAACAAAGGCAGAGTTGGACAGGAGTGCAAACCTTTTGCTCTGACCCCTTTGCAATCATTAGAAGATTTTGGTTCCTTTTGTATCAGATATCCTATGCTATTTTCTTCATCCCTTAATTCACTAAGCTTCACAGGGTCTGTGAAGGCAAATGTCCATATGAAAAATAGACATTGTACTCCTAAATGGAGCACACTGCAGCCCCATGATCCATTGGTAACCAAGGTCTTCCATTAGCAATGTAATTATATGAAGGGGCATAGAAGCCAAAACAATTGTGGGATAAAGTGTTGTGCCTCTAAAAAAGACACACAATGTTTAAATGCCAATACATTGCGTAAGAAATGTATATGCACCGCATACTTGTTCTTATCTTATCTAGGGTATCTTCCCTTTTACCCAACTGGTTCATCAGTGGTTTGCTCTGACATGTGGACTCCGCTATGGCTCCCGTGGTCTTCTATTCTTTTGCAATATAGCTGCAGCTACACCTTCTTGCACCTCTCTATCTAGTATAAGAGTGGAACTAAATGTAATTATGTCTGTACTTAAGGAGAGAGAGGAAGACAGTAGATACACAGAAGAGGGAACAGAAGCAGAGATTGAGATAGGTAGAGCAACTGGGAATACGAGACAAGAAGAGATGAGAACAGAGAAAGGAGATTAGAACAGACAGCAGTCAGATGAGAGGATGAGAAGGAGAAGAGATGGTAAACCAAAGTGAAAGGGTGAGAGAATACAGGGCGAGTAGTAAAAAGAGAGGGAAGAGGCCATGAGATGAGTCTGAGAAGAGCGTTAGAGAAAATAAGAGAAGACTGTTCACAAAGATAAAGCTATATAAATAAAACTACATACATACAAGATAGGTAGAGAAGATGTGAGGAAGAGAAAAGCGAGAGGAAACAAATGAAGAATGGAGAGAGTTAATGATGGGATAAAAAGAGAAAAGAAGTAAGGTAAAAGGGAGAGGCAAAAAAACCAGAGAGAGTAAGAGAGAGCGAGAAAGAAAAAAAAATAGAAAGATAGAAGAGGAGGGAAGAGAAGAGGTGTAAAGACGAGAGAATAGAAGAAAAGAGGAGAGAGGGGAATGGACAGAGAAAAACAGAGTGTAGCAGAGGGGAAAAAATAGGGAGAAAGTTTAAATGTGAGGAAGGGAGGAAGAAGAAAAGTGATGGATGGGAAAACGTTAGGAAGGGAGAAAGAGAAAAGACAAGGGAGGGAGGATAAGAGAGCGATCAAGAAGAGATGGAGATACAAGTAGGGGCAGAGCTACATCGGTGCACCGGGGCCCTGGTCTGGAGGGGGCGTGCTATATAAATATAAATTATTCTTTTGGACTGGGGCCCTCACTTCACTAGCCCCTCCACAGGATAAGAGAAAAAAGAAAACAGAAAAGAGAAAATAGATGAAAGAGAGAGCAGAAGGATGTCAAGACAGAGAATAGATATAAGGGTGAGAAAGACAACTCAGATAAGAAGAAAAGAGGTAGAAAGAAGAGGTAGAAGTAAGTGACAGAAGGTAGTGAAGGGGAAGAGAGAGAATGAAAGGGATAAACTGAGAGGCAGTGATAAGGGGGAGGAAGAGAGAGTAGGAGGTAGAGAGAAGTGGGAGAGAGGGGAGAAAGAGACAACAAGAAGGGGAGTGTGAGAAAGGAGGGAGGGCGACAAGGAAGAAAGTGAAGAAGGGAGAAAAAGAATGGGAAGAAAGAGGATAGAGATGAGTGAAGGTAAGAGAAGAAGAAGGGAGAGAATGGGAAAAGAAGGAGAGAAAAATAAAGAGAAGGGAGAGGAGGGAAGTGAAGAGAGAAGGGAAAGAGAAAAAAGAGGTGGGATAGAGAGAAGAATGAGAGAGATGGGAAGCAGAAGAGAGAAGGTGGGAGAGTAGGGTAGAGAAAGGAGGACAGGAAAAGGGAGAGAGGGATGAGGGAAGGGGGATGACAAATAAGTATCAGAGAGAAAGGAGGGGTAGAAAAAATGGAGAAAGAAAACGTGGAGATATAAAGAATTGAAGAGACGGGGAAGATAAAGAGAGAAAGGGGAGAGAAAAGGAGATATTGAAAAAATGGAAGAGGGAAATAAGAGGAGAGAAAGTGATGGGAGAGAGAGAGACGGGTAGGGAGGTAGAGGAAAGCAATAGGGAGAGACATTCAGAAGGGAGTGAAAGAAAATTGGGAAAGAGAAACAATCTACTAATGTCTGGTTTTATTCTCAATACAAATCTCTTTTCACCAGACTGGGATCTCTCTCAAACCCAAAACCCAGAGACATTTACAATAATACCTTAAGAGAGTCAAATCACTTGGCAAAAGGAACATACTTTCACAGCATAAGAAAAATCTTTCAAAGATTGAATAATTATTTTTTAAAAACTAACAACTTTTGGAACAAATTGAATAACTTAATCGGCAAAAATTATAGGGATAAAAGAGGGACCTCAAAGGTGGCAAAGTCCAAAAAAACCCTTGCAGGACCTTATGTACGGGGGGCTAACGGCACCAACCGACCACAGAACAAACTGCAGAAGATAAAAAGTTATAAACATTAGAATAGGTAATAAAAAGATCAACAAACATTACTGGACACTGGGGTAACATTTAAATAAATACAATTGAGTCTACACAAGCTCAATAGTAAATCCAGTGGACTGAATGAGATACTAGAAATTCAGTCGAGATAAACTGCAGGAAGTTTTTAATAAAACTATTCGACCATATATTACAAACTGGACACTTTCCAGGGCTCACATCTATATATAAAAATGGAAATCGGCTTGATCGAAATAATTATCAAAGTATCTGTGTAGGTATCTCAATAATCAAACTCACAACTATACTCGGCATAAGCAAATAAATAAATATTTTGAGAGGACTCACAAAGGAAAAGGTTTGAGTGCTTTGTAGACTATTTAAAACGCTCTTGACAATATTTGGCATCTAGGTTTGCTATTGAATGTGCTTGAAAGTGGTGTAGGAGGTAAATAGTATGATTTAATTAAAGAAATACTCGCATGCCAACTGCATTATGACAGTAGACACAATGGAAACAAGCTCCTTCCTTCAGGAAAAGGATGTGAAACACGAGTCTTATCCTGTTTAATGTATACATGAATGATCTCGCTCTCACACTAGCCAAATTATCCGAGGCCATATTACAACCAGGAGATATGTAATCCATCAAAAATGAAATTGATGTTTTTTTATAAAACCTTAAGAAACATAATACACATATCAATCCTATTTAACACCATTTGGAATGTGATTGCTTAATTCTGAACACAGCTACATCCCCAGTTATAAGAGGGTGTGCAGACTTATGCAACCACATTATTATTATTATTTTTTTTTTCTTCCCCCCACCTAAAAGATTTCAGTTTGTTTTTCAATTGAGTTGTACAGTTTATAGGTCACATTAAAGGTGGAAAAAGTTCTGAAATAATTTATTGTTGTCTCATTTTTTTACAGCATAGAAACCTGACATTTTAACAGGGGTGTGTAGACTTTTTATATCCACTGTATTTGGGAATAATCTTTAGTGCGTCTGAAACAGGCAATGAAGACAATCCAAGATAAAGTACCCCAATATACTATGGCCCTCATTCAATTGCAATTTGGTCAATTGAATAGGGCTCTAAATAAGCACATAGCATATATTTTTTAAACAAGTTTTTTGTTAGTGAAAACCTTGCTTTTAGATAGATGCTTACTAACTAAAAACTTCTTTAAAAAATATATGTTATGTGCTTGTTTAGAGCCCTATTCAATTGGCCAAAGTGCAATTGAATGAGGGCCTATGTAATCAAGGCCAAGCACAATAATATGGATCCACCTATAAGACTCTAGGGGCCTCATTCAATTGGAATTCGGCCAATTGAATAGGGCTCTAAATAAGCACATAGCATATTTTTTTTACAGAAGTTTTTAGTTAGTGACCTTCTATCCAAAAGCAAGGTCTTCACTAACTAAAAACTTCTTTAAAAATATATATTATGTGCTTATTTAGAGTCCTATTCAATTGGCCAAATCGCAATTGAATTAGGCCCTAGGTCATCAAACCAGTCCTTTTATATGGAAGTGAAGTCTGGCTCCTAGCTCTAAGCCAATGTGTGATGTATTTACCCCTACCCATTTTCACCCATAGTACCCATTATTAATTGACATAAATGGAAACGCTACAAAGTTCATGGTGCTCACCATGAAAGTGATCTATCACTTAAAAGTACCAAACAGACTGAACAATATGTGACAAACAAAATTAAGTGACAGAGAAGCCTGTTACAGGCACCAAGGGCTTCTAGTAGGGGCTAAATACTGCAATATTCATTCTGTACATATCATGCTATATCATTAAGTACACAATGTGTAACAAGCTTGGGCAATGCTTGGACTTTTCTGCCCATAATGGTTATTGTATTGCAGTTTATTGGGAATGAAAGCGAGAGAGAGAAGGGGGGTAGAGAAGTAGGAGCAAAGAGAAGGGAGCACGAAGAAAAGGAATGCAAGAAGGCATGATTTGAAGTTGGAAGGTGGAAGATTCAGGAGTATGGCCAAAAGAGTAGAAGTTACGTGGATCATCCGCCAAGTGGAAGGGGTAGAGTCAAACACTGTTAAGGAATTTCAGCATACGGCTATCCTGAGGAGCAATTAAGCCAAACTTCTAGGTAGATAGAATAGGCAGCCCGTATGGGTCGTTTTGATGTTTACCTTATGTCAAACCTATGCTTCTTTGTTTTTATGGGTGCGATAAAAAGAAATGAGACAGAGGGAGAAAAGTATGTGAGAGAGATGGGGAAGAGAGAGAACAGGGTGAAGGAAGATGGAGGCGAATGGAGGTAGAGATAAATAAAGGGGAGAGAAGCAAGAGAAAGAGGGGAAGAAGCAAGAAGGAGATAGAGAAGAGTGAAAAGGGGGAAATAGAATGGAGGGGGAGAGAAGGGGAGGAATAGAGAGAAGTGTTCCAGACATTTGCCGGACGCTTAATACTTTGCACAAAATTAAGTAAAAACGTACCTGACAATTTTCTATTTTTTCCCGTGCTTGGGAGTACTGATCCTCTCTTCCCTCACTCCTCTGTGCAGCAGAAATCAGTGATCACGTGATCTAAGGAATTCTGGCACTCAAGTTACAAGGAGGCCACATGTAGTCCCCCTCCCCTCTCAGTAGTGATGCTACAAGGCAAGGAAATCAGCTAATCCAAGGCATGTCACTGTCAGGGGCAGCAGTGGGCAATAACCCAAGAGTTGCACCCCCTTAAAATATAATCTTAAAGGAATCTGACCTCCTCATCCCCTTTGTTTTTATATCCTTAGATGGATGACTCACATTCTTTGCAGGCAGACACTGTCAGCCTTATTAAATTGCAATTCTGCAAATTCTAAAAGGCTCTAAATAAGCACACAGCATATTTTTTTTTACAGAAATGTTTAGTTCTTGAACACCTTGCTTTTGGAAAGAAGCTCAAAAACTTCTGTAAAAAAAAAAACATGCTATGTGCTTATATAGAGCCCTTTAAAATTTGCCGAATTGCAATTTAATAAGGCTGTGTATATTTTTCTCATATCACACATCTGTTTTGCATTTCACATACTCTGGTCCATGGTGCGTCCCATAAACAATAATGAATGTAACTCTGCAGATATACAACATGTGGTATAATTTAAAACTATAGGTAATAACAGATACTTAATCCATTGAATGTTACTTAAAAAAATAACTTTCCTACAGTAAAATAAGATTAATGTTTGCCATTTTGAGCTGTCAGCCAGCTTTTCTGGTTACGTAGAAATGCAGACGAGTACCAAGGTAGAACAGCATTAGCTAATTATGGGGCTTATTATCGAATGTGTTCCATATTCACAAATTCATTTATATTTCTAAACCTACAAGGTAAATGATTTCCTGTACGGCACC
Organism: Discoglossus pictus; assembly: GCA_027410445.1. NCBI lineage: Eukaryota > Metazoa > Chordata > Amphibia > Anura > Alytidae > Discoglossus > Discoglossus pictus. The sequence goes on from CM050165.1 coordinate 422,286,983, forward strand.
TACCTAGCTGCTCTGAATCTGCCTGCCTCCCTCTCCACAGGGCAGGCATCCCTCCCTCTGCCAGGCATTTTGATTGGCATGGGAGTATGGATGCAGGATCATGGGAGTATAAAACATAGCATGTAAATGCTTCTCTCTGCAATATTATGATAAAATGCAATGTACCGTGCACAGTAGTAATAAGTTTATCTGCAATGCAAGCTGTATCAGGCTTGGAATCCTTGGAATCCAAACATAAGGTATAATGCAATGTATGCTTAGTCGCTGCACTAAAGACTATCTGTCATGTGAGGCGGGCAGAAATTTACTGACATTGTGCCTGCACTGGCATTATGGTTTTGTTAAATTGCTTTGTACTCATTTTGCAGGGCTTAGAGTACTTTCCTTGTTTGTGGATGGATTATGCAAACATTGGAGCCATGGGCCCATTTAGGTTTTGCGATATCCCCATTCCCACCTTGTAGATTCCCCTTTCCACATCTCAAATCATAAAGTTATGTGTGTTTATGTATTTATAAAGTATGTCAGAAAGTGTCAAGTGCACTCACAGACAGAAATATCACTGGATATAGACATTCTTGTGCATATGCAACATATGTCAATGTAGTGCACCTCTTGGAAGCCTCCGATTGTGCTGCCCTGGGTAAATTGCGCTGCGTATTAAATCATGTAAAAACTTTAGGTGACAGAATTTTGATTATTCGCTGCTGTAGCTTAATAAGAAAGGATTTCAATTACTGTATATACTCGAGTATAAGATGAAAACGTAGTGACCCGAGTATAAGCCGAGGGTGGGAAATGTGCTGCCCCCTTTGTCCCTCTTGTGCCCTCTGTGTCCCCCTCTTGTGTGCCCTCTGTGCCCCTTTCTTGTGTCATGTGACGTCACGTCATTAGCATATCCTGGTTCCCGACGCAGCCGGAAGACGCGTAGAGGAGCGGAGGAGCAGCTGCTGATGGAAGGTAAGTGAGGGGAAAGGGAGAGGGGGAGGTAATTAGAGAGGGGTAAAGTGAGGAGGGGGGTTGAGGTTGAGGAGGGGGTTTGAGGATGAGGAGGGGGTCGAGGAGGGAGGATGAGGAGAATAATAAGGGAGGGGGAGGGAAAGAGACACAAGGGAGAGGGGGTGAAAGAGACATTGGGGGGAAAGAGACACAGGGTGACTCGAGTATAAGCCGAGGAGGCCTTTTTCAGCCTTAAAAAAAGGGCTGTAAAACTCGGCTTATACTCGAGTATATACAGTAAGTATTGATAAACCCTTGAGGTATTAATTTCAGCTCAGTTGGTTGTACAAAAAGAGACTAGGCTTTAGATAGAATTCCCCAATTTCAGAAAACTTGGGAACCTTGGTTGGAATCCCCACTTCGTTTCTCTCTGATTTGACTTCTAATTTTCACCACTATGACACTAGAGGGGGGCTCGAGTCGGACGGGACACGGTTGTGGATCCTTCTCGTGAGTTCGGAAACTGGAAACGAGGTAATTACAATAATAGCTGATTTAAGGCTATGCTGACTGCATGCACCTAACTGCAATGGACCATAATAGGCCTTTATTTCTATATGTGTAATATCCATTGATGTAAAATATGTTCTTGATTTCTTTTAGGTACTTACACCTTTAGGCTTTTCCGTTATTTGGTTTGTTTTCTTTTTCAATCTCTTACTTTTCTCTTTTCTCTTTTTTTTAAACATTCGTTCTTCTTTATTGTTACGTTAATAATTAAACATTTTAAATGAAAAGGCATTGTCAGTAATCAAGTGTGAAATGTTTTATTGAAAAAGACAGTGTAATATAACTGACTACTAATTGTAAAACACAATGTTGTACCATCTTATGTCTTTTAATAAAAATTATTGAAACAAAAAAAAGATATGATGGGCCTCATTCAATTCGATTTTGCCAATTGAATAAGGCTCATTATAAGCACAGAGCATGTTTTTTTACAGAAGTTTTTAGTTAGTTCATTATATAAAAACTTCTGTAAAAAAAGTATGCTCTGTGCTTATATAGAGCCCTATTTAATTGGACAAATCACAATTGAATGAGGTTGATAGCCTGTCAACTATGGGCCTCATTCAATTGCGATTCGGCCAATTGAATACGGCTCTATATAAGCACATAGCATATTTTTTACATAAGTTTTTAGATAGTGAAGACCTTGCTTTTGGATAGAAGTTCACTAACTAAAAACTACTGTAAAAAAAAAAAAGCTATGTGCTTATATAGAGCCATATTCAATTGGCCAAATCGCAATTGAATGAGGCCCTTAGAGTATGTAGCTCTGGGAAACTATTTTCACAGATCTGAACTAGAAATAATAAAAAATAATAATTACTCTGATCATATTTAGTAGTACTTTAGCAGATATAATTTTTCCTTTGTGGTACTCATGTCAAAACCATATTTAGTAAACTGCCACAGGATATTACATATATGAACTTTTCACTAAAAATTATCTGAGATTTAAAAAAACGTCACTCTGGTTCTTTTATTGAAAATATTTCCTTGCAAAGTGTTAACTGAATTCAATATTAATTACCGGTACTTGAAAACAATATTTAAATGAATATATTAAAAATGCAGAATATAATGTATGAATTTTTATATATTGATTTAATATGTCATTATACAGTAGACTCTCAATTAACCAGAATTCAAGCAACCAGAAAATAAATGCAATACTGTACTTTAAATAAAAATAAAATTTTGCATTTTACAGGACCAAAAATTACATTTTACAGGAGCCAGGTTGTCATGCCACAAAATGCTTACAGGCACCTAGCTGCATCCACTGTACGTCTCTGCAATTCAGTTTTACCTGGAAGCAGACCGGCACGAGTGACTGAGCCAGGCCAGTGTTGGGGTTACATTCCCCAAACATACCTGTGTGTAAGTGAGGAGTGAAAGCTGCTGCTGGTAGAACAGCCTTCACTGAGAAATACCCATTCTATGTGCGGCTAATCTAGGCCTCTTTTTAATAGTGACTCTCAAGCAACCAAAAACTACATTTATCCGGCATCTACCAATCCCTGTGGGTGCTGGATAACTGAGTCTACTGTAAATACTTAAAATTAACACTAATGCAGTTTTCCTTTGTTGAAATAAAAAAACTAAAGATGATGTGAACAGTGTGAAAACATATTCAGCCTTATTAAATTGCGATTTGGCCAACTGAATAGGGCTCTATATAAGCACATAGCATATATTTTTTACAGATGTTTTTTGTTAGTGAACTTCTATCCAAAAGCAAGGTCTTCACTAACTAAAAACTTCTGTAAAAAAAAAAGGTGTGTGCTTATATAGAGCCATATTAAATTGGCCGAACCTCAATTTAATAAGGCTGATTATATGTAATTGGGTGTGAAGTATTAGGGAACATATTAGTCTGTAAGCCAGGATCATATAAGTTGATCAGTGTAGAGAACATATGGCTTTAAGAGTTCACCTTTGTGCATCGATTCAGTTTCTATGCCACACCCTGCTAGTTCTCAATTTTCACATAGAGATAGCTGTGTGTCCTTGTGTGGCAGTTTTGCAGCGTTTTGCTTTAGTATACAAATTACTCAACTTCCATGATTGTTAAATCTCTAGAAAAACAAAAAAGTAGCAGCACCGAGTTCCTTCAATATTAAATACTGATAACAGAGTTATGACGTTGTAAAAATGTTTTACTTGGATGTAGCCATAAAGCTAAGGGGAGCAGATAAGGACCCCTGCTGCATTTAAATATTTTGAATTCCCCACTGAATGGTCCTTAAAAGGGCCAGCGGCAAACTAATGGTTAACCCTATGCTGTGGGGGTACAGTAACTAACATATGGGTTAATAAGTTAGAGGGGTGTTAATTAGTTAGAGGGGGCGTTAATTGGTTAGAAGGGGGTTATTTAGTTAGAGGGGGGTTTATAGGGTACAGTTAGGGTTAATGGGGTATAGTTAGGGTTATTGGGGATATAGTTAGGGTTAATGGGTTAATGTGGTATAATTAGGGTTAATAGTGTAGTGCTTAGACTTTGTGTCATGAGGGTCCTGGAGGACCCTTATGGCACTTATAGCGTTAATATAGGGGTTAATAGAGTATTATTAGACTGAGAGGGTTAATTAGTAACATGAGGGTCTATATTGACCCCCATGAGTGATATGGTTCATTTTAGGAGCCTGGGGGGGCGTACTTACCGGACCCCCGCTGCAAGGGTTAATGTAGGGAAAATGCGGGGACCCCCAGCATTGGGGGGGTTAACTAACCATTTGTGTGCTGCGGGCTCTTTAAGGACCTTTGGCGGAGGAATTTGACATTTTTAAATGCAGCGGGGGTCCTGATCAGGACCCCCACTGCAAGTGTTAATGTCCCGATCTGGACCCCTGCATCATGGGGTTAATGTGGGGACCCTGCATCATGGGGGTTGAATTTAGGAGTGTGGGGGACGGTTAGGACCAGTGGGGAAGATAAGTAAGGGCTTTAATAGCCGTTACTCAACCTCTTTGGTACCAGTAAGCTCTGGTATGATTTGGGCCATTTACAAGGGGGGTCGGGGCAATTGAATAGCAATTTGGGATTTCTGTGGCAGCAACTCTTACGGCTGTGAAAGATCAAAGGCTTTGAGTGAAGTAACTTGCGATTCTAACAATAGTAATGGGGCCTCATTCAACAGCGATTTGGCCAATTGAATAGGGCTCTATATAAGCAAGCAGCATATTTTTTTACAGAAGTTTTTAGTCAGTGAACTTCTATCCAAAAGCAAGGTCTTCACTTCTGTAAAAAAAATATGCTCTGTGCCTTTATAGAACCCTATTCAATTGGCCAAATCGCAATTGAATGAGACCCATGGATAGCACCGCGCAGCAAGTAACTCATAGCCCTATTCAATTGCCAGCTAGCAACTCACTCGCCGAGGGCCGCATATCAGTGAGTGAGCTGCGAACTGCTGTTCCCTTCCATTTCTGAGGCTATGCAATTAGCCAAGGCCGAGACTCCCTGCCCGACATCCGAAATCAGAAACCCAGGTTTCTGACGTAAACAGAGCTGGTCTTACGAGAGCAAGCTCAAAGCTTCTGCTTACGATTAGCCAATTAAAATTGAGACCATCATACTGACGGCAGGAAGTACATTTTCAGTAATGTATTTTTTTTATTTTCAGTAATTAGGTGTTTTTTTTTATTTTTGTAATTAGTGTTTAGTAGGTAGTGTAGGGTAGGAGGGTGTTTAAATGATAGGGGTTTACTGGGTACATTGGGGGTTAAATATGCCCAGTTAGGGTTATTGGGTCCAGTTAGGGTTAAATAGGACTAGATAGGGTTATTGGTTCCAGAAAGGTTTAAATAGGACCAGATAGGGTTAAGTAGGACTAGATATGGTCATTGGCTTCAAAAAAGGTTAAGTAGGACTAGGGTTATGTGGTTAGGGATTAGGTATGGTGAAGTTAAATAGGGTTAATTACTTAGATGGGTTAATAAGTTAGAGGGGTTTATTACTTAGAGGGGTTTATTATAGAGGGGGTTTATTACTTAGAGGGGATTTATTAGTTAGAGGATGTTAATTAGTCAGAGGGGGTTTGATAGTCTAGAGGGGTTTATTACTTAGATGGGGTTGATTTAGATTTATTGGTTTATTAAGGGGGCTAATAGTGTAATGCAGGGTAGTGCTTAGACTTAGTGTCATGAGCGTCCTGGAGGACCCTCATGGCACTTATATAGTTAATATTGGGGTTAATTTGTTTCCCATTAGGGTCTGTATAGACCCTTATGGGACTGATGGGGTTAATTAGAGATGTATGGGGGTCTTTATAGACCCCCATAAGTGATGGGGTTAAATAGAGGCTTATGGGGGTCTGTATAGACCCCCATAAGTAATGAGGTTAATTAGGGGCCCATAAGGGTCTGTAGTGAAAAAGTCTAATTTGAAATTAACTTTTAAAAAGCAATGTACAGGAGGTCTATAAAGACTTTTAATTCAAAGGCCATTATGTTGTATAGATGGAGATAAAGAACTTAAAAATATAAAAAATGGACAAAGCATGTTTAAGGAATTGCTGAATAATCATACATATCAATATGTACCATCTGGAAAGACAAGTAAAGCACAACCTTTGTCCCTTAATGATCTAAAAAACATGATAAGGAAGAAAAAGTATGCATATAAATAATACAAGGTGGATGGAACAGAGGCTACAATATGTGCACATAGGTAATATAATAAGTCTTGAAAAAAGGTATTTGGTTGGCTAAAATAGAAAATGAAAAGTTAATTGCTAAGGAAAGTAAAACTAACCCCAAAACTTTTTTTTTTAAATATATAAATGGAAAAAAGGCTATAACAGAAAATATTGTAAACTTAAAATGTGAGCCAGCCAGACTGAAAATAATGATCAAGAGAAGGAGGATGAGCTAAATAAATTATTTCCTTCTGTGTAAACTATGGAGGTACCGGTGGTAGAGGCACTGCAACAAAATGGCACTGCATTATCCTTACTGAATAGCTGATCAACTTAAAAGAAGACATCCAAAAGAGGTCTGACAAAAATAAATGTAAATAAAGCACTGGGTTCAGATTAAATATTCCGTGGGTATTAAGGGAACTGAGTTCTGTAATAGCCAATCCATTTTTTTTTTGTGGCTGATTCTCCACAGGTTTAGTACCAGATGATTGGGAAAATGCAGATGTGGTAGACCAGAAAGCCTCAACTCAATAGTGGGGAAGCCCTTAGAAGAGTTGCTAAGGCACTGTGTACAGGAATATGTCCATGTGAACAAGATAATAAATTGAAGTCAACATGAATTTTTGAAGGATAGGTCATATCAAACTAAAGTAATTATTTTCTGAGAGTGGGTAAGTATAAACCTGGATCAGGGCAACACAAACAGGAAGCAGAGGGTTGTTACAAATGGAACATGCTCATAATGTGGTAATTGAGGTACGTCGGGAATAAGTATTAGGCATCTTCTTTTAATATATTTATGAAAGATTTAGAAGTAGGACTGGAGAGTAATGTCTTCATATTTACTGATGACACTAAATTACCCAAGGTAATTAAATCAAAATATGGACTGGTATAAACTTGAAGCTAAATTAACAAAGAGAAATGTAAATGTATGCATTTTGGAATGAAAAATAAAGATGTAAATTATAATCTAAATGGAATAAATCTAGGGTTATCAGAGATTGGAAAGGATTTAGGACTGCTTGTGGATAACCACATTCATAGTCATGCACAATGTCAGACGGCAGGAAAGGCAAATAAAATATTAGCATGTATTAAGAGTGATAAACAAGCAGGGGATGCCTGTGTAATTCTGCCACTGTATAAATCCTTAGTATGCCCTCATTTTGAATATTGAGTATAATTTTTGGCACCACAGCATTGTAGAGCTGGAAAAGGGCACAAAATGAATAAGGGGACTGGAAAGATTGAGTTTTGAAGAGAGGCTAATCGAATGAGACTTAATTTCTATAGAAGAAATGTGTAAGTAGTGATGGTACGTACTTCACGCGCTGGAGTACAGTCCGCCGTCATCTTTGCGCCCACATCGGTGCGCCTGAAATGAGCACGCCCGACAACTGCTCTCCAGCCTGCGCATCCCATCTTACTTACAGTCCTGGATCATCTACCGACTGCTGGTGTAAGTATGGGATGGGAGTGGGTGCAGACTGCTGGTGCTAATGTCACTGCACATTATGGTGGACTTGTTATAGGGCAGTGCAGGTGGGAATATAGGCCCCAACCGCACCTTAAAAACCTTAAATAACAAATTGGGACCATATAGGCCCCAACCGCACCTTAAAAACCCTAAATAACAAATTGGGACCATATAGGCCCCAACCGCACCTTAAAAACCCTAAATAACAAAGTGGGACCATATAGGCCCCAACCGCACCTTAAAAACCCTAAATAACAAATTGGGACCATATAGGCCCCAACCGCACCTTAAAAACCTTAAATAACAAATTAATTGATATCAATATATCACAATAAATAAATATATATATATATTTATATAAATAAATAATATATAAATCAATCAATATATAAATATATATATATATATATATATATATATATATATATATATATATATATAACTCAATATATATATATCAAACAATAATCAATATATAAATCAATCAATATATAAATATATATATATATATATATCAATCAATATATCTATTAATCAATCAATATATATATATATATATATATATATATATATATATATATCAATATATATAAATATATATATATATATATATATAAATATATATATATATACATATATATATAAATATATATATATATACATATAAATATATATATATATATATATATAAATATATATATATATATATATATATATATATATATCAATATATATATCACACACACACACACACATAAAAAATATACATAAATATACATAAACATATACATAAAACAATATATATTAATTGATATTTATTATTTGATTAATTGATGTACTTTATTACTTATTTTATTATATTGTTCATGTATTTCTATTACACATTATTTTTTATACAAATTACAGTGCTATTTTTTGGCTATACATGTTACAGGATATTATCCTGTAACATGTATATCACATAAATAGCCCTGTAATATGTATAATACATACAGGGTCAAACAAGTTCACACTAACCTTTTTTTCCCTTACAGGCTTCCATACCTGCTTGCTGATTTGCTAATTTTTTTAAGACTCTCATTGGTTGAAATCGATGTCAATCAAAAATTTCAGCCAATCAGAGTCCTTCAAAAATTAGTATATAAAGCAGACCGTGGGAAAAAATCAATTAATCGCGGGTGGGGCTCCTTGTAGGAGGAGCTCTGTTAGTTTGTTGTTTTTTTTTTTTAGAGCGTCTGTTTTTTTTGGGCGGAGGCCTCTTTCAATGGGCCAGAATGGATGGATGGACAATGGCTTCAATCAAGATTGGATTATTTTTGGACAATGGCTTCAATCAAGATTGGATTATTTATTTGACCAGTGGCTTCAATCAACATTGAATTAGTTGACCAGTGGCTTCAATCAACATTGGATTATTTGACCAGTGGCTTCAATCAACATTGGATTATTTGAACAGTGGCTTCAATCAACATTGGATTATTTATTTGACCAGTGGCTTCAATCAACATTGGATTATTTATTTGACATGGGCTTCAATCAACATTGGATTTTATGACATGGGCTTCAATCAACATTGGATTATTATGACTATCCAGGTCATAGAGGACAGAAGGCCAACGCTGGAGGGGTCAATTTGACAGGTAAGTATGTGCTGTTGTTTATTTTATTTTTATTATTGTTTGTTTAAAGCTGTTTACTTTATTTGTATAATTGTAATAATGATTTTACTGTATTGTTTTTCCCTTTCCTTATTTTAATTTTATCTTTAAAAGTGACAGGCACATGCACATGCCTGTTACTTCTAAAAATGGAATAAAAATAGGGGGGGGGGTGCTAGGTACTGGTGGTAGGTAGTTGGATCAGGGTGGGGTCGGTCACGCTCAGGCGCCCATCGGTCGGTCAGTGGCCGCATAGGCCACGATCAGGGGTGGCGCAGGCCTCATGGGGGTGAACATCCACCCCGATGTGGCCTGTGCAACCCCGCTCACTGCCCGAATACCCCGATCACCGTGATCGGGGTTATCGGGCGGTGGCATAGCATAGGTCACATTGGGGTGGTGGTGATCAGGCCTCGGGGGTGATCAGGGGTGGCACAGGCCTCATCAAGGGGGTGATCCGATCACCCCCATGTGGGCCTGTGCCACCCCGCTCACCACCCGACTACCCCGATCCCGTGATCGGGGTAATCGGGCGGTGGCATCGCATAGGGCAGGCCTGATCGGGGGTGGCACAGGCCACATGGGGGTGATGGCTGGGGGTGGCACCAGGCATTGCAGGCCCTAGGGTCGTCGGGGGTAGGTAAGTTGGTGGGTGGCTGGGTAGGTGGCAGGCCAGGCAGGCATAGTGGGGTAACTGGTCACCCCTACCTTTTATTAGGGGCTACTAGGGGTTTGGTTTGGCCAGGGGCAGGGCAGGTGCCAGGTAGACTTACTGTTAGGCAGGCAACAGAGCAGATGTGAGTAGTTTCAGCCAGGGAGGTCTCTCAGTCTCAGCGTGACCAGGGTCAGGAAACAGAAAGTGGGAAGGGACAGGCAACTGGTGGTTTTATTCACTGTATCAGTCAATCAAAAAGTAAACTCGAGGCCCTATTAGCTGGCGGGCGCTCAGGGCTAACGGTCTGGGTGGGTTTACAATGTTCTCTTAGCAACTGTACAACCTTCCATCATTGATTGGTCAATGATGGAAGACTGTCAGTCATTAAATTGATACATTTACAGCCCATGCATATCGTCACTGTGATGGTGGGCGGCATGCATTAACGGTCAGGGGGCCAGGCCAGGCCTCATTGAAGAGAAGAGTCTAAAGGTTAGTGTATTTTACTAGTGTAATATGATCACACAGGGTGCAGGGGGCTACAATAGATACACAGCAGCATTAGTTAATGTAGCGCAAGGGGTTATCTTAAAGTGACAGTGTCCCTGGGAATAGTTTACTAACTTTACTTCATTTTATTACTGTATTAAGACATGAATGATGATGTACACCTTATATTTAATTGTTTTTGGGTTATTACTAATACATTGTTGTGTTTTTTTATTGCAGGGTCACGAAAATATTTGGGGGGGCGTTTGCCCTGACGCCGCAATGGACGGGCCGCACCTGATTACATGCTTAATTTCCGTCCAAAGTCCTAAGGGCTTGAATAACCTCCAAGCCCATAACTCGTTATTCAAGCCCGTGGGACTTTGAACAAAAATGGAGGTTGGAGCCCGTAGAACTTTATGACGAGAATTGAACATGAAATAAAGTATTTATTTTTGCCGATTTGCGAGCTGGAGAATGTTGTGCTATTAATTCTAAGACCAAACATATCTCTCACTTAAAAGTACAGGATTGTGTTTTTATTTGCTTAAAACGCAAGTAGGAGGCAATTGAATAGGGAAGTAACTTGCGATCTCCACTTACTGCTACTTTTTTCAGTAAGTAGCAATTGAATGAGGCCCTAGGTTACTATGGACTCCATTCCAGGCCCTCATTCAATTGCAATTATATAAGCACATAGCATTTTTTTTTCAGAAGTTTTGAGTTAGTGAACTTCTATCCAAAAGCAAGATCTTCACTAACTAAAAACTTCTGTAAAAAAAATGCTATGTGCTGATATATAGAGCCCTATTCAATTGGCAAAATCACAACTGAATGAGGCCCTATCTATTTAATCCCCTTCCTTGACAATACAAATACAAACTAACCCCAAATACAAACTTTGCCTAGGACCCGCTACCCCTATGAGCCTGGGGATATCAGGGATTTTCCCCAATACCAGTTATCCTTGGGGATTCTCCCTTTCCACATTCTAACCCATATTTTTATACCATATTTGTTGCGGATTTGAAACTTGAAAATATACTGTAAAATAGTTTAAAATGTTCATACAGAAAAAAAAAACATAAAATAAGTATTTTTAATATTAATTTTGTTTATAAAATATATATTTTAAAAACATTGTTTTAGCTAATATTAGATTTGTTTATGCACATCTGTAAAGTCATAACCTCTGGTAAACCCGACTGCACTAGTAAAGTCAATGTAAGGGCGCCTGCAGGTGGCCAAAATATGAACTGCATTGGTCTTTTGAAGAACATGAGAGCTCTGAAATAAATAAATAAAAACATATTTTTTTAATAACAATCATAAATGTTCCATATTAAAAATAAAATACTATTCCTGTACTGTAATTAATTCCATACTTAAAAGACCACTTTATTAAAAAAAAAAAAAAAAAATAGCCTCTTCTGTAGAGCTTCACTTCAAAATACGCAACATGTTTTTAGAATGTAAAAAAAAACAGCCGCTATTTTCTTTTATATGCAATTATGCTGCCATTTTAATTTCAAATGATCTACTTCATAAAGTAGATAAGGCCTTGAATAAACAGGAAGTTTGTATCTACACAATATGCATCTGGCATCTACAACTACCAGTGCATTTCTTAAACTAATGGAATGCTATTACTTTATGAATATCCTGCTGTGACAGAAGCTGCAAGAAGCTGCAGGCTCAGTAGAAAACAATGTAAGATTGCAGTAAGGAATAATAGCATAAAAATGGTACAGCTTTGTGTATGTTTTTACTTTCTAAAAACATTTTGCCCATTTGTGTGTGTGTGACATCATACAGGATTCCCTCAACAGGAGGCAAGACGCAATGTCCAGGGTGGAAAAATGTACAAGTATCGGTGAGTCCAGGGGCACGTGGGGGTAGGCAGGAGTGGATGGATGGTGGAGACCGTGAGGGGGCTATTAGCGACCAGCTTGGAGGACATAAGGGGCTGGGGTGGGCACAAGGAGCTGGGCTAAGGGCCAGAAGCAGCTGGGATGGGGGCCATTAGGGACCAGGTTGTGGCCATAAGCACTGGGGGCATAAGGGAGCTGGTTGAGGTTGAGGAGGGGGGTTGAGGATGAAGAGGGGGGTTGAGGAGGGAGGTTGAGGATGAGGAGGGGGGTTGAGGTTGAGGAGGGGGGTTGAGGATGAGGAGGGGGGTTGAGGATGAGGAAGGGGGTTGAGGAGGCGGGTTGAGGATGAGGAGGGGGTTGAGGAGGGGGTTTGAAGAGAGAGGATGAGGAGAGTGGTTGAGGAGAGAGGATGACGAGGGAGGTTGAGGAGGGAGGATGAGGCGGGAGGATGAAGAGGCGGGTTGAGGATGAGAAGGGAGGATGAGGAGGGCTGTTGAGGAGAGGGGTTGAGGAGGGGGGTTGAGGAGGGTGATAATGGAGGGGGAGGGAAAGAGACACGAGGGAGAGGGGGAAGAGACACAGGGAAAGGGGGGGAAGAGACACAGGGAAGGGAGAGGGGGAAGAGACACAGGGAAGGGGGCGAAGAGACACAGGGGAGGGAGAGGGGGGAAGAGACACAGGGGAGGGAGAGGAGGGGAAGAGACACAGGGGAGGGAGAGGAGGGGAAGAAACACAGGGGAGGGAGAGGGGGAAGAGACACAGGGGAGAGAGAGAGAGGGGGGACATAAGAAAGGGGCACAGAGGGCACGCAAGAGGGGGACACAGAGGGCACAAGAGGGACACATGGGGCAGCACATTTCCCACCCTCGGCTTATACTCGAGTTATTTGATGTCCAATCTGGGACAATTAAAATCCAATGGAGAAGTAAAAAAAAACTGCTACTCAAAATCAGTCAAAGAAAAATAAAAACATTCAATAGTCAAATAAAAGCAAAACGGTCATGTTTATACACAGTTCCAAGCCTCCAACATCAGGTATATCACACAAATATACATTGTGCATACAAGAAAGAAGTAGACTAAGGATTTTTTTACTTGAGAACCAATCCTTTAGAAAGTTTAACAGTTAAAAAATGACAGTGGTGTAAATTAAACAATGTACCCAAGTTTAAAAATACAGTATATGGTCTTGCATATTTGGAAACAGCTATTGTCACCTAATGAGTGAGTATTCTAGAATTATTTGCCTGCCGCAAAAGTCATGAAGGCTTCATTTGCAAAGCACCTTAATTTATAGGGGAGAGGGGTAGATAATTATGTTTATAGAAATGTGATCTGATCCCCATAGGGGATATTATGTGTCTTTGTTGACCCACCTTGTGTAGAGAAGTTGCAAGGGAGTGAGGTCCTCCAATCTGTAGGTCAAGGGAGTCATAGGAAACCCTCAAAAAGAGGGGACGGTGATGCTGAGGGGGCCAGGGGGATTTAAGCCCTTTACTGCAGACATTAAAAAAATATATGAACTACTATTAAAGTAAAATCATTACAATTAAAGTAAAAAAATATTTGCAATAAAAATAATAAAGTTAAAGTACATAAAATAGAAAAGATAAATAACCTGTTAAGGAAAAAAGGGTTAATTAATACATAATTATGGGTGAAGCTACCGCCATCGCAGGCGGTGCAATTCAATATAATTTTTTTCTTGATTTCTGTGAACACAAATTGTACATTTGTGTTCACATTTGAACATCTAAAATAAGTTAAAAAAATTGTTTCCTGCTCAGAATTCCAAAAAATACAATTATTGCACTGCATGCTGGGAATCTGGGAAGGCACATGCAAAATGTGCCTGCAAAGGCTTCACTCTTTAATCCAAATACCATTTCAAACATGGCTCCTTTTAAGCATATGCCTGCTGTATTACACAGCTTTAAGCAAACTCCAGGATTGATTATGCACAATCCAGGAAACCTACCCACAGACAGCACTGTTTAAAGGTTACTGCCTCAAATATATATATATATATATATATATATATATGTATAATGAGTTGGCACAGGGGCACATGTTTTTGGGCACTGGGCCCCTCCATTCACTAGCATCAAATTTTAGGTTTGCGAACATCGGACGTGAACTTCAATCAAATGTTCGCGAACGGGCGAACCGGGTGAACCGCCATAGACTTCAATGGGCAGGCGAATTTCAAAACCCACGGGGACTCTTTCTGGCCACAATAGTGATGGGAAAGTTATTTCAAGGGGACTAACACCTGGACTGTGGCATGCCGGAGGGGGATCCATGGCAAAACTCCCACGGAAAATTACATAGTTGATGCAGAGTCTGGTTTTAAGCCATAAAGGGCATAAATCACCTAACATTCCTAAATTGTTTGGAATAACATGCTTTAAAACATCAGGTATGATGTTGTATCGATCAGGTAGTGTAAGGGTTACACCTGCTTCACAGTAACAGAACAATCTCCCCATTTAATGCACCGCAAACAACCGTAAACAGTCCCTTTGCACAACCGCAAACTCCCCATTTGCACAAGGTTGGATACCAAGCTAGCCATGTCCCGTTCCTTGTCCTCACTGATGTCATTGAAGGTCTCTTTCTCCACCCAGCCACCAAGGGTCCCTGAAAGGTGACAACAAGCTCCCTGGGACGCCTGCTGTGTTCGGTCTTCCACCTCCTCAAAGCCACCTTCCTCCTCTGACTCCTTTTCTTCAGACTCCTCTCTCTGCGTTGCCTCTGTCTGCGTTATTATAAGGTGTGTACTGTTAAGTAGTACTATTCCTATCGGTTTAATCCCTGTTACGTCCACTATTAGGGGACGTGTATATGGCATTGATTTTTGGAACAGGGAGATGGAAAAAGATGCTTGGTCGGACCTCCTACTTCAAATTTGGGGCACTGCGCATGCAATCTAAGGTGCCACCAGATATGAGTGTCACTGTGCACTGGCAAAAGTTGGCAGAGTAGGCGATGTAGGCTTCACACACACGCCTGTAGGCAGGCAATTGCTATTCAATCTATTACAGTCAAAAAAGTGTTGTTTTATGTCACTGTACACTACGATTGCACCAGATATGAGTGTCACTGTGCACTGGCAAAAGTTGGCAGAGTAGATGCAATAGGCTTCGCACACACGCCTGTAGGCAGGCAACTGATATTCAATCTATTACAGTCAAAAAAGTGTTGTTTTATGTCACTGTACACTACGGTTGCACCAGATATGACGTATCACTGTGCACTGGCAAAAGTTGGCAGAGTAGATGCAATAGGCTTCACACACACGCCTGTAGGCAGGCAATTGCTATTCAATCTATTACAGTCAAAAAAGTGTTGTTTTATTTCACTGAGCACAATATAAGCTGTTAGGTGTTAGCCTGTCACACACACACTGGCAGGCAGGCATATGCAATTAGATTGCACAGAAAAAAATTATAAAATAAAATAAATGATGTTCTAGCCCTAAAAAGGGCTTTTTGGGTTGCTGTCCTCTTACAACAAATGCAGCTTCAGAATGATTCTAAAATGTATGCTGTCCTTCAGATGGAAGGCCCTGGAAGAGAGTGTATGCTGCTGATTGGCTGGAATGTGTCTGCTGACTGTGAGGTGCCGGGTCAAAGTTTCCTCAATGATATAGAATAGGGGGCGAACCCAAAAGCGCATGTGTTCGCCGTCCGACACGAGCGCGAACATGCCAAAATCGCTGCGAATAGTCCGCGGGCAAACTGTCCCCGACATCTCTACCCTCCAGCAATGATCCTTGACACCCTGCATAAAAGAGCACATCTAGGTTGATCGGAAATCCTCTTTTATCTTGATTGAAAACCCTTGGCTCCTCTCTTCAGCCCATGGAATTGGCCTCTGCCTAAAAAAAAACTTGTTTATTTAAAAAAAAAAAATCACCTAACGGAGCTCCTACTCTAAGGAGCTCCCACTCCGACTGACATTTTTTTGACTGCAGCTTTGCATTATATACGATTTTTGCAGATTATGATTTGCTGAAATATGTTTCAATCATATTTCAGCCAATTAAAATTGAGTATTTGTACTGAATTTTTAATTTTTCTTTATATGGTGGCAGGTTGTTTACAAAGCAGAAGATGAGGGACAAGGGCTTCAAGCAAGAAAGAAGAGGACAGACTTTTCAATCAGGATTAAAGTGCTAACTTACCCCAGGAGAAAGAGTGAGGAACCTGGGCATTGATGATCATAACTAGAGGTCAAAAGGATAGGTAATGTATACCTTCCATCCTTACAGGTCTAATGTTTTTTTTTTATGTTGTTTTTTTTATGTATTTAGTATTTAAGATTATGGGAGTCCAAATGGATCAGCAATAGGAAGTGTGCCATGCAGGTTCTTGGACCCCATGTTACAGCATTTATCTTTAGGTGCCTTTTAGGTCCATAAGGTCCCCCATGGTCATAGCTTACTATACCAATAGCATCTGTTGGAATCCCCAGTGGTATAGGGGTTAATATTAGCCACCATGGTGTTCCAAAGGGGCTTATGTGGTCATATTGGGGTTCATGGGGATCTCTATGGTAAAGGGTTATAGTTAGGTCCCATAGGAAGGGACTGGTAAAGGCTTAATATTTGGTGCCATGGGGGTCCTTGTGGATTAAACTTTATGGTTGGTGGAATATCCAGGATTATAGGGGATAGTGGGTATTAAGGGGAATCCTGGGAGATACCCAGCTCATATGGCAGAGTCGGTATTAAGGGGCAATTCAGGGAATACCCGGACATACCAGGCGGAAAGGGTTAATATAGATAGATATGATAAGGAAGGATGTTAGGGCTAGGGCAATGTGTTCAAGTTAGTGGGTACCATTCCATAGCCTCCTGCGTGTAGGCTGAGAAATCATGTTAGTGCTATTGGGCTCTGGCAAATTGACCTGGGTGCAAGTCAATAAGTTTTAAGATTATATTTGGTGGGAGCCATCAAATGGCTTTGGAAGTTCGCTTTTCAAAACTCCTGTAGCTTCAAGACAGACTTCTGAGAGTTTTTACAGGAGCCATGGAATGGAGACCTAAAGTTGGACCCAGTAATATTGATATTAAAAACGCCGTTGGAATTTATAGGCGGAAAAAATAATTCTACAAATATTAACTGTGGATAGAACTGTAATAGTGGCCCACTGGCTGCAAAAACAAACACCAATAGCCTCATTCAATTAAAATGCCCACAACTCATGGTTGCGTGCTCGAACTTTGCTACAATTTTGGTGCTATTCAATTGATCAAGCCAGCAAGTTACGGACTGAAAGCCGAAACCATGCACTCATACGTAGCAGTTCAGGGCGGGAACATGATCGATTAAGCAAGGCTTTAACCACCCATTTAGAAACAGTCATCATCATTAGGTCAGTAAAACATGGAGGTTAGATGTCAATCAACTAGCGTTTAGAGGTCCGATATGCAATCAGACTCGCAAAACCACAAAATACTAAATAATAAAAATGAATGCCAATACTGTTCTAGTCCATGTGGGTGGCCTCATATGAATTAACTCATTGATTCCAGAGATCGATATAAACCCGAATTGATTGCAGATTTGTTAGCTTGAGACTGTTGTGCAATTAATTCTAATGTCTTACATCGCTTTCCCCGTCATTTACAGTGCATTATTGATGTTGTATTTGCATTTACAGTGCTACGGAAATGTATTTAACCCCCTTTGTGGGTCCCATCTGGTACCTGTAGGATTTTCTTCTACATTTGCCATTTATGCGTGTGAAAACATTTGCGGGCTTGAGGAATTGTATTAATTGAATAGTGATTTTCAATTTTAGCGATCATAACTCTTGCGGACGGGAAAGATCAAAGGCTTAGATGGGGTGTAAGTTACGGTTGTAACAACCGCAAGGATTTCAAGCCCATAACCCATAGACCGTTTCCTGCTTGCAAAAAGACACCAAGTAAATAGCAAATTAACTTACGGCCTCCCTTACGGGCTACTGTAACTTACAATTCCTCAATTGAATGAGGCTCCAAGTATTAAATGCTTAGAAAAAGTTTGGCAAATATTCCAGGTAGAAAAAAGTTTCCTTGGGCCATATTGGAGCAGGAAGACCAATTTCAAAATAATTGGAAATGATGGGTAGAAAATATTTATTTAGATTTAACAATATTTTATAAACCTGGTAACCACTGATATCTCCTTTGGTCCAACTGCTGTATCTAGTTGGAACAGGTTTAAACATCTTCACAATAGTGATAGTATGCTTTGTACTTAATATAACACCTTACAGGTGCATCAACCAACCTGCTCAGGTTCTTGAACCTGTAGTGTTAGGGCCTCATTCAAGTGCGATTCAGCCAATTGAATAGGGCTCTAAATAAGCACATAGCATATATTTTTAAAGAAGTTTTTAGTTAGTAAAGACCTTGCTTTTGGATAGAAGTTCACTAACCAAAAACTGGAAAAAAAATATGCAATGTGCTTATTTAGAGCCCTATTCAATTGGCCAAATCGCAATTGAATGAGGCCCAGAGTTTTCATTTTCACACATATTTTCGTTCTTACACCTGGTCTCATCTACATTATAAGCTTTTTTTGTTAGCAATAATACCAACAGTATTTGTTTTCTCCTTTATATTGCTTTGGTTTGGTTTCAGTAATATGATACGCCATTGTGTAACACCATAGAATAAGTTTTGCTGCCCCTACAGCAAAAGATTCAAAACATAATTAGCCTATTCCAATGTTTGTCTCAGTGTGTAATTTATTTCTTAATACTTAACAGAGCACAACTATAAGTTACACTTTTGAAGATAAAATGGGGCATAGCAAAAATACACTCATAATTAATATCAATTGACACCCATGTCTGAGTGGATTGTATATTACCCCTCTAATCTATGGTTGCTATTTAAATTTGTGAACTCAACACTATTATGCAAAGTGCTGAACTTGCTATTTATATTAGATAAAGGCATATCTAAGGGCCTCATTTTAATAAGGGCCGTAAAATAGCCGCAAAACTGCGATTCCTTGCGGCCAGTTTACGGCCCTGCGTAGCGCTATGGCTACGCTGCTATTCAAATGGTCCCCCTTACGGCCGATCACGAACTATGCAATCGGCCTCAAGCATTGTAGAAGCAAATATATATTCAATCCAGCACTGCAAAGCACTGTAAATGATGGGGACATGAGGA
This sequence comes from Discoglossus pictus, assembly GCA_027410445.1. NCBI lineage: Eukaryota > Metazoa > Chordata > Amphibia > Anura > Alytidae > Discoglossus > Discoglossus pictus. The sequence goes on from CM050165.1 coordinate 422,306,458, forward strand.
TTAATAGCAAAACATTCTCAAGCTTGCACATCGCCAAATTATAATCTTTGATTTTAGGTTTAATTTCCGTCCAAAGTCCCACGGGCTTCAATGACCTACAAGCCCGTAGCTCGTTATTCAAGGCCGTACAGGCTTGGAGGGTGATAGACCTCCAAGCCGTGGGACTTGCATTATAGATAGAACACGAAGATTGAACATGAAATTACATTTCTTTATTTGCAGATTTGAGATTAGGGGAATGTAGTGCTATGAATTCTAACACCTCCAATCACTTTTACGTCTCATCAAAGTACAGGATGGCTTTTTTATGTGCTTAATTGGTGCTCCAATTAGTAAGTAAGAGCCTTGCGGGACCTTTTTGGTGTAAGTAAGCTGCGGCTCGGTTTTAGCCAATTACGGCCTTTACAGAAGGGTTCGCTTAGCCTTTGAATAGCCACCTGGGCTTTCTTGTTGCCGCAACTCTTGCGGCCACGTAAGATCAAAGGCTTTCCCTTGCGCGGGTGTGGCCGCAAGGGATAACAGGGCGCCGGCCGCAAGCCGGCCGGAGCCCTCGGCCACAAGGGAATAGAGTAGGGAAGTAGCTTGCGGCCATCCCTTGCGGCCACGCATCTCCAACAGCCATTAATAGAATGAGGCCCATAGTGTCATGGATTATGAATGTATCTGATAGAGGAGAATCCTTATTTTTGCATGAAAAAATACCAAAATAAATATTTACAAACTCAAATACCTTCAGTTTGCAAGCTGAGGCTTTTGTTAGTTGACACCCCTTGTTGAAGAAAAACACTCACTGACTCCCCCTCACCCTCAGAAGAATAAGATAGGACACGAAAACTCTGTATTTTCGGTTTAATACAAGCTTGGAGGTGAACGGACAGAGTAACAGCAAGTCTGTAGTTCATCTGAAGAATCCTTCCACATCCTACATTTTTATACAGTTTTTACAAGGTTTTACAAACAATATTGGCTAATTAGTAAACTCTTTCTTATGAGACTCAGCAGGGCATTTTTACTAGGTTCTACACACAATATTGGTTAATCAGTCAACTCACTCTTGTAATACAAACACAAGGCCTTCACATTTTCTCCTTTAACCCAATACTCAAATGTTTTATCTCTACTCAAATATGCACAATCTTTTTAATTGTATTCTTGTGTCTTCTAAGAATCAAGTTTGCAAAATGTTTTGAAGTAAAATGACTGAACTAATGATTCTTCAGAATTAACTCCTTAGGTCTACAATTACTAAGATTAGCAATTACTATTTTCTTATATACTGATATCTGCATAGATATTTGACTGCCATATCGATAGCAAATACCATTTTCTTTTATTTACTTATAATGAATAGATATTCAACTCTTACACCCTGAAAATCCCTGCTAAGATTAGCATAAAATTCATAATTTGTATTGGCCAATAAGGAGAAAGCAAAAGTTGGCTGATACATTTGTATTAAACGCTGGGGTTCCTGTGTTGGAAAGCTGCCTGGGATATGTAGTCTATCTTGGTCTATATCCTTGTGCTCCGATTCATCTGTGAGCTCAGCCATGCGATTCCATGTACTTCCTTTGAAAGGTCAAACTCTGTACCTGGCTGCTGCCTTTCCTGTGTGTACTTGGTTATGTAACCTTCCTGTAGGTCTTCAAAGCTGGATTTTACTTGCTTGAATTTAACTTTGTAAGTAAACTGAACTTATCTATATAACACATCTTTTTCTGATAATCACTGCCTGTTTCTTACCAAACATTTGAAACCTAGGAAACTGTTATATACCTATAAAGAACTTGGATATATTATGTGTACTTGCATCAGTCGTGTCCAACTCTCTGTGACCTCATAACATAACACACCATGCTGATCCACTTGGTGTTCATGTCAGAGATACAGGAGTGGGTTACCAGTTCCGTCTCCAGTGAGCCACAGCAAACTGCTTCTAGTATTCCTAGTTCTCCCATTCAAGTACTGACCAGGCCAAACCCTGCATGGGTTTAGGATAGTGGGACCTCTTGGTTCCATGACTGGAATCAAACCTAGGTTGCAGCGATGAAAGCACCAAATCCTAACCACTGGACAACCAGGGAACCCTGGATATATTATAGTCCTAGGTAATTAGAGGGAATTTGTTCTTTCAAGAGCTATTTAATTTGCAAGCTATCAGCTCACTATAAACTTAACTCCATATATACAAAAACATTTTGCTGAACAAGTTAGATAAAATCAATTGTTTTTTGTGAAAGAAAAACACTATAATACAGCAAGTCTCTAGCAAATATATATATATATTGTTTCTGAAACTTAAGCAGCTGTCTACTGAACAAAACCACCTCCCCCACTGACTCTATTGGTAGATACCAACAGCTTTGAAAGTACATTTATTAATGAACATTTTTTTTTTAAATAATTGAGAAAACTTCCAAATCATGTTAAGGAGCTAAAGTGGCCCTATAATTAAAAAATACAATTCAAAAGTTTGTGAATAAAAAAAAAATAGGGTTTCTCATAAAAATATAACAAAGCTGTACTGTTGTTACAGAATCTGTCGGTTTTAGTAAAACACTTAGGGCCTCATTCTATTATCGGCCGTAGGAGATGCGGGGCCGCAAGGACCGTCCGCAAGCTATTCGGCTATTCTATTCCCCTCAGGCTGGGGATTCCGGCAGGCTTGCGGCCGGCGCCTTGCTATCCCTTGCGGCCGCTCGAGCCGGAGGAAAGCCTTTGATCTAAAACGGCTGCAAGAGTTTCGGCCGCAATTTACCTTCTGGTTCCCTACCCCCCCCCCCCCCCAATTATGTTACTTTACCCCTGCTCTCTCCAAGCCTTTTTAATCCTGGATATGCTCTCTTTGCCTGTTCATTTCTATTAATTAATAATTTACCTAATCACAATTCCTGTTGTAAATATACCCCTCTCCTCCCTTCCTGTCATTTTATATTTCTATTTTTATTCGCTTTTGTAATTTTCTTAATTGTCATATTCTTCGTAAATTTCCTTGAACATTCCACAATTTATAATATTATATTTATGTTCTATTGTTACATTTTGTGCAGATGCTATTCCTTAAAATGAGTTCTAAATCGTAATTATACAAAATTTTTACCATGATCAAGTTGTCTTCACCCCTTTTTCATTTACTTACTCTATCACTCTTGATTTCCAAGCGTAATCTAAATTAAGATACATATCCCCCTTAATCTTGTAATGCAATCATGTGCTACAAATCCTTCTTAATCATAATATCAATTATTATATATAATTTACATGTGCAAATTAGCATAATTTTACGTGTAGAATCATTCCATTTCATTTCATATACTGGTTCAATCTATTACATTAAAATTTGTGCATCCAAAAATTCCTTCCTTTTTCCTTTCTCTTCCATTCCTTTCCTTTAAAATCACCCTATAGTTGATTCAATCATAAGCTGGTGAACCTCTTATTAAAATTACGTGGCTTCAATATATTTAGATAAGAAAAAAAAAAGTAAAAGAAAACCATCATTAATACCCAAAATTCATAATAAGGTTAAAGTGCATTCAATACAAATAAAGTGCTGTGCAATTTCTTATGAGGAAAGTCAATATGCAATCTTAGACCCTTTAAATATTGCATCTAATCATAATTGCATGACTACAAAAAAAAAAAAAAAGGGGAAGAGAAAAAAAAAAAAAAACCCTATCTAAACCACCTATTTCCTTCCTTAATACTCCTAATACATAATAAAGTTTAAAGTGCATTCATTACAAAAAAGTGCTGTGCAATTTCTTAGGAGGAACGCAATATACAATCACAAACCCATTGTAATCCATCATTTTTGTGAGGAAATGGTAATATATCCTAAAAATAAAAGGGATAGTAGCGAGGAATTAGTAAAGTATTCCTCCCTTTTTTTGGAAATCTAGCAATCCCACCAAATGACAATGAGGCAAAGACTCTCAAATATCCCATTTACTAAATAAATCTTCTCCCTCTTTAAGTGATGTGATTTTATACCATCTAGAGTCTCTTAAAAATGAAAGTCCTATGGGAAAAGTCCACTTGTATGGTATTTCTTTTTCCCTCAGTTTCTGGGTAATAGGAAAAAATTAGGAATACAAGATATACAGGCGTGGGGAAACCTCCATGGAGGACTTAACATATCCCTTCATCGTTCACGCCCATAAGGTACAACTGGGTGGTTGCAGTTGTAATCCCCTTGGAAGGGGAAGGGAGCGAATGGCTAGACTGGATAGGTATGACTCCAAGAGAGAGTGTGGTATGTTTGGAAGTATGGATGTAGCCAGGGGCTGCGGGATGGGAGGCGGGGGGGAGGGCCTAGTGGAGGGAAGATAATGCCGGGTTTGAAGATAGTGAGTTACAACGTTAGGGGATTAAATTCTCCGTCAAAGAGAGCCTCCATTTCGAGAATGCTGATCAAAACAAATCCAGATATTGTATTAATTCAGGAATCCCATTGGGATAAGGGAAGAATATTTCATATGGCCAAACATAGATTCCCTCAAGTATTTAATGCTTGCCATAAAAAAAACTCAGGAGGAGTTTTAATGATGTTTAATAAAAAATTACAATTAAAAGAAGAATTAGTGGTCTTGGATAGTAAAGGCCGTTATATTATCTGGGTAGGAGAAATAAATGGCGAACATATGACAATAGTAAATGTATATGCCCCTAATAATAAACAAAATATATTTTTGAAGGGAGTATTAAAGAAACTGGATAAGATAGCTATAGGAGGACGCATAGTAGGTGGTGACTTTAATATGACGCCTGATGCTAAAATGGACAGAAGCTACAAAAAAGTTCCCAAAAACTATAAAGGTATAGAAAAAACAGCTCAGGAGTTCTCCAAATTATTGGTGGAAAACCACTTATATGATGCATGGCGCCTTATAAATATAAATGAAAGAGACTATACCTATTATTCTGCATCTCATAAAATGTATTCAAGAATTGATAATATAATAGTTAATGAGTCTTTGTTAAACGCAATTCAATCAGTTAAAATTGGTTTAATAACAATCTCGGACCATGCTCCAGTCACCCTCCAAATACAGGAAAAGGGGGAGATAAAATCTAGCAGGGCATGGAGAATGGATGATAAAATCTTAGAAAATAAGGAAAGACTAAATACTATTAGAATGGAAATTAAAACATTTTTGGAAATTAATATGGGGTCGGTTACAAGAGGTATATTAATCAAGTTGAAAAGCATCTGGGTTAAACAGAGAGGATTGTCCTTACGGCTTTTACATATAAAATTGTATAAATTGGAACAAGAAAACAAAATAAAAATAATTGATACCCTTACACAAGAGATAATAACAATTCGGAACAAAATTAAAAACATTAACCAAAAACGCTCAGACATGAGTCTTTGGCAACTACAACAAAAATCATTTCATTTCAATAATCGAATAGGAAAAGATCTCGCGAATAAGATAAAAAAACAAAAATATGAAGATTGTAATATTCCTTATCTTGTAAAACAGGGAATAAAACATTTTAAGCCTAAAGAAATCACGGATCAATTTGCAAAATTTTATCAAGCTTTGTATAATCTAAACTCGGAAGAAAACTTTATAACACCCAAAAGTGAAGACATATCATCATTCTTAGATCAGATTGACTTTCCAGTTATCTCAAATGAGGAAAAGGAGGCTTTAAATAGTCAGATAACGGAACTAGAAATTAGACGAGTTATTAAAAACCTAAAAAACTACACGGCACCAGGCCCAGATGGATTTTCTACAACATACTATAAAATATTTGAGGAAGAGTTAATGCAAATCTTAGTAGCTACATTTAATGAAATTAAAACCACAGGTACATTCCCACCAGAGATGCTTAGAGCCAATATAATCACTATACCAAAATCAGATAAGGAAGCACACTCTTGCAAAGAATTTAGACCAATTTCGGTTATGAATATAGATACCAAAATATATGCGAAAGTTTTGGCTCTAAGACTTACAGAAATATCTAAATCATTAATAGAGTCCGACCTAACAGGATTTGTCCCAGTGAGGCAGGTTGCCGATAATTCCCATAAACTGATTCATTTAATAACTTATGCGAAGAAAAAAGACACCCCCATCCTATTCCTATCCATGGATGCTGAAAAAGCTTTTGATAGGGTAGGGTGGGATTTTATGATGCAGACCCTCCATAGATATGGGTTTGACTCATTTGCATCGAAAGCTATAGCTGCCCTATATAAGGCTCCCTCGGCATCGGTTTTGGGGAAAGGGGTCCAATCAGATTATTTTATGGTAACAAATGGAACCCGTCAGGGTTGTCCGCTGTCTCCCATTTTATTCGCATTGACCCTAGAACCCCTCGCTATAGCTATTAGGGCTTCGTCAGACTTTAAGGGGATTAAAGTAGGCAAAAGGGAATACAAGATCTCCCTCTTCGCGGATGATGTAGTAGTATGTATGGAGCATCCTCATATATCTATGAAGGCGCTGATGGAAATCATTGCAAACTACAGTAAGGTGTCGAATTATAAATTAAACATAGAGAAATCTGAAGCACTAAGTGTTAATATTCCAGAGGAAGACGAAGAGCGCCTGACTAGTAGGTATCAGCTGGCCCACACAAAGGGATTTACACACCTGGGAATTAACTTTAGTGATGATATAAGAAGTATTCAAACCTCCAATTTGAACAATTTATATAAATCATCTAAAGAGCTTATTGAGAACTGGCCGGTCAATCAAATATCCTTCTCTGGTAGAATTGCATCAATCAAGATGTCTCTCCTTCCTAAACTTAACTATGTATTTAGATCTTTCCCTTTTTCAATCTCAAGCAAATGGACAGCTGAATTCCAGAAGATGATCGATAGATATATTAATAAGAACGGTCAGATCAGAGTTAAAAAAGCAATAATGAGTCGAAAATTTATAAATGGTGGCATTGCATACCCAATGGTTTTTCACTATCAGGAAGCAATTAAATTGGCTCAATATGTAAAGTGGAGTCAACCTCTTTCCACTCACCCGGAGAACCAGATTTTAAGTGATATGCTACACAATATCGACCTTAATGCTCTTTTGTTCACTCCAAAACTAGCATTAGCATACATTGACCCGAGAGCAACTATTTTGACTATAATGGTAAAAGAGTGGATAAAAATGAACAAAAAATGTAAATTCATAGAGCAATATAGTGAACTTACTCCTTTGACAACATTAGCACGCATGAATTATATCTACTTAGAACCAGAATGGAAAGACAAAGGAATATATCTACTGGGGCACATTATAGATAAAGAAAAAGGAAAAAATTTAGATTATAACATGCTAAAGTTGAAATATAATATATCAACTAAACTTTGGTTCACTTCACATCAAATTTCACTAGTTTTAAAGAATATAAATAAAAACATTACTCGGCAAAGCTTAAACAACGTTGACATTTTAATAAAGTCCCAAAATACTAGACACTTGATTTCTAAGTGTAGTGAGATCATTTATAAGCAAATACAGACGGATACAACTAGACCTATGGACCTCTGGGCTAAAGATATGCAGCTAAGGATACCTAAAGAGTCATGGCAACAAGCCTTAAAATCTCTAAATAGGTTTGTTAAAAATACAAACCAGAGAGAAATTCAATTTAAATTACTTAATAGATGGTACTGGGTTCCCTCCAAAATCTACTTTATAACATTTAAACCAGAAATTAAATTATGCTGGAGGAACTGTGGGAAATCTGCAGATATGTTCCATATATGGTGGGAATGCCCTATAACCCTTCATCTTTGGAAGGAATGTTCTGAATACTTATCTATTATATTTAAGACAGAAATGATAGTAAAACCGCAGATGGCCTTGTTTAATATTTTTCCCCCTAAGATGAAAATAAAAAATAAAGCGTTTATGACTCAAATTTTTCAGGTAGTAAAAACTGCAATTGCACGAAATTGGAAGAAAGAGGATCTTCCAAAACTAACTGAAATATTGGCCATGATGGGATACAATAGGGAACTAGAGAGGGATTTTAATATGGCATTTCAGCTAAAACAAGACCCTGTAAAATGGGTAGTTTGGGACTCAATTTTTAAGTAACCTCTACGGGGTAATCTCACGAAGACACCATATCTTCCCTGGCAGATCGATCCCTCCCTGGCTCTTCCTCCCTACCTTCACCAAGCTGGCTAGAATATGAGTGGAATGAAAGGGTGTGATAGGATATGTAAGTAATTAAAAAAAAGAAGAAAAAAAAAAAAAAAAAGAGTTTCGGCCGCAAGAAAAGCCTGGTTGCTATTCTATTGCTCCGGGAACCCTCTCTGCATGGCTAAAAGCGAGCCACAGCTTACTTGCAGGAAAAAGGTCCCGCTAGCACCAATTAAGCACAATATAAAGCCGAAATAAATCCATCCTGCACTCTGAGGAGACTATAAAGTGAGTGTAGGTGTTAGCAAAAATAGCACAACATTCCCCTACACTCAAACCCGTAAAAAAAATATTTTTTAATTTATGTCAAAAATCCATGTAAAAAGTCCCGAGGGCTTGGAGCAGCTCAGACCCGCCCACGCTGCGGCCGGAAAATAAACAGTTAATGTAAACTCGGATTTGGGCTGATGTGCAAGCTTGAGAGGGGGTTGCTATTAATCCTCATGTCCCCCAATATGATCCCTAGCATTTACAGAGCTGTACAGTGCCGTCTTGAATTTATTTTTGCGTTTAAAGTTTTCTGAGCTTACGGCCGGTTGCAAGATATACGGCCGGTCGTAAGGGGAGATCCTTGCGGGGCCGTATAATTGAATTCCAAGATAACAGAACCCCCGCAAGGAATCGCAGCCTTGCGGCCATTTTACGGCCGATAATAGAATGAGGCCCTTATTGTATGTTATTTTCATACAAGGTAAATGCTAAAACAAAATACAGTAAATGACTCTCTAATCGAAGACTAGAAAATAAACTGAATAATTTATCTATTTTAAAATGTAGACATGCAATAGGAAAATAATAACCAATGTGCAAATGTTGACGGTTTTCAACTTCTAATAAATAAGGCTGTTAGTGTATAATTTCAGACTCTTTTTTTTACGTTTCAATTCAATATGTTCTATATTTTATTTAAGTGGAAAACTATCCAAATATCATTATTTTAATAATTAGTGTACAATTATGATTAGTGACATTTATTATTCTTTATTTATTAACATATTTTGTAGATATATTTACAAATAACAACATATACAAAAAACAAAGATAATATTACATAATAAAACTGACAATTGTGCAATTGATTTGAGGTCACTAGGAAGCGTTTACACTTTTGAATGACAAAATAAACAGATTTATTTATATAATTGAAAATAGTTCCACCAAATTTTTCTTTAGATCTTATATTTTTAGGCGTGTTTAAACATTGTAAAACATATTTGTAGAAAAACAACAACAAAAAACATTAAAAAATACATCTTTTTAAATTGATGTCCTATGTTGATAGAAATTATTTTTTTCCTCTAAAAAGCCTACAAAATACATTTATCTAGTGTTTTTTTTATTTATTAGATGTGTAAATCTGGAAGATGAGAAAAGCTCCAATTTTCCAAAGCTTAGTTTATATAAACAAAAAGGAATCCAAACTATTAGACACAATATTAGCAACCATGAAAAAAGTAAGTTATTATTTTTGACAAAAGGGATTAATATCCTTAACAGAGCAGAGCAACACTGACAATAATTTAATGTAGTGTAACAGTTCATAAATCTGTTTTTTACTTGATTGAAGATCAAGAACCAAAGCAAAAGTTTATCTAGAACTGGCAAAGTTCCCTTCTTCATTTTGTACATGTTCTTGGACTATGGACCCTGCTCTGCTGCAGAATATATTACCATAATCTAGCAATCATGCTCTGCACTTATAAATATCCTGAGGACTTAGCCTAAATGTTCCCTGTACATAGTAACCTGTATATTCATATTGATTACTCTCTCACCTTAGAAAAATTGATCTTTATATTTTGTTTGATGGTGTGATGATGCGTTGTATCCCGTGCTATGGTGGCTCAGGATGTGGTCTACAGGAATTATTACTTGGCTACGGCACATCTAGATAGGGTGTAGAGTTGGGTGATACAGGCAGTGATAGTACTCCATGTTTTTGGAAGCTTTGCCAAAACTTAAAAAACAAACAAGTGTTTAGGTTGTAATAAATTCCATTTAAAAAAAGAATGTAAATCTTGAGAGTTGATCTATGAGCGAGGCAAAGCACACATCTGATAAGACTTTGGTCCTCTGGTAAGTGCAAATGCAGGGCTGAGATCAATCTCAGGAACTCCTGGAGGAGGTCTGAATGTGAACTTCTGCAGTAGACCTGTGAAGAACAGGAAGAGCTCCATCTTGGCTAAATTCTCTCCAGCACAAACTCTTCGACCTAGTAAATAGAAGGAAAGCAGCATTATTATTTTATGTATTTTTGCCAAGTGGAGTAGCGTAAATGTCACTGTTTCACTATAACCGGCTTGTTCAATAGGAAAGGTTTTACTATAAAATGCTAAATAATGTTTTATGTATGTATGTATACATAATATGTGTGTGTAAGTTTTCTATAGCATATTATGTTGATTCCATCTACATATATTTACTTTGCTATGTCAGATGCTGTCTCCACGCTCTCTGCACCCCTGTTCATATTCACATTGATGGTCACATTTTATTCATGTCAGTATTGCTTCAGACTTGATAAAGAGAGTTCAAATCTCTTGAAATCTTATCTCTATAAATACATTTGTCCAATAAAAGTATCACTATATACTTTGATACAAATGTTATTTTGCACGTCTTATTGTGATAAATAAACACAAGAGTAAGTTTTAAGCTACGCTGTTCTAGTCAGGCTTTTGAAAACTAGAAATATTCTCTTTTGTGCTTTGACACAGAACAGCCACTAGTTGAAAATAATAAATTGCAGGGTTTGGCCTGGCCAGTACTTGGATGGCAGACCAACCTAGGAAAACCAGGAGCTTTATGCTGTGGCCCACTGGAGAAGGAACTGACAATCCACTATGTACATAATATTTTGAACTCAGGGCCTCCCGTTTTTTTTACCATGTGGTAACAATGTATTTTTCTTTGGATTTAACCCCTGTATTGCACTGCGGAATATATTGGCAAGTTACAAATAAATGATAGATAATAGTAAAAATTGGGGGTATTTGAAACATAAGCATGGATATACATACTGTATATGCATTCCATGTTGGGCTTTAAATTTGTATGTATACATGGTGCATTATGTGGCCTCATTTGCATGTCCCGCCCAGTTTTCCCAGACTGCAGTGCATATACTGTATTTCTGAGAAATTTGAGCAGGAAATAAGTTTTCATCAACTTATTTTTAGACATTCAAATAGAATCACTAGTGTACTATTCCTTATTTGTACTACTGTACTTTGTACGGTGGAGGGATTCTATCACTCTTAGCCCACCATATGCGAAACAATTGCGGTATATATATATATATATATATATATATATATATATATATATATATATTTATTTATTTATTTATTTATTTATTTATTTATTTATTTTTATTTTATTATTATTTATTTATGTATTTATTTATTTTTATTATTATTATTATTATTAATATTAATTACATGTTACTTTATGATCCATCCTATCTTGTTTTTTAAACTATCATTTTCAGTGTTTCAGTACCTGCTGAAAAAGGCATGAAGGCTTCTTTTTTTACAAAATGTCCCTTGGAGTCAAGAAAGTGTTCAGGGTAAAATTCCTCTGGTTTTTCAAAGAAAGCTTTGTCTTGCAACACAGATGTCAGGACTGGAATGACATGAGTTCCCTGCAAAGAATGATAGGACAATGAGCACTCAAGTACAGTGTAAAAATAAAAACGTGTTTTAGTTTGTCAAAATTAATATTTCAGTTATGTCATCGATAAAACTCTTATCTTTGCATAAATATTATAGCTTGGCCAAAAAAGATGACATTTAAGTTTGCATACATTTTATAATTTAGCCAAATCTAGTGGTCATCTTCTTTGGCCAAGTTATACAATTTATATAACTGAAATAGAGTTCTAAATTTATCAAAGACCATTACAAATTCAGCAGTATCCAATGTTTAGAGTACCACTTTGGTAATTTTTTTCTCTATTCTTTAAAAAAGTAAACATACAAAAAATGGGAAAACCTTTTTTTTTTTAGAAAGAAAAAAAATAAAGTTAAATATACTTTATTTTTGTTTTTATCTTAAACCCAAATATATTTTTCAAGGGATTGGTAGATCCTGTGTTACTTTGAGGACAATTTGTCCTTGTAAATTTAGGAGTATTTCATAAGATCTAATGAAGTCATGGACAGTTGTAGATGGCACATTTCCATTGTACAAATGGTAATACATTTCTGGCTGTCTATTTTATTTTTCATTCTAAAAATATTTTAACTGTAGATCTTCAAAATGCAAGATTTTTAAGGCATGACCACAGTGATTCTGTAATATAGATTTCAACTGAATTAAAGTTATAAAAGGATATGAGAATAAAAGTGTCCTTATGGACAAGGACAGACCATGCTCTGTCTCATTATTTTATCTGTATGGGTCATTTCTGTAAATGTTAAAGATCTGCAGATACTTTAGCAATCTAAAAAGACAATGTGTGTAACTTAACCTTTCACATATTGATTCCGAGCCCAGAATATTATTTATTTGTGTTCATAGAATTAGTTTTATCTATGGATTCCTAAATTGTATGCAATAATCTCTTGAATACACAATGAATATTAACTCACGTCAGTTAAGTTTATGTCTATTACTTCAAAAGGTAAAAAATTGCTTACCTTTGGAATAAGATAACCCTTCAGATTAACATCCTCAATAGCCTCACGCGGGACGCTAGATGGTACAATATTCCCAAATCTTTGAATTTCATGAACCACAGCATCAGTATAGGGCATAAGTTTTCTGTGTTCCATTTTGGGCTGAGAAGATCCAATCACCTTTTCAATTTCATCTTGTACTTTTTCTATAAAAAAAAAGTGGAATTTTACTGTATAAAGAAATTATCTATATTCATTGATTATTGAATGATATTTAGGTGTTATTGATAACACTGTATGACTATTAGCTAATGTGTGTTCTATTTAAACATTTAATTCAGAGATACAGTTGTGCTCAAAAATTTGCATACCCTGACAGAAATTGTGAAAAATTGTGGTGTGGTTGTTTCAAGCAGCACAATACGACAATGCTTGAATAAAAATGAGCTGCATGGTAGAGTTGCCAGAAAGAAGCCTTTATTTTGCCAATGACACAATATGTCCGACAACACCTTGTCACGCCTCACAGCTTCTAGCACACTGTAATTTGGAGTGACGAGACCAAATAGAACTTTATGGTCACAACCATAAGCGCTATGTTTGGAGCGGGGTCAATAAGGCCTATAGTGAAAAGAATACCATCCCCACTGTGAAGCATTGTGGTGGCTCACTGATGTTTGGGGGGGGCGGTGAGCTGTAAAGGCATGGGGAATCTTGCGAAAATTGATGGGAAGATGAATGCAGCATGTTATCAGAAAATACTGGCAGACAATTTGCAATCTTCTGCCCGAAGGCTGCTCAAGGGACGCTCTTGGACTTTCCAGCATGACAATGACTCTAAGCACAAGGCCAGGTTGACCCTCCAGTGGTGAAAAAGGTGAAGGTTGTGGAGTGGCCATCACAGTCTCCTGACCTTAATATGATCGAGCCACGCTGGGGAGATCTCAAATGTGAGGTTCATGCAAGACGACCAAAGACTTTGCATGACCTGGAGGCATTATGCCAAGATGAATGGAAAGCTATATCACCTGCAAGAATTAGGGGCCTCATAGACAACTATTACAAAAGACTGCAAGCTGTCAGTGATGCAAAAGGGGGTAATACACAGTATTAACTCATCCTTATGATTTAAAAAGGAGCCAAACAACTATGTGATGAAAAATGGCTTCATATGATCACTATCCTTCATTAAAATATTTTTTTGCATGATCAGTCATTTTCAAAATAAATGCCAAAATTTCACAATTTTTGCCAGGGTATGGAAACTTTTAAGTACAACTGTATATACAGTGGATATAAAAAGTCTACACACCCCTGTTAAAATGTCAGGTTTCTGTGCTGTAAAAAAATGAGACAAAGATAAATAATTTCAGAACTTTTTCCACCTTTAATGTGACCTATAAACTGTACAACTCAATTGAAAAACAAACTGAAATCTTTTAGATGGAGGGAAGAAAAAAAAAGAAAAAAGAAAATAATGTGGTTGCATAAGTCTGCACACCCTGGGGATGTAGCGTTCAGAATTAAGCAATCACATTCCAAATCGTGTTAAATAGGAGTCAGCATACACCTGCCATCATTTAAAGTGCCTCTGATTAACCCCAAATAAAGTTCAGCTGCCATACAAAAGAATTTCCAAGGCATTAGATATACCATGGAACACAGTGAAGTCAGTCATCATCAAGTGGAGAAAATATGGCATTACCAAGAAATGGAGCTCCCTCCAAAATTGATGAAAAGACGAGAAGAAAACTGGTCTGGGAGGCTACCAAGAGGCCTACAGCAACATTAAAGGAGCTGCAGGAATATCTGGCAAGTACTGGCTGTGTGGTACATGTGACAACAATCTCCCGTATTCTTCATATGTCTGGGCTATGGGGTAGAGTGGCAAGATGAAAGCCTTTTCTTATGAAGAACAACATACAAGCCAGGCTACTCTACAGTTGATTGGGATACCAGTGCGGTTTCCTTAGATTTTAAAAAACTACATATGCAGGAGTATTGCACCGACAAATGGTCTGAGAAATACATATGATAAAAGAAAAGAGGAATCTGCCACAAGATAAAATTAGGGAAGAATGCAATTTGTATATATATGAAAGGCTGTCTACATAAATGTGTCATATTTCTCACAAGCTCTCGGGAACTATTTAATCTTATCTTATGTATATACTGTATTTGGGCTGTAATACTTTTTTTAGACATTTAGACTGATCCTAAACTATTCCATTTAGCAGTGATGTACTAAAATATCTCCTATTTTTAGTTGTGTTAATTTTTAACAAATATATATCTCCATAAACAATGACATGAGATGAGTCATTATAGATAAATCACTGAACTTGATCTTTAAAGTAACACAGTTGAGGTTACCTATAGTATTAAATTATACCATATTTGGAACCTCCCCTGTATCTCTAAAACTACATAGAGCACAATAAAGGGGTCAACAAGGGAAGTGAAATATTAGGTGAAGATTGTGATACCTATGGATCAACTAATACCCTCCTCATACCAGACACCACCGTTTAACCAAGGGTATATTTCTACACTCAACATGGATATTCTGCATGTCTTTTTCTGCAATTTACTTAACCTGTTTAAGAACTATGGGCTAATTCAATTCGGAGGCCGCAAGTCCCTGAGATCTAGGCCGTATGTGTGCGGGCCTGCAGCGGGCCCGCAGCGCACTCGAGTTACTGTGCTATTCAGTTGAACAAGCCTACAGGTTACAGGCTGAAAGCCGAAACCATAAACCATGCACTAGTATTTAGCATTTGGGGGCGGGAACATGATCAATTAACCAAGGCTGTAACCCCCGATTTAGAAACAACCAATACAAAATGAGACTGTCATCATTACATCAGTCTAAGATGGAGGGTACATGTCAATCAATTAGTTTCCGGGGTCCAATATACAATCAGACTCTCAAACCTGCATAATACTAAATAATAAAAATGAGTGCCGATACTGTTCTAGTCCATGTGGGTGGCCCAATATGTATTAACTCATTGACTCCCGAGATCGATTGAACCCTGAGATGAAACATAACAAGCTTGATTTGCAAGCTTGGGTCTGTTGTGTAATTAATTCTAATGTCTTTCATCGCTTTCCCCTTTATTTACAGTGCAGTATTGATTTTTTATTTGGTTTTACAGAGCTTTGAATAGGTCTTTAACCCCTTTGAGGGTCCTCTCTAGTACTTGTAGGATAATCTTCTATATTTGCGGTTTACGGGTGTGAACACATTTGCAGGCTTGGGGTATCGGAGTAATTGAATAGCAATTTGCTATTTTTTTTCCGATCGTAACTCTTGCGGCCGTGAAAGATCAAAGGCTTGGACGGGCTGTTACTTGCAATGTTAACCATCGCAAGGAATCGGAGGCCGGGGCCCGTAACCTGGTTGGAGCCCACCAATTGAATAGCAAAATAACTTACAGGCTCCCTTACGAATGCCCACATCTACCGAGGGCTTAATTGAATGAGGCCCTATGTTTTTTAATTTGTTACTTTGCTCTGTTTAACACTGACCTCCATGACTCACCCCCTCTCCTTGTCCCTCCTCCTGTTTCTTATACAATGTTGTCTCAAACTCTGTTTATCTTTTCATTTCCTATCTTTCCAGACCTGTGGATCACCTAATACATCCTTATACCAGACACCACCATATAACAAAGACACTAACTTTCCAACTGATGCCTCCCTCCACTCTCCCTTTTTAACTTCCTACCGTGTCTAACCCGATCTTTATTGGTCTTCTTGCCAAGGTTTTACTGCCTTTTACATTATGTTTAGATTGTAAGTAGGGTGCTTTGGGAAAAAGCATTTTCTGCAAAGATTCCAAGTGCAAAACATTCCAAACTTACATTATTACTGTATTTTGCCCTATTCTTGATCCCTGTACAGCGCTACGGAATATGTTGGAGCGTCACAAATAAAATATAATAATAATAATAATAATAATAATAATAATAAAACAGGGGTTATTTCATTTCTGACCATTTGCCTACATGAATTTTACAGGTATAAAAAAAATTATATATTTTTTCAATCACCCCTAATAAAAACCTTAGGTCAGAATAATACACATTATTTTATTGACTTTTTGTCTATAAATCCTTGTGCCCAGAGATAAGTTATACAATACATTTAAATGTTCTTTATTTTTTGGGGATATTAGCAGTTGTACTTTATAAAATATCATAAAAGTATACATATAATATCTTACTTTGTATTTCAGGGTATTTCATCATTATGACAAAACCCCATCGCAAAGTGGTAGATGTTGTCTCCATTCCAGCCCCAAACAAATCACTGACAAGATGCTTGAGATTATCATTGTGAAAATACTTTCCAGAAGCTGACTTATCCTGTAATTTACATTAAATACATTTTGGTTAAAATCAGTTAACACACAAACAAATATATGTTAATATATAAAAAAAAAAAGAAAAAAAAAGAATATGGGTGTGTACATTTAACTTCATTATTCTGTAATGAAAATTTAAGTTAATTCAAATGGCAATTACCAATTGGCTTACCATTTACTAAAGCATTAATATGCTTAAATAAAATACTACACAGGAGGTCAAGGATAGGAGTGTTCCTGTGCTTAATAATTTGTTTGTAGTCTTGAACAACCACAAAGAATTACCGTTGAAGGAGGACACTAAATGTGAAATACGTACACATTACAATGTAAACCAGAACTGATGGAGGACCATGATCTAAAACAAGATTCTGCAAAGTATTATTTTTTATTTTTTTTGCTTGATGTTTTACATTATTGGCATTAGTCACACATTTTTTTCTTGGATAATGTGTTTGAAGGATCAAGAGTTATGAGGTGTAGAGTAAACATCCTCAGTTTTTTTCTTCAAATATCTAGATAAATGCTTTGTTTCTTTATATACAAAGTATACGAGTTTGTAATACCTCTTGTTGTTTGACAAGAAACGCATCAACAAGATTCCTTTGGTCATTAACATCCAGTTGATCTCTGTTCTTTGCAAATGTCAATTCAATAAAATTAGTGTACTCTTCAGAATTTTTCTTAATTGTGTTGTGAACTCCAGGTAGCCAGCGTATCACAGATGGAAAGGTGTTGTACAACTAGAAATAATAACATTAAAACGAGAAAATATTAGTTAGTTTAAATATTAATGATCACTGTAAAACTTGTTGGATAAGCACTAATGTTATTAGGTAGACACCAGCCATCTCATCATGTTTGTAGCAAGAGATACCTATTTTATAATTAATTACAAATCTCCATGAGATTAAAAAGGCACAATCTTGATAAGTGTTTTCAATAGTAAAATACAATTATACTTTTCAGTTTAGACTCCAAGACTTGATCTGTACCTAGCAGTAGCGCTGAATGCTTAGCGGTTGATTGGGGAACTATACTATTCCAAAGTCTCTAAACTTGCTTATTGTGGAGTCAACCATTGAAAGTGGTGGCAAATGAAATTTAGTTGATTTGGGCAAACTGTACCATAATATTGTATATATTTGCTGTAGCCCATCAGTCTGGCTCACAAAGACCCTCATTCAATTGCTCCGATTTTGAGATCTGGGCTCGCAAGTGGAGTTATTTTGCTATTCAATTGACTTACGTTTGCGGGCTCCGATCGAGTTACGTGCTCTGAGCTGCGATTCATCCAATTGCAAGTTAATAACCTCCAGGCCTTTGATCTTTCACGGCCGCAAGAGACCCGAATGCTAAAAATCGCACATCACTATTCAGTTGCTCAGATTCCCCCTCGCTAACCACTCCGTCAAGCCCGCAAATGGCAAATATCTAACCACAAGTTACTGGTACCAAGGAGGTGCTTAATGACAAATTGGAGCACTTTAAAAAGCAAATAAAAAAGCAATACTGTACTTTTATGAAGTGTGAAAGTGATGTTAGGTCTTAGAATGAATAGAACAACATTCTCCAATACTTTATTTCATGTTTAATTTTCGGGTTTTATCAAACACAGCAATCAATGTGAAGGACTAAGCCCGTAGGAGGTTAAAATCCAACCTCCAGTTTTCATTGAAGTCCTACGCACTTGAACATGATCGCTGACGCAAGGTGGAGGTTGGATTTCAAAGTCATACGGGCTTGAATTGGCAATTAATTCTAATGCATTTAATTGCTTTCCTCATCTGTTAAAGTGCAGTATTGATTTTTTATTTGCATTTACAGTTCTTTGGTCAGGTGTTTAACCCCCTTGGGTACTCGTAGGATTTTCTTTTACATTTGCCATGAAGATAATTGCAGGCTTGAGTAATTGTAGCAATTGTAACACTTATGGGCTTGAAATATCAAAGGCTTAGATGAGTTTGAAGTTATGATTTTGGCAACTGCCGTGATTTTTAGCCTATAATCAGTAGATCGTTTGCAAGTAGCTAAAAAATGACAATTGAATAGCAAATTAGTTTACAGGCTACATCACAGGCTCCAGTAACCAACAATTGCTCAATTGAATGGGGGCCTAAGACTTCTTATTGCATGACTCAAGTAAACGTGACTTGTATCTGTGGCAGTTTTTAGAAGCACAATTTGCAGAAAAGAATCCTGTCAAATTATAGCAGGGGTTTTTGGTTTAAGTTCTTTAGCGCTAATGTGTGCTTGTAAAGAATACCCGCTGGAGATAGCAACACTACTGAACGTCACCTACTAACTAAAGTGGGCACACTATACTAGCAATAATATGTTTCTGTATATATCTATAAAAAAAACCTTCCCCATGACATAGAAGGTGTTCTATAAGTGGAATGGAGAGGGTTGTGATATCTCCACCTATGACTAGCTACCACCAAAGAGCCTGGGTATCCCCTGAGATCCCCCCTCAGTACCCAGGGGGCCATGTGCCATGTACATCTGCTGTGTGTGGTGGGAGTCCATTAAGCCCATGTGGGTCCCTCTGGAGAGTCCCTATGGGGTCACTTTATACAGAGCTGAAGACGAAGGACCAGGGCATCGCTGATTGTTGCTTGATGGCCGTTCAGGCAGTGGATACGTATACATTTTCCCCATACATGTGTAGTTTTTTACTTTTTATTCTTTTCATGTGTTTTTTTTTATATTGTTGTTAATGTATTTTCTATTTTATTTGGACCCCTATGGGTATCGGACCCATGAGGGTCCATAATTACCTCTATGGTAGTAGTTAGGGTGCCATGGGACCATAGGGACCCAATGGTAGACTTTAGTTTTAGTGTCAATGGGGACCATCATAATTGTACTTTAGGTTACCAAGGGAAGCCATAGCGACCCTCATGTACAAGGGGTGGAAGGAGCCCAATGTATTGATTTGGGAATCCAGGGGAATACCTGAGCTCATAGTTTGTAGCGGTAGGCAATGTTAACTCCCTTTACAATAAACAATTAATCTGCATTATGCAGATCAGAGGAGATCTTAAAAGGTTGAACTTTATGGACTAAAAATCTTTTTTCAACCTTATTTACTATGTGACTTTATAGTGTTGGTTTATAGCCATCAAGGCTTCACTGAGGCATTTTTGTGCCTTTATGGGAGGTTGAAATTTTAGCCACTCAGAGATTTCTGAGTAAACGTAAGAGAGATCAGACACAATCACGGCAGGCATGTAATAGTTATTTAGGAAACTGTTATAGGACAAGCATTCTGGGCTTAACATTTTAGGAACATTTCGAGCACTTGCATGTTTCTTCATTGGGTTATATTGACCTGTGTGATATGATAGCTCACTGGTGTTTTTACAAGTGAACATCACTCTTTTTTAATGGGAGCAATGGAAGAGAGGTCTAAATAAAAGTTATAGATTCTTAATAGTGCATCTAATAGAGTTACAAAAATGGAGATCCTGATTTTGCTGAAAAATTGTTTGGACATGAAATAAGAGAACATTTTCTTTACAAAGCAGTATAGTAAACTTGAGATTTAAATTTCCTTTAAACCACTTTACTTTCCATCATCTTCTGTTTTACCATACTGCAATACACTATTCTTAACCTCTGGTTTCCATCAGCACCAACAAAAGTATCTATTTATTCTTTTGTACTAATTTTATATTTTGAATTCTGCCTGAACACCTAAGATCCCTTATTCCCCCTCTTCTGATTTTACAAGGTCACCTCTAATTAATTTAACTACTGGAATTCTTTGCTGTGTTTGATACCGTTATCTACCCAGCTCTTGTAAACTCTTCTTTATGTGTGTGTTATCAGAGACACTCCTATTTATATCTTCCAAATCGAATTGCTCTACCACTCAAACTTATTCTTTGCACTATATCATTTCTTGGGATACAAAAGGTGCGATATATAATGATATATACATATACAAAAGGTGCGATTATATCCGATATGGTAATGTCGAGAAGTGCAACATATCTGCAGTTAAAAGGCACACAGGTCGCATTTAGGCGATGCTTAATAAAAAAAAGGAGAGAGGAGGGGGAGGGAAGAGATACAGAAGAGGGAGAAGAGACACAGGTGAATGAGAGGGGGGAGAGACACAGAGGAGGGGGGAGAGACACAGGGGAATGAGAGGGGGGAGAGACACAGATGGGGGAGAGACACAGGGGAGTGAGAGGAGAAGGGGAGGAGAGACACAAAGGAGTGAGAGGAGGGGGGGAGACACAGGGAGTGAGAGGGGGGAGAGGCACAAAGGAGTGAGGCGGGAGAGACACAGGGAAGGGAGACGAGGGGGGAAGAGACACAGGGGAGGGGGGAGACACACAGGGGTGGGGGAGGATGGGGGTAGACACACAGGGGAGGGGAGATACACAGGGGAGTGAGAGGAGGGGGAAGAGACACATGGGAGTAAGAGGAGGGGGGAGAGACACAGGGGAATGAGAGGAGGGGGGAGACACAGGGAATGAGGGGAGGGGGGAGAGACACAGGGGAGTGAGATGGGGAGAGACACAAAGGAGGTGGGAGAGACACAGGAGAATGAGAGGGGGGATAGACACAGAGGAGGGGGGAGAGACACAGGGGAGTGAGAGGAGGGGGGAATAGACACAGGGGAGTGAGAGGAGGGGGAGAGACACAGGGAAATGAGGGGGGAGAGACACAGAGGGGGGAGAAACACAGAGGAGGGTGGGAGAGACACAGGGGAGTGAGAGGAGGGGGAGAAAAGTCACATGGGAGTAAGAGGAGGGGGGAGAGACACAGGGGAATGAGAGGAGGGGGGAGACACAGGGGAATGAGGGGAGGGGGGAGAGACACAGGGGAGTGAGATGGGGAGAGACACAAAGGAGGTGGGAGAGACACAGGAGAATGAGAGGGGGGATAGACACAGAGGAGGGGGGAGAGACACAGGGGAGTGAGAGGAGGGGGGAATAGACACAGGGGAGTGAGAGGAGGGGGAGAGACACAGGGAAATGAGGGGGGAGAGACACAGAGGGGGGAGAAACACAGAGGAGGGTGGGAGAGACACAGGGGAGTGAGAGGAGGGGGAGAAGAGACACAGGGGAGTGAGAGAAGGGGGAGAGACACAAAGGAGTGAGAGGAGGGGGGAGAGACACAAAGGAGGGGGGAAGAGACACAGGGGAGGGGGAGACACAGGGGTAGGAGAGGAGGGGGGTGACACATAGGGGAGGGAGAGACAAAAAGGAGTGAGAGAAGGGGGGAGAGACACAGAGGAGGAGGGGGAGACACACAGTGGAGGGGGAGGAGGGGGGAAGAGACAAAGGGGAGACACATAGGAGCTGGAGAGGAGGGGGTAGACACACATGGGATGGAGAGGAGAGAGACACAGGGGATGTAGAGGATAGGGAAGAGACACAGGGGAGGGAAATGGGGGAGACAAACATGAAGGATGGGGGAAGAGACATGGGGAAAGAGACATGGGGGAAAAAGAGACACGGGAGGGAGAGGAGGGGAAGAGACACAGGGGAGGGAAATGGGGGGGAACAGACATGAGGGAGGGGGGAAGGAAGAGACATGGGGGAAAGAGACACAGGGGGGAAAAAGACATAGGGAAGGGAGAGGGGGGCAAGAGACACAGGGGAGGGAGAGGTGGGGAAAAAGACACAGGGGGATAAGGGGTAAAAACACAGAGGGAGGAAGGAGACACAATGGAGGAAGTAGACAGAGTGAGAGACTCGCAATGAGCGCCGAAGGTGCTCATTGCGAGGCCAGTAAAGTAGAGGGGGAGAGGCTCCCATTGGGTGGCAAACAGCAATTCCAGGATTCACATTTTATTGCCGTCATTTTTGATGGGCAAGTTGCTAGTTATTTAATAATTTGGAAACTAAGAACTTACCAACACCATTGGACTTCCCAAAAGCTTTATGTTTTCATTTGTAAGATGTATTATCCTGAGTAATGATGGATCATCATAATCATATCGACGATCAAGTAATATGGCGACAATTATATTGGACACAGCAGCATTCATAATCAGGGTACTTTCAAATGGCTTTCCTGGAATTTAAACAGAGAACCAAACTAAATGAACCAAAAATGCGAATAGGTATACATTTTTGTTATCAGGCATGAAATAGGACATTGTGCATAGAAAGGTAATTGAAATAATGTTCCCTGTATACAAAGTAAAGAAACACCATGAATATGGGTTTCACTGTAGCTATGGATCCTGGATAGCAACAGGAAAATGTCTCATATTTCCTCTTATCTCTGGATCAGTTAGAAGGTGATATGTTTAGAGATTCATTTGTAATAACCCATAATTGTTGGGTCATTTAAATAAAAATAAGGTAACATTTTTATTCCTTGAAGCTCAGTCGTGGACAAGTGAAACTTCTTGGGACGTAATGTTCACCTGACAAAGCCATATAATGACACTTCACCTACATATTAACGATGAGGCCAAACCAAGGGCCTCATTCAAATGCGATTTGGCCAATTTAATAGGGCTCTATTCAATCACATAGCATTTCTTTTTACAGACGTTTTTAGTTTGTGAACTTCTATCCAAAAGCAAAATCTTAACTAACTAAAAAGTTCTGTAAAAATAATATGCTATGTTCTTATATAGAGCCCTATTCAGTTGGTCAAATCACATTTGAATGAGGCCCCAAGGAAGTATTTAGTGGCAGAATTATATTTGTTTCCCTTCAATCTATCACCATTTAAATGCTGAGTAGCATTTGTAATTCCTGCCTAACATTGATAACCGTTTTATACATTGTTCACTTACTAAAGCAAGCAAATATTTGTGAGGTGAAATTGTATATCTTTTTTCAATTATGTTTTTAAAGCATTAAGTGTATAAATATTTAATTTCAGTAATTCTTTGACTATTGGGGTTCTAAAACTTATAATGTATAAGTTGTAATAGAAAAAGCACAAATATAGTGAAAGAAGTTTCTACTAACCTTTGTAGGAGTTAAACCGTTGTACCAAACATTCACATTCTTCATTAATCTTGTCTTCTATGGTCTTCTTACCCATTCCAAAATCTCGTAAAGTTGAAAGAGTAAATCTCCTCATGACTTTCCAGCTCTCGCCATTTCCAAAGACAACACCTGATTAGAAACAGAAATGTAATGGTTTCATTTGATAGTCTAGATTTCTTATTTGTTTCTGTACAATTCCAGACACCATAAAATCAAACAATCAATTCCTGTATGGGTCTGCCCACTGCAGCATGTGCAGACTTAGGCCCCTATTCAATTGGCCAAATCACAGTTATTTAAGCCTGTAAATGTTACTTATATTCAATCACTTTTTGCTACTCGCATTCCAATTGCAAGTTACAGGCTGGAAAATCACTGCGGTTGTCAAAAACTTAACTCCGTCCTATCTCCTCATTTGATGTTTCAAGCCCGCAAATGTTACCAGTGCTAAAGCTGCAAAATCGTTATTCAATTACAACCGTTCATGCAGCCCGCAATGGTCTTCAAACACTTAGTTACATAGTTACATAGTTACATAGTAATTAAGGTTGAAAAAAGACTTTCAGTCCATCAAGTTCAACCTGTTAAGATCTCCTCTGATCTGCAATATGCGGATTAGTTATTAATTAAATTAATGATTAAATAATTATTAATAGTATAGTATTGGAGGACGAATAAAGAGTTAGTCCATCAAGTTCAACCTTTTTAGATCTCTATTGATCTTTTTAATGTGGACTATTTATTATTATTGTTAATTGTTAATTGATCCAGAGGAAGGCAAACAGAAAAAAAAAAACATTGAAACTTTGCCAATTGTCTCATAAGGGGAAAAAAAAGCAAAATTCCTTCCTGACCCCAGAAACTGGCGATCAAATTTCTCCCTGGATCAATATTCCTTGCTAGTTAGCTAGGATAGCCTTGAATGCCCTCTTTATTCAAAAATATATCTAACCCCTTTTTGAAGTTGTCTATCGAATTCGCTGTCACCACCTCCTTTGGTAGAGAATTCCACAGTTTAACCACCCTAACTGTGAAGAACCCTTTTCTTTGTTTAAAGTGAAATCTTTTTTCCTCTAACCTCAAAGGATGTCCTCTTGTCAGTTGATAATCTCTTGCTACAAAAAGTTCACTTGACAAAGCCTTATATTGACCCTGGATGTATTTATATAACGTAATCATATCTCCTCTTAGACGCCTTTTTTCTAGCGAAAATAAGTTTAATTTTGTTAGTCTTTCTTCATAACTTAGCCCCTCCATTCCCCTTATTAGTTTTGTAGCCCTTCTCTATACTTTTTCTAGCTCTAAAATGTCTTTTTTATGAGGTGGTGCCCAAAATTGTACTCCATATTCCAAATGAGGGCGTACTAGAGATTTGTATAGTGGCAGAATTATATCTTCTTCCCTGGCTTCTATACCCTTCCTAATACATGCTAATATTGTATTTGCCTTTGCTGCCGCTGCTTGGCTTTGAGCACTGTTACCTAGGTGGTTGTCCACTAGTACTCCCAAATCCCTTTCAATATCTGATACCCCTAGATTTGCTCCATTAAGATTATAGATTGCTTGGCTATTGTTCCTTCCCAAATGCATAACCTTACATTTATTTGTATTAAATCTCATCTGCCATTTAACCGCCCATTTCTCTAATTTATGCAAATCCTTTTGTAGGGAAAGTACATCATCTGATTTTATTACCTTGCACAACTTAGCGTCATCAGCAAAAATGGAGACACTACATTCGAGTCCTACCTCAACGTCATTAATAAATATGTTAAAAAGGAGAGGACCTAATACTGAACCTTGAGGAACCCCACTTATCACATTAGACCAATCGGAGTATGTTCCATTTACAACAACCCTTTGCTTCCTGTCTTTTAGCCAGCTCTCGATCCATGAGCAGATATTTACTGCAATTCCTGTATCCCTTAGTTTGCTCACTAGTCTTCCATGTGGCACTGTATCAAATGCCTTTGAAAAATCTAAAAAGACTACATCCACTGAGTTGCCCTGATCCAAGTTCCTACTAACCTCCTCATAAAAACTAATTAGATTGGTCTGACACGACCTTTCCTTCATAAATCCATGTTGACTGCTACCTATGATCCTGTTCAAATAGACATATTCTTGTATTCTGTCCCTTATTAACCCTTCTAAAAGCTTCCCAACTACAGAAGTGAGGCTCACTGGTCTATAATTCCCCGGATTTGCTCTAGATCCCTTCTTAAATATAGGTATCACCTCTGCTTTTCTCCAGTCATCTGGTAGAGACCCTGTAGTGAGTGAGTCTTGAAAGATTAGATATAATGGTTTGGCTATTACAGACCCCAGCTCCCTCAGTACCCTTGGATGTATTCCATCAGGACCTGGGGCTTTATTAACATTTATTTTCTCCAACCTCTTTTGTATTTCTTCCTGCGTTAACCTATTATTTTGTAAAGGTAGTGTAGCCCCATTATGTTGCGGTGTCCCAACCACTGGTACCTCCCTTGTGTAAACCGACGAAAATAACCTATTTAGCTCATCTGCCTTTTCCTGGTCACTAATTATCAGACGGCCTGTGTCACATTGTAATGTTCCTATAGCTTCCTTCCTCGCCTTCTTCCCATTAATATACTTAAAAAATATTTTAGGGTTAGTCTTACTTTCCATTGCAACTGACTTCTCATTTTCTATTTTAGCCAGTCTAATAGCCCTTTTGCAAGACTTGTTGATTTCCTTATAGTCACATAAAGCTGCCTCTGTTCCCTCCTTCTTGTATAATTTAAATGCATATTTCTTTTTCCTCATCATGATCTTTAAGTCATTGTTAAGCCACATGGGATGTGATCTACTCCTATTCATTTTATTTCCACATGGTACATGCTGATGAGTATGTTTATTTAGTAAGGATTTGAATATTGTCCATTTATTTTCAGTATTCTTCCCTGTAAGTTCTTTGTCCCAGTCTATATGTTGTATTGCTGCCCGTAGCCCATTAAAGTTAGCCCTTTTAAAATTTAGAGTTTTTGTTGGCCCCTTACAACTCTGTTTTTTGTATTAAATCTCAAATGAGACTGTGTTGTGATCACTGTTCCCCAAGGGTTCACCTATTTTTACATTTGATATTATATCAATATTACTTGTGATGACTAAATCCAAGATGGCCCCATTTCTAGTAGGTTCTTGTATTACCTGGGCCAGATAATGATCCCTGAGTGTACTCAAGAACCTGCTCCCCTTAGCTGAGCTGCTGGTCTCGTTTATTCAGTTTATATCAGGGTAATTAAAGTCTCCCATTATTAGAACTTGCCCATGCTTAGCTGCATTTACAATCTGTAACAATAATTGTATTTCCTCACTTTCAGCTATATTTGGGGGTTCATAGCATACTCCCACCAATATGCGTTTCGAATTAGCTCCTCCACTATTTAGCTCAACCCACAAGGATTCAATGATGCCGTTAGTGCCAGCATAAATATCTTCTCTGACTATAGGCTTAAATTCAGGCTTAACATAAAGACAGATCCCTCCTCCTCTTTTACCATTTCCCCTATCTTTCCTAAATAGGTTATAACCATCCAGATTAACAGTCCAGTCATGAGATTCATCCCACCATGTTTCCGTAATGCCTATTAAGCCCCATTTTTCTTGTACTGCTAATATTTCTAGCTCATCCATTTTCCCAGGCAAACTTCTTGCGTTAGCAATCATACACTTTATGTTGCTATGGCTCTGCTGTTGTGAAGTGCCTGCCACTGTATTTGAGGCCCCTATTAATACCTCCCTACTTTCTATTGTAACCCTCCCCCCTTCTCCTCCCCCATGGGTAACTAATTCATCCCTTTCCCTCTCTACCCTATTTACCCCAATACTTCTATATAGTCCCTCCCCCCCCACCTACAAGTTTAAAAACTCCCACAGCCGTTCTACCATCATATCCCCTAGCACAAAAGCGCCCTCATCATTAAGGTGCAATCCATCCCTGCTATAGAGATTGTACCCAAGTGAGAAGTCAGCCCAGTGCTCTAAAAACCCCAAACCCTCTGCACTGCACCACTTTTTTAGCCACGCATTAACCTCCCTAAGCTCCTTCTGCCTCCCTGGGCTAGCACGTGGCACTGGTAGTATCTCAGAAAATACTACCTTGGAGGTCCTTGCTTTAAGCTTATTCCCTAATTCTCTGAAATCATTCCACTAACTTTGTCATTGGTACCAATGTGTACCAAGACCGCCGGTTCATTACCAGCCCCTCCCAATAATTTATCCACCCGATCCACAACATGCCGAACCCGAGCACCCGGGAGACAGCAAACTGTTCGATTGCTGGCATCTGGGTGACAAATTACCCTGTCTACCTTCCTAATAATAGAGTCCCCTACCACCAAAACATGTCTGTTGCTCTGCCTATTCTGCCCTCCCTCTCCTCCAGTAGAACTGTTTTCCCGGCTGTTAGAGGGAACAGCTCTATCTGGCATTGCCATTCCTGAATGGACATCCCCAACAGTTTCACTCAATCTGGCAAATCTGTTGGTGTTTGCCAACTCAGAACTGGCCTGCCTCCTCCTGTTCCCCCTGATTCCCCTTCTAACTGTAACCCAGCTACCTCCCTGGCAATCCTCACTAGCCCCAGCTCCTCCCTACATACTAGGCCCAGCAAAACTGTGCTCCGTGAACACAAACTCCCTTTCCAGTGGAGCAATATCACTAAGTGCTGCAATTCTCCTCTCCAGATCTTCAATTTGAGCTTCCAAAGAGGCAACATGCTCACACCTGTCACAGAGGTATGGACCCTGGATCATCTGTTCCAGTAGTGCATACATTTGGCAGGATGTACACTGAGTGAGGTTTCCACTGGACTGACTCATGATTATCAGTTACAAAAATACACACAGATATAACTTACACAGGCCAAGCCACACCCACTCTCACCTGTACTCTGATTAATGCAACAGAAAGAAAACTGTGCACTGACTAACAGAGCGGATTCAAACCAGACCTCACACAAATGCACCCAGATATAACTAAACAGACCAAGCCACACCCACTCTCACCTGTACACTGATTAATGCAACAGGACAGAAAACTCGACACTGACTAACAGAGCGGATTCAAAGACAAAAATGACAAAAGACAAATGTAGCAAAAAAATTCTACGAGTACTAGATAGGACTTGCAAGTGGGTTAAACACCTGTTTGTAACATTGCAAAAGCAAATAAACACACACTACTGTACTTAAAAATACAGGGAAAGCAATGAAAGGCATCATAATTGCACAACAGTCTCAAGCTCGCAAATCTTTTTTTATGTTTTGTTTCTTTGTGATATTAATCCCGGCAATCAGGAAGTTAATACATATCATGGAACCCACATGGACTAGAACAATAGATTTGTTGATTTTCAGTGATTTCTACATTTCTGGATTGCAGATCGGACTTCTAAACACTAACTGATTGTAGCTTAAACTCCATGTTTTACTGACGTCATGATGGTCTCATTTACTATTGACTCTAAATTGTAACTTCTTGGCTTGCTTACTTGATCATGCCTTAACTGCACCAAATTTCTAACCCACAGACATACGAGCTGTATGAAGATAATTACGGGCTTGGAATTGAATAGGGCCATAGCCTGTAGGTACTCTGCATTTACTCTGCATTTCCTGTTGGGTTTAAACTTAATTGAAAAACTGTTTTACATTTTTTTCACCTATAAAGCAACTTTTGTAATTTTTAATATGTGTACTTTTAAATGTTAAAAAAAAATGTATTTCATGTTCCTTTCTCTTGAAAAACTAAAATCTCGACTACGTAATTACATTTCCACTAGATCAAAAAAAATGCCAAAAACATTTACCATGTCCTTTTGATGTTTCATGGAAAATTGGGACATTTCCTCTTCCGGAAAATGCGTCAGCATGGTTCACAAGGGCATCTTTTACTGCATCATATCCACAAAGAAATACCATCTTCTGTTGCGCCATTTGCAAGCTGAAGACTGGCCCATACTTTTTAGACAGCTGATACAAATAGACAATACATTAATAGTCTATTCAGAATAATACATGTGAGAATACAAAATGAACTATACTTTAATAGAATTCAAATTTTTAAAGTTAATCTATTTGCAGGCTAAAATTCCATTGAATCTGAAAACAGCCCACCTGTTACCTGTATGATTGGTTCTTTTTTGGGGGGGGATCACCTGGAAAGTGACAGCTTAAAATAACAATCTTTATTAGACTGAATCCAATTTGTATCATTATAGTGGAATGCACAGAACATTTTAATATCAAATATTCATTATTTTTAGTGCTTTAAATCCAATTCTATTTAGATTTTCCAGTTAAATTGGATAATAAGCATTTTTTTAGAAAAAAAAAATACAGTGCTTAACTAATATATATGCAGTTGATTGTGATAGCTTCCATTTTGCATCTATAAATGAGTAGTAATCTTGAATGCATTTAACAGTTTTAATTAAAATGAAGCCCCACTCCTATTGGTTTGGGATTTTGTTTCATATATGAAAGATTGCAGCTTGCATGAGAGTAAACAGGAAAAATGAGAAGGCTTCCAAAGCTGAGAAACTGCTTCTTTGGATAATAAAAATGAGTGAGGTGTACATTTTATGACCATTACATTGATGTGGTTAAAATATTTAAGTAATATGGATAAAATATTTATATAAAACAAAAAAATAGCAAAAAAAATACTTAAAATAATTATATTGTTTAATTATAATTTACATTTGTAAGTAAAAATATTACCTCAATAAATGTCTTGTGTGGTTCATTCTTATCTATCATATGCACATTTCCAATAAACGGTAAAGGTTTTGGCCCAGGGGGGAAATTATAATAAACTTTTCTATTCCAGCCATAAAGAAGACTTATTAAACAAATACATAAAATAGCTGTTAGGACAATTGTAATCGGATCGGAGAAAAACATTTCTTCAACAAATCCTGCAAAGAGAAAAAAAGAGATCTTTGAGTTAATGATATATTCACTTTAAACACATCCTAAAACCCATATATTTCTGTTTAGTGGCAACCATACAACTCCACACTAGTCCTAGTTGGGACTGGGTCCAAACACACCTTCACAAAAGTTGAAGTTTACACAACTCTCCCAGGTGTACAAGCAATGCAAGTACGGTTTTGGATCCTGACATCTTTATTTCATTTAATGACATATTTGGTTTCCATCTAAGTTCTTGTCAACAATACCTTTTGTCTCATAGAAATATTTTCAATACAGGCTAACAACATGTTAAAATACCAGAATCAGATGGTATTTAAACCCAACTACAAATAGTGAAACAAATATGAGTATAAAACAGAAAACACAGCAAAACTAGATTGAATTATGGTTGAAATAGGCCTCTTAATTCTCTAAAGGGGCATTAGATATGTCTGGAATCCAAAAACCAAAATAATTACTGTATACACATTTTGCTACCTTTTGTGGAAATTTTAGATGATCTATACATAATTTATTGTTGGATATCTGTGACTCTGCCCTTTTGTTTTACATACATGATTATTTGACCTAGCTCAGATCCTTGATGACCAATTTAGAGAGGAATAATCCTTTTTCTATAACATTTTATTCCATTTTCAACATAAAAAACAAACATCATAATTTGTTTACAGCTTATTGTCGCAATAATCAATAAATACATACATTCTGTTCAAAGACAAAGAAAAGATAATTAAAAATATTTCTCACATATTCTCTTACTTTATGAGACCAAAAAATAGAGGAGATTACTTAAACATAATCCTACATATAATTGCCCCATAATGACCAATTAATCTTGGATCTTTTTCCATAGCCACCATAAGGAAACCAATTTTCCAATTTGGGGTTTCTTGAAATATTAACTACTTCCCGCCAACAAGGGACATGGACATTTTTCCAAGATTTCCCTAGAATCCATTTTATCAACAATAAAATATGACTTATCAAATATTTACAGCGTGGGACCAAAACATCCAACTCCAAATGCAGACTCCAAATGAATCAAAAAAACCTTACCAGATAATTTGGATATCTGGTTCCCACATTGCGACCAGAAAGGCTGGACTCATTCACACCAACACCACATGTGGGGAAGGGTACTGGATTTTCTGCATCTCCTCCAACACAAAAGCGTTGTAGAGGAGTCAAACCTGTTAATGTCTTCGGGGACCAAGTACCATCTTTGTAAAGTGTTAAAAAATTGTTAATTATAACAAGAATTTAAGGATGATTTTTTTACCAAACAAAAAGGCACTGCACCATGCTTCCATTGACCATATCTTATTCAACTCTCCTTTTGTTTCATCTTATTAGATGTACTAGCATATTTGGCATCATGGATATATTTTATCAATGGTGAAAATAACCCTCCTTTAACAAATGGTGTAACAGTAAGTTCTTGTCTTATCCTTGCTTTGTTACCCTGATAAAGGTAATTATTGATCAATTTCTGTAAAATATTTATAACTAGCGACTTGCCCATCAAAAATGATGGGGCAATAAAAAAAGTGTGGAAATGCTATTTGTCACACAATGGGAGTGTACTGCGTGTCTCAACTGCTTACCTCGCTCTGCGAGGCTCACAGTGCAATGAGTGCATGGCTTGCAGTGCAACCCTAATTTGCGCAAGGGAGAAAGGGGGGAGAGAGAGAAAGGGGGGGAGAAAGAGGGAGGGAGAGAGGGAGAGAGAGAGGGAGGGAGATAGAGAGGGAGGGAGAGAGAGGGAGAGAGGGGGAGGGAGAGAGAGTGAGGGAGAGAGAGGGAGGGAGAGGGAGAGTGGGGAGGGAGAGAGGGGAGGGAGGGAGAGAGAGAGAGGGAGAGGGAGGGAGGGAGAGGGTGAGAGAGGGAGGGAGAGAGGAAGAGGGAGAGAGAGGGAGGGAGAAAGAGGGAGAGAGAGTAAGGGAGGAAGAGGGAGAGGGGAGGGAGGGAGGGAGGGAGAGGGAGAGAGAGGGCGCACAAACAGGCAGAACACACAATTTGTAATACAATAATATACCATCATTTTTGACGGGCAAGGGACTAGTTCTTACGTAATTTCCATAGCTAACTGGTTAACGGAGTAAATACATTTCAAAATTCCAAACCGTAAACAATATCCTTAAATGTTGTTTGAATAATATAGACTGTATGGTGTATGATGAAGGCTAGTGATTGAAAAGTATTAATGTGCTTATGATGAATGTGTGTGTGTATTGAAGGAATATACTCGAACGTCTCTGGAGAAGATAATATGAACTAGTGAGGCTGTATGTGTTCGAAAGTCTCAGGAGAAAAGACTGAACACGTGAGGGTATAATTTAGTTACATAGTTACATAGTAATTAAGGTTGAAAAAAGACTTTCAGTCCATCTAGTTCAACCTGTTAAGATCTCCTCTGATCTGCAATATGCGGATTAGTTATTAATTAAATTATTGATTAAATAATTATTAATAGTATAGTATTGGAGGATGAATAAAGAGTTAGTCCATCAAGTTCAACCTTTTTAGATCTCTATTGATCTTTTTAATGTGGACTATTTATTATTAATTGTTAATTGTTATTTGATCCAGAGGAAGGCAAACAGAAAAAAAAAAAACATTGAAACTTTGCCAATTGTCTCGTAAGGGAGAAAAAAAGCAAAATTCCTTCCTGACCCCAGATACTGGTGATCAAATTTCTCCCTGGATCAATATTCCTTTGCTAGTTATCTAGGATAGCCTTGAATGCCCTCTTTATTCAAAAATATATCTAACCCCTTTTTGAAGGTGTCTATCGAATTCGCTGTCACCACCTCCTTTGGTAGAGAATTCCACAGTTTAACCACCCTAACTGTGAAGAACCCTTTTCTTTGTTTAAGGTGACATCTTTTTTCATATAACCTCAAAGGATGTCCTCTTGTCAGTTGAAAATCTCTTGCTACAAAAAGTTCACTTGACAAAGCCTTATATTGACCCTGGATGTATTTATATAAGGTAATCATATCTCCTCGTAAACGCCTTTTTTCTAGCGAAAATACGTTTAATTTTGTTAGTCTTTCTTCATAACTTAGCCCCTCCATTCCCCTTATTACTTTTGTAGCCCTTCTCTGTACTTTTTCCAGCTCTAAAATGTCTTTTTTATGAGGTGGTGCCCAAAATTGTACTCCATATTCCAAATGAGGGCGTACTAGGGCTTTGTATAGTGGCAGAATTATATTTGCTTCCCTGGCTTCTATACCCTTCCTAATACATGCTAATATTTTATTTGCCTTTGCAGCTGCTGCTTGGCTTTGAGCGCTGTTACCTAGGTGGTTGTCCACTAGTACTCCCAAATCCCTTTCAATATCTGATACCCCTAGATTTGCTCCATTAAGATTATAGATTGCATAGCTATTGTTCCTTCCCAAATGCATAACCTTGCATTTATTTGTATTAAATCTCATCTGCCATTTAGCCGCCCATTTCTTAAATTTATGCAAATCCTTTTGTAGGGAAAGTACATCATTATCTGATTTTATTACCTTGCACAACTTAGTGTCATCAGCAAAAATGGAGACACTACTCCTACTTCAATGTCATTAATAAATATGTTAAAAAGCAGAGGACCTTATACTGAACCTTGAGGAACCCCACTTATCACATTAGACCAATCGGAGTATGTTCCATTCACAACAACCCTTTGCTTCCTGTCTTTTAGCCAGCTCTCGATCCATGAGCAGATATTTACTGCAATTCCTGTATCCCTTAGTTTGCTCACTAGTCTTCCATGTGGCACTGTATCAAATGCCTTTGAAAAATCTAAAAAGACTACATCCACTGAGTTGCCCTGATCCAAGTTCCTACTAACCTCCTCATAAAAACTAATTAGATTGGTCTGACACGACCTATCCTTCATAAATCCGTGTTGACTGCTACCTATGATCCTGTCCAAATAGACATATTCTTGCATTCTGTCCCTTATTAACCCTTCTAAAAGCTTCACCACTACAGAAGTGAGGCTCACTGGTCTATAATTCCCTGGATTTGCTCTAGATCCCTTCTTAAATATAGGTATCACCTCTGCTTTTCTCCAGTCATCCGGTAGAGACCCTGTAGTGAGTGAGTCTTGAAAGATTAGATATAATTGTTTGGCTATTACAGAACCCAGCTCCCTCAGTACCCTTGGATGTATTCCATCAGGACCTGGGGCTTTATTAACATTTATTTTCTCCAACCTCTTTTGGATTTCTTCCTGCGTTAACCAATTATTTAGTGAAGGTAGTGTAGCCCCATTATGTTGCGGTGTCCCAACCACTGGTACCTCCCTTGTGTAAACCGACGAAAAGAACCTATTTAGTTTATCTGCCTTTTCCTGGTCACTAATTATCAGATGGCCTGTGTCACATTGTAATAGTCCTATCGATTTCTTTCTGGCCTTCTTCCCATTAATATATTTAAAAAATATTTTAGGTTTAGTCTTACCTTCCATTGCAACTGACTTCTCATTTTCTATTTTAGCCAGTCTAATAGCCCTTTTGCAAGACTTGTTGATTTCCTTATAGTCACATAAAGCCGCCTCAGTTCCCTCCTTCTTGTGTAATTTAAATGCATATTTCTTTTTTCTCATCATGATCTTTAAGTCATTGTTAATCCACATGGGATGTGATTTACTCCTATTCATTTTATTTCCACATGGTACATGCTGATGAGTATGTTTATTTAGTAAGGATTTGAATGTTGTCCATTTATTTTCAGTATTTTTCCCTGTAAGTTCTTTGTCCCAGTCTATATGTTGTATTGCTGCCCGTAGCCCATTAAAGGTAGCCCTTTTAAAATGTAGAGTTTTTGTTGGCCCCTTACAACTCTGTTTTTTGTATTCAATCTCAAATGATACTGTGTTGTGATCACTGTTCCCCAAGGGTTCCCCTATTTTTACATTTGATATTATATCAATATTACTTGTGATGACTAAATCCAAGATGGCCCCATTTCTAGTAGGTTCTTGTATTACCTAGGCCAGATAATGATCCCTGAGTGTACTCAAGAACCTGCTCCCCTTAGCTGAGCTGCTGGTCTCATTTATCCAGTTTATTTGAGGGTAATTAAAGTCTCCCATTATTAGAACTTGCCCATGCTTAGCTGCATTTCCAATCTGTAACAATAATTGTATTTCCTCACTTTCAGCTATATTTGGGGGTTTATAGCATACTCCCACCAATATGCGTTTAGAATTAGCTCCTCCACTATTTAGCTCAACCCACAAAGATTCAATGATGCCGTTAGTGCCAGCATATATATCTTCTCTGACTATAGGCTTAAATTCAGGCTTAACATACAGACAGATCCCTCCTCCTCTTTTACCATTTCCCCTATCTTTCCTAAATAGGCTATAACCATCCAGATTAACAGTCTAGTCATGAGATTCATCCCACCATGTTTCCGTAATGCCTATTAAGCCCCATTTTTCTTGTACTGCTAATATTTCTAGCTCATCCATTTTCCCAGGCAAACTTCTTGCGTTAGCAGGCATACACTTTATGTTGCTATGGCTCTGCCGTTGTGAAGTGCCTGCCACTGTATTTGAGGCCCCTATTAATACCTCCCTACTTTCTATTGTAACCCTCACCCTTCTCCTCCCCCATGGGTAACTAATTCATCCCTTTCCCTCTCTACCCTATTTACCCCAATACTTCTATATAGTCCCTCCCCCCCACCTTTAAAAACTCCCCCAGCCGTTCTACCATCCTATCCCCTAGCACAAAAGCTCCCTCATCATTAAGGTGCAATCCATCCCTGCTATAGAGATTGTACCCAAGTGAGAAGTCAGCCCAGTGCTCTAAAATCCCAAAACCCTCTGCACTGCACCACTTTTTAAGCCACGCATTAACCTCCCTAAGCTCCTTCTGCCTCCCTGGGCTAGCATGTGGCACTGGTAGTATCTCAGAAAATACTACCTTGGAGGTCCTTGCTATAAGCTTATTCCCTAATTCTCTAAAATCATTCTTTAGGACGCTCCATCTTCCACTAACTTTGTCATTGGTACCAATGTGTACCAAGACCACCGGTTCATTACCAGCCCCTCCCAATAATTTATCCACCCGATCCACAACATGCCGAACCCGAGCACCCCGGGGACAGCAAACTGTTCGATTGCTGGGATCTGGGTGACAAATTACCCTGTACTACCTTCCTAATAATAGAGTCCCCTACCACCAAAACATGTCTGTTGCTCTGCCTATTCTGCACTCCCTCTCCTCCAGTAGAACTGTTCTCCCGGCTGTTAGAGGGAACAGCTCTAAATGGCATTGCCATTCCTGAACAGTTTCACTCAATCTGGCAAATCTGTTGTTTTTTGCCAACTCAGAACTGCCCTGCCTCCTCCTGTTCCCCCTGATTCCCCTTCTAACTGTAACCCAGCTACCTCCCTGGCCATCCTCCCTAGCCCCAGCTCCTCCCTCCATACTAGGCCCAGCTAAACTGTGCTCCGTGAGCACCAACTCCCTTTCTAGTGTGACAATATCATGAAGTGTTGCAATTCTCCTCTCCAGATCTTCAATTTGAGCTTCCAGAGAGGCAACATGCTCACACCTGTCACAGAGGTATGGACCCTGGATCATCTGTTCCAGTAGTGCATACATTTGGCAGGATGTACACTGAGTGAGGTTACCACTGGACTGACTCATGATTATCAGTTACAAAAATACAGTGAGAAAACAAATCAATGTATTTGTGTAAAGGTTTCTTTTCTACACCTTAAACCAAACAAAACAGAAAAAATATATACGTTTGTTTTCTGTTTTTTCTTATAATACCCCTTTTCTTTGGATTTCCTCCTTTTATTTAATCTCCTACAGACCAACTGCACTTACACTAGAAATGATTGCAAGCTCCCAAGCTCTTACTTCCCTTGTTAAAATAGACCCCGCCTACTCGCCTGTAAAATGATAAATGAGCACAGGATAGAAAACACTGTCCTGCCCCACAGAACTGATTCAACAGAAAATAACAAAATGCACACAGATATAACTTACACAGGCCAAGCCACACCCACTCTCACCTGTACACTGATTATTGCAACAGACAGAAAACTCTGCACTGACTTACAGAGCAGATTCAAACAGAAACTTATACAAATGCACACAGATATAACTTACACAGGCCAAGCCACACCCACTCTCACCTGTATCACTGATTACTGCAACAGACAGAAAACTCTGCACTGACTTAAAGAGCGGAATAAGGATTATCAAATGGTTATATAATATAATAAAATATTTATTTGAAATGATTAGACACTTGAGTGAAAGGGTTTATTAATTTTAAAAAGACGTCAATATTACTAATTGTGCATGAAAATGTGTAAACATACTAGATTGAATTTATTATAGGACTTAGTAATTGAATACTAGCGGTTAATGATTAAGAGTTAAGAACTGAATTGTGACTTGATTGAGTATCAGCAACTATTCATCTTATCTTGTAAAATGTTATTCCTTTACTGTGGGACATACCATATAATGTTCTTGCCAGTACTATATATGCTGCAATACGTAACACTGGCATTTTGTATCATGTGATATATATGAGGAACCCAATAATTTGCTGTTACTTAAGTTACTTTAGCCAAGATTGCTCCATAAACAGGTAAATAATACTTGCCCTGCCAAGAGTCTTACAACATCTCGGCCCCCTTCCAACTCTCCCTTGCAGTAAAATGATCAGACAACCCTCCTGATACACCCTGTATTCTTATAAGACAGGGTGGGGCTCTACCGTCCCTTTTTATTGACCTATTTTCAGTGGGCGTGGATTCCTTTACCCCGTATGAACCATCTTTGGAAGTCTGACTATTCAAAAACATATTATAAACTCCTGCTATGTTATTGCTGAAACTATCAAAATTATTAAAATGCATATTTGTTTATTTATGCTAAATATATTAATTTGCCTAGTGTATTAAGCTATCTCCTTCTAAGCATCAATCAATGTGAAAGAGAGAAAATGGGAAGTAATAGTGGGAAATGGAAAGAAACAGGGGAGAGAGAAACAGGTGTAGGGGATGAAGGGGGTGCGGGGTAATTGGAATACATAGGGTTTAAAGGAATAAAGGAAAGGAGAGGAAGAAAGGAGAAAAGAGGGGAGAGGAAAGATGAGGGGAGAAGAGGGAAGATTAATGGAAAATATAGGAGGGCAAGCAAAGAGGGAGAAAGATGAGTGTGAAGAGGGGAGACATGAGGGAGAGAGGAGATGGAAGAGGGAGATAGAGGCAAAGAGAGATGAATAAGTGAATAGAGATGAGTGGAGAGAGGAGGGGAGTGAGAGAATGTGGGAGGGAGAAGAGGAGAAGGGGAAAAGGAGAATGAAGGAGAGAATGTAGAAATAGAGTGTGAAAGAGGAAGGATGGAGAGAAGGTGAGACAGAGGGGATAAAGGGGAGGGAAAGAGATGGGTAAAGAAAGGAGAGGAGAAAGTGAAGAGGAAAGTGAAGGCAGTCAGAGAAAATGAAGAGTGGAAAAAAAAAGTAAGAAAGAGGATAGGAGTGGGTGGGGAGAAAGAAGAGAAGGAAGAGAGTAAGAGGAGAGGAAAAAGAGATGGGACATGGAGAAAGAAAAGTGGTAAAAGAGAAGGTCAGAGTGAATAAGGGGAGAAAGAGGGAGGGAAGGGAGATAATAAAGGGTGAAAAAAAGAAAAAGGGGGACAGAGAATAAGAGAGAGAGGAAGAGAGGGAAGGTGTCAGGGTGCAGAAGGGGGTCACAGCAGGTCCAGAGGTAGGGGAGGTGGGGAAATGAAAAATGGGAGCGCCCATGGGTCCCGAGAGGTCTGCAGATGTTGCATATGTCAGGCGCTAAAAGTGGCGGCATGTAAAGTGGGAGGCTGAGAGGATAAAGGTGGTCGCTCTGCCCTTGTGTTGAACACTAAAATAAAAGTGTAACAGTTTAATCTATTCATATATTATTGCACTATGTTTGTAAAACTATAATATTTGTAAAGAAACAAAATAGACAAAATGCATACATTATGGCAAGAGCTTTGTTTTCCAGCCGGACAAATGTCTGCAGTTATTAAAATATTATTTTATGCACTAAGAGCTACACAGAATACCATAGGAACTGAACAAATATCTCCCATAGAGCAGGGTTGGTAGTAATAATGATCAGATTTGCATTACTTTTTAGTATATTTTCTCCATGTAGCTTCCAGCAATTTACAAATAAACTATAAATTTGTCAAAAAAATAAAAACACCTTTGCAAAAAATATGAATTATCCAACATATTACATGGTTGCTGGTAAAAATTACAAAATGTAATTAGCTACCCCTGAAATATAGCACAGAATCCCTTACTCACTGTTTTTGCAGCCGCTTGTTGTTCTTTTCTTTCGTCCCTCTGCTCCTGAAAGCTGCTGTTTTTATACCCAACTCATGTGGATATCTATCTGTACAGCTTGTTTTACAACATTCATTTGCAGACACGCCTCTAGATATCCAAATGCTTTCTTTGCGAAAGGGTCAAATAACACAGGACAAGTGAGTTTATGGAAATGAGTTAGAATAAACTCACTTGCACTAGGCAACAACACAATGGCAATGTGTGTTCACTCTACAGGGCCGCCATGCTTAGAAGAAACAACGCAAAATGAAAAACAAATCAGTACT
Organism: Discoglossus pictus; assembly: GCA_027410445.1. Lineage (NCBI taxonomy): Eukaryota > Metazoa > Chordata > Amphibia > Anura > Alytidae > Discoglossus > Discoglossus pictus. The sequence continues at coordinate 422,347,191 of CM050165.1, forward strand.
TTCCTTTAATTATGTAGAAATGTCACCGAGGATGTATCAATGTTTATGAGCTAGATCCTCAGACGCGGAGAGCCTCTAAGCATTAAAGCTTCACTGTGGTAACAATTATATATATACTAGCGACTTGCCCCTCAAAAAATGACGGCAATAAGATTGTAAGGCAGGTTATGTTGTTTGCGTGCAAAATTAATTTTGTTGGTGTGCCAAGATCCTTTGGCGCTCATTGCGAGCCTCTTGGTTGTTTGTGTGCTATGAGCAGCGTTGTTTTTTTTTTGGTATGGCAATGAATAATTAATAAAATAAGAAATTAATACACTTTACCTATTGTGAAGTAATATATGCAGGAAGCATTGTGTTGAAGAGCTGGCAATCTGTTTTCATGTTGCTGCAGCATCAGTGTTGTGGAGCTGCTGTGTAAGTGTCATGAATGTGTGCAGTGTGTAGTGTAATAGTGTGCACGAGGCAAATCCGTTAGGGTAGCTGTGTACTTCCGGATTGTATAAGTTAGTGTTCTAAAATGGCGCCTAATGTGTGGTATGCGGCTGTGGCTGATTTTGCGTCCGTGTTTTCGGATGTTGTCCGACTTTTTCGGAAAATCCATAGGTGTTTGATGGTGTTTTGCGTGTTTAGGGTCCTTTAGCCTAGTTTTTGTTTTGTTAGGTGGACATTTTTTCTCTTGTTCAGGTGATTTTAAGGGAGTCTAAAGTCTGTAATTTGGATTTAAATGGAGGTGTAACTTCACTTGCATATGTCCTGGGTCCCCCCTTGCTGTGGGTAAGCTTTTTATGTGTTTGTTGTGTGTATTTATTGTGTTTTTAATGTTTTCATGTGCGCTTGTTTCGGCAGTAAGGTCGTATTTTTGCGAGGTCGTAATGGGTCGTAATTCGTCTCGTATTTGTTTGTCGTAAGTCCGTAAATTTTGCGGGGTCCACAGTTAATGACAAGGATCGCCTTTGGCGCTCCTTGCCAGCAACTGCGGCCCTCGCTTCACGAGGGCCGCAGGCTCGCTATGCAAGCCCGCAGCATTAGCAAAGTCCAGCATGCTCACAACTATATATGTTATATATTTATATATATATATATATATATATATATATATATATATATTCTATATAGTGTTGTGTTTCAAATAACTAAAATTGATAAAAGGTAAAATACTTTGGAAAACAAAAAATACCTTCAAATCTATCCAAGAATTTATTACATTTCAGGGCAACTCAGTGGATGTAGTCTTTTTAGATTTTTCAAAGGCATTTGATACAGTGCCACATGGAAGACTAGTGAGCAAACTAAGGGATACAGGAATTGCAGTAAATATCTGCTCATGGATCGAGAGCTGGCTAAAAGACAGGAAGCAAAGGGTTGTTGTAAATGAAACATACTCTGATTGGTCTAATGTGATAAGTGGGGTTCCTCAAGGTTCAGTATTAGGTCCTCTCCTTTTTAACATATTTATTAATGACGTTGAGGTAGGACTCGAATGTAGTGTCTCCATTTTTGCTGATGACACTAAGTTGTGCAAGGTAATAAAATCAGATAATGATGTACTTTCCCTACAAAAGGATTTGCATAAATTAGAGAAATAGGCGGCTAAATGGCAGATGAGATTTAATACAAATAAATGTAAGGTTATGCATTTGGGAAGGAACAATAGCCAAACAATCTATAATCTTAATGGAGCAAATCTAGGGGTATCAGATATTGAAAGGGATTTGGGAGTACTAGTGGACAACCACCTAGGTAACAGCGCTCAAAGCCAAGCAGCAGCTGCAAAGGCAAATACAATATTAGCATGTATTAGGAAGGGTATAGAAGCCAGGGAAGAAGATATAATTCTGCCACTATACAAATCTCTAGTACGCCCTTATTTGGAATATGGAGTACAATTTTGGGCACCACCTCATAAAAAAGACATTTTAGAGCTGGAAAAAGTACAGAGAAGGGCTACAAAACTAATAAGGGGAATGGAGGGGCTAAGTTATGAAGAAAGACTAACAAAATTAAACTTATTTTCGCTAGAAAAAAGGCGTCTAAGAGGAGATATGATTACGTTATATAAATACATCCAGGGTCAATATAAGGCTTTGTCAAGTGAACTTTTTGTAGCAAGAGACTATCAACTGACAAGAGGACATCCTTTGAGGTTAGAGGAAAAAAGATTTCACCTTAAACAAAGAAAAGGGTTCTTCACAGTTAGGGTGGTTAAACTGTGGAATTCTCTACCAAAGGAGGTGGTGACAGCGAATTCGATAGACAACTTCAAAAAGGGGTTAGATATATTTTTGAATAAAGAGGGCATTCAAGGCTATCCTAGATAACTAGCAAGGAATATTGATCCAGGGAGAAATTTGATCGCCAGTTTCTGGGGTCAGGAAGGAATTTTGCTTTTTTTCCCCTTATGAGACAATTGGCAAAGTTTCAATGGGGTTTTTTTTCTGTTTGCCTTCCTCTGGATCAATTAACAATTAACAATAATAATAAATAGTCCACATTAAAAAGATCAATAGAGATCTAAAAAGGTTGAACTTGATGGACTAACTCTTTATTCATCCTCCAACACTATACTATTAATAATTATTTAATCAATAATTTAATTAATAACTAATCCGCATATTGCAGATCAGAGGAGATCTTAACAGGTTGAACTTGATGGACTGAAAGTCTTTTTTCAACCTTAATTACTATGTAACTATGTAACTATGTAAAATGGAGTTTGTTCCTATCCTCTTATGGTAGATGGTGCTGCCGATATTCCGGTGCCATATAATAGAGTCAAGATTTAGGTAAACTGTTGGGGTTATATAATGATAATAAGACGGGAAAGACAAAGTATCCTTTGAAACTAGAGTGCACACCCTCTGCCCTGATAACAATATAGAACAGCAGGAAATAAGGTAAAACTTAAAACTTAGCTTTTATTAATGTATAAAATTAGTGTTAAAATACTGATACACTGACGAGATACTAATAGTCATAATGTACTGGATATTGATTATGAGTAGGACTTCCTCATGGGAATTGTAGAATTATTAAAGATATGATTCAGTATAATATATCCCCCTGCACACAATAGTAATAGGTGACAACAAGAACAAAAAAACTTATAGAGAGTGAAATATAACCAGTTGGCAGAAATACATGTCCTGAAATTGGACCTATGTATTGATAAAGGTATATAAGTCACATACAACTATAAAGTGACTGTGCTATATATATAAAGTAATTGCACTTACAATATTGCACCTAGGTTGATGCATATGATTAATGCAATCTATTAAAGTGTTAAGTGCAAAAAAAAACAAATAATGAGGGATATACCCACTAAGCAGAGACATAGGTCCTAAAGATAGACCTATGTATTTGCATAGGTATATATACCTTATACAAAAAATGAAGTGATTGTGCAATTGTAAATAAAAAGTGATTGCACTTGAGGTGAAGCACCTAGGTATTGTACATAAGATTATAATCTTATTAAAGTGTCTTGTGCCTATTTGTGGGATAAGTATTAGATAAATTATTAATTAAAAGTGCTAGTGCTGAGTGGGGGTATACTAATAAATATTAAATCTAATAGAGGAAGGTACTGTTATAGGTTTATTAGTACACTGGAACTACATAAACTGAGGAGCTGTGAGGAATCCCTCTCTATTTCATGATGAATTATAGAAGTAAATATTCAATAATATTGGTGAGAGCAGGGATAATGATGCAGGTAGATGTCCGTTTGTTTGTGTCTCAACTCCTAAGCTCCTGGGTATACTACGCGCGGACTATGCGCTTGCGTGTGACGTCATAGCGCAACGTCGCGTAGTAACACGTGCAACCCGACGCACGTTTCTAAACTTTTCATCAGGGGTTACCGGGGTCGTATCTAAGGAGCTATTTAAGCTCTAAGGTTGCCAAGGCAACCCAGTGAATAATAAAATTATACTAATATAAAGAAAATATTCAATAATTAAAAATATTGCTAAAAATAGTATGAGAAGATTGATAAAGCTTATATTGTAATGGATTGTAGCATCTGTCATAATTGTAAATACTAAAAATAAAATACAGCATCAGGGGCACTGTGTGACAGGCACATATGGTATTAATAAAACACATTATAGGTAGCATAAATGGCCTTACATATGAGAGGGAAATAACTATATAAATATATATATATGTATAGTATTAGTTGATGTGAATCACCTAATATGAATAAATCTATAATGGATAGGAATCTTGTCATTGAGAATATATAAGGTATAAAGTCTTATTATAAATACTAAGTTATATACATATATAATATATGGACCTATTGATAAAAATACATGAAGTGTTCCATTACTGTTGTTATTAGTATTATTAATTTCATTGTTACCTTTCATAATTTGCCTTTACCTCATTGTCATTTGACTTCGTCTTGAGGGGCATATAGGGGGAGTTAGGATAGTCACTGTAATGTTGTCTTATGATGCGTACATAAATATGTATACATAATATTCATTACTACTTAACCTTAATAATAGGTAAGTGACTTAAATAAAAGGTGTGAACGTGAACCCATCATTAAGGCCCCATGGTTTTTTGGTTTTAAGTGTAAAGATCCAATAGGCCTCTCTTTTAAGTAATTCCCTATCTATGTTGCCACGTCTGATGTTTTGTTTGATACCATCTATCGCTATAAAACTTAGTATTTATAATAAGACTTTATACCTTATATATTCTCAATGACAAGATTCCTATCCATTATAGATTTATTCATATTAGGTGATTCACATCAACTAATACTATACATATATATATATTTATATAGTTATTTCCCTCTCATATGTAAGGCCATTTATGCTACCTATAATGTGTTTTATTAATACCATATGTGCCTGTCACACAGTGCCCCTGATGCTGTATTTTATTTTTAGTATTTACAATTATGACAGATGCTACAATCCATTACAATATAAGCTTTATCAATCTTCTCATACTATTTTTAGCAATATTTTTAATTATTGAATATTTTCTTTATATTAGTATAATTTTATTATTCACTGGGTTGCCTTGGCAACCTTAGAGCTTAAATAGCTCCTTAGATACGACCCCGGTAACCCCTGATGAAAAGTTTAGAAACGTGCGTCGGGTTGCACGTGTTACTACGCGACGTTGCGCTATGACGTCACACGCAAGCGCATAGTCCGCGCGTAGTATACCCAGGAGCTTAGGAGTTGAGACACAAACAAACGGACATCTACCTGCATCATTATCCCTGCTCTCACCAATATTATTGAATATTTACTTCTATAATTCATCATGAAATAGAGAGGGATTCCTCACAGCTCCTCAGTTTATGTAGTTCCAGTGTACTAATAAACCTATAACAGTACCTTCCTCTATTAGATTTAATATTTATTAGTATACCCCCACTCAGCACTAGCACTTTTAATTAATAATTTATCTAATACTTATCCCACAAATAGGCACAAGACACTTTAATAAGATTATAATCTTATGTACAATACCTAGGTGCTTCACCTCAAGTGCAATCACTTTTTATTTACAATTGCACAATCACTTCATTTTTTGTATAAGGTATATATACCTATGCAAATACATAGGTCTATCTTTAGGACCTATGTCTCTGCTTAGTGGGTATATCCCTCATTATTTGTTTTTTTTGCACTTAACACTTTAATAGATTGCATTAATCATATGCATCAACCTAGGTGCAATATTGTAAGTGCAATTACTTTATATATATAGCACAGTCACTTTATAGTTGTATGTGACTTATATACCTTTATCAATACATAGGTCCAATTTCAGGACATGTATTTCTGCCAACTGGTTATATTTCACTCTCTATAAGTTTTTTTGTTCTTGTTGTCACCTATTACTATTGTGTGCAGGGGGATATATTATACTGAATCATATCTTTAATAATTCTACAATTCCCATGAGGAAGTCCTACTCATAATCAATATCCAGTACATTATGACTATTAGTATCTCGTCAGTGTATCAGTATTTTAACACTAATTTTATACATTAATAAAAGCTAAGTTTTAAGTTTTACCTTATTTCCTGCTGTTCTATATTGTTATCAGGGCAGAGGGTGTGCACTCTAGTTTCAAAGGATACTTTGTCTTTCCCGTCTTATTATCATTATATTGCATATATATCTATTAGTAGCACCCCTAGTATACACTTAGATTTCTTCATATATCTTGAGCCACCCGTTTCCCTTATAACAAAACTGTTGGGGTTAGTTCAAGGGTTAGGCTAACATTATAAGCTTAGAACTTCTTTCACATATCGGCAGCACTGCAAAATATCGGCATCGCCATCTAGCGGTTGGAGGCCACACTGCAGCCGCGGACCTGTCCCGACACCATAACAGGATATATCCGGGAATTGACTTGATAAAAAATAAGGCAAAACAAACAGGTCATGATTTCAAGTTGGAAGGGTGGAATATTTAGGGGTAATGTGAGAAAGTACTACTATACAGAAAGGGTAATAGATGGGTAGAACATAGTTAACCAATTTGAGTATGTCTAAGATAAGCACAAGACTATCCTGAGGCTAAGTTAAGCCAACCTTTTAGGCAAATAGAATGGGTAGACCAGATGGGCCTTTTTGGTTCTTGTCCACCATTAAATCTATATTTCAAAACTAGGTTTAAAAGGCCTTTAAATAATTAATCTTTATGTGCAATTATTATTTACAGATGTAATGAGCTTCTGCTATTTCAGGATGGTGTTTCATTAGAAATAAATCAGAATGGAATGGAAATTAAATCAAATAGAATGGAAGCACTGGCAAATGTATATGCCACATTTCCATTGTGCAGATAGAAGCTTCGTCAACATTCTCCTGGTATTTGAGGAAGCAAATCTTCAACAACTAAAATTGTAGATACCTCTACAGTAGGGTTGTATCTAAGAGATAATAATTCTAAGGCTGTATTATTTTTTGGTCCATTATCATGTTCTGTTCTTTATAGAAGCATCTACAAATACATGACTGCAGAAGGATACAGTCCTTTCCTTATTTCATGTTTAATTTTTGATTATCGGGAAGGGGGACTAACTTGCGCTCCTGTCCAATTGAATAGCAGCATAAACGTAGAGCTACTGGAGCAAGTAGCCCAAGTAGTCCAAGAGTAGCAAATCGGGAAGTTGCTTGAGAATAACAGCCCAGAATTAAATGAGGTCCTAAATATGTAGTAGGACAGCACTGGTATAGTATATTACAAATAAAGGACTGAAAAAACATATTATATATATATATATATATATATATATATATATATATATATATATATATATATATATACTTATATAGAGTGAGGTAGCCGTGAATGTCCAGTAATCCAGTTGAATAATCAGAGTATTGCAGTGAATAGTGATACCTTTTTTTATTGGACAAACATATTTATAATATAGCGACAAGCTTTCGAGAGATATACCTCTAATTATCAAATCAAAAAGCGATACTGATACAGATATGAACTAAAAACAGTAAACGGAAGGAGATGGGGGAAAATTTTGTTGGAAAAACAAAAAAAACTAAATTCGTTGGCCAGAGTTAAGTGAGAAACAGACTAGCATTGTGAATAATGTCCTGATCAGGTCAGTCTATAGATCAGGTTGTAGATAAGAACACAGCAGAGGAAAATAAAGAGCAAGACATTTCAGCATAGCATGTAGCTTACAAGAAGGGGGGATGTAGAATGTATGTGCTATAAGGCATTAAGATAGTGGGCCAGAAAGCCTAAGTCGATGTTAATGCCCATATCCTTTATATTAAAACATTTTTAATTAAAACTTTTGCCTCATTAATTACATGATTTAAATTCCTTGCAGCTTCCAGATCCATGAAGGACATCAGTTAAATGATGTCCTCTCTCTGGGTTCCCTCCAATGCATGTACTTCAATCTTGACTACCTTTTAATATCATTATATTCTGTATATGTAAGAATCACAAATATATTTGGACTGTGAACATTTTAAGAGTCTGTCCTTTCTTAAGCTTCCCTGCTTCTGCCCTGTCCTTCAGGGAACTGAGATGTTTTTAACAGCATGTGTCAATCACTTTATGACTACAACCTGTTTCAAACTCTTTATTTGCAGACACTCCCTAGACAACTTAACTCTACCTCTATCAGAATGGCAAGTGAGTTTATGAATCAACTGAACAGGTAACTCAGTTTCTTTTTAGAAACTCACATGAACTACATAACTTGACTCTATGAGTTACTGCTTTCCAGTCGGGGAGCTTGATATGCATTAAAAAGATGGAAATTATAGCTCTAATGGAATACATTGGGTGACTATATATCTCTAATAAGAATAATGCTGAAGATCAAAATACATAACCATCGAAAAAAGAAGAAAGTAAACTCCAAAAAACACACTTAACCAATAATACAAGAAAAATATATGTAACAATATGACAAAAAATATTAAATTTCTGTAGCTGAAACAAGTATCATAACAACAAACTGAGTTTTTGGAAACCCATTAACCTACTGTCCTTGAGAAGTTGTAGTACCTCTTGTGATGCATTAGAGTAGCAATGCCTAGGCACCAGCCATCTTGCTGTCTGGCCAGCTATGGTCATGGATATCGCCACAACTGATAGGGTGCCAAGCTGTAATATAATCTTTGCAAGGACCAAGACTACTAGGAGCTACGTATACCATCAGCCAATCATATGCTGGATTTAAAATCGTTGGAGCTTGTGAGTATTTGCTGTGTCTGATGGACCGTTGTGATGTGGTACCCCTATAGCATGGCTTTATTATTATTATTATTATTATCTTTATTTATATTGGGCCAACATATTCCGTAGCGCTGTACAGGGGTTGAGTACTTAGCAGAAAACAAACTTAACACCTTATAAAGAATGGAGGGCCCTGTTTTTGAGCATAAAATCAAAGGTACATATAGCTTGTTTCCAAGGCACTGACACAATATTGAAAACTCGCAAACTTACAATCTAAGGGTTTAGGTGTCATACAAGAGGGTGACAAATGCAATTGAAAGCAATTGGTTCAGTCAAGTGGAAGTGTCTGTGTGTTGTACTGTAGATTGTGGGTGTAGGTGTTAAGCTGTGGAGTGCGCAGTTGTGCCTATTAAGGCTGAAGGTGATAAGATTTTTTAAACAGGTGTGTTTTTAGTAATTTTTTAAAGGTTTTGAGACAGGAAGATAACTTAATGGAGTGGGGCAAGGAGTTCCAAATAGTAGGGGCTGCACGAGAAAAGTCTTGAAGACGGGAGTGAGAGGAGGTGATGAGAGAGGAGGAAAGAAGAAGGTCGTTAGCAGAACGAAGGGGCCGGTTGGGAGAGTATTTTGAATCAAGAGCAGAGATATGAGGGGGTGCACTGTTTTTGAGGGCTTTATATGTTAGGGTCATGATTTTAAATTTGATTTGGGAAGCTATAGGAAGCCAGTGGAGTGATTGACAGAGAGGAGCTGCAGACACTGATCGTTTGGTATTGAATATGAGTCTTGCAGAGGCGTTCATTATGGATTGGAGGAGAGACAGACGAGCGATGGGTAGGCCAGCAAGGAGGGAATTGCAGTAGATATTTCCTGTTATTTTAGATATCAATGGAATTAATAATTATATCTGAAAACACCCTAATGTATAGCCTTCTCCAAAGTTTTATATTCATTAATTACATTATACACTACTATTTCAAATGCCCCTCTTTTAAAAGGAAAGGCCCCAACTTTCATTACAAATCTTACCTTTACCTACTGGATATGTTTATCTATCTGATCTCTCTTATGTTGTTTTTTTTTATTTTTATTTAAGGTGAATGCTCCTGATATACTTGAGGCAATTTTAATTTGAAATTAAGGACTGTGGATGGGACTATTTCTATAGGGTTTTACTATTAGTTTGGTTTCTAATAGGGCTGAGTTACTCGAGACAAAGCAGATTGTATCCACGGGGAAGGCAATAGAAGTACCTGATGACCGAAGGCCTCATTCATAGCATAAGAAAATATGTTATGTGCTAATATAGAGCCCTATTCAATTAGCCATGAGTCTCCAAAGGAGAAGTGGAGTGGTCTCATATGCAGTAGCACTTTAAATGTGAATTTCCCCTTGTAGGGGTTACAAATGTTTATTCTGGTATTGCACTGTATTTCTTGTAATTCTGAACAGGAAGTATGTTTTTTAAATTATGTTTAGAGATCCAAATATACTATTTATTTACTTTACTCTGTATGATGGAGTGCTTCAATCACTCTTTTGAGTCTGTAGGTAGGTTTTCTAACTATGCTTGAAATCTGTGTCATAACATCAGCCAAATGTTAAAAGGAGCCATGTATAAAGAGTTTTTTTTATTTAAAGAGTGATAATGTATTGAACAAATGTACTATTTATTCTCATTCTCTCTCTCTCTCTCTCTCTCTCTCTCTCTCTCTCTCTCTCTCTCTCTCTATGGCCCTCATTCAATTGCAATTTGGCCAATTGAATAGGGGTCTAAATAAGCGCATAACATATATTTTTTAAAGAAGTTTTTAGTTAGTAAACATCTATCCAAAAGCAAGGTTATCACTAACTAAAAACTTATTTAAAAAATATATGTTATGTGCTTATTTAGAGCCCTATTCAATTGGCCAAATCTCAATTGAATGAGGGCCTATATATATATATATATATATATATATATATATATATATATATATACATACACACAGTATATATTCTTCACACTGAGATTATGTAAAATCAATAAAGAAAAAATGCAAAGCTTCACTAAATATTTTATTTGTATATTTGTGAAATGGATTATTGGCTCAAATGGATAAATATATTAGTTTAATATTAGTTTATTAACCAATATTTACATTTTGCCATTTTTGTCCTGCGCAATTTGTCCAGATCGGGATGTCTAACACCCTTTCTTCAGACCTCTGTATTTTGCTTAACATTATAATTTAAATAATGTGTGTGTTTTGGGTCCATCTAGTATATACATCGTTTCTTACTGTTTTTAATGACATTTTATTAGTTTATGAGTGTTACAAATTTATAGGGACTGTGAACTTTAAAAATATGAGAAACTGTCCATGAAATATAAATTCTTACAGTCTTGGCTGTTTTTCAGAAAACTGATAGGTTGTTAGCAGCCTGTGCTAATCGCTTCCTAACCACTGCCAGATTCAGACAATCATTTCCAGACACTCCCTAGACATTTGTAGAAAATCGATGCCTAAGGGTGAAGCAACATAGGGCAGGTGAGTTTATGAATCAAAGAATAGGTTCATTTGTGTTTAACTTAGAAAATAATGTATATGGTCCATATTTACTAAACTGGGACTGGGAGACTTCTTGCCGTTTCCTGCAGGGAGCTTCAAAGAATCAAAGAAAAACTACTTGCAGGTATATGGGAATACATTGGGTTGCTGTATATATCTAACAAGGATGATGCTGGAGCTCAAAATTCATAACTAAGGGAAACAAAGTGTAAAAAAACATGAATGCCAGAAAAATATATGTAAGTATTACATGCCTAGAAGAAGCATTTAGCAGTTGAAATGAATGTCGGCAGTGGTGGTACTCAATAGTTGCCCTTACAGAGATACTTCTTATGATGCAATTGAGCATTAGTGCCTAATTGGGTAATTTATTGAAGTTTATTCTTACTGTTCAACTTTGGTCATGGATATTGCTGCAACTTATAGATTCACAATCTCTAATAATGATTACATTGCCAAACACCATTAGGAGCTACATGTACCTGCGGCCAGTCCCATAGAGGAGACTTAACTGATTTATTATTTTGAGGTTGTGAGTATTTGTTGTGTCTAATGAACTATTAACCTGTGGTTATCTTTGTTTCATTTGAACCCTAACTGTAGATTTCATTGGAGTCTATTATTTAATTATATCTGGAGAAATATTTTTATTTTCTATAGATAGTTGTTTGGCTGCTGCTCTTGAGCTACTTTTTACTTTTTTTCTTCTAGTTAGCCTTTTGCTGGCTATGGACATTCATCCAATTCTCTGCTTTAAAAATTGTGTTAAACATTTCTGACTTGAATATATAATCCCACTGGAAACAATTAGGAAGGTGCTTTAAGAGACTTTAAGTTTAATTATAATCCTCAAGTAAAAAAAAATATTTCAGAACCTCATTATCTTACCAATGAATTCAAATATCTCCTCTGAACTCTCAGACAGGTCAGGTTTGGGTTAAATACTGGATGAATACAGGTTAGACAACCGCTCCCACATAGTGAAACCGAAATCCTGAATTGTCTGGGGTTCCTTGAAGAGAGTTTTGGGAATTGCTGATCAAGGAAAATCTATTATTTCAATTATTCTCTAATTTGTTTACAATAATATTCTGTAATTACCAGTCTTCTGCACTTGTTTCATTCTTACTACTTTACATTTATTTAGTTCACTAGAATATTGCCCGTCAAAAAATGACGCAATGAAATTGTAAGTGAGCTAATGCTGTTTGGTGTATGGTAATCAAATAAATAATACATTACAAAATGAATATACTTTACCTGTTTGGAAGTAATATATGCAGAAAGCATTGTGTTAAAGAGCTGACAATCTATTTTGATGTTGCCGCAGCATCTAATGTGTGTTTTGAGTGTTGTGGAGCTGCTGTGTAAGTGTCAGCAATGTGTTCAGTGTGTAGTGTAAATAGGCTGCGTGCGCGAGAAAAATCCGTTAGGGTACCTGTTTACTTCCGCATTGTGTAAGTTAGTGTTGTAAAATGGCGCCTAATGTGTGTAGTACGCGGCTGTGGCTGATTTTGTGTCCTTGTTCTGGTACCTTGTCTGGCTTTTTGGAAAAATCGGTATGTGTTTCATGGTGTTTTGCGTGTTTAGTGTCCTTTAGCCTCGTTTGCGTTTTGTTCAGAGGCCATTTTTTCTCTCGCTTAGGGGATTTTCGGGTGTCTAAACTCTTTAATTTCTACCTAAATTGACTATTAACTTCACTTTTAGAGGTGCTGGGTGCCCAACCCCCTGCTGTGGGTAAGCTTTTTATGTGTTTGTTGTGTGTATTTGTTTGTGTTTTTAGTATTGCTTCACTTTAATCAAATATTCCAAATAAATAAATTAAATAATATCTCAAAAAAACATATTGAATTTGTTTGTATAGATATAAAGTATGCTAGGAGAGTATTTTTATGTGTGAAAACCTACAAATGTAGTGGGAACAATGTAATCAAGGCGGAATATGCTAAAAAAAAGACATTTCTATGACTACTGGTTAGTGTTCAGTCGTGTCTGACTCTCCATGACGCTATAGACCGCAAAACGCCAGGCACACCTTGTGTCTGGGTGTGCTAATACACAAGATTTTCATGGCAAAGATCCTGGAGTGGGTTGCCAGTTCCTTCTCCAGTGGACCGCCCTTTATCTGACCTGCCCATCTTGGGTGACCCTACATGATAGCTTCATTGAGGTACACAAGCCCCTTCACTACGACAATGTTGCGATCCAGAAGGGGATGCCTACTGGCTACACAGCTGCTAATGTTGTTTGTTGCATATTTTACAAACATGTAAAAAAATTTCTAATCATAAATAACATAGCTATTACATGCTGCCCATTAACCCTTTGCGAGTGCTTGGTGCCTATATCTCTCTGCCTGTTGTACATATTGTTTTGCCTGGAGTACTTTTAGCTGGCTCACTTTAAAAATGTACATGTGCTCATTAAAGCGATATTTACCTCCAGGTACCTTCTCTGTAGCATCTTGCAGAGGAAGTTCCTGTAAAATAAAAAATTGATGTGCAGCTGTGTTTATAAAACTATTATATCATGTTTTGGCCATATTTTAATCTTCTGTTGTTTTCTTCTTGATAATACCCCCGCGTTATTTACCCCTTAGACGCACTTAGGGTCTGTGCGATTTAGGGGACTGCTAAATCGCAATGATTGTTCCTCTGTAAGTCTATAGGGGAAGTATCATCCAATCAGATGCTTCCACCATTGCGTATGCGTGGTGTCCTCAATCATGGATGCTGCGGCCCTCATTCAATTGCAATTTGGCCAATTGAATAGGGATCTAAATAAGAACATTACATATATTTTTTTTAAGAAGTTTTTAGTTAGTGAAAACCTTGCTTTTTGATAGATGTTTACTAACTAAAAACTTATTTAAAAAAATATGTTATGTGCTTATTTAGAGCCCTATTCAATTGGCCAAATTGTAATTGAATGAGGGCCTGAAAGCGCAAGTCGTGCGTCTCAGCATGCGTAGTGAAATTCAGGCAGAGATCTGCAAGTACAGCCTCTGCCTGTCTGTCACACAAAAACAAGTACCCACCCTGTGTGTGTGTGTGTGCCTCTGTGTCTGTGACAGTGTGAGCCAGTGTGTGTGTGTGCCAATGTGAATATGTGCCAGTGTAGAGTGTGTGCCAGTATGTGTGTGTGCTAATGTGTGTGTGTCAATGTGAGAGGGTGTGCCAATGTGTGTGTGTGTGCCCGTGCCAATGTATCAATGCATGTGTAAGACACGCACATACATACACACACACAAATATATATACATATTATACAGAAAACGAATAATACATTAATAAACCCATTTGCATGTCTAAAAGGCTGGGACATGCAAATGAGAATACAATGTTCCTCACTCTTTTAATCCAAAAATAGTAACTTTATACATTGCCATTGCTCCCTTAAAGCATATGCCCACCATATTAAACAGCTTTAAGATGGCAGGCATATGCTTTAAGGGAGCAATGTATAAAGTTGCTATTTTTGGATTAAAAGAGTGAGGTACATGGTATTCTCATTTGCATATCCCCGCCTTTAGACATGCAAATGGGCTTATTAATGTATTATTCATTTTCTGTACTCTGTACGGTGGAGAGTGCTCACCATACACCAAATGATCACATATATAGTTGTGAGCGTACGAGTTGTTGCTAACGCTGCGGGCTCGCGTAGCGAGCCCGCGGCCCTCGCGAAGCGAGGGCCGTGGCTCGCGTACCGAGGGCCGCGGCTCGCGTAGCTAAAACCCGCGTAGCTAAAATCGCCGCAGGCGCTCCATGCCAGCACCTGAGGACCTCGCAAAGCGAGGGCTTCAGTTGCAGCAACTGCGACCCTTGCAAAATTCACAACCCAAATTCGCAACCCAAAGAACTGCGAACCTCGCAAAGTTCACGTCGCAACCCAAAGAGCACGACACACACATTACGACACTCGCAAACAACATACGACACACGTTCACACACATTACGGCCTCGCAACACTCGGACGCAACTCACGAACATTACAAAATTAAAAACACAATACATACACACAGCACATACATAAAAACCTTACCTACACAAACAGGAAGCACCCACGACTTCAAAAATGCAACTTACAACTTAATTGCACTCAAAATAAAAAAGTTTAGACACTAAATAATTTGCTAAGCGACACAAAAAATGGCCGACGAATAAAACGAAAACGAGGCTACACACGCAAACACCATACGAGACACGTTACCACACATTACGACCTCGCAAACATCGGACGCAACACGCCGACATACAAACATTTAAAACTTAAGAAATACACACAACAAACACCTAAAAAGCTTACCTACAGCAAGAGGAACCATCCAGCACCTCAAAAAAACAAGTTACATCTACATTTAAATCAAAATAAAACACTTTAGACACTAATACCATCGCTAAGCGAGAGAAAAAATGGCAGACGAACAAAACGAAAACGAGGCTTCAGACGTAACTATACTACACTTACTCGCAATAATGAAACACATACTATGCGGAACGTATCACAATCATATTAAACACCATTTTGAACAGTACTACGCACAAAATGGCGGATGGAACGCAAATTGTAAGCTGGAACGCAAATAGCGCATGCGTATTGCGTTCTAACGGTCTCACTTTCCAGAACTTTCTACAAGTTTATAAATACTGCCTATTTTACACAAAAAAATACATTTCTCCTCAGGTGATGAACGGAGTGACTTCAGAGATAACTGCTGCTTTTACTTGAGAAGACAATTCTTTACTAATTTACTACTTTACATTGTGCAAATTGTGCAAATTATATTAATATATTACATTTTATTATCAGGACAGGTAAAAAAAAAACAAAAAAAACTAGGATTTATGTAGTGACATATATGGCACATTTATGTGTATAGGCCCACAAAAAAAATACGGTTCATTTAACAAAACAACAAAAAAACATAATTCAATATTAAACAGAGGTTTATGTATAGTGACATGTGACACGCACATATATGTCTATAATGTATAGTGACATGTGACACGCACATATATGTCTATAATGTATAGTGACATGTGACACGCACATTTATGTGTATTGCTGCCACTGCAACAAAATTAGCTTAAAACAAAATCATTAAACAACTACATTTAAATGACATTATATGTCATGTATACTGATATGTGACATGCACATATATGTGTATCATCTATAGTTACATCTCACACACAGACATTTATGTGTGTTGGAAAAAAAAATATAAGGTTAATTTAACAATTTAAATATGATTCATGTATAGTGATATGTCACACGCACACAAAATAATTACATTAAACTATGGAATGTGCTTCATGTATGTGACATATGTGTGAACCCCCCACCAAAAAATAAGGTCAATTGAAAATAATTACAGAAGTATATTTAAATGACATTAATTTACTGCAATTCAATAGATCATATAAAGCTGAATCTTTCTATTTCTTTTAATATTCAAACAGACTCTGCATCAACGGCGTCACTCAACAATTTGCACCGTGCATTGTGAAGCACAATCCCTTTTAAAGAACACCAACAAAGAACAACAGGTAAGATACAACAAGACATTACATGCTCAAAAGGCCATGCTTTCCTAGATGAAAAATTATAAATATACAAATAACTATTTCACTTTCTTTTTCAAACAGACACTACAAGAAGAACGGCGGATTAAGATTGGCAGGAGGGGACCCTCTGTCATTCGACACTTCAATCAAGGTAAAGTATTAAGTATAAAAAAGAAAGAACCATGAGCCTCATTCAATTGCGAGTTGCTCAATTGAATAGGGCTCTATATAAGCACATAACATATTTTTTATACAGAACTTTTTAGTTACTGAACTTCTAACCACAATCAAGGTCTTCAATAACTAAAAACTTTGCTCAATAAATATGTTATGTGCTTATATAGAGCCCTCTTCAATTGGCAAAATTGCAATTCAATGAGGACCTATATATCTTTAATGGCCGAGGGCCTCACTCAAATGTGATTTGCCCATTTCAATAGGGCTCTATATAAGCACAGAGCATATTTTTTAAAGGAACTTTTTATTTAGTGAACACGTTGCTTTTGGATACAAGTTCACTAAATACAAAATTCGGTAAAAAAATATGCTCTGTGCTGATATTGAGCTCTATTCCATTGGCCAAAACACAATTGAATGAGGAGCTGACAATATAACAAATGCAGCAACCAAAGGCCCGCATTCAATTGCTATTTTGGACAATTTAATATGGCTATAAATAAGCACTTTTAGGCCCTTATTCAATTGCCATTTTGCTAATTCTATAGGGATCCAAATAATCACATAACATATATTTTTTAAAGAACTTTTTCGTTAGTGAAAACCTTGCTTTTGGATAGATGCTTAATAACTAAAAACTTATTTAACAAATATATGTGATGTGCTTATTTAGAACTCTATTCAATTTTCAAAATTGCAATTCAATGAGGGCCTTAGAGTACTATTACATTGTAAAAAATGCAATTCAATGAGGGGCAAACTATGCAACATATGGTACACACAAAGGCCCTCATTCAATTGCAATTTGCCCAATTGAATAGGGCTCTAAATAAGAACATAACATTTTTTTTTAAAGAAGTTTTTAGTTAGTAAAAATCTATCCATAAGAAAGTTTTTCACTGACTAAAAACTTCTTTAAAAAAATATGCTATGTGCTTATTTAGGGCACGATTCAATTAGCCAAATCGCAATTGAATTAGGCCCTAGGTCATCAAACCAGTCCTTTTATATGGAAGTGAAGTCTGGCTCCTAGCTCTAAGCCAATGTGTGATGTATTTACCCCTACTCATTTTCACCCATAGTACCCATTATTAATTGACATAAATGGAAACGCTACAAAGTTCATGGTGCTCACCATGAAAGTGATCTATCACTTAAAAGTACCAAACAGACTGAACAATATGTGACAAACAAAATTAAGTGACAGAGAAGGCTGCAGAATATATATCAGCCTGTTACAGGCACCAAGAGCTTCTAGTAGAATGAGACCCAAAGTGCTACACACAAAACAGAATTGGAACAAACTCACACAAACACATAGCAAAATAAATTAACTTTCTTATTCAATGTTTAACAACCTATAAGCCTTACAAAGAAGCCTAAGTAAGAATAACAAAAGTGTTGCGCACCTAATAGGATTGTACAAAAAATCACACAAACACATAGGAAACTACATTAACATTCTTCTTTAATGTTTAACAACCTATAACCAGTACAATCAAGAATAAATAACTTTTGCACAAGTGGTGCGCACAAAACAGGATTGTAAAAAACTAACACAAACACATAGCAAACTACATTAATTATATTATTTCATGTTTCACAAACTATAACCATCCCAATAAAGGTTAAATAAGTATACCACAAGTGGTGCGCACAAAACACGATTGTACAAAAACTAACATAAACACATAGCAAAATAAATTCATATTCTTATTTAATATATCACAACCCACAAGCCTTACTAAGAACCTTAAATAAGAATAACAAAAGTCGTGGGATTGTACAGAAAGTAAAAAAAAAAAAATAGAAAAAAATAACCATAACTGATACAATACAGCCAAATTCATACATTTTTTACTTATTTAAAAGACATTTCACTCAAACAACATTTTCTGTTTTATATTACAACAGATACTGCGTAAAGGACTTTCTCCACAGGACCAGACCATCGGACGAGGACTTTCAACACAGGACCAGACCATCAGACGAGGACTTTCACCAAAGGACCACAACATCGGACGAGGGCTATCGCCACAGGACCACACCATCGGACCAGGACTTTCAACAGAGGACCAGACCATAGGACCAGGATTTTACACAGAGGACCACACCATCGGACGAGGACTTCCAACAGAGGACCACACCATTGGACAACGATTTTCAACCCAGGACCAACAAACATTCGGATTTAAATCACACTTCAACCAAGGTACAGTATAATAAGTACAAAACGAGAAAACTAAAGAAACAGCTTTCAGTTGCATCCGTGTCAACAGAAAAATAAAAAAATAAATTTACTATCTTCCTTATTCTCTTTAAATTGCCACTATGCAATACATAGCTCAATAACCACATCAATTTTTTTTTTAGTAAAGAAGTTTTGCAGTGGTAAATATCTATCCACAAACAAAGTTTTTAATAAATAAAACCATTATTTTAAAAAAATATGTTACATGCTTATTTACAGCAGTATTCCATTGGCCAAATTCTTAGTCAGTGAGGACAGGAATTATAATTTTAACTAAATATAACTGATACATTAATGATTTGCCTTTTATTTCACCAATTGTGCACAAGAATCTTTAACAGGAATTACAAATTTAAATATACACAATTACATTTCTTTTTTTTCCTTTACAGATTAATATGGCTGATAACGAGACCAAAGAAGAGAAGAAAAGACGTCAAACTAGAGAAAGACAAGAGAGATGGGCCGCCCAGCAGACACCTGAGGAGAAAGAAATTAGACGAGAAAAAGAACGCAAAAGACTTGCAAATAAAAGACTATCAGCTGCAAAAATGAAAGATACAACAAAAAAAAATAAAAAGATAATAAAGCATTTACAAACTGTTCCTCAAACATCAGATGACATTTTACAAGATACCAGTCAAGACAGACCAAAAAAAAGCAACTACAAAAACAAAGCATTTACAAACTCTTACTAAAAACTTACAGGACATTTCAACAAAACAAGGACAACATATACCAAGAAAAGCCACGAAAAAAACTAAACATTTAGAACCTGTTGTTGAAACATTTCATGACTTTTCACCTGATGAATATGAAAGTCAACATCCGATATGCTTTGCAAATTGTCCTTTACTCAAGTCTTTAGCAGTAGAGGTTCATAGTTGTGGGGACATGAGTACTCAATGTCAATTTTGTGAGGCTTATTATTTTAAACAGGAGAGACCCAGAGATGGACAATTTATTAGTTGTTGTCAAAAAGACAAGTTCAAACTTCCAGAAAGGAAACAATTTCCAAGCTATTTACAAAATATTATGACTGAACCTACTTTTCCAAATTACAAACATTTTAAGACAAACATAAGATCCTACAATAGTGCCATATCATTTGCATCTATGGGGGCAACATTGGCTGCTAATGTACCAGGACATGGTCCTTACTGTTTTAAAGTCCAAGGACAAATTTATCATCGGACTTCACATTTACATCCAGAGTAAGTAGAGCAAAGAAAATTCGCTCAACTATATGTCCTAAATACAATGGAAGCTGTTGACCAACGTATGCAGATGGAAGAAAATAAAAAATGCTAACCCAGTGTTTTCATAGAGCTAAATAACATTATGGACAACAATCCCTACAGTAAAGCATACAAAAAAATGGCAGAAGTAGAAAATGAACAACAACTTCATGCACAAAGACATCAATTACCCATGCCAAAGGTTAATATGGTGCTTAAAAGAGACAGACATACTGATAAACGTTGTTATAACTTGCCAACATCAAATGAAGTTGCAATGGTCTTTCAGAATGATGAAGAAGAACCACTATTTCAAAGAGACATTAGAGTATATCCCAGAAATGAGGAGCAACCATTTATTAATATTAATATCTTAAGTCCAAATTTAGATCCAATGACATATTCCCACATGGAGAAGCAGGTTGGCAACCAAAATTAACCCTTCCCAGTTACCCAAATGCTAAAGCCAGAATCCGAAATAATGTTTCTATGCTTGAATTTAAAGTAGCTCAAATTGCCATTCGAGATGAATTTAATCCAATTTTATGTGGTGGAAAACTAACACAACAATGGATTATTGATTCATATTTGCAAGTTGAGGCAAATAATTTAAACTTTATAAAATATCAACAATATTGTGGACTCATGGACTATGTTGCTGACGTGGCTACAAGCAGAGACATGACAGCTGGCAAAGCCATCATTTTACCATCTTCCTTTCAGGGATCTCCTCGAAATATGAGAGAAAGATACAATGATGCTATGGCTATTGTGACAAAATTTGGAAAACCAGATTTATTTGTGACATTTACATGTAATCCACAATGGCCAGAAATTAATCAAAATCTACTTCTTGGACAAAGTGCTTCAGATCGACCAGATTTAGTAGCCAGAGTTTTTAAGATCAAATTAAATGAATTAATACGTGACTTCACTATAAATCAGTTATTTGGCAAATGTCTTGCTTATGTATATACCATTGAATTTCAAAAAAGAGGCCTTCCACATGCACATCTTCTCATAATACTTCAAGAGAAAGATAAATTAGATACTTCGGACAAAGTGGATGCAGTCATAGTTGCTGAACTACCAGATCCAGAACTATATGGTAGACTATATGAGATTGTTACTCATCGCATGATTCATGGACCCTGTGGAGACCTTAATCCACAATCACCATGTATGGAAAATAATAAATGTTCAAAAGATTTTCCAAAAGATTATAGAGACAAAACATATGCAAATTGTGATGGATATCCACTTTATAAAAGAAGAGAAGGAGATAGTGCCATTATTCGTGGGAAAAAAGTGGACAATAGATATGTAGTACCCTACAATCCACATTTACTCATGAAGTACAACGCCCACATCAACATAGAAGCCTGCACTTACATCAAATCCATTAAATATATCTACAAATATATTTACAAAGGCTATGATGCAGCTACTGTAGTCGTCAAAAGTGCAGACAACCCTGAATGTAGTGAGTTAGTACATGATGAACTTGCATCTCATGTAGATGCTCGCTATGTCAGTGCACCAGAAGCTATGTGGCGGCTTTTAAAATTTGAAATGCATGATAGATCACATGCAGTATATAGATTAGCAGTACATTTGCCACAACGACATTTAGTCTATTTCCATGCTGGAAATGAAATGAATGCATTGGCCCAAAGTGAAGATCGTCACACTACACTAACTGCATGGTTTGCATTAAATTCAAATGATGCTCAAGCAACACAATACTTATATATTGAAATTCCATATCACTATGTTTTTGTGAATGGATTATGGAGACCAAGAAAAACCAGAGGCAATAAAATAATTCCACAAATTTACACAGTCAGTCCAAGAGATGTTGAACGTTTTTGCTTACGGATATTACTTTTAAATGTTCCAGGAGCACAAAGTTTTGAACAATTAAGAACTGTTAATGACATTGTATATGAATCCTTCCATTTAGCTGCAAGACATAGAAACTTACTCGCTGATGATACAGAGTGGGAAAGATGTTTAGAAGAAGCAGCACAATGTCAAATGCCACGACAGATGAGAGAACAATTTGCTTTTATTTGTATCTTCTCAAATTCTCCAAATGCATTAGCTTTGTGGGAGACTTTTAAAAGTAATATGGCTGAAGACTTTATGCGACGATACAATGAACCCATTGCACACTTAAAAGCGTTAATGGAAATCCAAGAAGTCTTTTTAACTCATGGATTAAGTTGTGCAAGTTTTAATTTGCCTGATCCAGGTCTTATAGATGACATAAACTTTGAAGACTATGACATTCAACTACAAGCAGAAAGAACACAAGAAAGACTTGCAACTTTAAATACACTACAATTGCAAGCATTTCATGCCATTAAAAATGCAATAGATGATGACATGGTGACACAGCGTTATTTCTATCTTGATGGACCTGGCGGATCAGGAAAAACCTATTTGTACAATTTATTAATGAGTTCAGTACGAGCACAAGGACAAATAGCAATGGCGTTTGCCACTACTGGAATTGCTGCACTTTTATTAGAAGGTGGAATAACTGTTCATAGTGGATTTAAACTGCCAGTGCCTATTTTAGAAAATTCTGTGTCAGATATTCGCATGACATCCTTACAAGCAAAGAAATTTAAGAAATGTAAATTAATTAAATTAGATGAGGCCACAATGATGTCATGCTATGCCCTCCAATGTATTGACCGTTTGCTTCGTGAAGTCATGGATAATATTTTTCCATTTGGTGGAAAGGTAATGTTGTTGGGTGGCGATTTTAGACAAACATTACCTGTTGTTGTACATGGAAATCGAACTGACATTATCGAAACCTGTATCAAGTCAAGCACAGTATGGAAACATTTTACCCATCTTCAACTGCAACAAAATATGAGATCAGAAGGACAAAATGATTTCAATGATTGGCTTATTAAAATTGGAGAAGGCAGAACAGAAAAAATACTACATTTAGCTGACGACACTGTAGAGATCCCACCTCAGATGATTTGTCAACAAGATATTATATCGGCTATATTTGAAGGGAGCATCAATAACGAAGAATATTCCGAGCTTGCCAACCAAGTCATACTGACGTGTAAAAATAAAGATGCATTAATCCTCAATAATGAAATCTTTAAAAAAATTAATGCACCACAAAGAAATGATCACAGTGCTGATTCTGTACTTGCTGATGACAATGAAAGTCAGGCTAACTTTTCTACTGAATTCATAAACTCTCTAACTCCTTCTGGAATGCCACCACATATTTTGCAGCTAAAGAAAGGTGCAATTATCAAGTTACTGCGAAATATGAACCCCAAAAAAGGCCTATGCAATGGCACAAGATTAATTGTTCAACAATTAAGGGACCATTTTATAGATGCTGAAATTTTAACTGGGACCCATAAAGGAGAGAGAGTTTTCATACCAAGAATAGATTTAGCACCAAGTGAAAGTAGTCTCCCTTTTATACTTCAAAGAAGACAATTTCCCATTATTATGGCATTTGCCATGACCATTAATAAATCACAAGGTCAAACTTTCAAATCTGTGGGTATTTTTTTGGAAGAACCAGTATTTGCACATGGTCAATTGTACGTTGCATTGTCACGGTGCAAAAATCCACAGGCTATTAAAGTTTACATTGAAAAAAATGAAAGTCAAGGTGATTTATTAAAAGATGGACGTATTTTTACTAAAAACATTGTCTACTATGAAGTACTATAACTTTGCAGGATACAAACTAAAGCCATGCAAACATTTTGGAAAAGCATTCAAAAATACATAACAATTTGTTGTTTAATTCAGTCATAATTAATGGAAGTCATGTTTATGGATAATTCGCCTCACAAAATACTTGCCTTGCATTTCTATGACAAATTATGTTAAAATGTTAAGTCACTATGTTAATGTTTCTAATGTTACAAGTTTATAAACAATATTTTCAAGTTATTTCATTCAACATATTACAAAGTTCATGTTAAGAGCTCAAGCACCTTTTAAGTCACAATGTAAATATTGTCTGTTATCTTAAGATTAATACCTACATTAATGTTTATCGCCAGTTTATGTGGTCAGTAAGGAATTACTTTCATTAGTTACGGTTTAAGGAGAGTTTTTACTGTATGCCTTCCTCTACATTCAATGTATATTAAACTTAACAATTATTCTGATACATATTGCATGTTAATACTGATTAATTTAAAGTTAAACTGTTTTTACATTCAAATGTTAATACTTTTAATACAAAATTACGTTACAAAATGTATTCACTATGTTCCTGTTTATAATGTTTAAAATTAGACAAATGTTTTGAAAACTTCCAAAGTTACATAAAAAATAAAGTTCAATTTGAAAAATATATACTTTCAAGGTTATTGCTTACATATATTTTAAACTTCAGGTTAAAATTCGGGACGTTTCAAAAAGTCTTTTTACTTTTTACTTTCCTCTGGATTCTATGTATATTAAAGTGAACAATTCTTCAGATACAAATTTCATGTTAAAAAACCATTACATCAACATTTTACAAAAATACATGTTCATATCACAATACTTACAAGGGTCAAAAATATATTTAAATAACTAAACAACTTCACAAACATATACATCACATTGCCGTCATTTTTTGACGGGCAAGTCGCTAGTTGTTATATATTATACAGACACATATACAAACATACACACACACACACATATATATCACATATATAGTTGTGAGCGTACGAGTCGTTGCTCACGCTTGCGGGCTCGCGTAGCGAGCCCGCAAGAACTGCGTCCCTCGCGAAGCGAGGGACGCAGTTCGCCGCAAATGCGGGTCCTCGCGAAGCGAGGGCCCGCATTTGCGGTTGTGGAGGCTCAACGTCGGCTGTGTTAACACACACATACACACACAAGACTTTTTTAACAGAATAAACCCAACCGCCCAGCCAACAAAAACCCAACAACGTCCCCGCAAATGCGGATCCTCGCGAAGCGAGGGTCCGCATTTGCGGTGGTGGGAGCATCCCAACATCGGCTGTGTTAACACACACATACACACACACACAACTTCATAACAAAAAAAAACTCAAAGTCGCCTCACACGCTTACACCCAGACACACAGACGCAAGACTTAACAAAAAAACAGTAAAAAAGGCCCTTCACACGCTTTTAACACACATACGCACGACTTAGAAACAAATACACTGCGTCGTACACGTAAAAGCTAACTGCGTATATCGCAAAAAAATACGGCAACATCGCAACAAAATACGGCCGCATCGGAAAAAAATACGGCCGCGAAAGACCCATTCCAACCGCCGCGCATCAAAACATCACAAACACAAGAAATAAACACAACAAACACATAAAAAGCTTACTTACAGCACGGGGGGGGGCATCCGGCACCTCCAAAAGTTCATTTACACGTCCATTTAAGTCAAAACAAAGAGTTTAAACGAACGAAAATCGGCTAAGCGAGAGAAAAAATGGCCGCCGAACAAAACGAAAACGAGGCTCCAGACGTAACTACACTACACTTACTCGCAATAATGAAACACATACTATGCGGAACGGATCACACTCATATTAAACACCATTTTAACCACTACTACGCACAAAATGGCGGATGGAACGCAAATTGTAAGCTGGAACGCAAATAGCGCATGCGTATTACGTTCTAACGGTCTAACTTTCCAGAATGTTCTACAAGTTGATAAATACTGTCTATTTGACAGAGAAAAATACATTTCTCCTCAGGTGATGAACAGAGTGACTTCGAAGATAACTGCTGCTAAAACTTGAGAAGATAATTCTTTCCTAATTTACTACTTTACATTGTGCAAATTACAACTGAGAGGTAAGCTATAATATATTACTTATTTTCAAGACAGGACATCAAAAAAAAAAATTAAACAAGACAAAGAGGTTTATGTATACTGACAAGTGACACGCACATATATGCGTATAATGTATATTGACAAGTGACACGCACATTTATGCGTATAATGTATAGTGACAAGTGACACGCACATTTATGCGTATAATGTATACTGACAAGTGACACGCACATTTATGTGTATAATGTATACTGACAAGTGACACGCACATTTATGCGTATAATGTATAGTGACATGTGACACGCACATTTATGTGTATTGCCCCTGCAACAAACTAATTAAACAACTACATTTAAATTACATTAAAAAAAAATAAGTTGGAACTATTAAAATACTATTAAAATATGAGTCATGTATACTGATATGTGACACGCACATATATGTGTATCATCTATAGTCACATGTCACACACACATTTATGTATGTTGGCCAAAAATAAAAATAAGGCTAATTTAACAATTAAAATATGATTCATGTATACTGATATGTCACACTCACACAAAAAAATTACTTTCAACTATGGAAATGTGCTTCATGTATGTGACATATGTGTGTAGCACCCACCAAAAAATAATGTTAATTCAAATTAATTACAGAAGTATAATTCAATGAAATTAATTTACTGCAATTCAATAGATCACCTAAAACTCAATCTTTCTACTTTTTTAAATATTCAAACAGACTCTGCATCAACAGCGTCTCTCAACAATTTGCACTGTGCACTGTGAAGCACAATCCCTTTTAAAGAACACCAACAAAGAACAAGAGGTAAGATACAAAAATACTTTAAATGCTGAAAAGGCCATGGTTTGTTAAATACAAATAAAAAATTCTATAATTCACTATTTCACTTTATTTTTCAAACAGACACTACAAGAAGACCGGCGGATTAAGATTGGCAGGAGGGGACCCTCTGTCATTCCACACTTCAATCAAGGTAAAGTATTTAAGTATAAAAAAGAACCGAACCATGAGCCTTATTCAATTGTGAGTTGGCTAATTGAATAGGGCTTTATATAAGCACATAATAGGTCTTCACTAACTAAAAACTTCTGTCAAAAAATATTTTATGTGCTTATATAGAGCCCTATTCAATTGGTCAAAACGCAATTGATTCAGGACCTAAATATGTTTAATGGCCGAGGGCCTCATTCAAATGTGATTGTTTAACAATGTATAACCATTAGAAAAAACACTACATAAGTATAACAAAAGTGGTGCCCATCAAACAGGATTTACATTTACATTCTTATTTTAATGTTTAACAACCTATAAGCCTTAGAAAGAAGCCTAAATAAGCATACCAACATTGGTGCCCACCAAACAGGATTGTATGAAAACTCACACAAACACATAGCAAACTACATTTAGATTCTTATTTAATGTTTAACAACCTATAAGCCTTAGAAAGAAGCCTAAATAAGCATACCAACATTGGTGCCCACCAAACAGGATTGTATGAAAACTCACACAAACACATAGCAAACTACATTTAGATTCTTATTTTATGTTTAACAACCTATAAGCCTTAGAAAGAAGCCTAAATAAGTATACCAACAGTGGTGCACACCAAACAGGATTGTATGAAAACTCACACAAACACATAGCAAACTACATTTACATTCTTATTTTATGTTTAACAACCTATAAGCCTTAGAAAGAAGCCTAAATAAGCATACCAACAGTGGTGCGCACCAAACAGGATTGTATGAAAACTCACACAAACACATAGCAAACTACATTTAGATTCTTATTTAATGTTTAACAACCTATAAGCCTTAGAAAGAAGCCTAAATAAGTATACCAACAGTGGTGCACACCAAACAGGATTGTATGAAAACTCACACAAACACATAGCAAACTACATTTACATTCTTATTTTATGTTTAACAACCTATAAGCCTTAGAAAGAAGCCTAAATAAGCATACCAACAGTGGTGCGCACCAAACAGGATTGTATGAAAACTCACACAAACACATAGCAAACTACATTTACATTCTTATTTTATGTTTAACAACCTATAAGCCTTAGAAAGAAGCCTAAATAAGCATACCAACAGTGGTGCGCACCAAACAGGATTGTATGAAAACTCACACAAACACATAGCAAACTACATTTAGATTCTTATTTAATGTTTAACAACCTATAAGCCTTAGAAAGAAGCCTAAATAAGTATACCAACAGTGGTGCGCACCAAACAGGATTGTATGAAAACTCACACAAACACATAGCAAACTACATTTACATTCTTATTTTATGTTTAACAACCTATAAGCCTTAGAAAGAAGCCTAAATAAGCATACCAACAGTGGTGCGCACCAAACAGGATTGTATGAAAACTCACACAAACACATAGCAAACTACATTTAGATTCTTATTTAATGTTTAACAACCTATAAGCCTTAGAAAGAAGCCTAAATAAGTATACCAACAGTGGTGCGCACCAAACAGGATTGTATGAAAACTCACACAAACACATAGCAAACTACATTTACATTCTTATTTTATGTTTAACAACCTATAAGCCTTAGAAAGAAGCCTAAATAAGCATACCAACAGTGGTGCACACCAAACAGGATAGTATGAAAACTCACACAAACACATAGCAAACTACATTTACATTCTTATTTAATGTTTAACAACCTATAAGCCTTACAAAGAAGCCTAAATAAGCATACCAACAGTGGTGCGCACCAAACAGGATTGTATGAAAACTCACACAAACACATAGCAAACTACATTTAGATTCTTATTTAATGTTTAACAACCTATAAGCCTTACAAAGAAGCCTAAATAAGCATACCAACAGTGGTGCGCACCAAACAGGATTGTATGAAAACTCACACAAACACATAGCAAACTACATTTACATTCTTATTTTATGTTTAACAACCTATAAGCCTTACAAAGAAGCCTAAATAAGCATACCAACAGTGGTGCGCACCAAACAGGATTGTATGAAAACTCACACAAACACATAGCAAACTACATTTACATTCTTATTTTATGTTTAACAACCTATAAGCCTTAGAAAGAAGCCTAAATAAGCATACCAACAGTGCTGCGCACCAAACAGGATAGTATGAAAACTCACACAAACACATACCAAAGTACATTTACATACTTATTTTATGTTTAACAATCTATAAGCCTTAGAAAAAGGCCTAAATAAGCATACCAAAAGTGGTGGACACCAAACGGGATTGTAGAAAAACAAAGAAATAATGTCATTTTTTAGTTCATACAAATACATTAAAATAATATTACATTTTCATTTTTATTTTATATCAGATACTGCGTCAAGAACATCGGAACAGGAGTTTCAACTGAGAACCACACCAGCGGACGAGGACTTTCAACAGAGGACCAGACCATTGGACGAGGACTTTCAACAGAGGACTACACCATCGGACGAGGACTTTCAACAGAGGACCAGACGATTGGACGAGGACTTTCAACACAGGACCAGACCATCAGACGAAGGCTTTCAACACAGGACGAACAAAGATTCTGCTTCAAATCAAACTTCAACCAAGGTACAGTATAACAAGTAAAAAAAGAGAAAAATTAATTAATATTCTTCTTTAATGTTTAACCACCTATAAGCCTTAGAAAATAGCTTACAGAAGCATACCAAAATTGTGGCGCACCAAAAAGGATTGTAGAAAAACACAGAAATAATGCAATTTTTTCTTTAATACAAAGACATTCAAATAACATAACATTTTCATTTTTATTTTATAACAGATACTGCATCAAGAACATCGGAACAGGAGTTGGAACTGAGGACCACACCAGAGGACGAGGACTTTCAACAGAGGACTACACCATCGGACGAGGACTTCCAACACAGGACCAGACCATCGGACGAAGGCTTTCAACACAGGACCAACAAAGAATTTTGCTTGAAATCAAACTTCAACCAAGGTACAGTATAAAAAGTAATATCTATCATCTATCTCTTATTTGTCTTTTAGGGCCAATAATCTTTAACAATAAATACAAACTTCAATGTAAACTTAAAAAATAAATTGCCATAGTCCAAAAAAGTCTAAAAACACAGAATCTATACAATTTGTCATTGTAACATTCCAGTCCTAAACCCTAATTTAATTGCCATTTGACAAATTGAATAGTGCTGTAAATAAGGACATAACATCTTTTTTAAAATACCTTTTTAGTTACTGAAACACTTGCTTTTGGATACATGTTTAATAAATAAAAATGTCTTTAAATAATTATCTCATGCCCTTATTTAGACTTTTATTCAATTGAACGCATTGAAATTGATTAACTATAAAATGTTAACACACTATTGATAACTATATGTCATGAAAAACAACTTAACATCTCAAAATAAACTAATGGTACATTATTTTATTTTTACAGATTAACATGGCTGATAATGAGAGTAAACAAGAAAAGAAAAGACGCCAAGCTAGAGAACGACGACAGAGAGCAGACAGCCAGCAGACACCGGAGAAGAAGGAAATTCGACGAGAAAAAGAACGCAAAAGAATTGCAAGCAAAAGACTGTCACTTGCAGAAATTAAAGATATGTCAAAAAAAACTACAAAGAAAATAAAGCATTTACAACCTGTTGCTCAAACATCAGATGACATTTTGCCAGAAAAAAGACAAGAGATACCAAAAAAAGCAACAAAGAAAACAAAGCATTTAGAACCGTTTCATGAAACATTAGATGACATTTTACCTCAAACAATACAACATATACCAAGAAAAGCAACGAAAAAAACAAAACATTTAGAACCTGTTGTTGAAACATTATATGACATTTCACCTGATGAATATGAAAGGCAAAATCCTATATGCTTTGCAAATTGTCCTCTACTCAAGTCTTTAGCAGTAGAGGTTCATAGTTGTGGGGACATGACTACTCAATGTCAGTTTTGTGAGGCTTATTATTTTAAACAGGAGAGACCCAGAGATGGACAATTTATTAGTTGTTGTCAAAAAGGCAAGTTCAAACTTCCAGAAAGGAAAGAATTTCCAATTTATTTACAAAATATTATGACTGAACCTACTTTTCCAAACTACAAAAATTTTAAGACAAACATAAGATCCTACAATAGTGCCATATCCTTTGCATCCATGGGGGCAACATTGGCTGCTAATGTACCAGGACATGGTCCTTACTGTTTTAAAGTCCAAGGACAAATTTATCATCGCACTTCCCATTTACATCCAGAGGAAGGAAATAAAAGAAAATTCGCTCAACTATATGTCCTAGATACAATGGAAGCTGTTGACCAACGTATGCAGATGGAAGAAAATAAAAAATGCTTACCCACTGTTTTCATAGAGCTAAATAACATTATGGACAACAATCCCTACAGTAAAGCTTATAAAAAATTGGCAGAAGTAGAAAATGAACAACTACTTCATTCACAAACACATCAATTACCAATGCCGAAGGTTAATATGGTGCTTAAAAGAGACAGACATACTGATAAACGTCGTTATAACTTGCCAACAACAAATGAGGTTGCAATGGTGTTTCACAATGATGAAGGAGAACCACCATTTCAAAGAGACATACGAATATATCCTAGAAATGAGGACCAACCGTTTATTAATATGAGTATCTTAAGTCCAAATTTAGATCCAATGACATATCCCATCTTTTTCCCACACGGAGAAGCAGGTTGGCAACCAAAATTAACTCTTCCCAGTTACCCAAATGCTAAAGCCAGAATCCGAAATAATGTTTCTATGCTTGAATTTAAAGTAGCTCAAATTGCCATTCGCAATGTATTTAATCCAATTTTATGTGGTGGGAAACTAACACAACAATGGATTATTGATTCATATTTGCAAGTTGAGGCAAATAATTTAAACTTTATCAAATATCAACAAGATAAACTCCGTGTAGAACAATATTCTGGACTCATGGACTATGTTGCTGACGTGGCTACAAGCAGAGACATGACAGCTGGCAAAGCCATCATTTTACCATCTTCCTTTCAAGGATCTCCTCGGAATATGAGAGAAAGATACAATGATGCTATGGCTATTGTGACAAAATTTGGCAAACCCGATTTATTTGTGACATTTACATGTAATCCACAATGGCCAGAAATTACACTAAATCTACTTCTTGGACAAACTGCTTCAGATCGACCAGATTTAGTAGCCAGAGTTTTTAAGATTAAATTAAATGAATTAATACGTGACTTCACTATAAATCAGTTATTTGGCAAATGTCTTGCTTATGTATATACCATTGAATTTCAAAAAAGAGGCCTTCCACATGCACATCTTCTAATAATACTTCAAGAAAAAGATAAATTAGATACTTCAGACAAAGTGGATGCAGTCATTGTTGCTGAACTACCAGATCCAGAACTATATGGTAGACTATATGAGATTGTTACTCATCGCATGATTCATGGACCCTGTGGTGACCTTAATCCACAATCACCATGTATGGAAAATAATAAATGTTCCAAAGAATTTCCCAAAGATTATAGAGACAAAACCTATGCCAATTGTGATGGATATCCACTTTATAAAAGAAGAGAAGGAGATAGTGCCATTATTCGTGGGAAAAAAGTGGACAATAGATATGTAGTACCCTACAATCCACATTTACTCATGAAGTACAACGCCCACATCAACGTAGAAGCCTGCACTTCCATCAAATCCATTAAATATGTCTACAAATATATTTACAAAGGTTACGATGCAGCTACTGTAGTCGTCAAAAGTGCAGACAACCCTGAAAGTAGTGAGTTAGTACATGATGAACTTGCATCTCATGTAGATGCTCGCTATGTCAGTGCGCCAGAAGCTATGTGGCGGCTTTTAAAATTTGAAATGCATGATAGATCACATGCAGTATATAGGTTAGCAGTACATTTGCCACAACGACATTTAGTCTATTTCCATGCTGGAAATGAAATGAATGCATTGGCCCAAAGTGAAGATCGTCACACTACACTAACTGCATGGTTTGCATTAAATTCCACTGATGCTGAAGCAACACAATACTTATATATTGAAATTCCATATCACTATGTTTTTGTGAATGGATTATGGAGACCAAGAAAAACCAGAGGCAATAAAATTATTCCAAGAATTTACACAGTCAGTCCAAGAGATGTTGAACGTTTTTGCTTACGGATATTACTTTTAAATGTTCCTGGAGCACAAAGTTTTGAACACTTAAGAACTGTTAATGACATTGTATATGAATCCTTCCATTTAGCTGCAAGACATAGAAACTTACTCGCTGATGATACAGAGTTGGAAAGATGCTTAGAAGAAGCAGCACAATGTCAAATGCCACGACAGATGAGAGAACAATTTGCTTTTATTTGTATCTTCTCAAATGCTCCAAATGCATTAGCTTTGTGGGAGACTTTTAAAAGTAATATGGCTGAAGACTTTATGCGACGATACAATGGACCCATTGCACACTTAAAAGCGTTAATGGAAATCCAAGAAGTCTTTTTAACTCATG
The DNA here is from genome assembly GCA_027410445.1 of Discoglossus pictus. Lineage (NCBI taxonomy): Eukaryota > Metazoa > Chordata > Amphibia > Anura > Alytidae > Discoglossus > Discoglossus pictus. The sequence goes on from CM050165.1 coordinate 422,381,049, forward strand.
GATTAAGTTGTGCAAGTTTTAATTTGCCTGATCCAGGTCTTATAGATGACATTAACTTTGAAGACTATGACATTCAACTACAAGC